>QEYB01001217.1:0-600000 GCA_017562135.1 Dipylidium caninum
CGCCCAGCAGCAGCGAATAAATCGTGCAATACCCAGCAGAATATTTCCATGGCATCAGCATGGTTAAGACTGCGAGTACACCGTCGAGTGGTCACAGAACGTTCGCTACTCTACCTCAGGCCAGATGCCAACGCCGACCCGCGAAACGCCTAACGCTGGTATCAACATGTGGAGAAAGTGGGATGGACTCATCGCCCCTCCTCCCAATATCTTTTGCCTGCTTGATTTCCTCAAACCAACCGCCTCAACTAGACACCTGCACCCCTCCGACATAATGACGCGGCCCTCAGAAGCGGCACCCATTCTGGCAACGGTATCGCTGTCCCCATCAGCCAAGTTTACAACGATAAGTGTGGAGTTGAGTGGGATGAAGTGGAAGAAGAAGAAGAAGAAGAAGAAGAAGAGGTTTATTAGCTAAAGTGGAGAAATGGGTTACAATGAAGTGAGTATTTTGAAATAAAGGTAGAATGAGTGCTAGAGTGCGAAGAGTAACCAAAGACCGAAGAGGAGCAAAGACGAGGAGGAAGTGGTCCTTCTCTTCGTTGACCATTGGTTCTCATGGCGGCTCAGGATCAACCGGTCCGACAAAAGAGCACTGTTTGCCTTGAGCAATGCAATCCCTTCGGGCAATTCGAACAAGGTTCTTGGCCTGCTCGTACGCCAACCAGCATCCGCCGATGCAATCTTGATTTTCAATATTAAGAAAGCGGTTTATGGCAAGGGTAGGTGACATTTCCCAATCCACCAAGTGGAGGCCAACTCACCCATGGTATAAATGACACACAACGGCCTTCTCCTGGCCCCCGGGGCAACGTCACGAGTCCGCATCCGATGTCTAAGGGTTTGGTCGTGTAACCATCTACGGTAATACACGGAGTCGATGGTGGATACACACTCACAATTATTGGCCAAAAAACACAGAAATACGAACTCAAGCGTGGTTTGAATCTTAATCGTACCGTGACAGAACCCGTCAGACCATATGAAATCATGCAGTCATGTCATGTCATGTCCATGTCATGTACACTGGACAATCGGAGCACACGGCGGCAATGTCCAATAGCGCAGCATAGCATAAGAAATAGATTAGATAGGAGCGAGCGGAGAAGAGAGGAGCGTGGGCAGAGACGTAGATGAAATGGCAAGGGAGGGTGATCTGTAGAACCTCCTCGAATCGCGAGGATCGTTCCATCTCACATCAACGCGTGCACTTGCCTGTTTATAGTCGAGTACAACTTTCGCCTTCGTCAACTTATTGGGTCTCCATAATGGTAGTTTCGGGCTTCATCCAACCATTCGTAGGGATGAATGCACTCTGTTGACCCGTCAGGCATTGGAACACCTGCATATTCGTCCCGAGCCAAATGTATTGCTTCGCCGTGGAGTCGTTGAGGTGTTTTTCCTGGTTACATGCTTCAGTCCACGACGATGCCATTTTCGCGCAAAATCCCTGGAATAACAACTAAAGGCGGCGGGAGAAGTGGTTAGCTCCTCTAGGTGTTTGCAATATGCTTGGTGAGTAAGGGTAGAGAAGGTAAAGACAAACCCAAGGCCGTCATGTTAGAAAGCCCGTTGGTTGAACAAGCAGAACGAGCCATCCTATGAAACTAACTAGCAGAGATCGTAGCGATTTCTCCTGTCCGCTATGCGCAGCTACGAGAAAGCAGGAGAAGGAAGTTCATCTTCAGCCTGACAGTGTTGCACTGTCGCCGCTCGCCACAACCTGCCTCATATAGGCTTGGTGGTGGAGGCGGGACTGATGTCACTGCGTAGGTAGGCAACATGACGGAGGTTAGGCTACTTCATCTGAAGCCGTGGGTGGAAGGAGAGCTCTTCTTCTCGTTTGCCCTCCTCACCTCACCTCCATTCCCCTCATTCCCCCTCTTATTCCCCCTCCATTCGCCCCTCATTCGCACTTTCATTCACGTGGTCTCTGCGCTCCTACCAACCTGGGCTCTTCCCCCTCCCCCGTGTCGGGCGACAATCCACCCAACAGCACCGCATCTTCCCCCTTTCCCCACTCTCCTTCACCCTCTACGCATGTATGCAATGCAAAAGCGTAAGGCCGTTAAGCGCCGATTTGCACCTCACTCAATCTCCACTCACTCAATCACCTCTCTTTCATGGCGCCCCTACCCTGCGCCGCATCACACAACGACCAATTGGCGCGATCGAGTGATGGCAGTGGATTGGGCCCCATCGTTGTGTGCAGACAGCCCATCTTGCCTCGCCTCCTCCTGCTCTTCCCTGACCTGCCGGATTGCAACTCCCCTGGCTACCCTAACGGCGTCCAGAACTGCACATCTCTCAACTGGTTCTTCCACTCCGCCCCATTTGATTCGACGAACACATCAACTCGCACCTACCAATCGCATGCCCATGTGGCAGTGTGTGCTCCCAAGTTGCCATTTGTCCTCCTCCTCCCTCCCTCCCTCCCTCCCTCCCTCCCTTATCCACCCTCTTTGCCCACAATACCTCTCACAGGGAACGGTGTCGAGACGTGGAGTGGGCGAGAATCATAATTTTCGGCATCGTTCCTGGCGGGCAGACACAGTCACTGGTGTCGGGGCGGCAACTTGCCTCTGAAACGCTTCAGCCACTTTCTGTGGTGCTTTCCTTCCCTTTAGCTCGCGTCTGCTGCTCCGCCATCACACTCACGTAACACCTCCCCAGTAATCAGGAGCTAGTGACATGTTCAAACTGCTCCCATCAACCCTTGGGCAACCACTTCATTCTCGGTTACACCTTCTATTCGACAGGTGTAGGCCAATGTTCGATCTACCCTCTGGGACATCATTGTAGAGGACACCAAAGTTACTACTTATTTTCATCTATTCAATAAGATGACGCGCGAATCGCAGGTGCCCTCGACTAATTACTCATGAACCAGTGAAACAGAACTGGTTCTTTCACCACCCTTCTTATCCAGCGTGCGTTTGTGCCAAAGTATACCTTGCAGATACTTCAGGGGACTACGCCAAATTCCCCTGCTTTCGTGTTTAATGGGACTTGCATTCTCCTCCCCCGCCTCATCTTCTGCCTTGCCTTTCATCCCCCCCTTTTATCCTAAATCCGTGTTTTGCGAGATGTCAGACTGCCATTGCTCAGTACCCTCACGTCAGTTGAGAGCTCGACGATACTGCACTCACGAACACTTGTCTGTACGACAGAGCGGTCGTTCTGAGCAGCACGCGTCCACCGAATGTAATGAGTACTACAGTCGAGGAGCATTAAAGTAGGTGGCATTGCACACGGGTGATGGATGTGTCAGTCCGTCAAGGCGATTTTTTGCGGTATATGGAATACCTAGTCACCGGGTCTGTGGCTGCCCCACCTCTTCAACACATCTTGTTCACTCGACACACCTTCCTACACTGCAATGCACATGCTGGAACCTCCGAAGCTGGTGAGGTGAATCTGCGAGAATTTGCTACACTCATGTCACCGAAAATGGCCGATTACGTGACTTCAAAGTCCCGTTAACGGCCTCAGATGCTCGCCAGTGCGACATCGAGTTGGCAGCGCTCGTCGTCCAGCGCCCTTCGACAGGATGAAGTGATTTAATCATTCTTAATATGTTAACAGTATGTGAGGTGTGCGCGCTTCTACAAGCTCTACCACAGTTCTCTCATGCCTCTCCTTCACGCCTTGTCCTGTTTTTTTACTTGTGGATAATAAAATAAAGAAAACCAAAAAAATGAACATATATTGTGGAGATATAAGTAAGTAGGAGAGATGTTAGCGTGTTAAGGCATGATGGAAACTGGAAAACCGATGGCCGAGATGAGAACCATTCTTCTGCTTCTCTCGCGCACCAAATGTTAACACCATGTGGAAAGGCGAGCGTCCAAATTTTGTAAGCATGCATTCATACGGGCGAAGAGACGTTGACTCACCGACCCCAAAGAAGATTCGCTATTTCGTCCACATTCTCTTATCCCTACGCTGGCGACCGGTATTTCATCAAACTGAGGGTCAAGGTGACCTGCACCAAGCATGCAAGACTACTAATATCCTCCTTCCGCCACATGCAGAAGCATCCGGTGATGTCGGAGAGAATTGCGCGGCATCGGGGTCCAACAGCTGTTCCCGTCACTTACTCCAACGCCTCCGAGCTGTTGCAATATGAAGGCGTGGGAAGAAAGTTGGCTGAGTTGTAGTGTTGCCTCCTTACAGAGGGCTTCATTCGCCTACAGAATGGACGGCAGAAGGCAGCCTTTGTTGCTATGCCTTCACTGAGGTGACCATGGTTTAATGCGATTTGAACGTGTTCTCGCAATGCCAAGATAACTCAGGTCATACTATGCATGCGTCATACCATGCCATGCTGCCACAGTCACTGTGCCTTCTAAGGATGGTTCGGGAGAAAGTGATGGAAATCAGTTGTGCAGTTGCGACGTGTTCAGAGGGCACAAAGATAGTGTTGGCGTGTCACTACCGACGGAAGTCTGCGCCCTCATAGGCACTTTCGCATGAAAACATTGCTTCTCATACCGTATTGGTGCGAGGGGCGCAAGTGCTTTTCGAAATGACCGCAGGAGAGCTATTGCAGAATGAAGCGTGAGGAAACAATGGATTGGATGAGGACAGGAAGAGATTATTACACAATATACGGCCACATCTTCTCCTTCCAATCTTCTGCACCTCTTCTAGTCATTCATTTTGCCTTATTTTCCTTCCGAACTTTATCAGAAATAGCCTCCGCTTGCGGCTAATTAATTTTTCATCACTTTCTCCAATCGCTGCGACTGAAATGTCAGTTTAGGGCAAAGGGGGTGTTGACGTTGTTGTCCCTTACGTTATCCTATCGTAGCGCATGTGAGACGGTGAGAGTACACGGTGTCATTTTGGAGTAGAAGAGGTGGGTGGTGATGGGAGAAGAGCATAGATAGTTGGAGATCGTGGAGCATGGCAGATCATTGCATGAAATGGCCACGGGTGGTGAGCGAGTATTCTCGAGTCGCGAGGACCTTTCACCCAACACAACAGAGACCAAGAACCTTTTGCATCAGCACTTGTATTGCTCCCATGATGGTAGTCTCGCATGGGACAGGCTCGACTACTATTTGCTACTCTTCCATACCAGATGGGCGCAAAGGGGTATAGAAAAGGCAGACAGTATTCACCCTGGCAATGTAGCCTATCATAGTCAGAAGGCGTTTAGATTGACTTGGGTCTGGAGATACGTGCTTTACGCTCATTTTTGTCGTCCTCCTGTCGCCCCATCACAGTGCTTACCTACCGCCCCTCCGCCTTTCCGCCCCTGCGCCCCTCCTTTCCATCTCTTCCCATCTCTCCATCACGCGTTCACTCCACAGGAACCGTCCACTGCGATCTCAAGATCGTCCAATTTGGGAGGTGACCTTTCGAGCAGGGCCGAGGTTTTCAGGCAGTCTATGGAGGCGAACGAGGCAATGGGGCGAAAATGCGTGCCGATGCGGATTTGGAATATTTTCACAACGGAGCAAGTGCTCAGCTTGTCATTGACAGTGGTCAAATGTCTAGTGAAGTCGGTTGCCCTAATTCCTTCGACTTACATGATGCGAACCAGTCGCTTTGACGAGTGAAAGCTGGCGAACCGTCGAGTCGAATGACAGTGGATATGGGGATTGGAAGTGAGACGAGGAAATAGTGTGATTTTCTATGCTGAAAGGAAGATGCTTGCTCACCCTTACTGGTAACTCCGTTGTAGGTTACGCTTCACTTCGCCCTCTTTACTATTCTACCACTCGGTTGATCTCACACCCCGCACTTCCTCACCATCTTCTCCACTGGATTCGACCTTTCTTGGGATGATGCGCGTGGCGATCAAGTCTCCTTCCTCACCCACAATGCTGCAAACTGGAGATTCGTCCGAGGCCACAACCACCACTTGTGCCGAAATGCAAGCACCGATAACGACTGTATCACAAAAATTGGGGCGAAACCAATTTGGGCTTCCTTCGTCGCGCGTGAGCTGGTCGTATGCAGCAAACAAGGAGGAGGTGAGGAGCGCCTTCAAGCTCTCACCTTTCACGTAATTAAGGCAGCATGAGCACGTAATCATGTGTGAATGGCGAAGAATGCGGCGTCGATGGGACCATCTGCTGGCTGCGCTACTTTTCCGCTAATGTTGAATATAGGCAGCACAGGGAAATGCTTTGGGAGAAAGAGAGTCGAGGCCAAACGGAATGCCGAGAAACATGAGGGAGTAGGGCCACCCTCGGCTGAACGTGTCCCTCCCGACATAACAAGAGGTGGATTTTATAGAAGGCCTTAGTCAACCGAAGGTGTATAGACGAGTGGGAGGGGAAGTGGAAGCGCTCAGCGGTTGGCTTTCATTTCTGCAGGGGAAAGAGAGCATTTGTGACACGAAGGCAGCAAGGGGAGAGGGTGAGGGAAAAATAGAGGAGAGTGAGAAAGAGAGCACGAGAGGGAGGTGTGGAGAGTCTGAAAGGACGCAACACCAGACGGTTTGAAAAGGGCACTTGAGGCGGAGTAAGCCACTTCATCTAGTCCGAAGGGCGTAGGGCGATGAACTGTGCCGACTCGATGTTGCCTTGACGAGCCTCGTAGTCCTGGTCGGGCGGACTCATCAACTCGCTTCTGTGCTCACCAACGAGAGAGAAGATCGTGAATTTGCATGTGAAGCCGCAACATGCGAGCCACACATCAATTGACTCTGGCCGAGGGTGGCGTTGAGAAAGCGCAGGGAAGAGCTGACAGAGATGAATGCAACCTCGAATGTAAGTATGGAAGCCTCAAAATTTACACACTAGTGAAAATATGTGGCATGTGTGAACGTGATTCTCAGTGGCAAGCTAAACCTTTCTGTCGCGTATTTTTGCGATACGCTGCGCACTGTTGCTGGGTCGAGTGATGGGAAAATGTGGTTACGAAGGTGGTGACTTTGAGAAGCCCCTTCCAGTCTTTCCATGTTGCAATATTCTTTTGATTACCTTGCATGTCTCGAGTGCGCACGTTGGAAAGAGCCCGCTAATGTGCCGAGAATGCTGACTCTGTGGTAGCTTAGGGGAAAACTGCGAGTTATTTCCCCCTGCCCTTTTCGTACGCCCATGTAATACGCAAGAACTATTGCCAAAGACACGCTTGGAGAAAACCGAACATCAGCTAGACCGAAAAGTATTCGGCCCTTGTCGCAGTCGTTCGCGCCATTGGCGTCTGCCAAATGCCACACTGAGCGCGGCGTGGTAGCCTACTTAACCATCCCTGACCTGTCACTGGCGCTTTACAAGCACAAATCCGTCTTGTTTACCGCCTTTCTCTTTAGGATTCAGGCTACGTTTTTTTTAAATGCAACTAAATTCAGAAGTGTAGGAGTGAGGTAGGGCGAAAGTTCAAATCAAAACTACGCAAAAGATATTAGAAATTGCCTCTCCTCAACCTTAATCAATGGCGACTTTCGTCTCGACGTCGACTAACGACGTTAAGGGTGTTGGTCCATTATCCCCGACAATTGTGGCTGTCGGAGATAAAATTGGGACTTGGCAGGACAACAAGCTCATTTTAGCACACATAAATTCGCGTATATTGTAGCCGTCGTTGCAAAATGTCAAACTCCCTCGCAACGGCGTCCACGGGAGTGAATTGAGGGAAGGCGGCACAACCGCTTCAAATGCCAGCCTAAACCTGTTTCACATCTAAACTCCATCGTCTTTTCGTCACATCACAGCAACCGAGCGAGACTGTACGCGGCAGGCGAAAGTGAGCTGAATGGACATGTTGCTCAGCTCGTTCATTCGTCGTCCTCACCGTCGCCGAAACCGGCTCTAGCTTCTCAAACTCACCAGGCCCAAACTGAACAGGCCTCCCAGTTACAGTTTTATATTATTTACTTATTTGTTTGCGAATTACCGTTTACAAAATCGCACAAGTAGGGAGGCAGGTGTATAACTGCTCGATGGTGAGTGATGTAAATTCTTACCCCTAACCGGACAAACCGTTGCAGAAGTTTCTCCTGAAAGGTAAGGACGGCGCCCGTTTCAATGAGTACCTGATCACCCTTGATATTTCAATAATACGTGGCTTTGTGTAATACTAAATGTGTTGGTGTAGGTGGCAAGAAAACTGATTTCTTGTGCATAATCTCCTATGAGATGGGACAAGCTCTACTCATGTTTACTAGTCCTTAAGCCCTGCAACACGCAAATGAGTTTATGCAAGCCACATCATTCTGGAAATGTAGCACATCACTCTCGGAAGACGTTGGATTGACATGGCGCGAGAGCTAGGTGCCTGAAGTGGGGCGATCATCGTGCCCATTCGTACTGACAGAAGCGCTTCCTCTCCTCCCCTCCGTTTTCCCTCTTCCCCATCTCTCCATCACGCGGAAGGGGAATGGTTCTCTCCGTCAAAACCCTCTACTGAGGCGAGTTTAGTAGCGTGAAAGCGGACAACTTGAAGGCACACGGTAAAGGATGAATGTGGAGTTGTAATTTAATTTAGCGTGACATTTGAGGTTTAAAGCGATGCCTGAGAGGCAAAAATAAAGTTGGTAAGTCGGCAAGTGTGAGGTAACTTACCACTTATGCTGATAGGTCTCCGGCGCATCTCCCTCTTCCATGGAGAAAATCACCCTACCACCCGACGATTGGCTTCTCACCTGTAACCATCCGTAACGCTGCTGTCCACTCCCTTCAAAAGGCGCCGCCTCATGGAGAGATTCAGTGCAACACTGTTTAAATGGAAAGCGCTACCACTTACAGGCTCCACGAAGAGGAATTGAGGGGTTTGCAGTTGCCCCCAGAGCCTCCAATCAATCGGGGAGTGTTATCGACACACGTTAAAATCTATGAGAGTTCGCTACTTTTAAGCGCCCTTTATCCAATTTAAGATGCCTGCTGTGTTCCAACGGTGCCGTGATTTGCGTCTTTACCCTCCACTGCAGCAGCGCGTATCATCTCAAGAGCCGAAGATGCCCTAATTGAGTTGCAGAAGTCTCGAATGCTTGCTCTCAACGATAAGTCCGTAGAAGTGGTGAGTGAACCTAATCTCAGGAAAGTGATATTTCTGGGAGGAATATGAAGTCATGTAATGAATTACCCTCCATTCTCTCTTCACTGATCACATGGAACAGCTTTATAGTAGCCTCAAGGACCGACTGAATGGGCGAAAGGGAAGAAGAAAGGGAAGAACTGTGGCTCCGTAAGTGAAATCGTTGACGCAATCTCCCCCCTCCCCCTCTCCCCTCCCCCACGCCCCACGCCCCACCCCCCACCTTCCATGTTGCCTCCTAGCGATTTTTCATGCAGGCGTGCAACTCCCTCCGCAGTTTACGGTTGTTCAGACTGAGCAATGATGGAAAGAGGGCTTGAGAAAGTGGTGCATGCGGTGCGTTTGAAATGCGGTTTCGAGATAAAAGGATGCTTCTCCTGCTATCCAACCGCCAGGAATTGACATAGCAAAGGACGTGTAAACGTTTGCCCGCTGACCCAAAAATTGGCCGTGGTTAGAGCACATGAAAAACACGCAAAAGACCCGGGGTAGAAGGTTTGGGTGTGTAACAGTATCCCTGTATATGGCATGCCCTTCAGATGACTGGATTCCGAGTGGCGACGAGGCCCAGTGGTTCCTTACTCCAACGTCCTCATCACTCACGGCTGCAAGTGGCCATACGTGAAGGTAATTCTAGGAATTCATACTTTCGCTTCATACATCACCCCATCACAAGTTTCCTGCTTCGGGGGCAGACTCTGCTCCAAACACGCAGTGGCGACAGACCGATGGTATTGCGAAGAAGGCAAAGGAGCATGAGTTGGGGAAGTGAATTGGCCGTTATTCCAATCTTCCTTTGCATGCGAAAAGCATTTGCCACTTTCCGCAGTGGACTGGCAAGAGTAAGTTTTGAACCTATGATGCGATTTAGCAAAAACCACTGAGGTGTTAGGGACTGGATGAGGATAAACTTTCTATCAAAGCACAACACGCCCGTTGACATTTCTTGAACAAACCTTCCTCACTTCACCTCTTCCATCGCCCTTCCACGCTTTAGTGTACGCCCGCTCCTGCGCATACACTTCTCCCTCCACCGCCTTCGTTTAAGTGGGGCAAACGGGCAGCCATTATGCCATCACACTTTGTCAGCATTCAGAGGGCATAGCATGCTCCTGTGGTAGCTGCTGGCTAATTATCACAGGCAATAAAGCCTTATTAGTAAGACGCATAAACGAGCTCCGTCTTCGTTCTTGTCTTATGTATAAACACTTGTTGAAGGACGACGATTGGTGGAGGAGCACGAGCCCAATGGCATGAAAGGGCTGCTAATTTAAACAAATATAGACTAACACACACACTCCCGCGCAATATCCCATCCCTGAAAATCATACGTGGTCGCTTTGGCCATAACCACCTCACCCTCTCTCCGTGTCTCCCCCTCAACGGTCTGTGTAACAATCACTTTGTCAAACCCTCTCCCCACCAAGTCCCGTCTGGATATGGTGCGTGTCCGTTATAACGCCTGAAAAGGGTCTCACTAGGGTAAGAATGATTTCGTTTGTCTCATTCATTCATTCATTCATTCATTCATTCATTCACTCATTCACTCATTCACTCATTTATGCAATCATTCATTTAAAGGCCACTCTTATTGTCGCCTCTAGATACTCCAATGAGCCCACTTTGTGTGACTGACACATGTCACTTCTCGCCGTGGCGACACCTCTCCCCGTGTGAGGTTGTCGTCGTGGCGACAGCTCCACGTGGAGCGCGAATGACTGGCATTGAGGGCCAGTGGTGAGGCCGGGAGGTGGTGGGTGTGAAGGCACAGCTCAGACCGCGTCCCTCTGTGCCCTCATTACCGGTCGCATGCTAATGGGAGGTGGGGAGCCGGAGGTCCGTGCCCGACAAATTGCACTTCACACGGTGGCTGGCGGAGTTGGGGGCCGAAAGGACGGGGGCCGAGGGGACGAGGGGCCGAGGTACTGAGGTACCGAGTGGGGAGGAGAGCACTTTGGCTGAGTAGCGGACTGATACTGACACCAGTCTTCCTAACAGAAGAGTAGTTGATGTGCTGAGTAGGAGGCTTCGGACAACCACCATTTCATGCTCTCCTCCTTCCCTCTTCTCCACAATTGGCGTACGTCCACGATGTTGCGCAGGTTATGTGCTTCTCGCTTAGTCCACACTTGCCCATTCAATGTTCCCTCACGAGGCAAGAGACGCCTTGTGGGGAGGATGCCCTCAGTCGTGTCTCTTCCTGCCAACACAGTTGCCTGTTTTGACAGCTTCTGTGTGTCCAACAATCGGCCCGTTGACAACGAGGTAAGCTCAACTATTAGCAGGTGATGAGGCAAGAATCAGCCTAATCGACTGTAATTTCGAACATTTTGTGCACTGTGCAGAACTCGCCACATGACTTTGCACACGCCGCATGCTTCGGCATTGCTTATTCCATGTGGATGTCCTTTCCCCTGTCCCATTCAAGCTCATTGTAAGCGAACGAGTGTGAAGTAAAAGTTCTGTGCATGAGTGTGGTGAGCCTCACTCCCGGGTAGGTGAAAGGGCGAGAGACCGCGGAAAGGTAGACCCAGTCCACGTGAGGAGGTTGAAGTCTTCGCATCCTCCCGTTTTCGGCGACAGGGCGTTCGTTGCTGACTGGTGTGTGGGGACTCCAGTCATCTGGAAATGTTCGCCCTCCCCTTGGCCAGAAGGGCGTTAATGGGGGAGGGGAGGGGAGGAGGAGGCAGACCCTTTCGAGAGCCATAAACCGCCTCATTGCCACGGCGGGATTGCTGTGTGCTGCGGGCCCTACTCCGACAGGTACCAGCATGTCGGAGGATAACCGTTGTTGTGCCTGCGAGAAAGGCTAGATGTCGACTTGGGGCGCTGTGGCGTGGAAGAGGACATGTCACACCAGTGGTTTCAGGCCGAGTCACTGGTGATTGCGTTTGACAGGAAATGTCAACGCCTTTTCAAAATCGTCCAGCAGAGGATGCTGCAGTTCTCCATAGGGTCCTCGCTGCCATCCTGTCTTTCATTCCCTCTCAAGTGTTGAGCTTTGCCTCGGAAGCGCACTTTGCTCTCCTTAGTCCAGCAGAAGACTGCATTCTGCCTTGTGAGCTGTCAGCGGTTTGTGGACACAAGTCAAATGGCTCCTTGTGTTAACACATGATTTAATGCCTGGAGAGAATGGTAAGGCAAACACGGCCTGGATTTTCTATTATCTGCCAACTTGGACGCCGACTTTTCAAGTAGGACCGAATTGTTTTTGCAATCTTGAGAAGGTGACAGAGCAGTGGGACGAGATTCCTGTGGCAGCGGAAGTGAAACAATTATCGCCACATGTCAACAGCCTCACTCGTCTGTTGCAGTGTTCACAAGACTAGTAAAAACGATTGTCTTCACACCGTTTTGCCGAGTGGAAGCAGGCACACTGCCGACTCAGATGTCATTGTTGGTGACTTCTTCGTCGAATATGCCATTTTTGACTGTTACCTCTTAATTCTTGGCGGCTCTCGAGGCCTTTTACCCTTACACCAATCAGCGACTCTAGGCGAATTCGGCCAAATTCTGGAAATACCATTCAAAGCGCTTAAATCGTGAAATTCTCTCAAGCTATTACTGCAAGTACGCGTCTCATTTGGTTCGAGAGCAATGCGGCCGCATTTTCAATAGACTGTGAATTCAGTGAGTGAAAATAACTCCGAAGAACCATTTGTTCTATGAATAAATTACGCCTCAAAATAGCCCATCACTACTAACTAACCGCGACAGTGCACAAGTGATCTGGCGAATGTTTATTACTTGCGGGTCGAACAGGTTGCCATCCCGCGGTCCCAAGCGCCTCTTCTTCTTCTTCTTCTTCTTCTTCACTTCGTGCATATACGCATATAACTGTCCTGCGATTCACATTTTTTCGCACTCTCTTCCGAACTCTACTGTGGATTCCAAAGATGCAGCGTCCTTTGCATGCATGAGTGAAAGGCTTCTAACTCACTGCATAGAAGCGTGCACGGCAGTTGGTTCCTTGTCGAAAGAAGTACACAGAAGTAGGCTGAGAATGGAAAGAAGGCGAGATTCTTGCTAACAACTGATCCTGTATGGAGGCAGCAAGAGGCCACATGATTGGCGGTTGAGCGGGGCAGAGACACGGTCCTCCACCCGGGATGAGGCCTCGCCTCGCTCTACCATTGCTGATGCAGTGACAAGGATTAGAAAATGAACGCCAGCGTAACATAATCGACGACACAGAGGTATCAATAAGTGTGAAGAAGTTATTTCCTCAAAACATGGAAAATCAGGCTACTTTCCGTTGCGCCCCCACTCCCACCTCCAATGGCGTCTGACACAGCGGTTTTGCCTGCCCCAATTCGGCAAACTTCGGCCGACGTCATAACTAATGGGCTTTCTGTTTTTACTACATGCAAGGCACAGGTTGCCTACAATAAGAAAACATGGTAGGAGCTCTGAACACGCTGACGGAAGAATGTGTTCAGTCCACCTATCGAAATGGTTTCGGGCGAAATTCACTCGTCTGCGCTATCAGCGCACCCACCAATGGCGTCAATGGCGCATTCAGCAGGAACGTTGACACAAACGCAACAACCAACCAACGGCGAACCCACCTATTTGATAAGCCGCGCGGTAAAGAAGCAGTAGTCAAAGGCGAAATTACTTCGCGCAATGCCTTTGCTATGCACTGGTAAGGCTAACTTAAGTGTCATATCCATCAGCGAGAAACCTGGCGGAATGGCCGACGAACCAAAGCCTTTCTCCACTCCTACGACTCGAAGGGTTTTGTCATTTTGCCTTTCCCACGTTAATTGTCAACCACGACGCGCTATTTATGGAAGAATTTTGAGAAGATGTGCACGAAAAGTGCATTGTCTGGGTCTGTAAAAGTCACTAATTTGGGGGATTTGCCTGTGTGCTCTATGAATGAATGAGTGCTCGAGTGCAAGAAATGAGGTCGAATAATTTTTTTCATCATCTAATCTGAGTGCGCACAGTCGAAAGGAAACACATGAGTGAATGCCAAATATGGGGCAGAATTGCGTGAAGGTGGTTCAGACGGAAGAGGTAGGAGACACAGGACTTGACACAAACGTACGTGGAAGGTGAGGCAAGCATTTTGTGCAGGGCAACCCGATCACCGACTCTGGTTCAGGCTCAACGTGACCGGTGACAATGTGCCATGAGTGCTTTACTTGAACGCAGACGTAGATGTGGTCGTTGGTGATCGTCTCTCGTGACGACACGATCCAACTAACTCACTGTCGACGGTCGCTTTCCCCTCGACACCGTCCTCTCCTGTGGCACAAGTATGGTTGAGCGAGGAGTGTGGATAATGGAGGGGAGATGGCAACTTGGACGCATACACACCCACGTGTACACGCGACGTGGCAGATGGAGGCGCTGATGGCTTCGCCCCCTTCGGCGAGCAGCGGCAGCAACAAACGCCACAATAGGCGGAGTATACACTTGCGTGTGGAAGTGGGGCAGGGCGAAAGTGAAGCATAATCTCTTACCTACTCCTTTAACTTGCGGCATCAAGTCAGCGTTTCCACGCTACTAAGCCGCCTCATCAGTAGGAGGTTGCGATGCGCTCAGCCTCGCCTCTTCCGCGTGACGGACAGATGGGGAAGAGGTGGGGGCGCGTGGGGGGGGGGTCGAATGGGGGCGGCCGGGGGTAGCGAGAAGGCGAAGAGGAAGCAACTCCGTCTGAATGAAGGATGAAATCTCATCGACCTCGCTCAACCAAGGCAGGCGAGACGACAGGCGGCACTCCTCTCACGTGTCTCTTGCATCATGGCCATCTTACGGCTGCCGCGAGTGATGTTTAACATTTCCACAATAGTGTGCTTGCAAAGACCATTCCGTGTGCCTTGTTGTTAAGAGTCCTTGGTGGTGCATGTCAGACAAGGCGTGTGGAACCAGTAGTTCACTTCGCACCATGCCTTAAAGGATAGATCTTGGATAGTGTGCGGTGGGCAAAGTGGCGATTCTGCCCACCATCATCTAAATAGAGTCCGACGCAACATCCTGATGACCGACTCATCCTCACCCACAGGATGAGGTGGCTCGAATCGGCCGGTGCGTGCGTCGTTTCGGACCCCTCCACGCCCCGCTCGCATGCTCTCTTTCTCCGAGAGAGATAGAGGCCAACGCTGGTCGCTCCTACTTTTCCTCTCATCCGTCCATGGGATCAGTTCGTTGAGGCCTCGAATAAAACGCTGACTTGGTGGCGCAAGTTATGCGAGTAGTTGGGAAATATCGCGTCAATTTGACAAGACGAATGAGGTGTAAGTGTGTCATCCTGGCGGGGAGAAGGGTGAGTGGCTTCTCGCCTCTGATCGTCAGCAACGCTGCTGCCCACTCTCCTGAGAAGACGCCACTTCGCGCAGATCTCCAACGCAGCATTGTCTCATGAAGGGTGCTCCCACTTAGCGACTCCACGAGGATTAAGTGAAGTGTTTTCAGATGCCCCCAGAGCCTCCTATCAAGGCGGGGCGGTGTTGATGGCAGCGCATCAAGAAATATGTTGGATTTGCGACTTGTGAACACGCGTTAACGCAGTGAAAAACGCCTTCTGCGTTAGAGCGTGGTGTGAATCGCCTCTCGACTCGCCACCGTAGCACAGCAGGCGTCATTTGCACAGCCGACGATGTTACAACTAGACCAGAAGAAATGCCTGAGCGCCACACGTGGGAAGCGCTCGTGGCGAATGCACGGAGAGTGGGAGGTTGAGTGTGGCCTGAGGAAGGGCTCGACTTCGCTCTTGCAGCTAACAAATGGCCCTTTGCAAGTATATCCTTGCGGGAATGTAACACATCACTCGAGGCAGGCGTTGGATTGACAGGAGTGTAGCCTGTCATCTCGCCTACCCCGGTCGCATCACATATGTTCGTTGTGGTCTTCTCGAGTGACGACAAGATGCGACTCGCCTCACTGTCATGGGTAGCATTTCCCCTCGTTTGGATTAAGTAGTCCCGACCTCCGCAAATCCATTTTGGCATCGTCGGCCCCACGATGGCGAGTAAAGACGAGCATGCTCCGCTTGCGCTCCTTATTATTCTACCACTCGGTAGTCTCACACCCCGCACTTCCTCACCATCTTCTTCACCGTATTCGATCCTTTCTTGGGATGATGTCGCGGTCATCAAGTCTCCTTCCCCACCCACAATGCTGCAAACTGGAGTTCGTCCGAGGCCACAACCTCCACTTGTGTCGAAATGCAAGCACCGATAACGACTGTATCACAAAATTGGGGCGAAACCAATTTGGGCTTCCTTCGTCGCGCGTGAGCTGGTCGTATGCAGCAAACAAGGAGGAGGTGAGGAGCGCCTTCAAGCTCTCACCTTTCACGAATAATTAAGGCAGCATGAGCACGTAATCATGTGTGAATGGCGAAGAATGCGGCGTCGATGGGACATCTGCTGGCTGCGCTACTTTCCGCTAATGTTGAATATAGCAACACGGGGAAATGCTTTGGAGAAAGAGAGTCGAGGCCAAACGGAATGCCGAGGAAACATGAGGGAGTGGGGCCAGTCCTCGGCTGAACGTTGGTGTCCTCCCGACATAACAAAGGTGGATTTTAATAGAAGGCCTTAGTCAAGCGAAGGTGAGACGAGTGGAGGGGAAGTGGAAGCGCTCAGCGTGGCTTTCATTTCTGCAGGGGAAAAGAGAGCATTTGTGACACGAAGGCAGCAGGGAGAGGTGAGGGAAAATGAGTGGAAAGAGGCACGGAGGGAGGTGTGGAGTCTGAAAGACGCACACCAGACGGTTTGAAGGGCACTTGAGGCGGAGTAAAGCCACTTCATCTAGTCGAAGGGCGGTAGGCGATGAACTGTGCCGACTCGATGTTGCCTTGACGAGCCTCGTAGTCCTGGTTTCAGGCGGACTCATCAACCGCTTCTGTGCTCACCAACGAGAGAGAAGATCGTGAATTTGCATTGTGAGGTGAGAAGAAAAGGAAGTGATCGGAAGACACGCATGTGTTGCGCGACTGTGCGAGGGGAGTGGGAGACGAGAGTGAAGCAGGTTTGAACAGCCATGACACTGCGCACCCTGTCTTGAAGGCCAACTCTTGCGTATATTCCGAATATCACCGGGGCGTCTCGACTCTCATCAGCCTCCAATGGGGTTTGGACTAAAGTCCTGCTCGCACCTCGAGGTGTCACTGGAGGGGACGCAGTTTCAGCTTCGAATTGACTTGCGCTCGCGTTTACAGACAGAGCATGCTTGCGTCGTCAACCGACTGCAAGTGGATGAATGCAGCGATTGGCAATGAGTATGGAGGGAATAGGAAAGGCCAAACGGAGAGACACCACATTGAGAGAATGCACGGAGCAGGGTGTGACAGTGTGGCGAAAATTTAGGCAAATAGTAAGAGGCACTTAAAGCGCCTCCGACCCTTGTTTAGTCACTTAATATCGGCGTTTGTGGGATAAATGTTTCCACTGGGGTGGTTGCCTTCCCCACTTGATTGTACCAAGTGGCACAATAACGTCAATGTCCTTCTTCTTCTACTCTTCATCGTCCCGCCTCTTCTTCTCACTGAAGCGGAAAGTTTCAAATGGTTGCATTGATGCAGAGGCAGGCTTGATCGTGGCATCGAAACACATGGTTGTAATGATTAGAGAAAGGAAAAACAAATCCCACCTTTCTTGTGAACGTGCATTAGATGAAAACTTAGTTTCAGATTCCAACATGATTCCCCTTACCGTTCGAGCACCTCCTCCAAGTTGTCGCAGACTTCTCACGCTCCGCAGTTCGAGGTTATTTCCTCATGTGCACACTCGCAGACATGCGGGACGGTGGGAAGGACCAGCGCGACACTGGACAGAGCAGCGCAACTTGGCGAAGTCACCACCTTCGTAAACACATTTTGCCACCCACTCGACCCAGCAACTGTACGCAGCGTACTGCAGAAAATGCGCGACAGAATGGTTTCGCTTGCCACTGAGAATCACGCTTACACATGCCACATATTCTCACTTTGGCGTGTAAATTTGAAGCAGCCAAAACTTACATTGGAGGTTGCATTCATCACCTCGGCTCGTCTCTACGCCTTCGACGCCACCCTCGCCAGAGTCAATTGTGTTGTGGCCCGAATGTCTCGCCCGGCTCCTCACTTGCCCTCTCAAGTCACCCCTCCCAAAGGGCACAGTTGGCAGCACCCATGTGTCTCCAAGTGACCATGGAGGAAAGGGGCAGAAGAGAGACAGCTCGGTTTTAGCTCGATGTGAATGATGAAGAAGCGCAGCTGCTCATGTCAACCAGCTGTCAAGGCGGATTCAGTCAACAAGTGCACCTTCACTCGGTGACACGTGTCATCACAACCCTCGTCGATGGCATTCGTGAATAACCGCCATGCGACATTAATTTACATGGCATCATTGTCAAACACCGCACCCTTCGTCAGCCTCGTTTCCCTCCTCTGGTGGAACACGGTAAGCCACACGTGGTGTGGTGAGGCTCATTAAATGGGTTGGCTCACTCTCGCCCTAGCCTCATACTTAAGGGCGCAATTTGTTATCCCTATTATTCTACCCTTTCTCTGTACTTTGCTCGGAAACGGCTCGACAAACTTTTGCCAACCGACGTTCATATCCCACCTACGCACTTGGTTATTACTGCTCCAAAAGCTTTGTGGCCATCAGTAGATCTGAGCTGCCATTTGGCAAGTAGGTAGCGGGAAGAGAGCCAGAGAGCCGGCAGAGAGAAAGACAGAGAGAGAGAGAGAGAGAGAGAAAGAAAGTGAAAGAGAGGATGAGAGAGAGGTGTGGAGAGTCTGAAACGAAGCACACACCACTCGGTTTGGATGACCACTTAAGGCGGATTAAGGCACTCATCCTGTCGAAGGCGTTGACGATGAATGGAGCCAACTCGTGTTTTGCCTGACGAGCATCTGCAGCATCAACAGGAATTCGGAGTCAAGTTAATTGCCGCATTGGCGACATGAGTGGAGTACGTTCTCGGAGTAAAATGGCTGAAGTCTGCTACTCAAGCGCGCGCGTGTTCGAAGAGCAGACAGTGCAGTGCCAGCGCCCGCATTCGATCTGTTCCGCCAAGCGACAAAACACTATTCGAGGCGAGGTGATCTGAAGGCGGGGAGAGGGGCGAGTTGCGCGCTGTCTGACGCAGTGGAGGCAGATGAGTCAAGTTAACAATGGTGTCTCCAGAGGGTTGAGCGAGTATTGATGAGTTGTGTAACCGAGCTCAAGGGATGGGTGCAGTGACATTGTCAACTAGGCTTGCTGATACTAGGCGTCGGAGCAGCAGACGCGAGCTACACCACAGAAAGTGGCTGAAAGAGGCAAGCGCGATGACTGTCTGCCCGCCAGGAAACGATGCCCCCCTCTACCATTCAGAGGTGTCGCCAGTTCGCCCATGTGCACTGCGCGAATGTGTTTGCCGAATTAAATGGGCGGCGTAAGGAGCCAATTGGGAGATGTGCAATCCGACGCAGGTCGGGGAAGAGGAGAGGGAGGAAGCGAGGCACGATTGGGCTGTCTGCACACAACGATGGGGCCAATCCACTGCCATCGCTCCGATCGCGCCAATTGGTCGTTGTGTGATGCGGCGCAGGGTGGAGGCGCCATGAAGAGAGAGTGAGTGGAAGTGGTGCAAATCGGCGCTTAGCGGCCTTACGCTTTTCGCATTGCATACATACGTAGAGGTGAAGGAGAGTGGGGAAAGGGGGACGATGCGGGCTGTTGGGTGGATTGTCGCCCGACACGGGGGAGGGAGCCAGTGGTAGGGGCGTCAGAGACGTGAGGGGAGGTGAATGGAGGTGAATGGACGTGAGGAGGCACGAGAAGAAAGAGTCGCCTTCCACCCACGGCTCCGATGAAGTAGCCTAGCCTCCGTCGTGTGCCTACCTCACGCAGTCCATCAGTCCCGCCTCCACACCAGCGCCTTTGATAAGCGATTGTGGCGAGCGGCGACAGTGCAACCCTGTCAGGCTGATGATGAACTTCCTTCTCCTGCTTTTCGTCACTTTGGGCAGCGCGCTGACGCCTCTTGAGCGAATTGATATAGTGGAAGTCCATCACTTCCTCCGTTCTGCTGTTCAACCCACGGCGTTCGAAGATGTCGGTGCTGGTTCGTCTGCCACTTCTCTAGCCAACATGCGCCACCCGCTGCTCGTGTGCATCCACGCGTGCATCGAGCATTGGTGACACGCAGAAGAGCTAACCTCTTCCTTCACCACATTTAGCGGTATTCGCAGGACTTGGGGAAAATGGCAGAAGATTCGGCTGCCAGCATGTTGCCGTTGTCGTCCGACGCCTGCACAGAGCGCAAATACCCGGGCATTGGAACGAATGTGGCAGAGTTTAAACCATATCATACCACCATTGAAAGATATTGTTCCAGGAATGGGAGGCGGAGGGCCAACACTACCATTATGAGAACAACACTTGTGACGAAGGACAAAGATGCGATCACTATAAAAAGGCAGGTGTGACGTGTTGTTGTCCGGTGAAGTGGCCTCGGAGACCGAGGAGATTTCACGATTACCACCACTTTGCCATTCCATTCTATGCTCTTCCACGCTCCTCTCATCTCCCCTCCACTCCCCTCCACCCCCCTCCACTCCACTCCACTCCACTCCACTCCACGCCATTGCCATGCGATGCGATGCGATGCGATGCGATGCGATTGCGATGCGATGCGATGCGATGCGATGCCACTCCTCATCTCCTCCGTGCTGGCATTGCTGTGCTCTAACATGACACCGTTTGCTCTGACGCTCGCGAATGTGCTGCAATAGGATGATGCCTAGGTGACATGTTGTGAACAAGGTTGGTGTGAGGTTGGAAACCATTCTGATGCCATCTGATGCGATCTGATGCGATCTGATGCGATATTGATGAGATATGATTGCATGTGTCATGATGTGAAGTGAAATGACGTGGTGAGGTGTGAAGCGGTTGAGTGAGATTTAATTCGAGATGTAGATTACGCCGCTGGTGCGAATCACCGCTAGATGGTGCACGACGACTCCAGGAGTCGATGCATTGGCGAAGTGTGCCGGTGCCAAAAAGAACGTCTTGCTGTGTCATTACAAACCAGGGTGAGTTGGCGTCTAATGGGTGATGGGAAATGCGAGCTGCCTTCATCCGCACACTGACCCTCTCCATATGATCTGCAAGAATGGAATCGGCGGATCCGGTGCCTTACGAGCAGCGGCGAGAGCTGTTCCCGTTGTCCCGGTATTTCCTGCGTCGTAGGCCAGTGCCAATTCCCCCCATCGCCTCCTACTACTACCGCCAGCACCGCACCGGCACCAGCACCAGCACCAGCACCCTCAGCACCACAGGTTCTGCTACGACTAGCAAGTGTCAACTACTGGCACCAGCACGGAGAACAATTGTGACGTTAGAGAAGACACCTCCTCCTCATGCACACTCCAATTCGGTCTCTGGTTACTCGTCTCACCTCTCGCACTCAACCACTTTCTTTAATTGACTTAATTCATGTAACCACTTCCTAGTTTACTTAGTATGCCTCTCTTCTCGGTCGATCTAACATTCCTTTTATCTGCCTTGACGGGGAATGAAGGTCGTGACTAGGCGGAGAGCGTTGTGATAGCGCAGACGACCACTAACTAACACCTGTCTCACCGACAGTGTTCACTAGGTGCAGAGGGAGGCCTTGCACTTACGTACCACCTTTCCATCAGCCGCTTAAATGAGAGGCCAGCATTGGAGCGCGTAGTATGACCATTTCTACTGGGCTTTAGAAGCCGTCGCAAGTCGCTTTTGTGGAGGGGAAACATGATGGAGCGTTCATAGGACTACGCAACTGGCAGTTCGGCCACATGGAGGAGGCACTACCCCGTTTAGGAAGGGAGTTTTAAACACTCATTATTTCGGCCTATCACTGTCACTCGTGAGACGATGCGTCGGCCAACCACCCTGATTCAGGTGGCTTTTGAAAGAACCACCAGACCACTGCCAGAGGCATTCTCGCCACGACTGAGTTGCCGAAGCTCGGTTTGACTGTTGGTGCACTGGCACTGTGGCCCACAGAGGCAGACACTGTGACTGTTGGCCCATTCGAGGCCTACACGGCGTGGCAGGCTGCAGTGCGCCATTGGAACGGGTGCAGTGGCAAGACGATGCCTCGAGCCTCATCACTGAGCGACGTCAGTAATTAGTCTGAAGGGTTACAAACAAACCTGCGCAATCTAGCCACATAGTGTTTAATAAACGGACAGCAGAAGTCCGAACCATAAGGATAAACTGCCGGTAAGGTATTTGGAACACGTCAACAGGACAAAAGAGAAATGCGCACTCATTCACTTGTCAACCCAATATGTAAGATGCATCTTCATGTCAGGCTTCGCCATTTTCGACCGTCTTGCATCTGTGATATCCTCTTTCCCATTCCCCCTCATTCGTGGTCTTCCCCTATCCCCTCGAAATACAAATTTCAGGTGGGCACGAGGCGTTATTCTGAGATAGGCCTTGTACCTGCACCATACCATGACGTGACGCACAATCTGTCCGTGGCAAGGCGCAATCATCCTTCGACACACAACAAATGAATATGATCTTGCCTACGTCCGTGCGCTCCAATCTCAACGCTGAGAAGGTCTGCTCTTCGGGCAAGGCACCAAGCGCAGATGAAAATCATTCGCGGCGCCAGCTCCAGCTCCTCCTCCAGCTCCACCTCCAGCTCCAGCTCCACCTCCAGCTCCACCTCCACCTCCAGCTCCACCTCCAGCTCCACCTCCACCTCCAGCTCCGGCATCAGCATCCGCATCCGCATCAGCCCCGGCAGCAAAAGCAACACAAACGGTCGAGTGGAGCGAAGTTAGTGGCTGCATTTTCACCGTTACTTGGCACAACATGGGCGCCTCACCACGTCGTCCTCACAGGCGTCCCGGGGGGAGAGCGCAAAGCGCTAAAGATGCACGTTGAGCGCACTTCCGAGTCAGGCGTGAACACAGGATTTTCACGCTTCCGCTAAGATGACTTAGTATGCATGCACCATCGATACTGCGATTACGCGACTGCAAAGTCCTTCTAAATCTCTGCATCTTTGTCAGTGCAACATCGAGTTGGCACCACTCATCCTACGTCTGTCGTCATGCTGAAGTGGCTTAATCCTCCTCAAGTGGTTATCCAAACCGTGGACTCAGTGCGTCTCTCTCCAAGTCTCCTTCTCTCACTCCGTGTGGGTCGGATGATTGCAGTTGTTCACTTATCTCTGCTCAGCTTCGTCTCTAAGCGGCACAACACGGACGTCGAACTGGATTCGTGGCTGCAGAGTGAGGCCTTTTAGCTTGGGCAGCTGAACTCAATAGCCAAATTATCTTTTCTCCTTATTTCGCATTTAAGCAAAATACACTTATGCTCCCTCACTTGAGAGACACCCCATCCGCCAGTGCATTGCGCCTCTGGATCAACATGTTCGTGGAGGTTGCAGTAGTGGAAAAATGGGTGCCCGCATATCAGCCTTCATGAGTGAATTCGCCACTCATTAGCGGAAAGTAGCGCAGCCAGCAGAGGTCCCATCGACGCCGCATTCTTCGCCATTCACACATGATTACGTGCTCATGCTGCCTTAATTATTCGTGAAAGGTGAGAGCTTGAAGGCGCTCCTCACCTCCTCCTTGTTTGCTGCATACGACCAGCTCACGCGCGACGAAGGAAGCCCAAATTGGTTTCGCCCCAATTTTGTGATACAGTCGTTATCGGTGCTTGCATTTCGACACAAGTGGCGGTTGTGGCCTCGGACGAACTCCAGTTTGCAGCATTGTGGGTGGGGAAGGAGACTTGATGACCGCGACATCATCCCAAGAAAGGATCGAATACGGTGAAGAAGATGGTGAGGAAGTGCGGGGTGTGAGACTACCGAGTGGTAGAATAATAAGGAGCGCAAGCGGAGCATGCTCGTCTTTACTCGCCATCGTGGCCGACGATGCCAAAATAGATTTGCGGAGGTCGGGACTACTTAATCCAAACGAGGGGAAATGCTACCCATGACAGTGAGCGAGTCGCATCTTGTCGTCACTCGAGACGACCACAACGAACATATGTGATGCGACCGGGGGTAGGCGAGATGACAGGCTACACTCCTGTCAATCCAACGCCTGCCTCGAGTGATGTGTTACATTCCCGCAAGGATATACTTGCAAAGGGCCATTTGTTAGCTGCAAGAGCGAAGTCGAGCCCTTCCTCAGGCCACACTCAACCTCCCACTCTCCGTGCATTCGCCACAAGCGCTTCCCACGTGTGGCGCTCAGGCATTTCTTCTGGTCTAGTTGTAACATCGTCGGCTGTGCAAATGACGCCTGCTGTGCTACGGTGGCGAGTCGAGAGGCGATTCACACCACGCTCTAACGCAGAAGGCGTCTTCACTGCGTTAACGCGTGTTCACAAGTCGCAAATCCACATATTTTCTTGATGCGCTGCCATCAACACCGCCCCGCCTGATAGGAGGCTCTGGGGGCATCTGAAAACACTTCACTTAATCCTCGTGGAGTCGCTAAGTGGGAGCACCCTTCATGAGACAATGCTGCGTTGGAGATCTGCGCGAAGTGGCGTCTTCTCAGGAGAGTGGGCAGCAGCGTTGCTGACGATCAGAGGCGAGAAGCCACTCACCCTTCTCCCCGCCAGGATGACACACTTACACCTCATTCGTCTTGTCAAATTGACGCGATATTTCCCAACTACTCGCATAACTTGCGCCACCAAGTCAGCGTTTTATTCGAGGCCTCAACGAACTGATCCCATGGACGGATGAGAGGAAAAGTAGGAGCGACCAGCGTTGGCCTCTATCTCTCTCGGAGAAAGAGAGCATGCGAGCGGGGCGTGGAGGGTCCGAAACGACGCACGCACCGGCCGATTCGAGCCACCTCATCCTGTGGGTGAGGATGAGTCGGTCATCAGGATGTTGCGTCGGACTCTATTAGATGATGGTGGGCAGAATCGCCACTTTGCCCCACCGCACACTATCCAAGATCTATCCTTTAAGGCATGGTGCGAAGTGAACTACTGGTTCCACACGCCTTGTCTGACATGCACCACCAAGGACTCTTTAACAACAAGGCACACGGAATGGTCTTTGCAAGCACACTATTGTGGAAATGTTAAACATCACTCGCGGCAGCCGTAAGATGGCCATGATGCAAGAGACACGTGAGAGGAGTGCCGCCTGTCGTCTCGCCTGCCTTGGTTGAGCGAGGTCGATGAGATTTCATCCTTCATTCAGACGGAGTTGCTTCCTCTTCGCCTTCTCGCTACCCCCGGCCGCCCCCATTCGACCCCCCCCCACCGCGCCCCCACCTCTTCCCCATCTGTCCGTCACGCGGAAGAGGCGAGGGCTGAGCGCATCGCAACCTCCTACTGATGAGGCAGGCTTAGTAGCGTGGAAACGCTGACTTGATGCCGCAAGTTAAAGGAGTAGGTAAGAGATTATGCTTCACTTCGCCCTGCCCCACTTCCACACGCAAGGTGTATACTCCGCCTATTGTGGCGTTTGTTGCTGCCGCTGCTCGCCGAAGGGGGCGAAGCCATCAGCGCCTCCATCTGCCACGTCGCGTGTACACGTGGGTGTGTATGCGTCCAAGTTGCCATCTCCCCTCCATTATCCACACTCCTCGCTCAACCATACCTTGTGCCACAGGAGAGGACGGTTGTCGAGGGGAAAGCGACCGTCGACAGTGAGTTAGTTGGATCGTGTCGTCACGAGAGACGATCACCACGACCACATCTACGTCTGCGTTCAAGTAAGCACTCATGGCACATTGTCACGGTCACGTTGAGCCTGAACCAGAGTCGGTGATCGGGTTGCCCTGCACAAAATGCTTGCCTCACCTTCCACGTACGTTTGTGTCAAGTCCTGTGTCTCCTACCTCTTCCGTCTGAACCACCTTCACGCAATTCTGCCCCATATTTGGCATTCACTCATGTGTTTCCTTTCGACTGTGCGCACTCAGATTAGATGATGAAAAAAAATTATTCGACCTCATTTCTTGCACTCGAGCACTCATTCATTTAGAGCACACAGGCAAATCCCCAAATTAGTGACTTTTACAGACCCAGACAATGCACTTTTCGTGCACATCTTCTCAAAATTCTTCCATAAATAGCGCGTCGTGGTTGACAATTAACGTGGGAAAGGCAAAATGACAAAACCCTTCGAGGCGTAGGAGTGGAGAAAGGCTTTGGTTCGTCGGCCATTCCGCCAGGTTTCTCGCTGATGGATATGACACTTAAGTTAGCCTTACCAGTGCATAGCAAAGGCATTGCGCGAAGTAATTTCGCCTTTGACTACTGCTTCTTTACCGCGCGGCTTATCAAATAGGTGGGTTCGCCGTTGGTTGGTTGTGCGTTTGTGTCAACGTTCCTGCTGAATGCGCCATTGACGCCATTGGTGGGTGCGCTGATAGCGCAGACGAGTGAATTCCGCCCGAAAACCATTTCGATAGGTGGACTGAACACATTCTTCCGTCAGCGTGTTCAGAGCTCCTACCATGTTTTCTTATTGTAGGCACCTGTGCCTTGCATGTAGTAAAAACAGAAAGCCCATTAGTTATGACGTCGGCCGAAGTTTGCCGAATTGGGGCAGGCAAAACCGCTGTGTCAGACGCCATTGGAGGTGGGAGTGGGGCGCAACGGAAAGTAGCCTGATTTTCCATGTTTTGAGGAAAATAACTTCTTCACACTTATTGATACCTCTGTCGTCGATTATGTTACGCTGGCGTTCATTTTCTAATCCTTGTCACTGCATCAGCAATGGTAGAGCGAGGCGAGGCCTCATCCCGGGTGGAGGACCGTGTCTCTGCCCGCTCAACCGCCAATCATGTGGCCTCTTGCTGCCTCCATACAGGATCAGTTGTTAGCAAGAATCTCGCCTTCTTTCCATTCTCAGCCTACTTCTGTGTACTTCTTCGACAAGGAACCAACTGCCGTGCACGCTTCTATGCAGTGAGTTAGAAGCCTTTCACTCATGCATGCAAAGGACGCTGCATCTTTGGAATCCACAGTAGAGTTCGGAAGAGAGTGCGAAAAATGTGAATCGCAGGACAGTTATATGCGTATATGCACGAAGTGAAAGAAGAAGAAGAAGAAGAAGAAGAAGAGGCGCTTGGGACCGCGGGATGGCAACCTGTTCGACCCGCAAGTAATAAACATTTCGCCAGATCACTTGTGCACTGTCGCGGTTAGTTAGTAGTGATGGGCTATTTTGAGGCGTAATTTATTCATAGAACAAATGGTTCTTCGGAGTTATTTTCACTCACTGAATTCACAGTCTATTGAAAATGCGGCCGCATTGCTCTCGAACCAAATGAGACGCGTACTTGCAGTAATAGCTTGAGAGAATTTCACGAATTTAAGCGCTTGAATGGTATTTCCAGAATTTGGCCGAATTCGCCTAGAGTCGCTGATTGGTGTAAGGGTAAAAGGCCTCGAGAGCGCCAAGAATTAAGAGGTAACAGTCAAAATGGCATATTCGACGAAAGAAGTCACCAACAATGACATCTGAGTCGGCAGTGTGCCTGCTTCCACTCGGCAAAACGGGTGAAGACAATCGTTTTTACTAGTCTTGTGAACACTGCAACAGACGAGTGAGGCTGTTGACATGTGGCGATAATTGTTCACTTCCGCTGCCACAGGAGTCTCGTCCCACTGCTCTGTCACCTTCTCAAGATTGCAAAAACAATTCGGTCCTACTTGAAAAGTCGGCAATGGGGCGAAAATGCGTGCCGATGCGGATTTGGAATATTTTCACAACGGAGCAAGTGCTCAGCTTGTCATTGACAGTGGTCAAATGTCTAGTGAAGTCAGTTGCCCTAATTCCTCGACTTACATGATGCGAACCAGTCGCTTTGATGAGTGAAAGCTGGCGAACCGTCGAGTCGAATGACAGTGGATATGGGGATTGGAAGTGAGACGAGAAAAATAGTGTGATTTTCTATGCTGAAAGGAAGATGCTTGCTCACCCTTACTGGTAACTCCGTTGTAGGTTACGCTTCACTCGCCCTCTTTACTATTCTACCACTCGGTAATCTCACACCCCGCACTTCCTCACCATCTTCTCCACTGGATTCGACCCTTTCTTGGGATGATGCCGTGGCCATCAAGTCTCCTTCCTCACCCACAATGCTGCAAACTGGAGTTCGTCCGAGGCCACAACCGCCACTTGTGCCGAAATGCAAGCACGATAACGACTGTATCACAAAATTGGGGCGAAACCAATTTGGGCTTCCTTCGTCGCGCGTGAGCTGGTCGTATGCAGCAAACAAGGAGGAGGTGAGGAGCGCCTTCAAGCTCTCACCTTTCACGAATAATTAAGGCAGCATGAGCACGTAATCATGTGTGAATGGCGAAGAATGCGGCGTCGATGGGACCTCTGCTGGCTGCGCTACTTTCCGCTAATGTTGAATATAGGCAACACAGGGGAAATGCTTTGGGAGAAAGAGAGTCGAGGCCAAACGGAATGCCGAGGAAACATGAGGGAGTGGGGCCAGTCCTCGGCTGAACGTGTCCCTCCCGACATAACAAAGGTGGATTTTATAGAAGGCCTTAGTCAAGCGAAGGTGTAGACGAGTGGGAGGGGAAGTGGAAGCGCTCAGCGGTGGCTTTCATTTCTGCAGGGGAAAGAGAGCATTTGTGACACGAAGGCAGCAGGGGAGAGGGTGAGGGAAAAATGAGTGGAAAGAGAGCACGAGAGGGAGGTGTGGAGTCTGAAAGGACGCACACCAGACGGTTTGAAAGGGCACTTGAGGCGGAGTAAGCCACTTCATCTAGTCGAAGGGCGTAGGGCGATGAACTGTGCCGACTCGATGTTGCCTTGACGAGCCTCGTAGTCCTGGTCAGGCGGACTCATCAACCGCTTCTGTGCTCACCAACGAGAGAGAAGATCGTGAATTTGCATGTGAAGCCGCAACATGCGAGCCACACATCAATTGACTCTGGCGAGGGTGGCGTTGGAAAGCGCAGGGAAGAGCTGACAGAGATGAATGCAACCTCGAATGTAAGTATGGAAGCCTCAAAATTTACACACTAGTGAAAAATATGTGGCATGTGTGAACGTGATTCTCAGTAGCAAGCTAAACCTTTCTGTCGCGTATTTTTTGCGATACGCTGCGCACTGTTGCTGGGTCGAGTGATGGGAAAATGTGGTTACGAAGGTGGTGACTTTGAGAAGCCCCTACCAGTCTTTCCATTGTTGCAATATTCTTTTTGATTACCTTGCATGTCTCGAGTGCGCACGTTGGAAAGAGCCCGCTAATGTGCCGAGAATGCTGACTCTGTGGTAGCTTAGGGGAAAACTGCGAGTTATTTCCCCCTGCCCTTTTCGTTACGCCCATGTAAGGCAAGAACTATTGCCAAAGACACGCTTGGAGAAAACCGAACATCAGCTAGACCGAAAAAGTATTCGGCCCCTTGTCGCAGTCGTCGCGCCATTGGCGTCTGCCAAATGCCACACTGAGCGCGGCGTGGTAGCCTACTTACCATCCCTGACCTGTCACTGGCGCTTTACAAGCACAAATCCGTCTTGTTTACCTCCTTTCTCTTTAGGATTCAGGCTACGTTTTTTTTAAATGCAACTAAATTCAGAAGTGTAGGAGTGAGGTAGGGCGAAAGTTCAAATCAAAACTACGCAAAGATATTAGAAATTGCCTCCCTCAACCTTAATCAATGGCGACTTCGTCTCGACGTCGACTAACGACGTTAAGGGTGTTGGTCCATTATCCCCGACAATTGTGGCTGTCGGGAGATAAAATTAGACTTGCAGGACAACAAGCTCATTTTAGTAAATATATAGCCGTCGTTGCAAAATGTCAAACTCCCTCGCAACGGCGTCCACGGGAGTGAATTGAGAGGAAGGCGGCACAACCGCTTCAAATGCCAGCCTAAACTTGTTTCACATCTAAACTCCATCGTCTTTTCGTCACATCACAGCAACCGAGCGAGACTGTACGCGGCAGGCGAAAGTGAGCTGAATGGACATGTTGCTCAGCTCGTTCATTCGTCGTCCTCACCGTCGCCGAAACCGGCTCTAGCTTCTCAAAACTCGCCAGGCCCCAAACTGAACAGGCCTCCCAGTTACCAGTTTTATATTATTTACTTATTTGTTTGCGGAATTACCGTTTACAAAATCGCACAAGTAGGGAGGCAGGTGTATAACTGCTCGATGGTGAGGTGATGTAAATTTTACCCCTAACCGGACAAACCGTTGCAGAAGTTTCTCCTGAAAGGTAAGGACGGCGCCCGTTTCAATGAGTACCTGATCACCCTTGATATTTCAATAATACGTGGCTTTGTGTAATACTAAATGTGTTGGTGTAGGTGGCAAGAAAACTGATTTCTTGTGCATAATCTCCTATGAGATGGGACAAGCTCTACTCATGTTTACTAGTCCTTAAGCCCTGCAACACGCAAATGAGTTTATGCAAGCACATCATTCTGAAAATGTAGCACATCACTCTCGGAAGACGTTGGATTGACATGGCGCGAGAGCTAGGTGCCTGAAGTGGGGCGATCATCGTGCCCATTCGTACTGACAGAAGCGCTTCCTCTCCTCCCCTCCGTTTCCCCTCTTCCCCATCTCTCCATCACGCGGAAGGGGAATGGTTCTCTCTCCGTCAAAACCCTCTACTGAGGCGAGTTTAGTAGCGTGAAAGCGGACAACTTGAAGGCACACGGTAAAGGATGAATGTGGAGTTGTAATTTAATTTAGCGTGACATTTGAGGTTTAAAGCGATGCCTGAGGAGGCAAAATAAAGTTGGTAAGTCGGCAAGTGTGAGGTAACTTTACCACTTATGCTGATAGGTCTCCGGCGCATCTCCTCTTCCATGGAGAAAATCACCCTACCACCCGACGATTGGCTTCTCACCTGTAACCATCCGTAACGCTGCTGTCCACTCCCTTCAAAAGGCGCCGCCTCATGGAGAGATTCAGTGCAACACTGTTTAATGGAAAAGCGCTACCACTTACAGGCTCCACGAAGAGGAATTGAGGGGTTTGCAGTTGCCCCCAGAGCCTCCAATCAATCGGAGGAGTGTTATCGACACACGTTAAAATCTATGAGAGTTCGCTACTTTTAAGCGCCCTTTATCCAATTTAAGATGCCTGCTGTGTTCAACGGTGCCGTGATTTGCGTCTTTACCCTCCACTGCAGCAGCGCGTATCATCTCAAGAGCCGAAGATGCCCTAATTGAGTTGCAGAAGTCTCGAATGCTTGCTCTCAACGATAAGTCCGTAGAAGTGGTGAGTGAACCTAATCTCAGGAAAGTGATATTTCTGGGAGGAATATGAAGTCATGTAATGAATTACCTCCATTCTCTCTTCACTGATCACATGGAACAGCTTTATAGTAGCCTCAAGGACCGACTGAATGGGCGAAAGGGGAAGAAGAAAGGGAAGAACTGTGGCTCCGTAAGTGAAATCGTTGACGCAATCTCCCCCCCCCTCCCTCTCCCCACCCCCACGCCCCACGCCCCACCCCCCACCTTCCATGTTGCCTCCTAGCGATTTTTCATGCAGGCGTGCAACTCCCTCCGCAATTACGGTTGTTCAGGACTGAGCAATGATGGAAAGAGGGGCTTGAGAAAGTGGTGCATGCGGTGCGTTTGAAATGCGGTTTCGAGATAAAAGGATGCTTCTCCTGCTATCCAACCCGCCAGGAATTGACATAGCAAAGGACGTGTAAACGTTTGCCCGCTGACCCAAAAATTGGCCGTGGTTAGAGCACATGAAAACACGCAAAAAGACCCGGGGGTAGAAGGTTTGGGTGTGTAACAGTATCCCTGTATATGGCATGCCCTTCAGATGACTGGATTCCGAGTGGCGACGAGGCCCAGTGGTTCCTTACTCCAACGTCCTCATCACTCACGGCTGCAAGTGGCCATACGTGAAGGTAATTCTAGGAATTCATACTTTCGCTTCATACATCACCCATCACAAGTTCCTGCTTCGGGGGCAGACTCTGCTCCAAACACGCAGTGGCGACAGACCGATGGTATTGCGAAGAGGGCAAAGGAGCATGAGTTGGGAAGTGAATTGGCCGTTATTCCAATCTTCCTTTGCATGCGAAAAGCATTTGCCACTTTCCGCAGTGGACTGGCAAGAGTAAGTTTTGAACCTATGATGCGATTTAGCAAAACCACTGAGGTGTTAGGGACTGGATGAGGATAAACTTTCTATCAAAGCACAACACGCCCGTTGACATTTCTTGAACAAACCTTCCTCACTTCACCTCTTCCATCGCCCTTCCACGCTTTAGTGTACGCCCGCTCCTGCGCATACACTTCTCCCTCCACCGCCTTCGTTTAAAGTGGGGCAAACGGGCAGCCATTATGCCATCACACTTTGTCAGCATTCAGAGGGCATAGCATGCTCCTGTGGTAGCTGCTGGCTAATTATCACAGGCAATAAAAGCCTTATTAGTAAGACGCATAAACGAGCTCCGTCTTCGTTCTTGTCTTATGTATAAACACTTGTTGAAGGACGACGATTGGTGGAGGAGCACGAGCCCAATGGCATGAAAGGGCTGCTAATTTAAACAAATATAGACTAACACACACACTCCCGCGCAATATCCCATCCCTGAAAATCATACGTGGTCGCTTTGGCCATAACCACCTCACCCTCTCTCCGTGTCTCCCCTCAACGGTCTGTGTAACAATCACTTTGTCAAACCCTCTCCCCACCAAGTCCCGTCTGGATATGGTGCGTGTCCGTTATAACGCCTGAAAAGGGTCTCACTAGGGTAAGAATGATTTCGTTTGTCTCATTCATTCATTCATTCATTCATTCATTCACTTCACTCACTCATTCACTCATTTATGCAATCATTCATTTAAAGGCCACTCTTATTGTCGCCTCTAGATACTCCAATGAGCCCACTTTGTGTGACTGACACATGTCACTTCTCGCCGTGGCGACACCTCTCCCCGTGTGAGGTTTGTCGTCGTGGCGACAGCTCCACGTGGAGCGCGAATGACTGGCATTGAGGCCAGTGGTGAGGCCGGAGGTGGTGGGTGTGAAGGCACAGCTCAGACCGCGTCCCTCTGTGCCCTCATTACCGGTCGCATGCTAATGGGAGGTGGGGAGCCGGAGGTCCGTGCCCGACAAATTGCACTTCACACGGTGGCTGGCGGAGTTGGGGGCCGAAAGGACGGGGGCCGAGGGGACGGGGCCGAGGTACTGAGGTACCGAGTGGGGAGGAGAGCACTTTGGCTGAGTAGCGGACTGATACTGACACCAGTCTTCCTAACAGAAGAGTAGTTGATGTGCTGAGTAGGAGGCTTCGGACAACCACCATTTCATGCTCTCCTCCCTCCCTCTTCTCCACAATTGGCGTACGTCCACGATGTTGCGCAGGTTTATGTGCTTCTCGCTTAGTCCACACTTGCCCATTCAATGTTCCCTCACGAGGCAAGAGACGCCTTGTGGGGAGGATGCCCTCAGTCGTGTCTCTTCCTGCCAACACAGTTGCCTGTTTTGACAGCTTCTGTGTGTCCAACAATCGGCCCGTTGACAACGAGGTAAGCTCAACTATTAGCAGGTGATGAGGCAAGAATCAGCCTAATCGACTGTAATTTCGAACATTTTGTGCACTGTGCAGAACTCGCCACATGACTTTGCACACGCCGCATGCTTCGGCATTGCTTATTCCATGTGGATGTCCTTCCCCTGTCCCCATTCAAGCTCATTGTAAGCGAACGAGTGTGAAGTAAAAGTTCTGTGCATGAGTGTGGTGAGCCTCACTCCCGGGTAGGTGAAAGGGCGAGAGACCGCGGAAAGGTAGACCCAGTCCACGTGAGGAGGTTGAAGTCTTCGCATCCTCCCGTTTTCGGCGACAGGGCGTTCGTTGCTGACTGGTGTGTGGGGACTCCAGTCATCTGGAAATGTTCGCCCTCCCCTTGGCCAGAAGGGCGTTAATGGGGGAGGGGAGGGGGAGGAGGAGGCAGACCCTTTCGAGAGCCCATAAACCGCCTCATTGCCACGGCGGGATTGCTGTGTGCTGCGGGCCCTACTCCGACAGGTACCAGCATGTCGGAGGATAACCGTGTTGTGCCTGCGAGAAAGGCTAGATGTCGACTTGGGGCGCTGTGGCGTGGAAGAGGACATGTCACACCAGTGGTTTCAGGCCGAGTCACTAGTGATTGCGTTTGACAGGGAATGTCAACGCCTTTTCAAAAATCGTCCAGCAGAGGATGCTGCAGTTCTCCATAGGGTCCTCGCTGCCATCCTGTCTTTCATTCCCTCTCAAGTGTTGAGCTTTGCCTCGGAAGCGCACTTTGCTCTCCTTAGTCCAGCAGAAGACTGCATTCTGCCTTGTGAGCTGTCAGCGGTTTGTGGACACAAGTCAAATGGCTCCTTGTGTTAACACATGATTTAATGCCTGGAGAGAATGGTAAGGCAAACACGGCCTGGATTTCTTATTATCTGCCAACTTGGACGCCGACTTTTCAAGTAGGACCGAATTGTTTTTGCAATCTTGAGAAGGTGACAGAGCAGTGGGACGAGACTCCTGTGGCAGCGGAAGTGAACAATTATCGCCACATGTCAACAGCCTCACTCGTCTGTTGCAGTGTTCACAAGACTAGTAAAAACGATTGTCTTCACCCGTTTTGCCGAGTGGAAGCAGGCACACTGCCGACTCAGATGTCATTGTTGGTGACTTCTTCGTCGAATATGCCATTTTGACTGTTACCTCTTAATTCTTGGCGCTCTCGAGGCCTTTTTACCCTTACACCAATCAGCGACTCTAGGCGAATTCGGCCAAATTCTGGAAATACCATTCAAGCGCTTAAATTCGTGAAATTCTCTCAAGCTATTACTGCAAGTACGCGTCTCATTTGGTTCGAGAGCAATGCGGCCGCATTTTCAATAGACTGTGAATTCAGTGAGTGAAAATAACTCCGAAGAACCATTTGTTCTATGAATAAATTACGCCTCAAAATAGCCCATCACTACTAACTAACCGCGACAGTGCACAAGTTGATCTGGCGAATGTTTATTACTTGCGGGTCGAACAGGTTGCCATCCCGCGGTCCCAAGCGCCTCTTCTTCTTCTTCTTCTTCTTCTTCTTCACTTCGTGCATATACGCATATAACTGTCCTGCGATTCACATTTTTCGCACTCTCTTCCGAACTCTACTGTGGATTCCAAAGATGCAGCGTCCTTTGCATGCATGAGTGAAAGGCTTCTAACTCACTGCATAGAAGCGTGCACGGCAGTTGGTTCCTTGTCGAAGAAGTACACAGAAGTAGGCTGAGAATGGAAAGAAGGCGAGATTCTTGCTAACAACTGATCCTGTATGGAGGCAGCAAGAGGCCACATGATTGGCGGTTGAGCGGGGCAGAGACACGGTCCTCCACCCGGGATGAGGCCTCGCCTCGCTCTACCATTGCTGATGCAGTGACAAGGATTAGAAAATGAACGCCAGCGTAACATAATCGACGACAGAGGTATCAATAAGTGTGAAGAAGTTATTTCCTCAAAACATGGAAAATCAGGCTACTTTCCGTTGCGCCCCACTCCCACCTCCAATGGCGTCTGACACAGCGGTTTTGCCTGCCCCAATTCGGCAAACTTCGGCCGACGTCATAACTAATGGGCTTTCTGTTTTTACTACATGCAAGGCACAGGTGCCTACAATAAGAAAACATGGTAGGAGCTCTGAACACGCTGACGGAAGAATGTGTTCAGTCCACCTATCGAAATGGTTTCGGGCGGAATTCACTCGTCTGCGCTATCAGCGCACCCACCAATGGCGTCAATGGCGCATTCAGCAGGAACGTTGACACAAACGCACAACCAACCAACGGCGAACCCACCTATTTGATAAGCCGCGCGGTAAAGAAGCAGTAGTCAAAGGCGAAATTACTTCGCGCAATGCCTTTGCTATGCACTGGTAAGGCTAACTTAAGTGTCATATCCATCAGCGAGAAACCTGGCGGAATGGCCGACGAACCAAAGCCTTTCTCCACTCCTACGCCTCGAAGGGTTTTGTCATTTTGCCTTTCCCACGTTAATTGTCAACCACGACGCGCTATTTATGGAAGAATTTTGAGAAGATGTGCACGAAAAGTGCATTGTCTGGGTCTGTAAAAGTCACTAATTTGGGGATTTGCCTGTGTGCTCTAAATGAATGAGTGCTCGAGTGCAAGAAATGAGGTCGAATAATTTTTTTCATCATCTAATCTGAGTGCGCACAGTCGAAAGGAAACACATGAGTGAATGCCAAATATGGGGCAGAATTGCGTGAAGGTGGTTCAGACGGAAGAGGTAGGAGACACAGGACTTGACACAAACGTACGTGGAAGGTGAGGCAAGCATTTTGTGCAGGGCAACCCGATCACCGACTCTGGTTCAGGCTCAACGTGACCGGTGACAATGTGCCATGAGTGCTTACTTGAACGCAGACGTAGATGTGGTCGTGGTGATCGTCTCTCGTGACGACACGATCCAACTAACTCACTGTCGACGGTCGCTTTCCCCTCGACACCGTCCTCTCCTGTGGCACAAGGTATGGTTGAGCGAGGAGTGTGGATAATGGAGGGAGATGGCAACTTGGACGCATACACACCCACGTGTACACGCGACGTGGCAGATGGAGGCGCTGATGGCTTCGCCCCCTTCGGCGAGCAGCGGCAGCAACAAACGCCACAATAGGCGGAGTATACACCTTGCGTGTGGAAGTGGGGCAGGGCGAAGTGAAGCATAATCTCTTACCTACTCCTTTAACTTGCGGCATCAAGTCAGCGTTTCCACGCTACTAAGCCTGCCTCATCAGTAGGAGGTTGCGATGCGCTCAGCCTCGCCTCTTCCGCGTGACGGACAGATGGGGAAGAGGTGGGGGCGCGGTGGGGGGGGGGTCGAATGGGGCGGCCGGGGGGTAGCGAGAAGGCGAAGAGGAAGCAACTCCGTCTGAATGAAGGATGAAATCTCATCGACCTCGCTCAACCAAGGCAGGCGAGACGACAGGCGGCACTCCTCTCACGTGTCTCTTGCATCATGGCCATCTTACGGCTGCCGCGAGTGATGTTTAACATTTCCACAATAGTGTGCTTGCAAAGACCATTCCGTGTGCCTTGTTGTTAAGAGTCCTTGGTGGTGCATGTCAGACAAGGCGTGTGGAACCAGTAGTTCACTTCGCACCATGCCTTAAAGGATAGATCTTGGATAGTGTGCGGTGGGGCAAAGTGGCGATTCTGCCCACCATCATCTAATAGAGTCCGACGCAACATCCTGATGACCGACTCATCCTCACCCACAGGATGAGGTGGCTCGAATCGGCCGGTGCGTGCGTCGTTTCGGACCCTCCACGCCCCGCTCGCATGCTCTCTTTCTCCGAGAGAGATAGAGGGCCAACGCTGGTCGCTCCTACTTTTCCTCTCATCCGTCCATGGGATCAGTTCGTTGAGGCCTCGAATAAAACGCTGACTTGGTGGCGCAAGTTATGCGAGTAGTTGGGAAATATCGCGTCAATTTGACAAGACGAATGAGGTGTAAGTGTGTCATCCTGGCGGGGAGAAGGGTGAGTGGCTTCTCGCCTCTGATCGTCAGCAACGCTGCTGCCCACTCTCCTGAGAAGACGCCACTTCGCGCAGATCTCCAACGCAGCATTGTCTCATGAAGGGTGCTCCCACTTAGCGACTCCACGAGGATTAAGTGAAGTGTTTTCAGATGCCCCCAGAGCCTCCTATCAGGCGGGGCGGTGTTGATGGCAGCGCATCAAGAAAATATGTGGATTTGCGACTTGTGAACACGCGTTAACGCAGTGAAGACGCCTTCTGCGTTAGAGCGTGGTGTGAATCGCCTCTCGACTCGCCACCGTAGCACAGCAGGCGTCATTTGCACAGCCGACGATGTTACAACTAGACCAGAAGAAATGCCTGAGCGCCACACGTGGGAAGCGCTCGTGGCGAATGCACGGAGAGTGGGAGGTTGAGTGTGGCCTGAGGAAGGGCTCGACTTCGCTCTTGCAGCTAACAAATGGCCCTTTGCAAGTATATCCTTGCGGGAATGTAACACATCACTCGAGGCAGGCGTTGGATTGACAGGAGTGTAGCCTGTCATCTCGCCTACCCCGGTCGCATCACATATGTTCGTTGTGGTCGTCTCGAGTGACGACAAGATGCGACTCGCTCACTGTCATGGGTAGCATTTCCCCTCGTTTGGATTAAGTAGTCCCGACCTCCGCAAATCCATTTTGGCATCGTCGGCCACGATGGCGAGTAAAGACGAGCATGCTCCGCTTGCGCTCCTTATTATTCTACCACTCGGTAGTCTCACACCCCGCACTTCCTCACCATCTTCTTCACCGTATTCGATCCTTTCTTGGGATGATGTCGCGGTCATCAAGTCTCCTTCCCCACCCACAATGCTGCAAACTGGAGTTCGTCCGAGGCCACAACCGCCACTTGTGTCGAAATGCAAGCACCGATAACGACTGTATCACAAAATTGGGGCGAAACCAATTTGGGCTTCCTTCGTCGCGCGTGAGCTGGTCGTATGCAGCAAACAAGGAGGAGGTGAGGAGCGCCTTCAAGCTCTCACCTTTCACGAATAATTAAGGCAGCATGAGCACGTAATCATGTGTGAATGGCGAAGAATGCGGCGTCGATGGGACCTCTGCTGGCTGCGCTACTTTCCGCTAATGAGTGGCGAATTCACTCATGAAGGCTGATATGCGGGCACCCATTTTTCCACTACTGCAACCTCCACGAAACATGTTGATCCAGAGGCGCAATGCACTGGCGGATTGGGTGTCTCTCAAGTGAGGGAGCATAAGTGTATTTTGCTTAAATGCGAAATAAGGAGAAAAGATAATTTGGCTATTGAGTTCAGCTGCCCCAAGCGAAAAGGCCTCACTCTGCAGCCACGAATCCAGTTCGACGTCCGTGTTGTGCCGCTTAGAGACGAAGCTGAGCAGAGATAAGTGAACAACTGCAATCATCCGACCCACACGGAGTGAGAGAAGGAGACTTGGAGAGAGACGCACTGAGTCCACGGTTTGGATAACCACTTGAGGAGGATTAAGCCACTTCAGCATGACGACAGACGTAGGATGAGTGGTGCCAACTCGATGTTGCACTGACAAAGATGCAGAGATTTAGAAGGACTTTGCAGTCGCGTAATCGCAGTATCGATGGTGCATGCATACTAAGTCATCTTAGCGGAAGCGTGAAAATCCTGTGTTCACGCCTGACTCGGAAGTGCGCTCAACGTGCATCTTTAGCGCTTTGCGCTCTCTCCCCCGGGACGCCTGTGAGGACGACGTGGTGAGGCGCCCATGTTGTGCCAAGTAACGGTGAAAATGCAGCCACTAACTTCGCTCCACTCGACCGTTTTGTGTTGCTTTTTGCTGCCGGGGCTGATGCGGATGCGGATGCTGATGCTGATGCCGGAGCTGGAGGTGGAGGTGGAGCTGGAGGTGGAGCTGGAGGTGGAGGTGGAGCTGGAGGTGGAGCTGGAGCTGGAGGTGGAGCTGGAGGAGGAGCTGGAGCTGGCGCCGCGAATGATTTTCATCTGCGCTTGGCGCCTTGCCCGAAGAGCAGACCTTCTCAGCGTTGAGATTGGAGCGCACGGACGTAGGCAAGATCATATTCATTTGTTGTGTGTCGAAGGATGATTGCGCCTTGCCACGGACAGATTGTGCGTCACGTCATGGTATGGTGCAGGTACAAGGCCTATCTCAGAATAACGCCTCGTGCCCACCTGAATTTGTATTTCGAGGGGATAGGGGAAGACCACGAATGAGGGGGAATGGGAAAGAGGATATCACAGATGCAAGACGGTCGAAAATGGCGAAGCCTGACATGAAGATGCATCTTACATATTGGGTTGACAAGTGAATGAGTGCGCATTTCTCTTTTTGTCCTGTTGACGTGTTCCAAATACCTTACCGGCAGTTTATCCTTATGGTTCGGACTTCTGCTGTCCGTTTATTAAACACTATGTGGCTAGATTGCGCAGGTTTGTTTGTAACCCTTCAGACTAATTACTGACGTCGCTCAGTGATGAGGCTCGAGGCATCGTCTTGCCACTGCACCCGTTCCAATGGCGCACTGCAGCCTGCCACGCCGTGTAGGCCTCGAATGGGCCAACAGTCACAGTGTCTGCCTCTGTGGGCCACAGTGCCAGTGCACCAACAGTCAAACCGAGCTTCGGCAACTCAGTCGTGGCGAGAATGCCTCTGGCAGTGGTCTGGTGGTTCTTTCAAAAGCCACCTGAATCAGGGTGGTTGGCCGACGCATCGTCTCACCGAGTGACAGTGATAGGCCGAAATAATGAGTGTTTAAAACTCCCTTCCTAAACGGGGTAGTGCCTCCTCCATGTGGCCGAACTGCCAGTTGCGTAGTCCTATGAACGCTCCATCATGTTTCCCCTCCACAAAAGCGACTTGCGACGGCTTCTAAAGCCCCAGTAGAAATGGTCATACTACGCGCTCCAATGCTGGCCTCTCATTTAAGCGGCTGATGGAAAGGTGGTACGTAAGTGCAAGGCCTCCCTCTGCCACCTAGTGAACACTGTCGGTGAGACAGGTGTTAGTTAGTGGTCGTCTGCGCTATCACAACGCTCTCCGCCTAGTCACGACCTTCATTCCCGTCAAGGCAGATAAAAGGAATGTTAGATCGACCGAGAAGAGAGGCATACTAAGTAAACTAGGAAGTGGTTACAATGAATTAAGTCAATTAAAGAAAGTGGTTGAGTGCGAGAGGTGAGACGAGTAACCAGAGACCGAATTGGAGTGTGCATGAGGAGGAGGTGGTCTTCTCTACGTCACAATTGTTCTCCGTGCTGGTGCCAGTAGTTGACACCTTGCTAGTCGTAGCAGAACCTGTGGTGCTGGTGCTGGTGCTGGTGCTGGTGCTGGTGCCGGTGCCGGTGCTGGCGGTAGTAGTAGGAGGCGATGGGGGAATTGGCACTGGCCTACGACGCAGGAAATACCGGGACAACGGGAACAGCTCTCGCCCTGCTCGTAAGGCACCGGATCCGCCGATTCCATTCTTGCAGATCATATGGAGAGGGTCAGTGTGCGATGAAGGCAGCTCGCATTTCCCATCACCCATTAGACGCCAACTCACCCTGGTTTGTAATGACACAGCAAGACGTTTCTTTTGGCCACCGGCACACTTCGCCAATGCGCATCCGATCTCCCTGGAGTCGTCGTGCACCATCTACGGTGATTCGCACCAGCGGCGTAATCTACATCTCGAATTAATCTCACTCAACCGCTTCACACCTCACCACGTCATTTCACTTCACATCATGACACATGCAATCATATCTCATCATATCGCATCAGATCGCATCAGATCGCATCAGATGGCATCAGATGGTTTCCAACCTCACCAAACCTTGTCACAACATGTCACCTAGGCATCATCCTATTGCAGCACATTCGCGAGCGTCAGAGCAAACGGTGTCATGTTAGAGCACAGCAATGCCAGCACGGAGGAGATGAGGAGTGGCATCGCATCGCATCGCATCGCATCGCATCGCATCGCATCGCATCGCATCGCATCGCATGGCATGGCATGGCATGGCATGGCGTGGAGTGGAGTGGAGTGGAGTGGAGGGGGGTGGAGGGGAGTGGAGGGGAGATGAGAGGAGCGTGGAAGAGCATAGAATGGAATGGCAAGTGGTGGTAATCGTGAAATCTCCTCGGTCTCCGAGGCCACTTCACCGGACAACAACACGTCACACCTGCCTTTTTATAGTGATCGCATCTTTGTCCTTCGTCACAAGTGTTGTTCTCATAATGGTAGTGTTGGCCCTCCGCCTCCCATTCCTGAACAATATCTTTCAATGGTGGTATGATATGGTTTAACTCTGCCACATTCGTTCCAATGCCCGGGTATTTGCGCTCTGTGCAGGCGTCGGACGACAACCGGCAACATGCTGCAGCCGAATCTTCTGCCATTTTCCCCAAGTCCTGCGAATACCGCTAAATGTGGTGAAGGAAGAGGTTAGCTCTTCTGCGTGTCACCAATGCTCGATGCACGCCGTGGATGCACACGAGCAGCGGTGGCGCATGTTAGGCTAGAGAAGGGCAGACGAACCAGCACCGACATCTTCGACGCCGTGGGTTGAACAGCAGAACGGAGGAAGTGATGGACTTCCACTATATCAATTCGCTCAAGAGGCGTCAGCGCGCTGCCCAAAGTGACGAAAAGCAGGAGAAGGAAGTTCATCATCAGCCTGACAGGGTTGCACTGTCGCCGCTCGCCACAATCTGCCTTATAAAGGCGCTGGTGTGGAGGCGGGACTGATGTGACTGCGTAGGTAGGCACACGACGGAGGCTAGGCTACTTCATCGGAGCCGTGGGTGGAAGGCGACCCTCTTCTTCTCGTGCCCTCCTCACCTCCATTCACCTCCATTCACCTCCCTTCATGTCGTCTCTGCGCCCCTACCACTGGCTCTTCCCCTCCCCCGTGTCGGGCGACAATCCACCCAACAGCCCGCATCGTCCCCCCTTTCCCCACTCTCCTTCACCCTCTACGTATGTATGCAATGCGAAAAGCGTAAGGCCGCTAAGCGCCGATTTGCACCACTTCCACTCACTCTCTCTTCATGGCGCCTCCACCCTGCGCCGCATCACACAACGACCAATTGGCGCGATCGAGCGATGGCAGTGGATTGGCCCCATCGTTGTGTGCAGACAGCCCATCGTGCCTCGCTTCCTCCCCTCCCTCTTCCCCGACCTGCGTCGGATTGCACATCTCCCAATTGGCTCCTTACGCCGCCCCATTTAATTCGGCAAACACATTCGCGCAGTGCACATGGGCGAACTGGCGACACCTCTGAATGGTAGAGGGGGGCATCGTTTCCTGGCGGGCAGACAGTCATCGCGCCTTGCCTCTTTCAGCCACTTTCTGTGGTGTAGCTCGCGTCTGCTGCTCCGACGCCTCAGTATCAGCAAGCCTAGTTGACAATGTCAACTGCACCCATCCCTTGAGCTCGGTTACACAACTCATCAATACTCGCTCAACCCTCTGGAGACACCATTGTTAACTTGACTCATCTGCCTCCACTGCGTCAGACAGCGCGCAACTCGCCCCTCTCCCCGCCTTCCAGATCACCTCGCCTCGAATAGTGTTTTGTCGCTTGGCGGAACAGATCGAATGCGGCGCTGGCACTGCACTGTCTGCTCTTCGAACACGCGCGCGCTTGAGTAGCAGACTTCAGCCATTTTACTCCGAGAACGTACTCCACTCATGTCGCCAATGCGGCAATTACTTGACTCCGAATTCCTGTTGATGCTGCAGATGCTCGTCAGGCAAACACGAGTTGGCTCCATTCATCGTCAACGCCCTTCGACAGGATGGAGTGCCTTAATCCGCCTTAAGTGGTCATCCAAACCGAGTGGTGTGTGCTTCGTTTCAGACTCTCCACACCTCTCTCTCATCCTCTCTTTCACTTTCTTTCTCTCTCTCTCTCTCTCTCTCTCTGTCTTTCTCTCTGCCGCTCTCTGGCTCTCTTCCCCGCTACCTACTTGCCAAAATGGCAGCTCAGATCTACTGATGGCCACAAAGCTTTTGGAGCAGTAATAACCACAATGCGTAGGTGGATATGAACGTCGGTTGGCAAAAGTTTGTCGAGCCGTTTTCCGAGGCAAAGTACAGAGAAAGGTAGAATAATAGGGATAACAAATTGCGCCCTTAGTATGAGGCTAGGGCGAGAGTGAGCCAACCCAGTTAATGAGCCTCACCACACCACGTGTGGCTTACCGTGTTCCACCAGAGGGGAAACGAGGCTGACGAAGGGTGCGGTGTTTGACAATGATGCCATGTAAATTAATGTCGCATGGCGGTTATTCCACGAATGCCATCGACGAGGGGTTGTGATGACACGTGTCACCGAGTGAAGGTTGCACTTGTTGACTGAATCCGCCTTGACAGCTGGTTGACATGAGCAGCTGCGCTTCTTCATCATTCACATCGAGCTAAAACCGAGCTGTCTCTCTTCTGCCCCCTTTCCTCCATGGTCACCTTGGAGACACATGGGGTGCTGCCAACGTGCCCTTTGGGGAGGGGTGACTTGAGAGGGCAAGTGAGGACCGGCGAGACATACGGGCCACACACCAATTGACTCTGGCGAGGGTGGCGTCGGAAGGCGTAGAGACGAGCCGAAGGTGATGAATGCAACCTCCAATGTAAGTTTGGCTGCTTCCAAATTTACACCCAAGTGAGAATATGTGGCATGTGTGAGCGTGATTCTCAGTGGCAAGCGAAACCATTCTGTCGCGCATTTCTGCGGTACGCTGCGTACAGTTGCTGGGTCGAGTGGTGGGCAAAATGTGTTTACGAAGGTGGTGACTTCGCCAAGTTGCGGCTGCTCTGTCCAGTGTCGCGCTGGTCCTTCCACCGTCCCGCATGTCTGCGAGTGTGCACATGAGGAAATGACCTCGACACTGCGGAGCGTGAGAAGTCTGCGACAACTTGGAGGAGGTGCTCGAACGGTAAGGGGAATCATGTTGGAATCTGACTAAGTTTTCATCTAATGCACGTTCACAAGGAAAGGTGGGATTTGTTTTTTCCTTTCTCTAATCATTACAACCATGTGTTTCGATGCCACGATCAAGCCTGCCTCTGCATCATGCAACCCATTTGAAACTTTCCGCTTCAGTGAGAAGAAGAGGCGGGACGATGAAGAGTAGAAGAAGAAGGACATTGACGTTATTGTGCCGAGCTTGGTACAATCAAGTGGGGAAGGCAAACCCACCCAGTGGAAACATTTAAGCCCACAAACGCCGATATTAAGTGACTAAACAAGGGTCGGAGGCGCTTTAAGTGCCTTTTACTATTTTTGCCTAAATTTTCGCCACACTGTCACACCCTGCTCCGTGCATTCTCTCAATGTGTGTCCTCTCCGTTTGGCCTTTCCTATTCTCCTCTCCATACTCATTGCCAATCCGCTGCATTCATCCCACTTGCAGTCGGTTGACGACGCAGCACTGCTCTGTCTGTAACAACGCGAGCGCAAGTCAATTCGAAAGCTGAAACTGCGTCCCCCCAGTGACACCTCGAGGTGCGAGCAGGACTTTAGTCCAAACCCCATTGGAGGCTGATGAGGAGTCGAGACGCCCCGGTGATATTCGGAATATACGCAAGAGTTGGCCTTCAAGACAGGGTGCGCAGTGTCATGGCTGTTCAAACCTGCTTCACTCTCGTTCTCCCACTCCCCTCGCACAGTCGCGCAACATGCGTGTCTTCCGATCACTTCCCTTTTCTTCTCACCTCACATGCAAATTCACGATCTTCTCTCTCGTTGGTGAGCACAGAAGCGGTTGATGAGTCCGCCTGACCAGGACTACGAGGCTCGTCAAGGCAACATCGAGTCGGCACAGTTCATCGCCCTACGCCCTTCGGCTAGATGAAGTGGCTTACTCCGCCTCAAGTGCCCTTTCAAACCGTCTGGTGTGCGTCCTTTCAGACTCCACACCTCCCTCTCGTGCTCTCTTTCCACTCATTTTTTCCCTCACCCTCTCCCCTGCTGCCTTCGTGTCACAAATGCTCTCTTTCCCCTGCAGAAATGAAAGCCACCGCTGAGCGCTTCCACTTCCCCTCCCACTCGTCTACACCTTCGCTTGACTAAGGCCTTCTATAAAATCCACCTTTGTTATGTCGGGAGGGACACGTTCAGCCGAGGACTGGCCCCACTCCCTCATGTTTCCTCGGCATTCCGTTTGGCCTCGACTCTCTTTCTCCCAAAGCATTTCCCTGTGTTGCCTATATTCAACATTAGCGGAAAGTAGCGCAGCCAGCAGAGGTCCATCGACGCCGCATTCTTCGCCATTCACACATGATTACGTGCTCATGCTGCCTTAATTATTCGTGAAAGGTGAGAGCTTGAAGGCGCTCCTCACCTCCTCCTTGTTTTGCTGCATACGACCAGCTCACGCGCGACGACGAAGGAAAGCCCAACTTGGTTTCGCCCCAATTTTGTGATACAGTCGTTATCGGTGCTTGCATTTCGGCACAAGTGGCGGTTGTGGCCTCGGACGAACTCCAGTTTTGCAGCATTGTGGGTGGGGAAGGAGACTTGATGGCCACGGCATCATCCCAAGAAAGGGTCGAATCCAGTGGAGAAGATGGTGAGGAAGTACGGGGTGTGAGACTACCGAGTGGTAGAAATAATAAGGAGCGCAAGCGGAGCATGCTCGTCTTTACTCGCCATCGTGGCCGACGATGCCAAAATGGATTTGCGGAGGTCGGGACTACTTAATCCAAACGAGGGGAAATGCTACCCATGACAGTGAGCGAGTCGCATCTTGTCGTCACTCGAGACGACCACAACGAACATATGTGATGCGACCGGGGTAGGCGAGATGACAGGCTACACTCCTGTCAATCCAACGCCTGCCTCGAGTGATGTGTTACATTCCCGCAAGGATATACTTGCAAAGGGCCATTTGTTAGCTGCTAAGAGCGAAGTCGAGCCCTTCCTCAGGCCACACTCAACCTCCCACTCTCCGTGCATTCGCCACAAGCGCTTCCCACGTGTGGCGCTCAGGCATTTCTTCTGGTCTAGTTGTAACATCGTCGGCTGTGCAAATGACGCCTGCTGTGCTACGGTGGCGAGTAGAGAGGCGATTCACACCACGCTCTAACGCAGAAGGCGTCTTCACTGCATGTAATCAACCGTCTTCTATTAAACTGTTTTCCTGTTTAAACCCAATGGCAATCAAATTCCACATCACCGTCGGACTTAAAGTAGACGCTCAGATCAGTTGACAATGAACTCCTCACTTTCGTTTGTCTGCGTTTCTACTTTTTTCGTGTTGTATTAACTCGTCACTGGCCATAAGCTGCAATTTTTCACCTTTTGACCCTACTGCCGTGAGGCGTCTCCCTTCAGGAGGCGAATCACCAGTCCACATCAACAGTCTTGCCCTCTTGCACCTTACTTTGGCAGAGACATCCTCCGCTGCTTGCTATCTGCCTGTCAATGGATTAAATCCGCGCTCTCATGGGTTACTTTAACGCAGGCATAAAGTCGCGGTAGAGTAGTTGATTGCGGCTTCCACTCCTTCAACTAATCACAGTACCACTGCTGGCAATGTTCTAACATACATTCACCCCGGATCCAACTTGACCGTTGTCTTGACGAGGCTGTTCTTTGGAAGACTCGAGCTATTACGTCTACTGCGATTAAAAAGGGGACTTTGTAGTTTCTCTCCACTCGCGCGCGATGCTCCAATTTGCCTCAAACAGGCAGAAGGGGAACCCAGTTTGCGGAAAGCCGGATGGTTAGCCTTCACTAAAGTGTAATGAAACGCCCATCGGATTTGCGCAAACTCATAATCTGTGAGCAATTTACTATTCAATTGTGGAGAATATGGGATTAAAATGGCGTTTTGACTACCAGCCAAATTGCAATTTCATAGGGGAGCATACGAATTTGTCATTTTCCATATCACGCGCGTGAGATCTTACTCGATTAAAAGTAATTTTGCGAATTCGTCTAACAATCACTCTATTTCCGCAAACTTTTTTGTTTAGAACAACTTTCATCTCATGCTTATTTGTTTAGGGCTTGAAAAGAAAACGTATTTATGTTGCCTTACTTCCCGATGGTGGATTCGTCGCCTCGTAGTCTCAGCCGCTGACTGAGCATCGGCATCCGTAAACACATCCAGCCGCTTTACCCTATTAACTGACAAACAATCTCCACCCTTAAGAAAAATTCGTTCCACATCATTTTGCACCCAATAAAGTGAGATTTTTCATTTTTGTAACGTTCAGGATGCACTGGACACTTGACAAATCCTCCCGCACATGTCCCTTGTTGTAAATAAACACGATATCAATGCAAAATAATATCTTGTGGCCATTTTCCAGAGGAAATATGGACATATACTTCATTCAATTCTCTTCACTGTCGCACAGCTAAATTGGCCACGGAAATATCATTGTCTCGATTTATAAAAGAATATCAAGTAACAGTACTCCGTTAATGAATAACCGAGGGCGACCATAATTTTTTGTTTTAAAGGGAGAGTGCTCACGGCATTGCGCAAGGGAGTCAAAGTGGAAGGTTAACAAACCGGCCGTGCAATTGGACACCCACCAAGATAAGAAGAGCTACAATAATGAATGGCACGGGGAAGAATAAGCCGGCAATAAGCGTCACGAAGACGGCATGCAGCAGATCCAAATACATCTTGAGGGGGAGTCTGGGGAAAACGCAGCCCTCTGCTAGCACCACCACCGCACCGTCCTATTGATTGCGATTTGTTTGAATGGCGTGGTGACAGGGCGGCAAGGCAGGGTGAAGTCTGGTGTGTTGTGCTAAAAAACCTTGACAGGCTACTTTTAATTCTTTTTCATCTCCTTTTTTCCCTTCCAACCATATTTTGTACCGGCAAAATGGGAATCACTGATTACGCGGTAGTGCTATCGTAACGAGGTGGAGTCCATTAGTTACCATCTGCCGTAAAGATGAGATTTCGCCTTTTTCATGGGAATGTTGGAAGAAAAAAAAGCCAAGACGATTTGTATCTTAATTTAATGGCTTATACGGTCCTTAAACCATGCCTAGGGTCTAATAAGCGGATTTCCTTTATGTTTTTCGGAAAAATGTCTTAATTTACAGGGCACTTTAATGATAAAGGCTTCCCGGATGCCGATTGAGAGTCCACTCATTACCATTAAATTTCCTAAGACTCCCATGAAAAAATGCTCCCTTAACCTGGATGCTAGATAGAACTGTAGGACTGTAGATGATCTCAGACGATGCGGGTTCTACATATCTACGAATCAGCTAATCACACCAAATGAAGGCAGTTGGGTGTTCAAATTGACTAGAAGCGGGAGTAACCATGACTCTCTTAAGGTAGCCAAATGCCTCGTCATCTAATTAGTGACGCGCATGACTCCTGCGGGGGTCATGGTTGCGGACCCGGGCGCCTCCTCGTGGCGACCGCCGGGGTCGGAGGGCCTCCCCTCCCATCTAAGACCTGGGTCACCCCCCGGGGACTCAAAGGGTGGCTCTTATCCCGGGGTTTATCCGGCCACAGTGCTGGGGCTGAGGTCACTGCCTCAGTAATCCTCATCTGGGTCTGATGGGAACGGCGGATTCTCGAGTGGACGCTACCGAGGTTGGACGTCTTCGGACTCCGCAGGGATCAAATATGCGTGTGCTTACCCCCGAACCTGCCAGATCTCTCTCTCACTTCTTGGACTGCATTCTGTACTGCTATTGTTGTTGTGTTTATGTGTTGTACGTGCAGTTGCATCCAAAAATAAATGTTCAAGGTAGCCAAATGCCTCGTCATCTAATTAGTGGGAGAACTGATGGTTTACACACAACTATGAACTGTGGTATGCATATGAAGAACGAAAATTAAGAACTTCAAAGTCACCTATACTCTCAACTAAGGTCAGGAATGCTGGAGCGAATTTACGCGAAACTAGGAATAGCATCGCAACCAAATGAAACAATTTGCCTTCAAAAGAGAGGGCATATTTGAAGGAAAATTAACGCTTTCTGAAAAGCTTTGATGCACTGTTGATTATATTCATTAAGTGCTTTTCCCTAATTATTGGCTTTTATCTCATGCTCTCAACATTTAACCATGCATTGCAACTTGCGCATAAACGCATCTCCATCTTATGCGTTCAAGAAACCTAAGTCAAACGTCGACACCCATGACACCATCACAAGAACCAAGTTGAACAGTTGTCCAGTCGGCAATATCGAAATGTAACCTCAAAAAGTGCATGGATAAGATTCTAGTTAGTATAACGCTAAACAAAATCCACACTGAGAGTTCCTATTCAATACAGGTAAAAGGATTCCGAAACAGTAGTATCGTGAACCATTAATAGGCAGTGAATTTATTGTAACATTTAGCTTACTAGGTCCCAAAAGCGGAGGATCCTCAGTATCTTACTATAACTGGCTCTATGCTTAGCTCTGATCTATTCCATTTTTACTTTTCTTACGACAAATTTATCGCGCGCACATAAATCGGCCCAGGTTTTAATTCTAATCAGAGAAGTTGAAATTAATTTCAGTCACATGATTATTCTCTACTACTAATTAATTTCTACTTATTCTATTCAATAGATATTTTATTACAGATGATATATTTAACAGTAAGTCCAGGATAATCGTTTGCATTCACATAAATAGAGCAGACAGCCACCAAATGGTACAAATTTTGGGAATAAACAGGGCTACTTTGTTACTCTGACTGTGTTTTCAGTGATGAGTAGGCATGCATCCGGGAGCATCAGGAAGGAGCATGTTTGTATCGGTTAGGGAATGTTGCAACTTGGAGATCAAAAGATCGCGTTTTATCCTCCGTTCCGTTTCCATCATTTCGCGATACACTCGAACTAGTAGCATGAGCATTGTAATTCCAACGATCAAATAAACTAAAAATGGCAAAAAATAAAACGTACAACTACGCAACGTATTTTCAAACAGAGAAATGTGTTTTCATTCCAAATAAGCTCAATTCAAAATGAAACGCTAGACTAATAAAAGCATAGACGTCTTATGAATGAAAAAACATTCACAGTACGTATAATTAGTGACCATGAAAAAGTGCAGAAAAAGCGTACGCTTATGATAATACTTACCAACAATTGCTACGTTGTAAAGCTCGTGGGTTAAACTATATGAATGTGTCCCATAAGAGGTATTGCCTTGGAAATTCACCCTACCAGGCACGAAATCACCGAATCCGACTGTTGTGAGGGAAATAAAACAAAAGTATACAGCATCGATGTAACTCCAATTTGGTTCAAGACGCATAAACACGTAGGCTGGTACGAAAATGATCGAAAGAGTAACTAGCCCAACCACCATGAGGAGGTGATAAAGACGAGCTCTTGTTGACCGGCTTTTACGTAGGGCGCGCAATTTCTCCCTTAAAGTTAAGGGCGGATGCACCAAGAAAAATCCTGAAAATTAAGACAAACAACTAGCATTTGGGAAGAGGATGGCGTTGGGGTTCAGGATTTTCACAGGAGACAATCTCCAAGTGAAAATGTGACCTACATGCAAGATTAAGTGAATTTGCATGAATAATCGGTGAAAATGACCAAAACCGCGTTCGAAAAACAATCTTAACCAGTGCTAGGATATGAGGAAGATCAAATCACGTTTTACAGGACGGTTCGGATTCCATTGGCAGTAGGACATCTCAGATAAGGGTATCTTGGCGATGAACCAGCATCACCATTGCTCCCCCTGATGACAGTCAAGTCAGATAGACTTACAAATCTGCCATGATTTCCATTCATCAAGTGGCAGAGAAGCTGGCCCTGCTCTCTTTCCTCTTTTTACGCGTAGCATCATCGCGATATGAACTAATTCGATGAGAGAAAATAAAGGCGGTTGAAACCTTTTTTTGTCGTCTAGCCCAAAGTAGGATGAAAAAAGGATACTCCCATTTGAACATTATTATAACGTGAATGTAACGCGTAAACACAACGACATTTGTACCACATCATCTCGTTTTGAGGAAAAATTAAATGACATATATTTAACTAAGAAAAATGGTTCCCTCTCATCCTAACGGAACGGAAAAAATCTGACCTCAGGTGACTATCACGCCTTGAACCTAGAGCTCAGCGCACAAGGGAGGATTACGAAAATTTCGACCCATATTCTACTTTATCCAGTCAGTTATAAATTGGTATTCCATACTCGACCATATCCGTAGTCGCTCAGCTGTTTGAAATGCACATAGCGTCTGCTAAGGACAAAATGAGGTCTGCTACCAATTAAAATAGCGACAATTTGGAAGGCGATAAATAACCACTACTTCAGCATGTTCTCGAATAGTCCCTCATATTGCTGACCTAGTCTTCCTACACCTAATGTTCAAAGCTTATAAGTCTGTCATCTCTTTCAAATTACATTCGTTCATACTTAAATTTTAATCCCTAAATAGGGTTTCCCTCAAACTCCAAATTTATGAACGCAATTGTGCTTTGTGGCGAAACACACAAGGAACAAAGTCCGACTCTTGGTATAGTGAAATATTTAAGGCAGTGTATTCCGGAATTAAGTGCATATAAGCTCTTACACCCCAACAGTTGCAGCTCAAAAGACAAACGTAATATTGATAAGTGTATTAACTGATAAAATTAGCGAGTAAATTTTGCCACATAAATGGAAAAGTTTGAAGGGCGGATCGAATAAATATAGTTGTAAGAGATATTAACACACAGCATATAATGCAATATAATGAAATTATATGAAAAAAAGGCTTTAAAAATTGTGCTAGTCCTAAGTTTACTGATATCTGAAATCTCTCTGAAAATCCGACAATTGATAAAACGAAGAACTTCACACATATATCAACAGGAGTTCTGAGTACGCCTTGCACAAGTAATGCGGAACCAAATTGGATACAAACAATCGTGCTAACGTTAATTTCAAAGTCAGACCTCAGAATAAGCAATGAGGACGTATTCACGACTGCCACCGGGTCGTGTAACAACTCGGATTATACTGCGTGAAGTATAATGTGGATAAACACGCCGATTTTATAAAGAGTAGCGGAAAAGGTGGAGATACAAGTAGGTGCAGAGATGAACTCTGCTGTGCTCATGTACTCGTTCATAAGTAGGAAATGCTCATGCGTTTGTTCGGTTGCGACTTTGTCTCCGACGAATCTCAACTCTCGCCAAAAATTCGTTTCTGTTAACCCACTGAACAAAAATCTTGAATACTCGTGAAGGTGCGGGGCACTACTGCCGGAAATGCCCCCAGTGAATCACGAAGACTCGCAACTAAAACAAGTCGCTCGACACAGGACTCGCGAGTTCTGGTTAATCCACCTGTGTCCTGGTATTACGTAAGAGATCACTTTCAGACGTAAGCTAAACCGTTCTAATTTATGTGAATTATTATCTTTTGTTGACATAACTCACGTGTCTTGGGTGTCCATTCAGGAAGACGGAGACTTTAGATACGGTAGAATAATGGTTTCTGTACGGTATCTGTCTACCAGTATCAGTGGGGACATCATTTTGGATTTGAGTATTTTGATAAATTACACTCCCCTCCGGCAGCACGATGGTTGTGTGCTTACGAATATTTTTGGCGATCTTAGAACAATATAAAGCATTTTGGAGGTCGGAATGGACAGAAGTAAGGCTTTTTGATTTTCTTCGTAGACTGGAAAAGCGCGGCAAGTTGACCAAGTCAGACTCGTCGAAAGAATGATTCACTTTTCCCAAGGGTTGGACCTCAGGTTTCAGAGATGGAGAATCCTCTTCCTTCTTTGATACTGACTTGAGATCTGTGTTCGGTGAATGGTCGTCCTCAACTGCGCCTACCCTTAGGAGTGAAAGTTAACTTAGCATTAAAAAATGCAGTTTTGAAGTGACTAGTTACCTAATTTTCGGTTTAATCAACGCAAAAACTAAAGCTGATCCATAGTGAATAAACATTAAAGTTTGTGTGAGTCTGATCACAGTACTCAAAAACCATATTAGAATGTCTAATTCAACGTACTTAAAAAGCGAGTTGCCCAGAAGTCTAACAAAATGGCGAAGGTATTGGCAGCGCTATTCACGTTCGATGAAAAAATGCTCATAAAATGGGATGTTAGGTGGGGACTGTGTAGGAAGATAGCATTTAAAATACGGGAAATGTATGAACGAAGAGGACAGTAATTTGACCAAACGCATTTGACCCCTTAACTTGAATTCGGACGTATTAAGGGTACAAATAAATGCCAACATCTTCTTTATTAATTATTTACCAGATTGGAATAATTGCCAACCAATGTTATGACAAATATAGCTCAGGGTCATTGTGGTGAGAACCTATGACCTGTCAAGAATGTCAGTGAGCCGTATTTAAATGGCATTACTTGACCCAATACCTGGTTGTAGTTTAAAACTTTGGAACTGAATAGAATTCAAACTTGGTAACGCAAAAATGATTAAAGTTTAAAATCTTGGGAACGAATTATATACTTAAGAGGAATTTATTTGCCTCCATAGCCTTGTATTTCCAATATCTTACAACCATCGTTAATTCACATGTTTAAAACGAGATGTAGAAAAATATGCTTTCAATAGTATCAGAAGGTTCAAAATCGTCGCTATTTTATTCCGTAAAAAAACCAAACTGTATGAAATGGATAGGCAAAACAACAAGACGCAAAATTTACTGATCTTTTACATTAATTTAAAAGTGTACAGTCCAAAACTAGCCAAATTTGCGAAAACTAGAAACAATTTACATATTTGACACGGTAAGAAGGCCAGACAAAGTGATAATGAAAGCGATATTACCTCCATATCTATAGCTTTAAAATAAGAAAGAACCTACTTCTCCACATCACGACGTCTAAATTATCACTGGGAGATATGCCACGCATATTGGGGATGGAGATAACAGGCTGCGGTGATGAGAAGCTTCCGTAGAACCAACGTACGGTAGCAGCTCGCCAGCAAAGGACGAAAGGGCATCACGAGAGAAATCGTAATAGATGAAAGATAGAGAGTGAAAGGGATTCCAATACATCCGAAGATGATGCAAAACACCTTGCCAGAGGATGTCTGCGGCACAATGTGCCCGTAACCTAAAAGATAATAAAAATTAAGCCCCAAAAGGGGCAGGGTTATTAATACCCCGTGATAAACTATACAACGTAAGTCTTTGAGTCGATTAAAGGTTAATAAAACCGCGCCCGTGGCCCTAAAGTAACGGAACTTTTTGTTCGTAAAAAATTCTGTTTTTCTTCCTCTTACCACTAAATGAAGGACAAGAAACAAATGAATTAGCGAACTTAAATAACAAGTGCTGCTTAAGGTAACTTGTCGAAACTGGGAGCCGCCGTGATTCATCGAGGTACTTTCAGCAATAGTTCTCTGCTTCTTTATGTAACCATAGAAAAGGCTAACCTTCGTGTCTCCACTATTCAAGATGGGCTGTTCATCGGGCTAACAGAAACCACTGTATTGACGGGAATCGGCATCCGTCGGAGATAAAGTTCCCACTCACAAACGCATGAGTACCCCTCCATCCTATAAATGAATGTGACATCGCCATGCCATGATTGAACTGAATGAATCGGATCATCGCGGAGTGTATCTCGCCATCGACTTGCGCCTCCGTTTTCAACTTCTCTTCGTAAAACTGGCATGTTTATTACCTGTGCTCATGCACAATTATAGTTCAGTGTGGTCTAAACTTTCATCAACCAGTAGGTCACTTTCAGCAAATGCGATATATACCATCGCACTCCTCTCCTTTAGTTTTCGGAAGATACAATTTTTCTAATCTAACTTACACATTCCGTGCGCGATACTTCAGTAGGCAATAATGAACTTAATCACAAAAGCTTATAACTTTGTTTTTAAGTACTACGAAACTGGCTGTTACGGCGGTGTTAGTGATATCAATTTCAGCTTGACCTCTCCATGTTGTTTAGGTATAACACTTTATGATTCTGGTCCCTTATTAAAAGCAATTTTGTCTCCTTTCTTTAATCAAATCAGCGGACGATGATTGCCCTAGTGACCGATAGTTTCATTTAAACGTATATTCTAAAGTATACTTATTTGTTCTAAACTGGTATTTCATGAAAACTTCCTTGTAATTTTTTTACTTGATATATCGAAAAGTGCGACGTCATAAGCCTTCAAAAACACGATATTAAGAGGGTTGGCTCTAAAGCATTAATAGTTAAAAAAGCAAGGAAAGTTCCTTACTTCAAATTTAAGGTATGATAACAAGTGAAGGCGGACTAGAAGCGAATAAACTAAGGTGATATGGACAAAAGTGTTCAACGGAAAACTTGTCTGACACTGAAATATGCTCAATTTCGGTATAAATGTGCATCAAAAGGGTTAGACGAGTACCTACATGTTGTGGCGATGTGACAATATCAAGCAAAAACAAACACAGAAAGTTTAGAAAGCGAAGTAAAAACTATCGAAGTTTTGAAGACAACGTCGGTAGGAAAAGGCTTCATTATCTCCTCCCAAAAGCACTCTTTTATTCAATTAATTCTCCGCATTTTAACATGCATTATTTCCGCAAGAGACAATTCTTGTGACCTGTGAAAGCGCACCCCGCTCCCTCTAGATTTAGGACACCAATGTTCAGCGAACCACGGCTGCATAGTTTCTTGGCGCAAAATGTTTATCCGATGAAGTGAGTTAGGAGCAAGTGGAAGGCCCCAATATTGGTAAATTATAACAGCTTGATGAGACGTTCATAGTTGGCCTAGCCCACCTCGAATACCTTCAATAAATATGTCAATTGAAACGCTACAGTAAGGCTAAACCACAGGAAAAAATAAGTAGGCAATTATAACGTCACTGTTAGCAACACTGGATTTAGCAGACAATAAGGCCAGGGCAAACTGCTCTGAGAGCACAAATTGAACAATTTACAAATGTTTCGAAACCACTCTACTTTATTTAGTGGTTACAACATTTAACATGTATCTCAGAAATTGCAGCCTTTGACTATGTAGCACTGCTTCAGGCATTTAACTATTACTTCCAATCACTCAGTGGCGTCAACTATTTCCTAAGTGAGTGAAACAGGAAAAAGCCGCCTAAGGAAATATTTTTCAGGAAAATTTACCACATCTTCCACAGCAACAGTTAACATAACATCAAGTCTGCGTACGAGGTGACTTTTCAATTTCCCGAATAGTCAGACAAGTTTCTAAATTGCTGGATTAACAAGTACTGGGGCAGTACAATGCACGAAGGGAAGAGGCTATGAGGTCGGCGGGACAAAGGGACGGACAGACAGTCGGACACGTGTTAAAACATACAGAATGGATGAGTCATACATGCGTAAACACACGTACCAGATGAGTGACAAAATTACCAAGACAACTGCGAGCATGACTTGAATGTGAGAGAGCACAACTGAATTATTACGATGGACGATCGCGCACCCACATTCATGTCATCTTCCATCTTACGTGTCGTCGAGCGATGAAGCTCGGATTTATGAGTAGTAGATCCTTAAAAGTTCACTCTGTTTCGAGCATATTGGCCTAATTGTTCGAAGTAAAGTGACAAATTGCTACTTCTACAAAGGGCCTTTAGAAATCAACGCGCATTTCTTTAAAAAAGTGGGTCGAGTCCTATCTTACATTCTACATGTGACATCAAACAGCAGTTTCGAAAGCTTCCTATCATAGCCCGAAATGACTACACCGTTCGCTGCATAAAATGGCCTAGAGAATATTACAAACACACGTTGGAGGAAATGGTTTCAGAAATAACAGCCATTTCGACGAAATAAAATAACTATCAAGTAAGACCATGCAATAATTGAGTAAAAAAAGAAAACTGATCTCAAGTCATTTTCCCACTGACATATACTGAAGTATCAACGCCGAAATAAGCTCCTCTTTTTAAAATCTCTCGAATTTAAAGCCAGGATGACATTTTTTGAACAAATGACTAGACAAAAGGCCATTTAACTAACCGATAGTCGTGACAACCGACATGCAAAAGACAAGTGCGCTTCCAAAGCTCCAATTTTCAGAATTCCTCAGGCGAACATCTGCGAGGCGATGGACAAATTCAGGGGTTATCACATTTTGATCTGATATTCGTTGATTATTTGTATTCGAGTGATGGTTAAGGCGTTCATCGGAGGAGATACTATATACACCGACCAACTCTGAGTGAGGTCCCTTGACTAAAGGGAGATAAAAGTGCTCTCTAGTAAAAAACATCTCTAGAAAAAGATAATAATTTGAGGAATATCTTCGAGTTGCACATAAATTAATATGTATAAGACATTACTATAGTGAAAGTATGCTTATGAAGGAACCAAAAAGGTTAAGACGAATGTTAAATTAACATTTTAAACCGTAAGGAGAGATCACGAGCAAATTCCCAGACGTGTACAAGGTCCACTTAGTGCAAATGCACTAAAAACTAATAGGTAATAGGTGCAGAAAGTGGAAATTTTCATTGAGATACTATTGAGTGCCACACTTATGGTGGTATGCAATATCTTAATGGTTCTTCTTAAGACGTATCATAACAGCAGAGCATAAAGTAAACTTACGAATTTCAAATAAAATCAACACCATAAGGTGACGAATTACTTAAACAGATCCGCCAATGTGAAAAAAATATAACTTTTAATGGCCTGAGAATCTCGTCAAGGGTTCTGAGACCACAACAGATAAAAAATAAATGACTGATGTACAGTTGTTACCTAAGAGGCATTTGCAGCCCTCCAACAGTTGAGTAATTTTCTTGTCTAGAATTTTGGATTGCTGATCGGTTGGTTTTTCGATTAATTGAAAACAGACTGCGCCAAAACATATAAAACATATGTACATAACTAGGGTAAATAGAAAATTCACAGAAGGACTTTTCCAACAAGACTTTGAATTAGCCCACATTTTAGAGGCCCTGGGACTAGACCATAGATTTAACTTGGGACATGTAACGGAAGGCAATCGCCGTGGTACGTTCATTCCGTCCACCCATGAGTGATTATGTGACAGTTGATTTATATCCTTTTTGCACCGCTTTTCTGCATTGGCAAAGTTGCAATGATGTGTGGATAAAGCGTGTGATGAAGTACTTCTAATTTCCTGAGCGAGGAAGCCATGACCACAAGATGCAGGGACATTAGGTTGGTGCGAAGACGAGTGAAGCTGATTGTGGTCATGATTCAAATCTTGTGACAGCTCATTGGGAGACGCTTGATTGAAGGTGAAATCCGGGTCTGATTCACTGGATGAGATTATAAACTCGACGTTTTCGTGGTCCGAACCGCCGACAGAGGGAAAGTCTTCCGTGGAGAAGCAATCTTGGTCACCAACATAAGCATCAACCTCGATGTTTTCAGGCGTCTCGCCGCCGATGTTGATAAACATGGCGAAGAATAGGACACGATAATTGGAATAAGGATAGGCAGCCGTCAAAGATTGCGTATGATATAACCTTTAAGACTAGTTAAACAACTGCAAGTAATAATTGTAACGTATAACTGCATCGTTTTTTTAAAATTTCCCATGCTAAAATTATTTAAATTTTTGGCATGAGTAGTACAAGCTTTCTTAGATCCGTGGCTTAACAGAATGTCAGTGCCAATCAGGATGAATGCACGAAAATAGTTAAAGGCGCTACATTTACCCTCCCCCCACATAATTTTACGATTTAACGAGACATCTATTGATTTTGCTATTACGGCGTAGTGATTTTATACTCGTTGATATCAAAAACCCAGATTCTGGAATTTTAAGCGCGTTCCTCTGCTTCTTCTCCTTGTTGGTTCTCATACCCTAGAGAGATACCAATAAAAAACCTTCTTGTGATGTATCGATCTTTTATGCATCTTATGCCCTAACTACGCGCCTGGGATAATAGATACACAATTTTTCTATTGTACCAAACCCATTTAATTAATGCCTTTGCCTGTTTGTTTTGATGCTCGCGTGGTGTCTAAACTTATGAATTTGGATGTAGTGGATACTGCCCTTAACCCCACTTTACCAAGTTTTCACAAATCATATTAAACGTGTGCATAAACATCTTTTTCGACTAAATTTGGCTTGGTCTATGCACTATCAGGGCTCTCACTACTTTAGAGTGCTAAATAATAATTTTTTTGTTTTTGAAAATTACTCCCTTTACATATTTGTTTTCGCAGAATATCTCTCTTGCAAAATCACTCAAGCTGCATAGTAAGTGTTGCCATTCATCATTTTCATCGAATGATCTAATTGCCAACATGTTCAAGTAGGTGACAAAACTGCCATTGCCTGCACGAAGAGGAGTTGGTAAAATCACGTAATTCAGGACGCTAACTGTTCAAAAAAATCATTCCGATTCACAAAAGACGGGTTAGCGTTAAATAAAGCGATGTCTTCATCCTTCGGTGTCTGAAAATCGTCTTGAGAAAATTAAACAGCTTCTACTGAATGTGCTCCACCAAAATATTGGTGCACCAAAAAAGGTTCTGTGGTATGCAATAATGCGGTAGTTATTCACCCCGACAGAATTCAGGGAAAAACGTCTCCAAACCGGAAGCGTATTTATATTCAACACGTAAAGAGTCTGAGCCGCTCGAAAACAAATTCACTGTGAATTAGTCTACACGCAAGTAAAATTGGAGACCGCTTCTGGCTGCTACGCAGAGGTTGTTCGGACACGTTTTTGCATCATATTGTCATACATATTTGCTCACCGAGACAACATTCCTAATCCTAGGCCCACTTGTGTTCGGTAAATAAAGTTAACTAGTCACAGATATGAAAGTAGCCAAATGTTGAGTGCATGCCGCAGACTGTTTGAGCCACAACATTCTATACAATACCAAAAAATAGCCGCGCACTCACAAAAGCTTATTTATTCAACGACGGTTGATATGTTCTTAAAAACCAATTCGTTAACTAAATTACATTTCTATATCTCACTGGAAAAAAGATTTTAGCGGTTATGCAAACTCGATGGAAACATCGTTAAGGCATGAGTTAACAGGAAGGTTTTTTAATGTGGGTACATTGTGGGTAAGTAAGTAAAGAGTTCAAAATTGACGTTAGCAAGGAGGCAACCGATTGGAGGTCAGAGAATTGATGAAAACGAAGTCACCGCCAGCATATTCCATTCACCTCCCCTCTTGGTGCAAATATATATTTGAATAGGTAACACATTTAATTAGAAAAACATTTTACAAAGTCCGGCGGACAGTTTATTTTCGATTTACTCATGCGTGACTGCATCGGTCATTGAGATATGCCTTGAGTAGCGTGGCAACCAGTGATTAATTCATTGTCTGAAGTGAAAGAGAAAGGATTATTTCCTGGCGTCATTAATATGGAAATAGAGAAATTTTCAGCAGTCTCTCGCAAATATGCTGATGAAGCAGAATTTTTATGAAAACACCCAGTTCATCGTCGGATGAAGGATGATTTCCGTGAGAGAGGATCAGGAATAGGCAAAATGAAAACAAATACTTTCCTTCTGCTCACCAGCTATAATTACCATGAGATAGGTGAGACATTTTTGTGGAAGTGACACAATACGATTAGGAGAAATGATTGATAAAGTCATCTTATAATACAGGGAGAATGTCGAGCATTAGTAGAGATGTTATTTGTGCTGGAGTATCTGCCGACATTGACAAAATTGAAACTTACGCCTAGTTACAATCTTTGTCTCCATGGTTCCGGTGGACGACCAGGAAATCATACGTGAAACGCAAGAGGGAGAACAATCACCGCTTAACTGATGAAATAGTAACAACTTGTGGTGATGATTACTTGCTGCGGCTTGGAAGTTTCAATTTTGAAAATAAACCATCAGTTGATTGCAAAGTACCAAATAGCTGTTGTGAGCAAAAAGGTGCGAAGTAGTAAATCAGGCTATAAGAAGGTGATTTATATGCCTCGTGATGGCTTATGCTTGTAAAAATATAAATAAAACGGTTCTAATTCCGTTTCAAACAAAGGAGAAAAGAATCCCGATGGCCGTCGGGATTAAAAAAGTTCAAGACTAATGTTAATGTGACATATTAAGACGTCGGAATGTGAAATTGAGGCACTTCGTATCAAGAGTCTGTGAAATATGTATGTCAATGTGAAAAGAGCAGGACTTTGTGTTTCCGCCTTCCTCTTAACGAGACGTAATGACAATAACCCCGCTTAACCTGCTAGTCCGATTTGGGCCGAGTACCGTAATTTGTACACAATGTCGAATAATCGCCGGCCGTCTGCTACGTCCCATCCGTGGATGGGTTGGTCGAAGCTCAGCGACTTTGACGGAGTGGACGGCATCGGCGAGTTGCCCGTTTGGCGAGTATAATTTTCCCGCAACATGATATGCGCTTGTAAGTTGAGTCACAGGCGAGACTTTCGAGCCGTCTGCAACTCGCCTGTGGGCATGATTTCTTTAATTGGTCTGTTACTGGCAGTGTACCATGTCAAAAGACTATCTCGTGTTTCTGGCAGGCTTGCTGTTACTCAAAAGTTATACAAAAAATACTGTCCTCCTTCATGTGAACATCCTGTTCAAGGTTTAAGTTACTTTAACTCCCGATGTGCCATATTTTCCACTATCAGTAGAGGTTTAAAATTGGCGGGGTTAGAATTAGCGAGCGTCAAAAGCGCAATTAAATTCAAGGCTTAAGTCAGATTTAGGCTTTTCGAAATGCAGTTATTTTTCTATTTCAGGCCTAGGAAGAGGGCCGGTATAAATACTGCCGTAATTTTTCATACAATGGCACTTCAATGCTACTGGAGTTGGAAACTATGAAACTGGCGTTTATGCTCAATCTGTGTTTATCTCAACAAGTTTCGAGAAACCTAAATGAAGCATTTGGAGACGATTACACTGATGTAAAAGAAATTCTCCCTTCTGGTTACACAAATTTCGTTCCGGCGATTCGAGAGTTGTCACGAAGTCTGGAGGAAGCCACCGGCCACGGTAATAGTAACTAGTGCGATTAGGTGCGACAACTTTGGACCCGAATCTACACACACACACACACACATACACACATACACACACTACACACCACGCACGCACACACAGGGAACTATTCGTAAGCTTGGGTCTCACATAAACAGGAATCAGCCATTCATGCGGCTGTGTTAAAACCCCTGCTTACAGGGAGTGCTGAAAATTGGGCTCCTGCGTATCGGACTTACAAAGTGAAGTAGTCGTAGATAAGTGAGCTCTAGCGAAACGAGCGTCATGTACTCTGGCCAAAGGAACTTCTCTGTCATATTAACTTTTATCCCCCATATTCATGCAACATTTCCCCTACCACTTATTACCTTTCTCATAATTTGGACGCATTTTTAAGGAAAAGAAGCCATAATAACCAAATGATGGAACTGTAATGCGCTTAAAATAGTCTATTAAACTTAAAAATAAGCATTTTCGTTATAAAAACCGTTGACAGAGGGCGGAAGATGTCAATGGAAGTTATTTCAACTGAATACAACAAAAAATGCGAAAAATTGAGCATTCGATTACCACTTATGTTCAAATCTTGTTTCCTAGTATCTAACCTATTATTTTCCCTTTCTAATGACACTAAAACCATATTCTCATCATACTTTGATGCAGCTATGAGCGGAGACCGAGTCGCTTATCTGCACAATAAGCTGCAATCACACCGCGTGTTGGTAAAGCAGAATTATGGGGCAACATTATGCATTTTCCCGCGAAAAAAGGGAAAGAGTTTCCTTCCCCACACTCACAGAAGGCCGAAATAGCGAGCGCGCTACCGGTTTAGTGGGTGTTTTGCATTTGCGTTTGTTAGTCGGCGTAAGGATGAACAAAGACGACTTTTGATCCACCACTGCGCCTTTGGAGTTGGGGAATATATTTAAATGGCCTGTTTATTAGGATGGCAGATTTTGGCTCGGTGGAGGCACATGGTAAGTGCGAAGAAGCAAACACCTCTCCACTGCCTTTTGTCATCCGCGTTGGCGGTTTGCCACCACTCGAGGCAAATGAAGCAAAGAGGGTGACACTGCGGTCATTCCTCTGACATGACACGTGCAAGTTTTCTTCTCCCGCTTAATGGGTTGCAATTTCCCACCTCACTCGTTGTCGGCCCCAAATTCACTAGAATTCACCTAACTTTAGTGAATATTAGGTTGGAAACTATTACACAAGCTTAGTTACCATTTGGTTTTATACCTTTTTCTCTATAAAATATCTCGTAATTATCGAAAAGGCGGGACTCGGTCGGAGGAATATTGGCTGAATGTTGACGAATTTCGTGGTGAAGAGAGGTTGTTTAATTTGTTAGCAGTAATTAAAGTTTTAGGTGGCCCTTGTGCCTTATCGTCATGCACGAACGTTGAGCCGTGCTGCTGCAACAATGCTGCCTTTCTTTCCTGGCAATCACCTCATGCATGGGCTGAGGGCTATGTGCCACGGGTGTGTTCTTAGCCGCCCCCAATTGCCTGATCCTTTCTGACTATCACACAAAATCCACCTCTCATCACGAGTGATGACTTAGTCTAAAAGCGGCGGCAATCGTGAATCGCGAAGAAAGCAACAAAGCTGTGCACTCGCTCTTGTGCTCGACCATCCCCACTCGCTGTTGAGTCTCTTATGCGGTCGGCACATGAGTCCGTGCCGATGGTTAGTTCCAATTTACTTTAGACTCAAGTTTATGAAAAGTTCCGTGTGTGGATCGGATTCTCTACAGTCGGCCTTAATTCTTCCTCCTCGTTACCAACACGGGCCGGTGGTCTTCCTCGAGGCTCCATGGCGATACCCAAATTGCCTGAACGAAATTCTCGGAACAAACATCGAGTCCATTTTTCATCAGAGAACTCATCTTCGAATGCCTAATTAAAACTTATCGAGACGCTTCGCTTTTCACTTTGAAACCATACAAGAATAGTAGGTGTAATTTGCATTTAGTTTCTATGTGGTTTGAAAGAAAAATAAAATAAAGAGAAGGCAAAACCAGGGAGGAACCTTACGAACTAAGTAAGAGAGATATCTTCAACTATTATTAATAAAAATATCGAATTCACGTTGCAATGTATTTCTCTCAGTCGCAGTTGAGCACAAACTACACATTTGACGTTCGTTTCATAGATTCCAGGCGAATAATTTGATTTATGGTAGTTAACATGACGGGAATTCAGTAAAAGATAATTTCCACTGCCGCTCGCATAATTTTAAGGGTCCAAATTGAGTGCCGAAAGAGAAATTAGACCATCAAAAGATTCGAGGATACTCTTTCACTTTCTTTTCGCTTTATTTAATTATCTCGCCTGTTAACCTTGGAATTACCATACCGTTCAATTCTTCTGCATTTATTGAGGGATATTCCATTGGGAAAATCGCATGGGCTAGTCAGAGGATATTAAACGCCTCGTTGCTTGCATTTATCGTCCACTTTTGGCAAGAATTATAGTCTTTCTCCTCCTCCTCCTCCTCCTCCTCTGGCGCTTAATTATGCAGTAAAGTTGGGAGATGAAAGCGATACTCTCCGTTTGCTCATAAATACCTCCGATTTTGGGCAACATTTCCATGAGTATTTCGTATTGGACGTCTCCACCGAGGGGTAAAATCGCATAAATGCGCCTCACTCACTGGCGGACAATTAACTCAGCCGTTGGGCATTGGGGGCATGAGTTTGGGCAATTCTCGGTCAAACAGCATCCCACTCTCTTGACAGGCTAACATCTTTAACTTAACCGACCCGTAAGTTATCTGAATGGCCCAAGCGAAAAATAATTGATTTGACCAAGAAACGTCAAAACCGTTTAATTGCGGATATCAGAATTTACAAAGCTATCGGTAGGACATGGATACGTTCATGCCATCGTCATCATTAACAGAATCAGTATAAATGCGGTGCAATAAAAAGCCATTCATCTCAACTAGTTGAAGCTGTGGAAACAGGCTTCGCATCACTTTTATCCGTCCGACTGCTGCGTTGTGTGCTTCCATGCCGCAGGAAACGAAAGCAAGAGAGGATGCCTTTGGAATCCGAGTTGTCGCCGACCAAAGTCATGTTTTGCCTAGTCTCCATGCGTAACAACTCCTGAAAGACCTCCTTCACATTGACGTTATTCTTCGCTGACGTCTCCATGAAACCGCAATTCCATTTTCGTGCCATGGCTTCACCCTGCACTGTGGAGACCTCACGGTTTAAATCAGCTTCGTCGGACTTATTACCGACCAGCATAATGGGGATGGACTGCATCGCGGTGGGGCCTTTGATGCGGACCAACTCCTCGTAAATTGGTCCTAACTCGTCGAGGGAGACGCAACTTGTGATGGAGTAGATCAGCATGAAAGCATGGCCTCGGGAGATGCTCAAGCGTTGCATTGCGGGGAATTGGTGACTGCCTGTGGTGTCGGTTATCTGAAGGGTGCAGACTTGCTTGTTACAACTTATCACCTAAAATTGAAAAGCACAATATGGTAATTAGTGTTATCTCCTGGTTACTGTCAATCCTTCTTCCACAAATCTCCAATCTAAACGTCACATATAAGGAAAGAATCTGTATCAAAATCATTAAGGCTCTTCTCTATAAATCATCATAATTGTTGCCATAACTACAAGTCATTTCACAGGACTGTTAATAAACTGAAACATAAAATGCTCCCACAAATAATCCGAGTGTCACCACCTTCATGTCATCTTCCCCACGTAATGCACCCACAGCGAAGCTAAAAGCCATCTACTATTGAAAAAAAGTTGAATGAAGAGAGCGGTTGAGTAGGCTCTAGACGATACATTTAATAAGAATATGATTTTTACTTTATATCCACTTAATTAGGTGCGTTATTTTCCATTACGATTTTCTGTTAACAGTTCCCTTGGCAAGTGAATTTTCCACGCGAAGACACGGAGAGTTTTCCATGTAACCCGGCAACCCGTACACTTTCCATGTCCAACGGAGTGGTCCAGATGAGCGGAGACATTCTAAATATAGTCTTTTTTGCCCTCTAATTCGAAGATTTTAGGCAGCCTTGAAACAACTGTCAAGATAATGTGCAACAGCCAGGCGGAAATGGGGTTTTGTTTACGAAGATTTCGGGACGCAACTTTTAACGCTTCAAATGAAATTACTTCCCGTCTGTCATGGGAGACTCTTTCGAGCCTCGACAAGAGTGTAGACTACGTGGAGGAGTATGTCAAAACGTTCTTTAACTCACAGACAGCTGGGATGTGGCACTGAGAGCTTAGGGGTCGATGTTATCCACTTACATCGTGCGTTGAGGCACTACAGAGACGGTTACTTATTCCTGTGAAGCGCATTTTAGTTGTGTTCGCGTGCGCCACTTCTACTGAGGCAAAGGAGAGTCGCCAAATTCTCACACACCAGGCAAACTCAAAGCATACACTCGACATTTTGCCGCATACAATTACCCACGTCGAATATAAGTGGCACCCAAACCCTCACTTAATAAGGGAGTTTACGACTGACTGCTAAAATAAAACCGCCTTGTCTACCAGTAAGGCAACATTTTAAAAAGGCTGGGTAGTTGCTGTCTGTTGTCAAAGAAACTTCCATAATCACCCTCCAGTTACAGAAAGTCGAAAGACCTAATGAGGCTTTTAAGCGGCTGCGTGATTAAATTCGGTAACTGATTGCAGAAGTCTGCGCATAACTCCTTCATTTATGTGAAAATTTAGTCATCCATGCTGATAAACACTCGGGGAGAAGTGTACCGCTGGCACTGAGACCATTTGTCCCCCGGTCTTCCAAATGAGAGACCTTCGACGCCGGAAGCCGCCATTGAAAACGTAAAATACCTCAAAATAACAAACTTTTCCATTGGTTGGTGGTCACCGCAGTAGTGCAGACAGGCATGATTCTGTTAAACGTAGGATTGATAGCACCAAAGTCCCATTTTAACTGGCAACTTGGAATAATAATATATCGTAGATTTAAGCATTTTGAGAGTGACACAGACGGAGGCACTTTTAGTAAGAAGAGGAGGACAGCGTTCCAGGGGAGGGATGATGTCTAATTATTAGCGCGTATGGGCGAAGAATGAAGAGGAGGGGAGGGGGAGGAGAAGAGAAGGAGGATTTAAGGAGGTTTGAGGACGGTTTTGCGAAACACTCCAGTAAGTGGAGGCAGAAGGGGAGTTTGCCTCCCATAAAACCACAATAAACATTGAGTGGTTAACCAGGCGCAAACAGTGTGAGAGAGGAGATATAAGGTGGACTCTGGCCTCCATCATGGACCATATTGCTCTACTCTTGTATCTATCAGCTTTAGTGAAGACCTTCGCAACCGGACGCTTCTAACAAAAACAGGCGTATACAAACTAAAGTCTCTTCACCATAACAACGGGTACTAAAGCAGTCACTCCCCTTACGAGAAGGCTAAAAATTTCACTTTCCTATTAACTCTTTTGTCTGCGAGATATCGTTCACACGCATGTGGACATGGCAGCATGAAGGGCGGATCCGTCCATCAAGTGAATTAGCCTAGCGAAGAGGAAGAATTGGCTCTAACGTACTCGAGGAACTGAGCACTCGTAATAATCTTCTTGTTTTCGTTCCGAGTGTCCCAATGTTTATCGTCTGCACTTATGCTATTAACTCCCATTCCCTAATGGCATGATTTACAACAATGACGAGAAGGACGCGGATTCCTTCATTATAATCCTCCAAAAATAGTCTCTTTACTCACTGGTGGTATAACATCTTTCTCATGGAATCACTTACTTTTCATGCACCCAGATGGCCGACAGAGGTGTGAGACCATCTTACGAGTGATAAAGAAGCGTTAACAATGCAGCCAATGTAAGTACTGCCCTCCTAGGTAGCTGCTAATCTTGGTCCAATCTCTCACGAAGAGGCGAGGGGAGGGATAAGACTGGGGTAGTTAATGCCTCCAAACCCCTCATGACTGAAGAGGCTACCTCAGTGGCCAGCGGGCAGAGGACGGGTATAACAGCATGATAGCACCTCTAGAAATAGTAACAAGCCTTCAGCACTGTTCATTACAGTTGAAAGGTCTGACGACGACGACGACGATTACTGAGGAAATTTTGACGTGAGAGTAGGAGGAGAAGAAACAGGAAAGGAAATAGGAGGAGAAGAGAAGCGGATATTAGAGCCACTCAAGTGGGAACGTACCTGTCGAAAAGTGTCTTCAATGGTGGGAATGTAGGCTTCTCTAAAGGTGCCCTTTACGAAACGGAGCACAAGGGAGCTTTTGCCCACACCGCTTGCTCCAAAGACAGCAACCCGATACTCGGTGGGTTGTTCTGGCATTGTCCGCTAAAACAAACAGATTCCGCCAAGTCGGATAGGAATTTTCAATTATTATTTGGTAACATATTATCTGAAATAATTAAAATGGCTCTTCATTTCGTAAATCTCATTGTACTTTTAATTGTTTTTATCAGAAGTGCACTCAGACATTCAACATTACTTTTTAGCCACGTTTGCCAAATGTACTCAAATGGGGCAACACGCGATGTTTTTCCCCTGCAGTGTGAATCGTCTGGCCATACTTAATATCTAACGGGCCGTCTGAAAGGGAAGTGATTCTTTTTATTATTGAGGCGCCATAAGCATTCCTTCAATTATAAGAGGCGCTAAAATTCCGTCACGTGATGCGATGTGGAGGTCATTAATGGGAAGTATGAATTTTCGCTTTATAGGAAGCAGTCAAAAACCAAGAGGATGTCGCCTCCTGCATCCGGTTGATTTTTACATATCCAGCATTTCTCCTACCTTTCGCGCCTAACCCACCTTGTAGAGCAAATTCGCCACAACTTCCCTTCTGTCGCTTTAACACTCCACTACCACTTAAGAGGTACAACTTCCAAAACTCACTTTCGCTACACTAGTACTAAAAAAATTAATATAATATTTCTCACAAAACAGTTTTCCTTTCACTATATGATTTGGAGATGTCGGTGGATCATGAGGGTAAAAGTTGTCAAGAAAATAAAAGGGTGATTAGGCTGTTTTAAAAAACACTCACCTTAGGATATTTTATGTAATCACCAAGCTGTCATATCAAGAAATGGAGAAATTCGAAATGCGAAAACACTTTAATCAAACTACTGGCCTGAGACGCTGGTAAAAGTGGAACTGCCAGCTAAAAGAGACTCACAGTCAGCCAATCAGAAGTGAGCCTCCAAGCCAATTGGAGTGTTATATTTTAAAAAGTGCTAAAAGCAGAGAAGCTCACATGTTGGCACACGGCTTCAAGACAGCCGATCAGGGCGACTGCTGGCGGAAGAGGGCAAAGTTGAGACCATCCTCGCCTCCCCCCATTGCGACTGGGGAGACTGAGGGAGCCGAATAGTCTAGTTGTTAGTCCAACTAAAGCTATCCCAAATTCGGACTAGCTTCGTTATCGGTGGAAGCAAAGACCTCCATCGTGTACACTTAGAGGACACTTCTGACAACCGCAATGGCAAGAGCTAATGATTAGGGCTTTATGGCTTTTGTGCATGTTAAAGCAGAAAGGTGTGAAACTTTGCCGGCGAACAAATTACCTCTACGTAGATAAAACCATCTATGGTACTTGAAGGGATGCAGCCTGGAGGCGAGGAAAGATAAGAAATTTTACGGCATTCACTTCTGCTGCATGGGTACCGCCCCACTTGGGAGTTAAGACGTCGTCGACGATAAAAGGACTCGTCGATGTGATGGCGAGCCATTCGAATACTCCAAGCCGGGAGGTAGTAATGTTGTGTCGATACCTCGCTAAATTTGACTTTCAAATTGCATAAGTCACTTACGTCAAGGTGGGGACGGCAGAGGCGACCTTATTTTATGAACTGTGGATATTTTAGGGGAATTCCATTTGGAAACTTAGTCTTCTTACCTGATGTGCGCGTACTCTTACCCGTCCAGGTGAAAATATTCCTCTTAAATGTGGGGGGAATTTCTGTCGTCATGGCGAATGCGTAATCATGGGGAATTATTTTTATTACAGGTTGATGTATCACGTAAGAGGATTGCTTGCCAAAGCCTAGTAGGGGTAATTTTTTAACAAAAATAACTTGAAATTTGCTTAGGCACACAGAAAATCTTGACTAACAGGTAAATTTTTCTGTGTTTCTTCTTTTCATTTTTCTTCGACAATGAGACTCCATACCAACCACTCTGCCTTTCATTATGCGGTTTTTTTGCAAATATTGTCGGAAGTTTGACCACTCATAGTTTGATTTATAAATTCAGATTTCACACAGACAAAAAGGAATAATTTCCTTCGGAGAAAACCTCAGCGTTAAAGCAAAAAGTTAACAGTAATGGTGTGAGAATTACTGGCCGTCAAGGCGGGCCTTAGGGCATTTGTTCGGACCGTTTGTGAGGCAATACTTCTTTTGCTATTCATTTAAAAACCTACGATTCCTTGGCGGGAGTAAACAATGCATGAATTAAGTATTAAGTCATCCAGCTACCATATCCCACGTCTGAACTTCACACCACAGGGGTTTTTGATGCCGGGAAATACCACTAAGTTAAGTTACAAAATTGACAATTATTGAATGGGTCGGAAACAATGAAACGGGCGTTGGGTACAAGTGGAGAACAAGAAGAGTACCTTTTCACATTATTCATTGTATTTAATCGAAACAGCTTCCATTGGCCTCTCCAACAGTCTGCCAACGATCGGACAAGTCATATACACCATTTTTTTAAAAAAAACAATTTTTCCAGTTGAAAAACGATTCAAAGTCTTTTAAAATGATTCATAATCATGAAAAAGGTAATAATCGGTCGGTGGAATATCGAATGAACACGGAGGATGTGGCGAAATGTCATATTTTAGAAAAGTCACATTGTTTGTCAACAGTGCTTGACGCTTTACGTAGTCTTCGTTCAGCGCCATCATACGCACTGGCTCTCGCGGTCGGTCGGTCACCTCTTCCCGCGTCAGTTCGTACCGCCGGCATGTATGAGTCCACTTTATTTCTTTACCATTCACTGTGCGGAGATGTTTTATTACAGTCGTATGGATGGCCATTTCCCAGTTTAGACTCAAATTAACGAATAGTTCCGTGAGCAGATAGGCTCCCACAGTCGTCCTTCATTTCTCCTTGTTATCAAAAGGGGCCAGTGCTTTTCTCGAGTCGTCTTGACGACATCTACATTGCGAGAAAGAAACTTTTTCAACCAGTTTCGAGCGCTTCTGTGTTAGTGTATCCACTTCGAAATGCCTCATTAATGCCTCCCGAAGCTTGTTGAGTTGCGACATGATTCACTTTAAACTCATACCAAAAAAGCAAATGTAAATCGCTTTTTGTATTTAACTCGTTTCGGCGAAAAATGAAATATAAATTGGATACAAATAGGGGGAAGTGTTGGGAAATGAGCAATAAGAATACCTTTAACATTTATAAAATAGAAATATCGAGCACACATGACAATGTATCACTCTGAGTCGCAAAAGTGACCGAAGACTGACCGACAATGTCCGTCTCCTAGTTTCCAACCTCCTCCTCAGCGCTATACCACCGCTGCATCGGCAATGAGTGTGAAATGTACATCCAAAAGTGCACTGACTACATTCCAATGCAAACTCACAATAAGTAGTCTGCTCATCCGCGGGTTAATAAGCCTACCTAGAACAAAAAAACTAGTGTCTAACAGAAATAGATGACTTCGAGTTGTGCAAATGCAAACTGCTATGTCAAAGATCACAGTCCAGTCTGACAGTGGGCTCCTTCGTCTGAGGAAAGCAAGTAAACAAAAATCGTCGACTCCTAGAGGAAATTACTTAGAATGTGACAAACTACCCAAATATTCTAACTTAGCAAGTCAAATTTTTGTGATACGATGGAAGTACAGACAATCAACACTTGGGAGGAGGTATCAAGCACTTCCTGATTTGGGAGTGCGAGGAGGCCTCTGACATCCCTCCCCACTCTCCCCTCCAGGCCCCTCCCGACTTCAGGCAAGAGGTAGCAGTTTTATTACATCAGATGGGAGTAATTGGACAAGAGAACTTTTACAATACCATTCGTTGAGTGGTTATAAATCAAATTTTCAATTTTTCTTCCCTTTCTTAGTAAACTGAGTAGTGAAAGAAGGCGAGAATTGCGAGAGGTAAGTCTTTTTGCTTACCCGGGTGAAACTCGTCTAAAACAGACTGGAGCTGAGACTCAAATGAAATGTCAAAACAACTTCACAAATCAAAATAAGATGAGACGCCTGTTCAAGAATTAAAGTGAAGGTTTAAGATTTATAAGTTGTAAAAACAAACTTTGATTATGTCCAGAAGACACAAAAATAGAGGGGAACAGGTGTGATGGCCTGACGTGGGTAAGAACACCAGGTTTCGGCAAAATGATGGCCCTGAAAGCGTTGAAGACAGGGTAGAGGCACAAGCACCCACCGCGTTCTTCTGAAATCCCTTGGGCTAACAAACGAGACTACTGAAGCCAGTAAAGTCACACGGCCGAAAAAGGTGGTGTTCATAACGCATGCATGGGAGGAGCTTCCCACCATCAGTGGGACTGGCCCAGAGAGAGGCTTGGGGCGAATACAGTGGGAGGAAGATGGGAGTACCGTGAGACACTCAGGAAATAGCCCACTTTCTAGTCCTCGGTGGAATGCGAAGGAAGAGGAAGGAAGGGAAACAAGTGCAGTGAACCAAGAAATTAATATTTTACTGTCGTCTGGAGGTGCTTTAACAGGAAACATCTATCTTCATCTGTGCAGCACAACCTACCACTGGAAGTACCGTCACCGCCCACGAAAAAACACAAAAGGACCATATACGAAGACGAAATAGTTTACAGAGGATGTTAGACAATTAATTTTTCATTGGCAAGACTTATTTTCCAAATAGAAAATATCATCTAAAATCTGGCACATAAATAAGCTCGTCAATGAATCAACTTGGGATTATTTTCCTACACGCAGTGTGGATAATTTCTCCGAGGAGGGGAAGAAGAAGAAGAAGTCAACCGCTCAGGTGGAATGAGACAGTCCCAAGTGAAGTCACTTAATCAAATCTCATTGCTGCCGAGAAAATCTTGATAAAATTTCTCCGAGATAAGTACTTACTGATAAATTTTGCTCGTTCGCCGTCTCGCAGTGGTGACTTTTTTCTTCTAAGCCTCCACCGTGCCCGACGGCTTCACTTCCTCACCAGCGTCTGTTAGCAAAGGAGAGATTTTACGCTTCACTAGATTTTCCAAAAATACCAAGTCAGAGTGCACAAATTCAATTTCGTCCGCCTGCAGCAAAATAACAGCGGAAATGTTACTGACTTACGGCAATAACGACGGTGGCCTGCAAAAAAATGAGGACGTACTTAGGCGACTCTCAGAAAATAGTCTATTTGAGGGGGAATATTAAGTAAGCAAATAATATATGCGTCCTTCACAACGAAAACTAGGCGTACGGGGTTGACAACATTGCATTATTTGCCAAAAACAGTGCGAAAGGCAACCCCTAAATCGACAAAATCGGTGAATTACGAGGTGCTCTTGAGACAAAACTCCCTTTCGGTATTTTCATCTTGCGTCCCAGTCCTATTTCCACATCGTCTCATTCGAATGTATTTTTTGTTTCCGACTGCAAATACGGTAACAATTAGGGGAAATACGAAGGAGAGGAAAACACAAACTCTCACTGCCATCCCATTCTCAAGCGGGAATTAACCCCAACTGGGAAGGAAGTTTGGCTGTAAGTCGCCTCAGCAGAGCATAGACCATTTTCCCAATTGGCTAATTCTGGCCAGTTCTAAGGAAAGTCTGCTTTGCTCCCCATCCATTCAACTTGGACCGGGTATATTTAGATTTTAGCCATAGTTTTTGAGCCGCTTTTCGTAGTCAAAAATTGCGGTAGACAATTCGGTCGTGGTCACACGCATCATCTTTGTGCAAGGCAAAAGTGTCCACTGCTATAGGATAAAAGGCGACAGTGAAGCAGGGTAGACTGCAAAATTCATCAAAGGCCAGTTGACTCTTTTCCACAGGATGAAAGTAGCAGTTAACAATGAGGAGGCCGTGAATTTGATTAATTGCCAACCATAGAAGCCAATTACAATCTTCCTGCATGACGAACAAAATAAAAACCACATCATTAACCTCCCCAAGTACCAATCGCAGTGGCTAGCTGGGGCTAATGTAAAACCAGTGTTACCGGCGAAATGGAATTTCTCGTAATCGTAAAAAAACCGATCTGCTCATTGGGCTTCCTTTGGAGGTTTCCGTTAACACAACTAGTTTTGTTTAGGGTAGTAGACTTCGGTGTCATGCCCCACGCAAGTAGTGCAAAATCCCAAAGAAATTGCCTCAGTTTTGAACGAATTCCAAGGTAAATCTATCCGATTTATGGTGGAAAAGTGTTTCCTTTGAGAGGACAAAGCGAACACAAATAACCACACAGGAGATTCGGATGCGAAGATTCTGTCTGGGAGAGTCAGGTCAGTTGAATACAGCGCTTCGCCGATGTCCACTTCCCACATAAGTTGACCCACCTTCTAGTCAGCGATCAACTGGCGCGAATTCCGTTCAAAATAAAGCCAAAATATACAAATAACCAACGCAAAACCATTAATCCACACTTTTAAGCTACGCAAGCACACGTCAGCAATGTCACCACTTAACCACGACAAGATCACACGATTTTCACAGTATTGTAGGCATACGCCTTTCTCACGCCATGGCGAGTGTCAGATCTGCAAGCGATAAAGGAATGCGGCTTATAAGCTGACCGTCACGAGGATGCGAGGTACTGTCCGACCAATGGTCTGGTTTTTGGCAAAAAACCGAATCGACTATGGGCATTGCAAAATATTTTGCCCAATGGATGCCAAAAATGTATTAAAAAATTGGGAAAAGAAAGACTCTCAAAGGTATTTAAAAAAATATTTATTTAACGACGAGCACACAAGGGTTAGGTAAAATAGTTGTGGAGCAAAAAACAGGGAACTCAATCAAAATTCGTTTTCGTCGTCATTACCTATAAAAAAGAAAGAAGAAGTGGCCAGTGTCATTGAAAATAAGAGAATCAATAAACAGAGGGCCAACCCCTATCCCCAGAAACCAACATTTGCGTATTTTTAAGGGATTTTCGCTATAATCTCTGTCCATAACCCAACGAACATCAACCTTCCTAGACAAGATAACCAGTCTGCCGGTCCCACGGGCTAATTCTTCAAACATATGCTAATTGAACGTACCTTTAAACAGATTTAGCTTCGCCTTCTTAGCGTGCTGTGATTGCTCTGAATTGAAATGACGTTTTTTGTAGAGAGCTTTGTTTGACTTAAACTTTTTCTTCGTAGATAGAGCTTTTTTCCCCGCCTTGGGTATAGATACTGGAATTATTTAAAAAAAACGCAAACAGAATAATTCACTTGTGCTGTGCAGGTAAAAAATATCGAGGGCAAGAAGACGAGCATTCGCTCTCACCATTAATCTCCGCGTGAAGTCGCCGACCCTCAAGCTTCACTTTTTGTGCTCGTGCGAGCTCGGCTTGACAGATGACCTTCGTCTTGAATGTCAAGATGGCGATACTAAGCAAATAAGATGTGCATGAATACAAATGGATTTCTTTAAATCTCATACAAAAGTTTAAAAAAAAACAAGAAGATGCGATTACAACATCGGTCGTCGGTATAGACAAAAAAAGGTTAAAAAGTATTCGCCGTTACCAACAAACTCGTCAATTAACATATGCCTAAAACAAATACGGAAGGAAAGGACTGGAGACACAAGCTCCGCGGTTAACATGATACTCTACACAGAAAAGATCCTATTTGTAAAAGAGAAAAGGGAGAAATTAACTGGTGCGCAACATTGGCAAACATATTGGCAGCCACCTGCGCGTAAATAATCCAAGACAAAAATTTCCAAAGCTATCTTTTTTACCTCCCTCTCTAAGTATACATTTGTATTCACACATGGTTATGGGATAATAGAGGGGTAAAATAGAGGAGTTCCGGAAAGATTTGGTTAAACCAACCGAAATACAGGAAAAACTCCAACCCACAGGAAGTAGTGGCACACCAATGGCAACAGTTTACGTTTGTTCGATGAGAACTCCAAATATAGAAACGATTGCATATATGAGTTAATTAAACCAAATGTTGAATGATAAACAGAAAATAACCAAAATACGTTTTGCGTGGTATTTTTAGTCAAAATCATCAGCCATATTTATTCTAGTCGAGTGAATGAGACATTCGAGCTCAGGCTAGCAGAGGTGAGTCGAAAATATGGACCGTGACAGGGTCCATTTCTGCGATAGCCGCAATAGATAACAGTATTATAAGGGTTTGAAAGGAGATACGTGATCTTTGCTAAGGATCAAAAACAAATTCTCCTCACATAAAATACGAAATCTGTCAGTTGGGGAAACAAACGTCAATGGCACAATGACAAGTGTGCATCGTCTTATTACAAATTAGTTTCTCGCAAAAAAATTGCAACTAAATAAATGAGTACAATTAAGAGGAGCGATATGAATAGATATTGAGGAAGACTGGAGAGGGTGTGGTTATTCCAAACCGCGTCTTTATGTGCGTTTGAAATCATAGGAAACCTATGAGCAAATAAACACCGTAAATAAGTAAGATGCTCAATCAAAGTGCTCAAATGAAGGACCCTGCGAGAGTTACACGAATCACTTGATAGGAAACACATGCAATTGGGAATGTGTGAGACAAAGTTATAATTGCATTTGAGAAGTAGTAAAATTAGATTGTTCATAAAACAACGCAACAAATGTGAACTTGTGCTTGAAGTCAAAAATGTTTGCTATAAATCCTATTAATCAATCCCTGAATCAGCGAGAAAAGGATAAATTTATCAATTATATGTCGAAATTGAAAATTCTCCCTACTTCTCAACTTCTTCACTTTATGAAAATAAGGTGGCCAGGATTCGTGTACCCATTTTAAAATTTGATTCAAAATGTTTTAGAATCGTGCCTTCCTCTTGGTTCTTGTTCAATCAATCAAGAATTAAAATGAGTTTTCTTTTGAAAACCAAAATTCATTGTGATAAAGGGGACCTACATTTAAGCGAAACATTGAGTCGGCCCAAGTAAGTACGTAGCAACGCAAAAAATACGATATCAGAAATGTAATTGAGATACATGAAAGTATCGCCTTAGGCCCATAAATTGTTGCTATAACCAACTGTAACAAAACAACAACTAAATAAAAGGGGTATATAGAAAAAGACCGCATACCCACTGGGACTCCCATCCTTCTTCTTGGGCAAAAAGATGTGCCGCGTTCGTGGAAAGAGATTCTTAATCACTTCTTCTGTAGCGCTATAGGGTATATTGAAGAGTTTGATTTGAAAGCCCTCCTTGTTTCCCTTAGTTTTCTCAGAATTGTACGCTTCACGTAATTTAGCGTATTCTTCGGGAGTGGCTAGACCACAAGACAGTTTTCTTCTTCCTAATGTCTGCTCCCTGCAGACTGCCTCAGCTTCATCATAGTCGTTCTGAGATTTGAAAACAGCTATACAGGATCTTTAAGGAAGGGAGGAGTGAGTACTGAAATAAGAAGTGCAAAGAGTAATCTATGTTATGGTGATTAAGTTTATCTGGTTCCATAGCCTGCTACTATAGTCGAGAAAAAGAAGACCGAGACTAAGGTACAGGACTACCACTTCAAATTGGTAAAACATCCCACGAATTACAGCAGAAATTTATTCGGTGGTAGTGTAAAAGTCTACGGGTAAAATAATAAAAAATCAGACGATAAGAGTAAGTCCATTATGTGACAACGGAAGAGATAAAAAGTAGAAAAAAATAACTCCAAATATGTAATCCGTCGCGGTAAGTTGAGTCGCAGTTGACGACTTTTAAAGAGTCATCGGCATAAAATAGGGCGGTAATCTGATGAGCCCATGCATGTGTGAATAATGGCACACAGCGAATTTGAGAGCTAATAGCTCCGCATGTCAGGACAGCAGTGGTAAACAATACTCCAGCAAAAAGGGAGTTAGGCGAGTGTTATTAGAGCATCAATGTACCTGGAGGAGTGAATAACTACTAATGACGCTTTAGAAAAGCAAAATAGGTTTATTCCAAACAACGGAAAATGACTAATTCTGCCAAATCCATTCTTTAAAGTATGTTCACAATGTTATGGCAGGAAATCAACCCCATAATATTATCTAATGCATTTTAGAACATGAAGAATTATTTGGAAAATCCCGGATTCTTTAAATAAAACTACTTCTGGTAAATCAACAATATTGATGGTATGAAATTTAATGTAGTAAGAAGAAAGTAAAAAAGAATAACACGCAAAGATTCCAATGATTTCCAATTGAGCCTTCATGGCAAAATAACACACCCAAATCACACGCTAGCTAAATTTTCTGGGACTACTATAGAAGGCGTTTGATATAAATAAAAGGTAAGAAGTCACTTTTACGCCTAAAGTAGCGCACAAGTTCCGAAAATGTGGCAAAGCTGAAAGGAGACACTTCAAAGACACAAGCACGTAATTTACCCTTCAAATGTATTAAGAACGCAACCCTGGGATAGCGTGACAGTATCAAACTAAAAAGGCGATGCTTGAATTTAATATGAGATGAACTAAGGGTCCAAACCAAACTGTTTGGGCAGTCAAGTGTAGCGTGCATCGGGGCTAGGAGTAGCACATATAAAGTCTCTCTAATTACTGTCATTTCCCCTTCGAGGGAGAAGGGTAGGGAGAGCAATGCAATACGCTGTCTCAACGTGACGTGGAATTAGGGGAGAAGCTCGGATAAAGAAGGTGCAGGTTAAGTTCTAGGTTTCTTATTCACTTGACTAACGATTTTCTGTATTAATGTGTTGGCGACTAAATGAATGTGGACTTTAAGAATAAAAATTCAACATTTTTAATTTAAAAAATAACTTGGTTCAAATAAGTGTTGTTCGCTTCATCGAGGCAGTTTCCTACCACCACCCTCATAAGGTTTATGATCTTTGCTATCAAAAAGCTGAATTAAGTGTGATTTGACAGCATTAACGGTCTTGTTCGTATTATCATGGTGGGAAACAACACCTCATGATTCGCCACTTCTGGGCGCTTTGATAGAATTGCATCTCTCACTTTGGCGATCTGTTGAATGTACACGTGTGAAATGATCATTTGGTTGTTTGATGAAAGTTCAAAGTGTACAAGTCCCTTATCATTCTATAAGACTGACAGTATGTTTTTGACGCCGTCTGGGTTGGTTCATCTCGCATCAGCCACGATCGCTTCCGGTTAACGATGTTATAAACTAGCCACTTTCCTTCGGCACTAAGTAGTCTTTCAGAAATGAATCAAACTCGTTGTGTTTCATATATTCCTTATTTCTTAAACCGCTGAGTGATCAAAAGATCGGGCTTTCTGACAATCTAGCTTTCTAATTTTACTTTCAATGCATTTATGTAATACGCATGTGAGTTTCTCCGCACCATCACGTGTTGTTTTCTGACGACCTGGATCGACTATGATCTTCGAACTTCGAACGGACATAAAGCCAAATCGCTGAGCTTTCAACAATGAAGAATCGCCGGAACAAATTTCGGCAAACCAATTTTGACATTGCCGTCACTTTAAGGCTTCATTCCTATATAGGACACAACTTCTTGTGTGCTCCCAACTTGTTTTTCCCTTTTCGGAAATATTACAACAAAGTATGTCTGAAGTGCGCGTCTTATTCTTCCAATGAAAATTTTTCAATAAATTAAAGGTAGAAGTCCAAACAATAAAAATGTAGATTATGTACCATCAACACGTTAAGAAGACATAGAAAACATCAAATTCACCCGTCGAAGAATCCTAAATCACTTAGTCGTCAACCCAAGAAATTAAATAAGGAGCAGAAGGCTGTGAAGCGCTGTCTCTCATGCAAACAAATTAGCTTAAACCAAATCTGACTTCCTGTTAGAATTTAAAACTAAAAGAGAGCAAAACTTCTTAATAAACACGATTTTCGTGGGATTCATGCCTCACACGTCAAAGACAATTATTTGTAATTTGTTGCCACTCTTTCACCCAGTAGGAAAATAGAAAATTTTTTACAAGTCATATTTAATTAATAAAGCGTTATTCCCCTAGATTTTAAAACTTGTAAATACCTATACGATCATTGTGCAGCCAATCAGTTTCCGAGTGACTTTATTTGTGAAAGGTTAAGTAGTCATGCAGTGTTCTACGGAAAAATATTGTCCTTACTGACAAAAGTGTAAAAGAGCCGGTGGGAAGAAGCGAAACACAAAATTAGATATCCATGTGTTGGTGATAAACTCTATTTCCATCTACTAGCCATAATTATGAAATATATTTTTACTTTGGCCCTCAGAATAGGTAAACATGTGTAAACCAACAGCTTCAAAAGCATGCCAGGTAAAACAAAAATCTACCAGAAATTTTAGCAAAAAGGCAATTATTGACAATCAAACAAGCGCCATAAATTAAATTCCATTTCATAGAATAAGTGATTCGACTAAGGTGAGCCTGTGTTTGACTTCGTTCCGTGTACACAAGTCAATCTCTTGTTAAAATGTCAATGGCTAAGTTCAGTTCTTGTCACTACAGGCTCAGAAAATGGAAACATTAAAAAATGCACTAAAGACATGAGCGAAATTGTGCGGTTTCGTTTACGGTCAGAAAAAATTAACGATATCCCAACAGTCAAGTTTGTTTTGGAATCGGTAGATTTGCGACAGCCTTGAACAAGACAATAACAGAAACTCTCAGTTTGTAAACCGAAAGGAAAAAAATATTAGTCATAAAAAAAGAATAACTATCTCCTCAAGCGATCTTAAAGCGCCTTCGACATCAAAGATTGAGCGCATTTGGAGGAAATCAGCATACTTAATAATAGAAGCAATTAAGTCCCAGCAATGACAAACAATGAACGCTGAATCAAAACTTCGGAGAATTCCAGACCTTTTTAGAATGTTATTATTAAAACAATCGAACAGTTTTTGTCGAAAATCCGCAATAAGAATCAAGCACGAAGCAACAAAGGCCTTTAACGCATCGTTATACTGTTCTAATTTTCAGCATAAATTAATGAAAAATTTGAGTATCTCACTGAGATGCGATCTAGAATAATAAGTAATAGAAAAACCCGAAAACAGGGGAGATTTTCGTATATTGTAAATTCGAATGCAGTAGTAAACACGAGAAAAAGCAAACGGCGCAATAAATCTCGTCGGGAATCGAAAAACACATCATCCTTTCAGTAAAATATCGTAAAGTTCTCTACAGGCCTGACACAGAGTCTGTGAACTGTGATAGAAAGCAGGTTGAGATTTGATCCTGATAATTACACACCTAATAGAATTACGATTTTCGATGAAAGGACTACACGGGCCAAAGCTGTTGCTTAGTCATTAATCGGTAAAAAAATCTAATAGCCGTAGAAACGTAATCATTGTTAGGAAAATGACAACTTAATTCCAAGTGTTAAATATCACCATAGTGTTTGTACTGATTTATGTATAGTAGGACCATACGTACCCTTTAAAACTGCCATCCTTTCGACAACGCATGACAATTGTTTCAGCTCTTGGAAATAAATTTTGTAGTTCTTCAAGTGTAGTGAAGAAGGGAATATTTGTAACGTCAAGACAGAAGTTAGTTGAATCTAGTTTAGGAAGAATCGTCTTCACAACAGCAGTGCGGGGTAGAACAAAAGCTGAGGAAGTCTGCGAATAAAGATAACAGTTAGGAAACCTCCGCATTAAGGATACTTTTAAAGTAACACACTTCATGCCCTTCGTAAATAAAGGACCTCAGTGCGTCAAAAGCTTGAGAGCATTGTTCCGCTGAGTGATAAGTAATGAGAGCATTTCTTTGACCTGATTTCTTAGATAAAACGACACCCTTTGGTTTCAGTGGTAGAGACTTTTTGAAATGCGCATGCTTAATTTTGATGGGTAGACCCTTGAGTAAAATACATTTTGCGAGTCCACGCAGCTCTTCATTTGACTTTGGAGGGGGAATCGGCATCTCACAGCTGCATATACGCTAATGGTAAAACAGAGACAAACTAGTTACAAATTAGCAATTAAGGAATTTTCCAGGGTAAGGAAAAGGTCACAAGCAAAATTGGGGCGGTACAAGGCAACAAAGAACAATCTGGACTTCAATTTGCATATAATATTCACGCCTACTGAATAGAAAGTACACATACGACTTGCTACTAAAGTGGTGCCACAACAACTTTCGAAACTAGAAGCGACAAAATAAATCTTTCAAATACAGTTAGAGAGCAGGATTCGTTGAGTTCTTGCCTAATACTGGTAAAGGATGGGTTTAAAAGCAACAAACCGGTGACTAAGAATAATCGCGCGGACAGAGCAGCAACCACGCTTAGGCCTAATAAAGGCTGCAGCCACTATAAACTACTCCGACCGCAAAAACTATACGGCTAAACAAAGAATGGTCAGTGAAAATTGAGGGTCGCTGAAGCAAAAATTTAACATGGTAAACAAAACACTTGTTAACTTATTGGTAGAGCGTGCTGATTGACTTGCATTATTTCACGTGCAATATTTTGCAGCGGTTAGGAACGGTAGGTGGTTTACAGCCCAATAACTCGGTTAAAAGATCCAAAATCCTGACAAATTGCTAGTAAAGTTAAGAGCTATTAATGCCAAAAATAGATAAGTTTGTTAATTAACGGTAGCAGTGTCTGCACTGTTTTTCTGTTTAACAACAGACACCCCTTTGCGCCAATTTGAAGATTGTTTGCATGATTAAGTCGTTTTCGAAAGTTAGTCCTACGTAATATTTCACTACGATAGCGGTGAATACTTTGTGCAACGATATGGATTTCTCCATAAGAACGGAATAAACTGTGATATGCGATGAAATCGAATCTTCTCCTACATCGTTGGGAGCTGTGAGCATACCACTATAAATTCATTTTAAACATTTACTAATTCTTCCAATAGAAGGTGAAAACTGCTAATAGCAACTAGCAAGCATGTTTAAACAGCCATAGCAAATACTTGAACGTCATAAAACATTTGCGTTTGCACAAGGTTTCTTCTTGCTTCTTCAAGTGTAAAGACTATGCTACATGGAAGTATACGATTCTCAAATTGCCAACCCTCGTGTTGATTGCACCTTAGACAGATTTTATTGATCATTCAGATGAAACACTGGCGGTCGATTTATATCCTTGTGGTGCTTGCAGGCTCTTTCGCTACTAGGTTTAGTCGTTAGATAAAGTTATAAATCATACAGGCAAGAAAAAATGGTACAAGGTTAAAAACACAATGGCAATTAGAAAGTTTCTCCGCTCAAAATTCTGTATCCGAGGGTAATAAAACTTTTCAACAGCATCCACACACCTGATTTTATTTTTTTTCCGTCTTTTGCACAAATTTGGAGTAAAGGTGAGGAAATAAAGGGCAGGAACTTGCGCGGAATCAAATAATTGTGTTGCAAACAACTGTATATTTCAAAATATTGGGTTAAAAGAGGAAAAAGAAGGCATTTGGTAATGCTACTCTTCTTAAAAGGTGACAAAAGTAGCCTTGTGAAAGTTGCAAGAGTAAGTTAAGGCCTAAACCTCTCATTACGAATAGGACCTCCTATTCAATTTTATAATTTTTGCCCTGGTTGCAAACTTTGCCTCAAATCATCCACGAGAAGGTTAAACCACGCAAACGTTTGCGGATTTTCTACACAAACAGAATTTATGCCACCATAAGCGTAAGTGACGTAATTATTACTTATAAGAAATAGATTATTTCCGATTTTGAAATATTTCGAGCATGGATATGGATTATAAACATCGTGGAAATAAGCTAACCGATTTTGCAATAAATTACATGAGTACCAAAAGCTTAAATGAAGCCTTGTGATTACTTGAGAGTTTACCAGCTGGAATCCTTAATAAAAGACACCATGTCATGATGTCTAATACGAGGAATATTTAAAAGGGTTCTCTCATTTTCGGTGTACGTAGTTTTATGAGTAATGGTATCTACCGTTTTTAACAAGATATTCATTCACACAAACTTCAAAAGAAAATGCTATGCTTTGGATTTCGTGTGTTGCCTCTGACCGGTAAAACGTTTAATTAACGTATAGGGAGTGGTCGAATTCCATCTTTTAATAGAAGTGAATCCTGAAGTAAATTTTTTTTCATCGTTTTCTGCAAAGGCCTACCGCAAAGAACCCGAAATATTCATCGAAATACACAAAGTAATTAGTAAAGATAGTTCTTGTTTATGATGGCGGAAACCATGTAATCTTTTTGCAATACGTATTGCTAGAGAAATAAAATTTTGCTGCGGCTTTATTAAAATAAAGATTTTTAAATAAATTTTTGTGGTCCATAAATTTATTTATGCTATACATCGCAAAATAACTCGGCGCAATAATCCTCAATTTTCTTGTTTAGTGTAATCATTACATAACCTTCAACATTATATCACAATGGTGAGCCTGGTTTGAAGACACGTCTGTTTTCTGCCAAAGAGCTGCCTTTCCAGCAGAAAATGAGTAGTGAACTTAGATCAAAGAAATTTAGCGTTATTTCATTTGTTGGGAGGAACTCTACGTGTCGTGAAGTTGGAGTAGAAGGGGAAAAAATTGAAGAACGTACGTACGCATTCAGACACGTGGTTAAAGTTGTCTTGTGTCTTTTACCCTAACTCTTTATATTGCATCTTTTTCATATTTCTCTTAGAAAGTCAACATTTCGAGGCATCATATTAAGCCTTAACTCTGTGGTTGCGTGTGGGCATTTGGATATCACTGTTATTACTTTTGATAACCTGTTGTATGTAGTAATCAACTTTATTTGGCTTTCGAAGATATTGGGTATGCCTAATAAATTTACTTTCGCCTTTGGGAAGTCATTTTTTTGGTTCACTTATGTGTCTCTGTATCTAATAATGTCTTATGATATACTTCAACTATTCTTTTATCAACAGCTTGTATTTCCCTTTTCCGTGCACGGTCACTGGATTTGTATCTTACTGCTCATCATTTGATTATTATTACTCCATTATTCTCCATTCTCTTAAGCATGATTTCTTTTTCTAAATTTAGCTTCAGGTAAATTATTAGCATTCGTTCTATTATCGCGTGCTTGCTATTTATTTGACCGGTAATTTTTTTGTTCGATATGTAATTACTATAACATAATAACATTTTCCTTATATTTATTCTTGCATCTCACTATTAAAAATTGGTTGATCTTATTTGACAAGCACTTTCTTTAATTGCATGTTTTGACTAAACTTTTGAGCTATATTCCCACTTTTGCTTTCTACCTGTTCATTTCTTAGATGGCACGTGGTCAGGTTTAGGCCTATATACATATAGTGCATTTATCATTTTTTTTGGCTTCATTCCTAAGTTCTTTATTCGGTCTTTTGCTTGGGCTGTTCTTCGCTTTGCAAGGCTTTGATAAGTGCGGAGAATTCTCATTAGGAATTATTTCATTTCAGTTCCTGAAAGCAGCCCAATTGATGACGTCGTAGTTCCGATTGATGATGATATTGAGGGAGCTGATGAGGACGGTGGTTTTGGACTATATGAGGTATCTTCATAGAACGTGACAGCTTTGTTTTTATCTTTATTTGTGGTATACGAGAGGTTTTGATGTATTTTTTTCCACATATATAAAAATACGAAAACGTAAATTATGTGGAAAAGTAATGGAAAACCTTTACAAAGATATCACCGAGCCATAATTTTTGGCAGACAACAGTTTGAATTATGAACGATTATATTTTTCCCTTTCTGATTACCTCACCCTTAGTTTGGTAAAATTTTGGTGTTTGCCAACTAATACTCTTGAACTGATCACAGTACTTCAATTTCATCTTATTTTGGTTCCTCTGTAAAAGTCGTTCCGTAATCACAAAACCTTAGAGTATATCTTTGATGTCAGATGTACAGAGTGGAAGTGGAAAAAAGAGTGAAAATACTTCTAACGTTATCATTTTATGTTATCTCTTCGCATTTCTGTGGTCCTAAGGACTTGGTTTCATATCACAATATATTGTAGAATTGGGAGTCAACACTTTTCAACCACTTATGAAGACAATTTTCACGATATGGCCACCTCTGCTGATACTTATTGATTACTTTAATGAGTTTTGTAATTTAATTAGATGCGGGGGCATGTAGTATTGGGAAGATCCACACAAGCAAAGAATTATTACTTGTTTGATTTATATAGTATATTATGGAGAGGACCTGCGCGAAAGCACCCTAGTTATCTGGTCACCTGTATGGGTCCTCTGTTCTTATTTTTCAATAGTTAAGTGATCATTTTACCATTGCGTGTACATTCTCTAATTCATCCGATAGTAGTTGGCATCTGGGAATGTCTTTTTCGATGTATAACACATTACTTTCGTTAAAAAATAGGTTGCTTTTGTTTCGGGGTCGCACTCTTCTCATCTTGGGGCCGTATAATTCATGTTTATTAACCACATTCAGATGAACTGGTTTATTTCCACTTGCCTCTTTTGATATAATAAAAACTGCCAATGCGCTGAATTGGCTGAATTATGAGGTTAGGAAATGTTACTGTTGCCTGGCAAATTGTGGCGAACACTTCCAGTCACTATTTGACTGGAATATGTCCTGTATGGGAACGCTTATTTGTTTTATATTGCATAATAGTCTCGAAGGCAGGAGTGATGAATAAATGCGACTCATTGTTGCCAAAGTCTACTTATATCTCATTAACTCCTACCACATGATAATAAACAGAGAAGCCAAGTTCATCACCTCATACCGTCAACTGATGTCTCAACACCTTCTGACCTTTATTACATGTAAAAAAGTTCATAACCACCCAGTAACTTGGTATTAGCATGAAGAATAGTTGATAATGCAAGTGACACGTGTTTTCTGTGTTATTTGGACTTGGTTTCTCCAATCTGGCAGAATATCTGCGTACTGACTTCCATTATTGAATATCGACTATGACCTTCGTAGTTCATTGTTGTACGATGTCTCTGTCGGCCCAATGACGATAGAAAACCCTGGGGCAATTCGACAGTTTGCTAAAACTTGCGGACCTGTTTGACAACCCTTTTCGCGAAAGAGGACTGATGTTAAAATGTGTGAGAAGTCCTTTTTTAACTACAGTCGAGAAGAATTTTCTTTCCCCTTCTGGGCAGGTTCCTCTAGAACCGACTGTTTCATTTGGTACATTGGAATCCGTCAAGTTTAGGCCATTATGGCTGGGTACCGACAGCAGTGTTGTCATAATCCTCTCCATACTTTACCTAAAATATTGCATTTCACTAATCAACCCGCTGAAATGATCTATTAGATGAGAACTTCGTCATGTTACTTGCACAGGTTTAATACCACCTTCGGCGTCCGTTCTTTCAGACCAACAGTAGATATTTTAAAGCACAACATTTTTTTTAATATAGGCGGTGTGAATACCATCATTGTTCAAGCTGAACGACGCACATCAAAATTAAATTTCCACGTTTACTCGTGATACCATTTACGTGTTTCTTTAACTACGACCGTACTGAAACGTGAGTGGTAAAAGGTATTTTAACGAGTTTCTGGGAGCCCAGATGGTTGCATTATCAAATCAGTGTCTACTTTCGATGTATGCGAAAATTTTAGATTGTTTGTTTTTAATAAGTCTTATTTAAAATAAACTTACTTATCTACCCCTTTTTCATCGCAATTGCCATTCACGAAACTTTTTTCTTCTTTAGTTGCATTGGCTTTCATGGTAGTCTGTTTATACCCGTTATGTTCTTTATACTCGACAATATAAACTTCAGGAAGTGATTTTCATGATGTTTATAAAATCAAGATGTAGTTGATGTGCTTTGTCATGTGACATTTCTTCCTTCATTCACTGTCTTTCAAGGCAGCCGAGTTGTAGTTTTTTCGCTAAAAGTGTGTACACCCACCACTTTCGCTTACTACCTCGCCTTGCCTTTTGAGATTCCTTTTTTATAGAATTATGCATAAATAAATTAATGGCATACTCACAGTTTGGTTAATTGCGATCTTATCACACTCCTCATCTGTGATGTCCCAACAATAAAGTTATTGTCCTTTACTTCTCGACACTCATCTCCTTGGAAGTGCCTCATTGCTACTGTATGGTTGGTCGAATAATTATTCACTCATTTTCCTGTTTCCTGACTGTCTTACGACCGGGAGTTAGCACGCTTGTGTGTGTAAGACATTACCATTTGAGTTATCACCGCGTAACCAGCAGGACAGTGTGGTTCAGTCGGCTAGTATACATTCAAATTCCATTTTTTTCCAAAGTGCGTCAGTAGGTACACGCATCACCAGTCTCTTTAGTACATTCAGTCGTCTTTCCTTTGTAGAAATAATATTGTCATTAAAGAGCTTTGATGCAGCCGTCATTTCGGTGTAAATTGGGGAATTAAAGGAATTTTTGGGTTGGTGGTGGAGCTCTTAACTTTCATTTAGCCAACCCTATCGTAGAATAAACAACTGTAAAATGGCTCCTTTGGTGTTATGTTTTTGTCAGCCTATGCGACGCCGCGATTGTAAACTATTTTATTCCGGTTTAACGAAACCACCCCTTCTCCTCCTCCTCTTTACTCTTCACCTTTTTTTATACATTAGCCTGAATCATCGTATCAAAGGGTTGAGGTGAGTTTAATCGCATCAGTTAGTAATTCAAACAATCTACACCAATTGCCATTAATAGAAACATTTTGGGCTGGCCTTGAGTAGATAATGAAATGCTTGAAGTAATTTCTCCACTTTTCCTGGAAAATGTATCATTCGCACAATGATCATTTTCTCGACAGTAAAATTTTATACCGTTAAGTTCGATATGCGGGAATTTCAATGATTCCTTTTTCCGAAATACCATGTTATTTCGGCGAATTATTTGTTTTCATTATTAATTTAGGTGCATTATCGAATTTTGCAGCTATTGTCATGCTTTGACTGAGACATCTGAGTTGTCAAACGCGGCATTCGACTTGGACTAAAGTTTCTGACAATCATTTGTCACCTGCTGGACTGTATGGAGAAGTGACACTTCAGTCTTGTGGAAAGAACGTAAAATGTAGCAGAAACAAGCTAAGTAGTTAAAAATGAAACAAGTTTTTTTGTATTTGAGGATGAGGGAGCGTTAGTAACTCCTCAAAATTATTCATCTTGAATCGACGACGAAACGCAGCATCAGCGTCGACGACTTTAGTCCACTCAAATGCAATTTCGAGTTGATTAATAATTGGTTAGACTTAGAATAATAAGGATTAAATAGCCGAAGGAGGCAGCATTTATTCCCGTCTGCCGTCATGGCTATACTTTCATTTGTCTGTTTGGCCGATTGGAGTTTATTTGAACTTGCCTCTTAAAACTAGAGAAGCGTAGGAAATTGCTAGAATTCAAATTTTCTTACATCACAATAGCCTACGGCCGTCTGTAGTAATAGAATAAAGCCTTAGCAACTGGCAAGGTAAGCCAGTTTCGGCGTGCAATGTGACAAGGAAGTTGTAGCCTTGGCATGATAAGTGTGCAATAGAAAATTAGTACAGTGTGTCGAGGATTCACTGACTTCGCGTGGTCAAGTATGAACGTAAGCAAAAAAGATGAACTTTTTTTATACACTCTTAGATTAGAGTCTTACTAATCAACTTTTACAGTGAGAATATTCTCCGCGACAAAAGTGACTTGACTTGAAGGATAATAGCTTTGTTGTAAGTGGTGAAGATGCATGTAATGAAGTAGCAAGAGCTGGTTTCTCTTGGGGCTGAGGAGTAGGTAAGTGGACTGGCGGCACCGAATTGGATGTAGACGTGTCCGGCGAGGAGAGATACGTGCACGATCTAGTGCTCCGTTTCAGCGCCGATGCTTCAACCGCGGTGATTCATCTGGACGAAATGCGTGGTGACTCACAATTTGCATAGCTGCAAATGGGCTACGCCGTCGAATTGTTCACGGCTGAAGGTCACATCGCCGATGCGCTTATCCCCCTTCTCCACAAAGCCGGTCTCTTCGACACCTTCTACTCCTTTCAACACTTGTCATTAGCTTGGAATGTAAATGGAATTTAGCATCTTGTATTAGTTAACGATGACACCGTATTTTCGTCTTATTTTTTTTGTGAATTGTTCTCTCAATTTCTTTCAATGTGGATAATCTCACTATAGTCGGACAAATCTCTTACCGATGGTAGTATTGTACTCTGAGGTTTATTTTCTCGTTTACTGCCGTGGAATCCTATCATTTTTCTGTAAACGATGCATTTTGAACAATACTTCGCTTAAATAGTAATTGAGATTTCCCTTGTTTACGGCAAAATTAAGCTACTCTCTCATAAAGATGCTTTTTTTGTCTCAAATCCACTCGACTTCGAAGATAATAAGTATTTTTTTTAAAACAACGCAATTTCGAGTGAACATAAAAAAAACTTAGTGATATGTAAGCTTTATGCCATTCGCTTAAATGAAAAGTTGATTAATGCGGAAGAGCGAATGATGGGAATAGTAGACTTGTCCCCACACGCGTCCCATTCCCCTCCTCATACCGGGCGCAGAGGAAGTGTATTTTGCGTCGGAATGCTCCACCAAATAAAGACTGCGTTTCCACTCATGCAAGTGCGCTTTTTTGGGAATGCTCCATTTCCCCACTTGGAGCTTAAAATTTCTTCCCCATCTGCGTTACGATGAGTCTAACCTCACAGACACGAAGACTTGGAGGACGGCTATTTGTAATCGTGTAATTCATGAAATCATCCATGGATATGCTTTTTCTCCCCATTTGCACCCCTGGCGTTCATCCTTATTCTACACTTAGGGAAAGAAGTGACATTTATATTGTGAATTATTTGAAGCCACTTTAATGCACAGCCGCTAGAGTAGTGTGAAATGCGTGCATGGTCAAGTGATGGACTAGTTTCTAATGTTTTCAAGAGGCCAATGAACTATCTAAACCATTAATGGGTATTATGGGGGCCTTTTTCCCCATTTTAGCACGAGTATGGCACACGTCCGCCCATACCGTCGGTGCTTCACAAACTCTCCACCTACACTGGGGGCATTGAACCCACAGCTAATGAAACGAAATTACTTAGACACAAGCAGGTGACACGAAAAGCAGTAAGTATACTCTCTTCTTATGATCTATGAAATGTCGACAATAAAGTAAACTTTTATTCATTATAAATATAGACCTCTGGGAAACACTTTCAGGCATTTCCATTGGCTCTTTAAGTCTAAATTAGTGATAAGAAACGGGGTAGGTAATACAATCATTTATATTACTATTCTTTTTCTTGCGGTGTATTTTCCATGTCTTAGAAGCTAATTCTGGGACAGCTGATTCTTTCCATCATTTGTCTAATCAAACCCCTAGCTGGGCAATTCTGTGAACAACTTTTCGATGTCTACGCTCATCTTCAGCTTTCATTTTTTTCGCTGTACAAAACTTATTTCTAAGACCGTCTTTAATAGTTATTTTTTTCCTGCCCCCAGAATAAGTCCCACGGGGCAGTGTGGAGTAACATCGCTAAACGCATATGAATGCACACAAATATTTGCTATTTTGAAGCTTAGTGTACGAGTATTTAAGGAAATGTTAAAGGCAATAAGTGTGTAAATTTGAGCTGAAGAATATCATTCGAATTTACTTTCCCCCTTCCAAATGACTGACCACGAGCGATATGGTCCATCACCTAAAGGACTGGAATGCACGAATGCATGCCGAGAACGGACAAAGTTGTAGGCAACAAGCAAATTACAAAGTGTCGGTAGTATGAGGAATTTTGCAAACTCGGGCTATCATTAAATGATTGTTTACGAAAATAGAATATTCTTGGCATCAGTGAAGTCAATAAAATTTATTGCATTATCAAAATTTCTGCGACGAAATGTGTGCGTGACCACACTTCAGTCAGCGTCAAATTGAAAATTCATATTCAAAACATGAAAAATTCACGTTGCCTGTTGTTTACCTCAAATTTCCGCAGTTTTGTTAGCATTCTGTTCCCACTCTAATTCGTGGGGACAGTGTAATTATTATCGCATTTTCCGAGTGAAAATGTTATAGTCGTACTCAAGTTGGCTAAAACTGTCTCCTCCAGGGTGATACGCCAGATTTAGGTCTACTTCACTCGGCGCTATGACTGTTTGAATATTATTTCATGAAACAATCAACGCTTGTAATTTTTAACAAGATTATTTCTTTCCTCACCTCTGAGATATTACTTAGATGCAATGGTGGAGAAGTTGCGTGTACTTAGGCAAAGTAATAAGTTGGTGTTTACACTGCCCATCCGTAACAAGCCATTGTCTTACGTATTATTTGCGAAAAGGGGTACTACATTTAGTTTCCTCCATTCGCGAAGATTTACCTCAGTCATCGCCACCTCCCAATCTCTGTTTGCCTCTATAATTTCAAGGAGCCAAGGCGTTAGTCTTACATTTTAATTCATATCTGAAATTAGGCGATTGAAGGCACTTGTCCACTCATAATTTACTCTAAAGAAAATCCCCAGAAGGTTCACCGTCATTAAAAGTGAAATGCCTGCTCCAGGTGGCCTATAATAAAACTAATTGAAATTATGATGAATAAGTTGGCACCATCTATTGTTAAATCCCCTCAACTTTGACTATTCCTTCAGCGTCTTCGCTGGCCATTACGGTGGATGTGAATGTGCATAATCCCACATCCCACACAAATAAAAGGCGAAAAAATGAGGCCTCGTGGCAGACTGTTAATCATGAAAATATTTACTTGTAATGGCTCTTTAAAGTTGTTTCCTTTTTCCGATATTGCATTTCAATAATCCCGTGTACGTTATTTTTGTGATTAACAGAATCCTTTGTCATTGCGTAATAAAATGAAATGACACATAGTACTGAAAGATTGCTTTGTTTAAATATAACAAATCCATCCCCCTCCATATGAACTTGCTGTGTTAATTAACTTCAGCTTTAATTACTAAAGCGAATTGTCTCGAAAAGGTGACCTTTCCATTCTGTTCGCCAGTAAAATGCGACACATCAATTAAATTGAAAATTTTATCAAACGGTCTTATTTTAACATGGTTTCTTGGGATCTAGCGTTGTTTACTAGCCCGAGTGAGGGCACTGACTCTTCTGAAAAGTTAATGTTTTCTTCCCAAGTGTCCCTGTCGATGCGTATACAGGACGGCAACATACTCAAGCCGAGCCTACGTTGCCCTGGCATTTATGTTTTACCAACTTTATTTTATTTGACGATACGTCTGCAATGATCTTTCCATTATTGCACCGCATTTTTTTGGAGTAAACTGTCTATTATGGGATCCTGTTGAGACTTGTACAATTTTCCTCTGTTGTGTTACTTCTACGCAAGCCACGTGAAACTCGTCAGCTTTCATAGCGATCCAAATGGGTTAAATGCAAAAGAAAGGAAAACATCCATAGAAGAGTAAATTGTTTCTTTCTTAATCCACTTTCTTTCATGTCCTGTGTTTCGCGTCGGGGGTCAATAAAAAGTAGGGAGATTTTTTGTTCTTTACTGCTGAGTCCATTAATTAAACAGGGGGTAGCGAAAGGTGTTTGATAAATGAAGAAACTGTCAGAGAAACTAAATGGGTTTTAGTGTGTGTTTAGTTCCCCTCGATTTCCCATTTTGTCAAACACACCACCGTTAATTTGTTAGCGGAAAACGGAAATTTTGGATGCCTGAGAAATTGACCTACCTCTTCTCGTATTTCATGTTGCGTAGTAAGTAGAGTCTAGACTAGCCGCTTAAATTTTGGGAACTCTTCGAAGCATAAAGGTTATTCTTTTCCACTAAAACATTGTCGCGCGTGAGTTGATTAGTGCGTGGCCCCTTTCAATTTGCTCTCTGTCACTTTGAGTCCAAACCAGATGACAACATACGCTTCTCGTTCCATGGGGAAATAAATTTTAATTAAACTCTCTTTGAACAGATCTTGTCATCAACTCTGAATCACGTAAATTTCTTTATCCAACGTCCATATCAGTTCCATACGTCAGTAAAAGTACACAAATGTCTGAAATGATTTTTAGAAGAAAAAATATCCATGACAACTGGATTACATAGGCTTCTTAATCTCGCCTTATTCGCTTAAAATGTATAAGTGCTTCTGCCTATACACTTTTACAGGTGATTTGTCAACTAGTTTTCCATAAAATTACATTAGATAATGAAATCTAATTCCGTCATCTGATTTCACACATGCATGTTTTCAAAGAGTATTGTGCCCCATCCGATCACCATCTGCTACTTAATTCGCTACCAAAATTCCTCTTTATTGGCAAATGAGAGGACTCTCAATGGAAACAGTTTGCTGTAATTCACTCGGATGCCTAAAGTAAATTCCAACTTCCTCCTACACTCTTTCTAGATTGAAATGAAGTGGAATGATGAGAATCCTCATCCTATTAACTCCTATAAATGCATATAGCGGGAGCAAAATCTTGACTATTTCTCCCTAGCATTGTTTGCCTACTGTTGATTCTGTCCGTCAGTCCCAATGAGATTGCGCACTACGTACATTGACAGTGTACTCCAGATGATTATGATCTATAGTACAGAGTAATAACTTCTTTATGACTTTCCGATGGGTGAGTGACATTGACTGTTTTTTTACTCAACGGAACATTTCTTATTATTATAGTTACAATACGCATCTTTCCATCCGATTGCATTTAATCATGCATTGTCCTACGTCTTGTGAATTAGCGCTGAAGGTTCGCCCCCTGTAAAAGTCTGTAATCATGTTCAGTGGGATATGATGAAGTTGTGAATAAATTGCGCGGAATCTCGAGAAAGAGAGAGAGAAAGGACGAAGGGGCGAGACGGCGGGGCATAAGATTGGAAGTTTGGTGGATTAATAGAAGAGGAGGTACGAAAGGAAAAGGAACATTGAAAGCTGGCAGCAATGCGCGCCATCAACGTTTCTGCCTTCTTCTCGCCGCGCGACGCCGAATCAATGATTTCACGATCCAGACGCGCGTGAAATGCCCCTTTTCTCCTTTTTTTCTCTCCGTGTGGATGGGTGCTGCTGTCACTGTTTCCATCGCCCACGTTCCCCTTCCAGGTCCTATTAACTTTACCTTCCTACTACACTTTTAGCGTTTCGTCATCCAAATAATATTATGCTGTCAATGGGGGGATAAGGTGGATACCTTTTTTCGTCTCCCGTATCATCTTACCGGAAAATAATCATTCAAAAATAAAGTGGAAAAACAAAATTGGCCTTGTCAACTGCCTAAATTAACTTATACTCGCATTCCAGGAATGTTTCAAATCATTTGTGGTGGACAGAAAATACTGCTGTCTCGTCCTAATTTCCAAGCATATGAATGTATTACGCAATCTACGACCAAAATTAGCATATGAACATGAGACTTCACACTCAGATATTCCGTTCTGCGTCAAAAAATCCCATGTCTCTTTGTAGTCCTCTTCGGTATTCATGCGGAGGATCCTGAAATCTTCACTGCCTACCCTTTTTTCCACTCCTAGTCAAGGTTGAAACGAGTGAATGATTGGAGCTATTGTAGGGGAATTAGAGTAAAAACTAGTGTCCTGGAACCATTCCAGATCGCAGGCGGGTGTGTCGTGATTGTATTGCCTCTGGTTGAATTTCTCCTTCTTTCATACCACAAATTCACATTGCCTTCTCGTTGTTGCACTAAATACACGCAAGTTGTGCTCGTAAATGAAGAAATCTTTTCCGTTATGCATGTTGACGTTTTTTTTTGCTGAAAGGAATGTTTGTTTCACATGATTCTTAACTCTGCTCTATCAGAGGATTTTGTGCCGAAGGGACGAAATATTCCCGTCATTTTAATTACAATATTTCGCAAAATCGTAATAGTAAATGAATATGGGGAAATTCCTGTTCAGGGAATATTACATAAAAATTGCATTAACTAGGAGGAGAGCGGAGACTGTGGGGATGTGTGGAATCGTAATGAATTTGACCAGAATGTAGATTTCTTCACTGTATTTCGTGTTTACACTTTTCCGATGTTCCCTAGTCCACGGTATTTGGCAAGAAGTCCCAAATTTAGTCCTATCTAGTTTCATTATCTTGATAAATTATCGTTGGCAGTCTTTTTTTGAAGTCGCTCTTTTGTTTGCAGTATTCCAACACTGAGTTTAATTTATTTTCACAATAAATCCACTTACCGCGTAAATTGAAGTGGAAAAATGCGGTTGAAGAGGGATTGTTTACAGTGCAGGCATTTCAAAGAGTTCTTTGTCGGATCTTAAAGTATGCACCCTTACTGTTCAAATTAGGTAAGAAATACTGCGGATTTAAATCCACTCCCACATATGTTACTAATGCATTTATTTTATCCGAAATGCCGTCTCATTGAGTGCCAGATAACATCAAATGGCCCTATTAAATAATCACTGATAAAAACAAGTTTCCGTTTCCGTTTCATTTGAACTCTTTTCAAGTTCCCAATACCTAAAAAATATTTCCCACTAACATTATAAGATTTTTTTTGTTCAGAAGACTAAGAAGCCACAATTCGCCCTTTTATTGTTAATGAACCACGGGAGAGTTTACTACGGTAGAAGTTGGTATATCAGAATTAATTTCCATTGTCGTGTCTTCACATTTCTTCAAATCTCACCAAGTTCCCTCGGTCGAGAATATGCCACGAGGGTGAGAATTTTCTCCTCTTACATACCCGCACGGGATTGAGTTAGCCAACCTACCTTCGTGTGACAACTTGTTTGGGCCATGAAGGCATCCTCCGGTAAGAGGACACAGAACTGTCATTGACGACAGGGAAGGAATCAGCATAGAGCCACATGAGGAGAAGGTAATGAGTTTTCATACAATGAATGCGGATGCCATCATCCCTCTCAAACGTCACAAATGTACAATCCTCGAGATTGTCGTCCTCATAGGTTAGGGAAGTGGGAAGTACGAATTTCATCTCAGGCAGATAGGAGAATTTGCTAAAGTCTTGTTAACCTATGAATAATTTGATAATACGTTTACGATCCAGTAATTCCGTTTCAACTGGGTTGCCAAGCCAAGACGATGTGGTTGGTGTGGAAAGTTCTGGGTTGCTTAATTTATTCTCTCAATAATTTAGCAATGCGTTGCAAAGCCCATCCACTTTATTACTGGTGGGTTGGGTAGATAAGGTGCCCTCGTCCGTTCTTTTATTATCGCCTGAGCTAAGTGAGGTTACGACTAAAGCTGTCCCTTGAATTTGTCTCCTTGTAATTTCTCAAGAGATGATTACTTCACTTCAACCTGTTTTTGAAGGATTTGCTTCCTCTGACGACCCTACTAAAATCTGAATAAAGTGAAGTGATTATCTTCCTATAACTGTTCGCCCTGGAGATCTAACATTTTGCATTATTTTGCCTGATAAAAAGTGAATCAATCGCTTCTACGAGACCCGATTTTACTTATTGTGATCTCGTTTTGGTTTCTTCTTAAGCCACATCAATATGAATTGTTGATGTGGCATACTTATACAATGTGTATTTTTTGCTGTTCCTTGAAGAAACAAAAACTCGGTACATTCTTGGGCGTCTTCCTTCCGTGTATTCAAAACATATTTGGTGTCCTTCTCTTCGTTCGTATGCCCTGGATTGCTGGAGTGACAGGTGGCTTACAATTCTTCCTAATGGTTGGATTTTGTTGCCTTTGTGTAAGTTCAACATCCTCATTGTCATTTTCGTTATATTTTCGCCCATCTATATTTTGTTTGATCTATCTTGTACGAGTGCAAATAGATAGTGATGATATCCTAAGCTTGGTGAACTTGTAGTTTATCGTATGCAATTAAACCTCTCATGACAGCCAAGTCCTAGGATTTAATTCAATATTTTTTCGGAAAAACTAAAATTAACTGATATCTTCCATCAATCAAAATAATTGATTATTGAACATGTTCTAATGTTTGTCCTCTATCATGCATCTTCAATATGAGCACTAAGGCTTCTTGTCATTTATTTTCCCGTGCCTGGTTGACAGATACTTAACCAGGGACGTGTTCTACTACCTGCTTGACTGACCTCTTGCATACAATGTATAAAGTGACTCTTAAGTATAATATCTTACTGCCTAGCTAAGCTTGGTTTAGTGGAAGCTCAGCATTAAAGGGGGGCTCGACACAACCTTCTAACATTAGAATGTGGGAAAAGACAACCTAATCACCAGGAATGAGAAACATAGAATTGAGTATTATAACCCTTTCGAAAATACTTCTAACTTATTTAAATCTCATTATAATTTAACAATATCCATCTCATGCCATGGATTTCTGTTCAGACAACAATCACCACCCTGAGTATGTCTGCAATCGCGACAAACGGGAAGGTGCCGGCTGGTGGATCTTACTTCATGATATCCCGGTCCATCGGGCCAGAATTTGGTGGCGCCGTAGGCATCCTCTTTTACCTCGGCACATCAATGGCCGCCGCTATGTATCTCGTCGGATCTGTTGAAGTTTTTCTGGTGCGATTTTGTCAAGAACATAATCACCTGTTTTGTTGGGGAAACTCACGGGTTTATTTATTTATATATTTCAGACCGAAAATTTCACCTTTTTTAGCGGTGTTGATTGAAAGGTAAAATGCACGGACATTTTATTCGCTCAGCTCATGGGGTACAGTACGTTAATTAACAAATCCCTTATTTGCTATGTACCGCAAAAAAAGGCTCTCTAAGAAAAAGTTTCAACCGTCTTATCTCGATTGCCTCAAGGGAAGGTATTTTTTAACTCACCCGTCACCTACAAAACAGAGAGATTCACAACAGCTAATCAAATTTTTCTCCTATTTTGGGTGTTTTTCACCCTGGCACACCGTTTACTTCTAAATGGAAAGGGAAGTGATTTAGTATGCATTACTGGAGCATAAGGGTATGAGAAAATTTTCTGAAAAAAGTCGGTTGGACTACGATATCACTCGTTTCTGTTACTCAGTATGAGATACTTTGGAAGGTTGCAAAATAAGGCACTCAACATATTAGTTATTTCGACCGTTTTTATGTTTGGCTACGCCCTTTTACCTTACCTCTCAATCAATCTGTGTCACTGGCACGAAAGAGGAGGGTAGAAGGGGCGGAGCCTAATCCTGTTTCCCACAATTAGCTTTGCTGAAAACTCGCTATCCTCCACGGGCTCACATTTTCTTTTCATCACTAATGCATTCCTTTGAAAAAAGATATGAGGTATTGTCGTTTCTTGTCTCTTTTTGATAGAAATACGTTTGTCCTATGGCGTCTCTATTTGGTGACATCAGCGACAGTTCATCACTGTTCAACAATACTCGAGTTTACGGGACAATACTGACTATCTTGGTCATGATATGCGTATTCATTGGTATACGTTTTGTAAGCAAATTCTCCGTGCTCAGTTTGGTTGCTGTTCTCGTGTCCATCTTCTGCATCTACATTGGAATATTCACCGCCAGTCCGGCCAGAAGTCCATAGTGCGTTTATATCCCCATTGTTTACCTCTGTTCCCCTCAATCATCCAGTGTTTAGACATCTTAAAATTGAATCTGAAGGTCTGTAGGTGAAAAAAATAGAAAAACTTTAGGAACATTATCTTGAAAACATTTTATTTCAAAAACTAACCTATTTTTGGACGTTTCACTCAAGTATTTACTGCTTTATCATCACTTTTAACGGTTGAAAGGATGTTTATTTTAGCCGTACCATCTCCTTAGGAAAGTAATGAAACTGAAAATTGTTTTTTAATCATTTCTGTTTATCTTAGGTGCTAGTGAAAGCTCTTCACCCTTTATTCCTTTGTCGAAGTTATTGTTATAGTTTATATTACCATCGTTTTAAATCAACAAAATAGGAAGGTTATGACTTGACATGAAAATTTTCCCCATTTGCCTTTCTTTCTTCCTTCTTTCTTTTTTTTAAATTCTATTTCTCGTCTAACCTCGATTCATTCAAAAAGAATACTTCTTAAAGGAAATGCCCCACTCCGTTGGACATTATACTACTCACTAAGGCTTAAAAAGAGGCCTACCCACTCCTCAAAGTAATAAGAATCCTCTCTCCATTATTATGATTAATACTAGGAATTTTATTCTCTCACCTTTACATGTGTCCCATTTTACTTGCTCCATTAACTGTTCTTTGTGTTTTTTTCTAAAATCTTAAGTCTGAAGAACTAAAATTGTTGCTTTAACTTCGGTGTTACACATCTATACGCTTGTATATCAAATGATGCTCGAATAGTGAAACTCTAAGAATCGGAGTGTAGAGAAAAATGGTATTTAGACTTTAAATCAAATGATAGCAATAATTGAGAAGTATATAAATCTTATTTCGAATGACTGTCACCTCTTCACACGAGTCTGTCAGTTTCCCCTCGTTAACGTATTTTATTCTTCCTGCTTTGGGGTTAGTTAATGAATATTTCAATGTGGAGGTATGTATGGGGGGCGCATCTTGTGCTTGCCGGGTAGGATTACGCGGCTGTTTACGCTTTGCATTGCATTTAAGACTTCTCCGACGGCACACTGAAAGGCCGCTTCAAATATCTTGCCTAGCAGGGAAATACTTAGCGTTAGTGGCAGGCTTTCTATTAACAAATTACGGAAATCTGTTCACGTCAAGGAAAATCTTTTGACGATTGCAAAATCGCCCCCAATCAAATCGTAAAAAAATAATCTCTACCGTAACAGGCAGTACGTGCTATTGACATGAGACATTTTTCCTCTAAACAGACATATCAGTTGGTATTTTCATCTCAATGGATAACACACAAGGTAATCAGGACGGGTACCTCATCATTTGGACAAAGTGCTCCACTTTTTCCCCTAATGCCCCTACTTGTCCCTGTCTGCGAGGTCACCTTCAGTGTGTATTAACACCTTAAACTCTTTAACAACAGCGTTTGTGCCCTCGGTGGTCGCTTGATTGCCAAATCACGGATATTGGAGAATGGGACTCTCCAATGTCACAAAAATATTACTGGCCCTCTTTACCGACTCTATTGTGGTCAGAACAATTCTACCGAAGCATGTGAATTTTTTAAGACTAACAATGTGACCGAATTTCCCGCCATTCCAGGTCTTGCCTCAAATATTTTTTACGGTGAGTCCGCATTCAGCCCTCCGCGATACTAGCTTCCATTGTCTTCTCCTTAGCGGAAAAGCCTGATATTCGGGCGGAGTTAATTAAATTCCACTCAGACAGTGGATAAAATTGTAGACAAGCTGGTTAATTTCTGTGTCCTACTGCCATATATCGTCCCTAGTTATTTGTAGACAGGAAATCATCTCTTTCTGTTACCTGATTTCTCATCTTACCGGCCTGTCTACAAGTCGGATTTTACGATCATCAGATAAATGTGTATAATAACAATTTTTTTGTCACCGTCCCAAGGAAACGGGCGATGTAGTTGGTTTAATGGAAATTACTCCACATAGAATAACAATCTTTAATGCTATATATTTGCATACTAACCGCTCAATAAGGCGATAGTTAATTCTCCACCTTTTTGGGACAACTTCTGCTCCCTCAGTAGCCTCAAAGTGTTCTTACGTCCCTTTAGAAAATGTTCTCGCATCGTATTACCGAGAAGCTGGCGAAATATATGACGATATAAGCTTTCCTCCTACGGCTGAATATGGCCAGGCTTCCGCGATTGCCGACATTACCACTAGCTTCACCATTTTACTCGCTATCTTCTTCCCCTCAGTCACCGGTAAGTTCACTGGAGATCATCACTCCTGCCCCTCTTAGTTACCACTGTGCTTTGTCTCTTTCGTTAAGCAGAAGTAATGAAATAACCACAAAGTGCCAAAATTCCTACTTATCCATTTAGCTTTTTGTTCCCATACATATGCATGTTTACGATGCATACAAATGAAATTTTTTCGTACACCCACACGTTCGAGATGCCCAATCACATCTTACAAAAGTGTACTTCTTCCACCGTCTTCTATAACCTCTTTCAAGTCCTCTTAAGTGATACGAAGTTGCAGCGATTTGGCCGTCAGTTTAAATGAAGGATTAAATCGCATTTGCAAATCCTATGGCACAGTCACGCACGAGTCCTCCTTCGCGCATTCCAACAAACAGCTCTTTCCTTTTTTTTAACGCCTTTGTAATGACAGCGAAAAGGTTGTTTTGGTCATCTGTCCTTTAACTGCATGCTGGCATTGAGTGAAAAGTAATTTACACCAGAAGCTGAATTTTGTAAACTAGTGAAGGTTTAAGTGTCTGTTATAGACGGGACCGGCCGTTGATTGCAGTATACCGCTCGTGCTACCGCGATAGACTAAATTGTGACAAAAACCATTTAGCTTTTTCAACATCTCGTTATGCTCGTCACTGAAAGTTTTTTCCGAATTATATTTAAATGGGACGGCGCGAATTGCTGAAATGTAATTGAGTGACTTTCATTTTGTCGGCATCCGACCTTATCCTTGTCCCTTTGTTTTTATCACGTAATAAAACACAGCCACACTTCTTCAATTATTATTTATTATTATGTTTTCTGCATGAGCCATAGGGATTACCGAATTTTTTTCTCTTGGTTAACAGGTTTGATGGCTGGGTCTAACAGGTCCGGAGACTTGGCTAATCCTCAGTTTTCCATTCCAGTCGGAACTCTTTGTGCCGTTTTGGTCACAAGTTTTGTTTGTATCCTTCTGACATTGAAAGTCCCATGCTACTCCACATTTTGGCAGGAGGGAATTGGTTGGGTGATCTCGGTCCTTCGATCTCAAAAAAACTTTCTTAATAGGGAATTTTGTCCTTACCCTAGATTATTCATAATGCCATGACAATACCCCGTCAAGTCCCTGTATTGTTGATCTTGAATGGGACGAAGTGTTTGTCCCTTAACTAATTCCATAGACCTTTCCACAACTCTCTTCTTCCCCGCGGTTGCCGACGGTCGGGTGCTTCGTGACAAGTGAGAGTTGCTTCTATTAGTCAAAACATTTTTCTATTAATACAAACTTGGAAATCTCCTCTTTTGTAGGTTTGGGGAGTCAATGGGCGGCGAATTACTCGTGGCGGCGCTCGCCTGGCCCCACTCATGGGTTATCAGAATCGGCACTCTGCTTGCAAGTATTGGAGCCGGTCTTCAATGTCTTACCGGTATATTGTCTTCTCCACTTTCTACTTTCATAAACCTAGATTCCTTGTTGAGTTAATCGAGGTGTTTTCCACAACCAGTTAGGGTTGCCTAGGAATATTTCTGTTTATTTTCCATATCATATGCTGAAGTCGTTGCTTTAAAATTTCCTCTCTCTCATCCATCGTTGAGCCTCGATTTCACCGTCCATCTCAGTGCCCTATTTTACTGCGATTCCACGATTTCACCGAGATAAAAGCTAATCTCACTATTCCAAACTGCTTGATATGTCAAATTTCCTATTGTCGAACACGGCAAATATGGGTGGACGTCCTAATTTAGCTTATTCTTCCAGTAACACTTTTTAATTACCGTCGGCTGTTTGGTCGTGTAGGCTTCTCATGAATATTATAGTGTTTGAAAATATTCTAACCATTAGAGATTTAATCTTCAGGCGGTGAGTCGGAGCACGCCATTTAATGTCAATTTGCATGTCGATCTACACTATTTTGGAGCTTTAACCTTTTCCGGTAGTATCTAGTCTTCCCAATCGTGCGATCTTTATTTTCTTTTCAAGCTCCAAAACCTAGTTTGAGACTGTTTTCATTGCAGGCTTTGCGTGCCCTGCCAATATATTTTCATCTGGTCAAGAAAGTTCAAGTTGTGGGCAAATAGGTTGAACCAAAGTTTCATCAGAAGCCTGGCGGAAGCACATCAAAACATACTTGGGATTTGTTGACATTATTTTTTGTTTTTCGACATGTACCTCCGAAAACTATTGTCTTTTGTGCATTTCGGCCATCTTAAGCAAGGTTGTAGAATGTATGCTCTGGTCTGGGTAAGAGTGATTTAAGCCTAAAACACCTTACAAAATAACTCACAAAAATACTATTGTATTCCGAAGAGTTGACATTCGCGAAGACTTCGTTAGGTGAATTGGTAACTTTTACTTTTATCCTCACCATAAACCCCTTGACTGTATTAAACTTTTCAGCCGCCTTTCTCTCAAAATCGTAAGATTAGCTTTTAACAGTCTCTCATCTCCTCTATCCTGACAATTCCAAAGGCAGACATCGTGTAAATACGCAGTTTCCTCATTTTCTGCTATCGCATTTCTACGAGACAGATCCCCCCGAATTTGGAACCAAAACTGAGGATTTTGGCGTCTAAAGTTTACCCTCCTTACCTCGAGAAAAATATTCATGCTTTGGTGACACTTCCAATGTGACCTTTCAGACGCTATCCCATCGGAGAACTAGTGCAGTCTTTCATGCCCGAAGAGCAAACTTTAACCGTATTTTTTTCTACACATTGTCCTAAAATTAATGGCTTTGATGTTTCCCGCAATTTTGCGTGCCCTGCTAAATTAGCACCACTTTTAGATCCAATTTAAATCCACGGTTCTTGTTAATTGTTACGTTAATGGGTGGCGGTCTAGTAGGCTTTTCGAATGTATTATTATCTATTCTCACAGTATTTTTAATTTCAGTTTCGATGTTGAAAGTGTAAACAGTGTCTTTAATGTGAATGGGTAGTTTCGTACATTCGATAGGATAACCTAATCCGACCCCTTCTCCATCCTTCATATTTGTTAGAAGCTGGTTTTTTGCTGTTAAAATAAATATTTCCAATGTTTGCGGATCAATTTAAATTAAAATGAGGTAAAAAGGTAATTTGCATTCAGGGTTGTCCTGATCACTATTATTCACCCTTAACGTTTCTGCCTCCCTCCTCCTGATCGGATCTCGAGGAGGAAGTGTGTGGCGTTTTTATTGCCTTCAGACATGGTGAGGTATCTTGAAAAATTCGAGGTTTCGAGACATATTTCTCACCTTAACGTGCATCAGTTAGGATGTATGGCGCCTAACATAATTGCATCAGACGTTTAAGCCACTGGAGGTAGGAATTCACTTCAACTCAAATCGGACAGGTTAACTTCCCTCCATGCTAACGTCTGCTGAGAAGTGTTTATGGTAGGGAAAAACTCTGCTATTGAAGAAGGTGAACTTTGTGATAAGGTTTTAAACAAGACCCTCCTGCCCTTCTTTTAGGAGCTCCTCGTCTGTTACAGGCAATTGCCCAGGACGAAGTTATCTCCTTCCTCTCCGTCTTCAAAGTCGTCACAAAACGCGGCGAACCGTTGCGTGCTCAATTGCTCACTTATGCTATCAGCCAGAGTGCAGTTCTGATTGCCTCAATTGATGCTATCACCCCCTTAATAACCATGTAAGTCGAAAACAAGCACACACGTAAACGCTCGACCTGGACAGCTGATTTGTGTCGGCAGAATCACACTATAATGTATGGACTTTTGAGCCTGTTTGGGCCATCCTCGTGATATGGTTAAAAAAAACCTGAAACTGGTCGCTTCTATTGGCTCGCTTTCATTTTATATTAGCGTTTATAATTGAATGATGACATGGTACCTTTGCAATCCTTCGAATCCTTCACTGCGCGATAGTTTCAGCCAGTAATATGTTCTTATAATGTGGAAATAAGTGATGGAAATACTAAATGTAAAATAAATGTAAATCTACCAATACGCTCTACACAGATAACCTCATTCATCGTCCCCTACAGCCATATTATAGGTGAATTTTGCCATTCTTCAAGTTCACCTTGTTTAGACTGCTAATGATATTGCTTTCCTTGCACATCTTCACCGCGTCTTTCCCACTACCACAGATTCCTACGAGCTCCCCCTTTTCGTTCACTTATTATCGAATCGGAATTCATCAACTCCTCGTTGTCACCTTCATTAATTATTTGCTGCTGGCTTTGGAGTGCATCAATTGCGCAGTAAACATGGACTTTAGTAACTGCAGCCTTAACTACCTTGATGCATTAAAACAATGAGGTATTCCACTTAGACTTTAGTGAAAACATGCGAAATTTTAACCAATTGGATGGAATCAATTCCAACGTAATTACCAATTTATTGCCTTTTTTTAATTTAAATAAACCTAAAATTATAATTAAAATGTCCTTATTCTCCTCGAGTCGCATGGGTTGCAGCTCACTTATTGCCATTCCTTCGCCTCGATGCCTCTTCATGCCAACGAGTATTTCGATATGTCTTCTCAGATTAAATGCGACTTTCTATCACGTGGGCACTTGTCATCCTAAAATAAATGAACGAAAAGATTAGCAAGAGGAAGTTGCTTACGGAACGATTTTTTGGGTGTGAACCTAAATTGCGGTTTTTTAAATTATCTCCTGACTTTAACAGGGTTATTAATTGAAATTCACGAGAAATTTTAATTCCCATGCTTGTACTTTAATTTTGGACAACCTTAGCTCCACCCATGGCTTCTCTCATTAAATTGCATCAGCACCTAACTCTGATTGTTAAAACCTGCCTTGCCTCGGTAAATTTTTAAATGCCCAATTCTCGATCATGTTAATTCAGGCGACTAAATTGACATTAAAAATGGTTGAGTTAGTATACTTTGATAATTCAAGGACTAGACCCCATCGGGGCTTAAACCACATCTGGAAAACTTAATTTTTATTCCTTAGGAATCCCTGTGATTGGCTTACTATGGCAATTATGGACATAGAATAGTCGAACCACTGAATGCGCAATATTTATTTGGAAATACAATGGAGCAGTCCACAACCACTTGACCGATACTAGTGATTGCATGCAAGAATGCATGCTTGTAACGCAACTCTGCAGGAAAAGAACTTGCTCTAAAGTCTAACCTCATTACCCTTAATCCCACTTCTTCGCCGCACTTTCTCTAAGGTGTTTTTCAAATTACAAAAATTAACCTACTTCCAAATGTTTAGGTTCTTTCTCCTCTGCTATGGTTTCGTTAATTTGGCCACAGCTTTGAACGACTACCTCAAGGAGCCTAGCTGGAGACCGCGATTCAGATATCACCATTGGTAAATTAACTTTCACTTTACGTGTAATTGTTGGTTATGGCAGACGGAGAGGGAGGAAGGGGGATTGTTTGTAACGTTTATTAAGTGTTACGGTCTGGTTAAAATGACTTTCTGCAAATTATACCTTCCTACAGTAAAGAATACTTGCAGGATCAGTGCTTTGAATTTTACAGATTAGTTAAACTACGCAAGTCTTTTAAGAAGGTCCGAGGTGAGTGAGTAAAACTGGTCCTTAATGTTCGTACTAGACTATTGTGCGGACAACCAGTTTTGCATTCCACTGCCCCAACACACGCATTGTGACGGTATCCGCTATTCCAATGATTAACATTACCCGGGGTGTTGATTCTCCTTCTAGTCTGACCATGAGGGCGATTTTTTCAAACCTCCTAGATGTCATTCGACTCGAATTTTACACGGTTATCCCTACATCTCAAGCATTCCCCTTTCTCGTCAGGTTCTTATCAAGCATCGGAGTCTGCATATGTCTCACTTTGATGTTCATTTCAAGTTGGTACTATGCTTTAATTGCTCTGGCCATCGCCGGTGGTATCTACAAGTACATCGAATATAAGGGGTATGTTTACCAGATCTGTCCTCCTCCTTGTTGACTGCAGAATGTCCATTTAAATAAAGGTGATGGATATCAGCGTAATGCATTTGCAAGCTATTTTGGTATGCTATCTTTCATTTTCACTGATAACGCGAATACCACGTGACATTGCGCATGTGTGTTACGCCGCAGAGATTTCCCCAAACACCTTGTCTTACTGCCATTGTAGTCTGGGGCGCCTCTTCTTTAGTTACCGGTTTTGGCTTCTACTTGCCATATCTGCCACTGATACCAAATAAAGTTGCCATATTTACGCAATCATTGATTGCTTAACCAACCAGGAGATGAAACGTTTGCTGATCCTTTTGTCACCTGTACTTTTGGTGAAACAGAGCCTCCAAGGAATGGGGCGACGCGACACGTGGATTGCAATTTACAACGGCTACGAGAGCTATTTTGGCTCTGGGCACTAAGCCCATACACACCAAGAACTGGCGACCTCAATTACTCGTCTACGTGCCTGTTAAAAATGACCTCTCAGTAGGTGAAAGCAATCTACTACATCTCGTACGACAACTTAAAGCTGGAAAAGGTAACTGCTACAACGATAATTTTGCCACGAAGATCGCTTCTCCCTCTCCCCTAGTACTTGAATCTTTCCACACCGGACGCTGCGGTATACGTGAGAGTAGACGTCTTATGCTATGCTTTAATGGTAAAACACTGGAACCATTCACAATTACCATGGTGACAACAATACCCACTTCTCTGTTCATGATTGTCCAACCTTAGCACTATTTCTTTATTTCAAACTAACGTAAAAGTTAATCCATGCGAGAGCATTATGCCAAGAAGTAAGTCTCGAAGGAAGTTAAAAAGGACGAACATCTTAGTAGGTTCGAAACTATAAAAAGGGCGCTTTGTTTTTTATGTTCAGCTGCGACTGAGAGAGTTTTTTTGTAACTTGCACTCGATATCTCTCGTAACAAATTTTAACGGCATCATTATTACGCAGTCTGTATTTTTTTTCGTGTTTGTGTCCTATTTTTACCTTACTTTCTGCTGACACCAAATGGAAACAAAGCACGCTTTTCGTTACTTTCGCAGTATGAGTTAAAAATGAATCATTTCACATTTCAACAAGCCTCGGAAAATATTATTAAGGCGTTTGAAAATGGATCCACTAGCGAAAACTGTGCCTAAAATTGCCTTCAACAATTTCGTTCAAGCAATTTGGGTATCGCCATGGAGCCTCGAGGAAGACCGCCGGCCCATGTTGGTAACGAGGAGGAAGAATTAAGGCCGACTGTAGAGAATCCGATCCACACACGGAACTTTTCATAAACTTGAGTCTAAAGTAAATTGGAACTAACCATCGGCACGGACTCATGTGCCGACCGCATAAGAGACTCAACAGCGAGTGGGGATGGTCGAGCACAAGAGCGAGTGCACAGCTTTGTTGCTTTCTTCGCGATTCACGATTGCCGCCGCTTTTAGACTAAGTCATCACTCGTGATGAGAGGTGGATTTTGTGTGATAGTCAGAAAGGATCAGGCAATTGGGGGCGGCTAAGAACACACCCGTGGCACATAGCCCTCAGCCCATGCATGAGGTGATTGCCAGGAAAGAAAGGCAGCATTGTTGCAGCAGCACGGCTCAACGTTCGTGCATGACGATAAGGCACAAGGGCCACCTAAAACTTTAATTACTGCTAACAAATTAAACAACCTCTCTTCACCACGAAATTCGTCAACATTCAGCCAATATTCCACCGACCGGGTTTTACTTTTTTCGCAGTTAGGGATTAATTATAAGAACAATTGAGTGCAATGATCGAAATGCTATCGCAAACGACTTTGTACCGTTTATAAAATCAAGAAGTAGGTGTTTTTTCAACAAAGATGTATGCGAATTGCCAATCCAATTTTTTTTCGACTAAATATGCTAAATAATTAAAAAAACATGTGGTTTTTCTTTTCTGCATATTAAACGCCCGTTTCATAGTTTCCTGCCTAACACTTATACATTAAGTCGATTCAAGGTTATCTACACGCCGTATAACTCTACTTCTTCTCTGCTATTTATTTTACAAATTTGATGCTTAATGCAGACGGTACAACATTTTTTTTTCGAGGTATGATCACTGGCGCCATCGCAAGGCAATTTTATATAATGTTTTAGGCTTGACTCTAGTGACGTCGATCCTGGAAGGCGACATATGTGATAGAAAAGATGATGTTGAATTCGTGAAGACGCAATTAGATGAACAGCTCCTCAAATGCCGTGTTAAGGGCCTGGCCAGTGTCATTGTGGCCCAGTCCGTTGCTGAGGGGATGAAGAATATGTACGTTTTACGGACTTTAACATGCCCTTTTACTGGGTGAGAACTTATTCTTAGCCGTATAGACTATAACTTGTTTTTACCCGAGTCATCTAATTGTGTGTTTTCATCGACAGACAAACTTGTATTGCCTTCTAGGGTTCAGTCTGCAGGTCTGGGGAATCTGCGTCACAATACCATCTTACTAACTTTCCCGGAGGACTGGAGACAGCCAGATGGCAAGGAAAGCACTCGACTACTTCAATTTACTTGTGAGTTTAGTTGAACGACCGCATTTTCTCCGTACCCCTAATGATGAGGCGAAAGATAATCACAAAATGTCTAGTCTATCCTCAGGCATAATCAATCATGGCCCTGTCATGCTGGCAGTGGCTTTAGGTTTAAATGATGGAAAATGGAGTCGCAATTAGATGATAGTCAAAAAAAGAAATCGCCTGTGTTGCAGATAATTATTAATGAATAAGACCATTCCTTTGTCTTTCGATTTCTCTGCAGGCAGCCTTACCTTTGCATTTTTTCTCTTTGACTTCCAAATACTCTCTCAGTCCAGCTTTCGACTAAAATGAGATTAGTGAGGAGAAAAAGTTCTTCGTCCAACGGCAATAAGCCTTAAAATCGGGCTGGCTTCATGCCCATACGAGCATTACAGCCATTTGGTTAAACGGGTCCATCTCAAGGCTCTCACAATCACTCGTATTCGTATGGCAAATGATTGAATGTCATCTAGTCAGTAACATCTTCCTGTTATCCACCGACCATAATTTATATCTTCGCTTTATTCTTTGTTTCTGCCTCTCAACTTGACGTAGCTAATGGTCGTGGAAAAACCCATTTTAACCTACAACCAAAGTTAGGGATTTGACTCTCCCACTTATACTTTCGCATATGATCGTCTATGTGATAAAATGTCACTGTCGTCACAAAATGCCTTCTTTTATTTAAATTTTAGCCATTCTGAGGACAGCACAAGCTTGTAGTTTAGCCATTCTAATGCCTCGTTTTGTTGAAGATTTCCCGCAGTCTAAGGATGCCGCATTGACAGGCACAGTTGATTTATGGTTTATTGTTCACGATGGTGGGATTTTGCTCCTCACCGCTTATCTACTTTTGCGAAATCGTGTCTGGTGCAAGTGTCGTTTACGCGTTTTTGTCGTCACGAGTGAGCTGGACACAAATGGAACGCTGAAGCGGGTCATGACACGTTTTCTCTACGACCTGCGTATTTCGGCCGAAGTAGAAATCGTCGAGATGGTAGGTTTCACCGGACGACTCCATTCCTCATATCTCTTAAGCCTCAAACAGTCTTTTGTTTATTTTACTATAAAATATTCTTCTTACACTTTTAGTCGAAAATAGATATCTCGGCATATGCAAATCAGCGTACCGTTGCAGCTGACCAAAGAAGGGAGCTGCTGAAGGAGATGAAGTGTCAAGATGTCGCGGCAAAAAGTGATTTGCAGACAGTGATTGATGAGCACTACGTGGGCGCACGAGAATCGGCTGATGGTGAGGTTCCAGTCCCTCCCAAAGCAACTAAAAAAGGGTCCATTTTTAAAGTGTTTATCAGTGGACCTACACAAGAGCCTCACGGAAACCCTCCCTCAGAGGAAAGTCGAGAGGTAGGCTCATTGGTACTTAAACTTTTTAGTAGTATCAGAGTGTAAATTGCAGATTTAACGTTTTAGCGACCACAGGGAAAACCTGTGAACATCATTTTCACATTACCTTAATTATTTTGTTTCGGTTTTTATTTCTTCCACACATCACTTGTGTTCCCTTACTAAAAACCTCCCTAATTTAATTCCTATTTGCATTACTTAGCGCCGTAAATCGGTATGTTTGTCCTTAAGAAAGTGTTTTTTTGTATGTATTGATGCCCTGGCTTTTGCTCCCCCATCCCTCCGATGCATAGGCATCCGATTCTCCCCGTTTCCATGTCATCAGCTATTCAATGTAGTTATGTGAGTCCAAGTTGAAAGAACTGCTTTTTAATCAGCCGCAATTTATTTTCTTGCTCTTCCGTCGACATTGCCCAAGGCTAGCGTTGGTTCACCCACTCCCCTGTTGTTCATTGGCATTATCCTTAAACTTTAGTCGAAAGGCAAACACGACCCACATCTTCTTAGTCCGATAAGGGAAGTCAAAAATGACAGCGTTGGTGATGGGCGGAAGGAAGGAGAAACGCGAAAAAAGACGGTAACGATGGAAAATGCGAGTGAAGATGATAAAAGAAGCCTTAATCAGCACGGTGTAACATTTGCGGATGGAGTTGCGGACATTGACAAATCAGACGTTCAAGAGGATGGCGATGATGATGATGATGTGGCTTCATCAGAAAACAGCGCATCGACAAACCAACGCCTTAATGAGTTCACTTTTTCTCCTTCGGCTTTGCATGCCGAGATGGCGGGCGATGGAAAGTCACAAAATCGTGAGAACGTTCGAAGTCCTTCCGATAAAAAGTACGTCCTAACCGTACTTTTATCACCCTGTCATTAGATGCTTTGGTTAATTCATTCGCATAATCTTGTTCGTAGCATCTCTTTCAGTTGTTAACTCCAGAGCATTCCTACAATTCGAGTTCGTATAGGTAGAGAAATGTTATAGTGTTAATTTTCATACCTTCCTTCCCCCACATGAGACACGATTGCATTGCCGTTAGAGACTTCTTTTTCGTCACCTTCAGGACTTTATCACCCCGTCGTTTACACAGTGCAAAACGGTTAAATGAACTAATTGTCGAACGTTCGGCTGACGCTGCTGCGGTATTAATCAACCTACCTGCACTCCCGAAGAGTCCAGGCTCGGAATTTTACTACATGGAATACGTTGAATCGCTTACGGACGGCTTAAAACGCGTTGTACTGATCCGCGGTTCAGGTCGTGAGGTGATCACGGCTTTTGCTGAGTAGAAAACGTAACATGGTATTGTAATCCTGACAGCCCCTGTCCACTCGAGTCACAGACGCTCATTATATTCCAACTCCCTTATTTTAGACCAGTGTTAAATTTCATGTGCTTTACCGAGGAAATCCCCAAAGTTGATGTTCGTTTGAATGACCCACAGACTTGATTATGCTTACTTCTAAACACGCCCACACAAGCGCACACCTCCCAATCCTAACCCACAGAAATGATGCTCTATTCCATTGTTTCACACATGAAGATGCTAGGTCAATCCTCGCCCCCCTCATCCTCCTCCTCCTTTCTTTCCAAACGATATATCGAATGAGTTTACTTTTTATGTGATGTGTGCTTGCAATTCATCATCCTCGCCACCACTTGAAGAGTAGGTTTGATCCACACCTGGAAAGACTATGGTGATGTATTTTAGAATAAATTATGCTCACTCCTGTCACTCATCATCATTTGCTCCATCACACGACATTATATTCCGTTTTAATGGCTTGTGATTGAAGTAATGCCTATTAGAGTATTAAATGGCCTCCCTGTAACCTTTGGCAGCAATTCGCTGCTGCGATTGTCTTTGTGCGACCGTTTTTTTTCGCTGACTTCGACGTCCTCTTTGACTGTATTCACGGCAACTATACGCGTTACTTACTTAGTTTTCTGGGAATGCGAGAGTCGCAACCGGTTATAGTGTAATCCAACTGTACACACCCAAAATGGCGGTAAATTTATTGCTCAAGTGAAAAGAATATTTTGTGGATTTGACATCTGTGTCATTCATTTTAACCTTTCTCCACTGACAAAGCCGTTGCACCGTTGATCGATATTTTATGTCCAACTGACATGTTCAAAAACCCAAAAGGCATTTTCTCCTTGGAGAAGAATTACACTAATCTTGAGTTACGCCACTTATGCAAACCGCACAATCTTTAATCTACACCAATCCTTTTTTTGGCTAATCAAACAGCCATCATATCGAGATAAGAATGGGGAGAGTGTTGCGAATAAAAATGGAATAAGACAAATAAACTCTTCCAGCACAGGTGGCAACTATCTGCAGCATATTCTTCATACAATTGCTACGGAATTGCCTAGACTGCACCCTCATTTGTTTCCTTTCTCCTGTCCAAAATATTCACGGTTTTGGTTCTCACAGCCCTTACAGCATGATAGGCTTTAATAAATGTCGGCTTAACTCGACTTTGTCAGCTGATTACTTGTGAATTTGACGCAATGCAGCTCTCTCCTGGAGTCAGTGGTGTCTGGTGTTTATGTGACAGCCCCAATGGACCCAAATTCGGTGGATGTGCAATTCCACAGATATGCGTGTGTTCGGTTCTAAACACAAGTGGCACGATTCTCCATGTAGCCTATGTAATTTACCGCTTTGGATTGTTAAAGACATAAACACAGGAGAACTCCCGTTCTCGAGGTGTATGGGACGGTTACCGTTTCACAGTCAAAGGATCTACACCAACCGCCCACCGATTGAATGGTGTTTGCTGTCGTCGTTAAAGTTTAGCTCTGGAGACGCCTAAGGTTGCGATGTTTACTCTAAGGGTAAGGTAAAGGTACTTCCCGAAGCGGTATTGCGTTCCATATCGAAATTACGCGGACGGGGTCGTGAAATGAAGTCTCTCGACGAATCCTGAGAAAGCATCTAGTCTCCGACTTGTAACAGACCCGGAAAGTTGAGAACTAATCAGCATTAGTGAAATAAGCCTACTCGTGTCTTCATGACCGCTAGTCTGGATTGCTTAATGCCTGCCTTATGATTCAGAGTGTTGAAGGGAAGCCGTAGGTGTGGAAGTGGCAGCAACTCCGCATTCCACCTGCCCGCCTTATTATGCCTCCGCGTTAAGGCGCGATTGAGGAAGGTTGTCAGTGTTTGCGCATTGTCGTGATGAACACTTTTACCAATTGTTGTCCCATGCAAGCTCAGCTGTTCGGACGTCCGGTTTATTCATGTTGCCAGTTTAAAGTAAAACAAGGACTTTTTTTCTCCTTTATGCAGAAGTTAGAGCAGAGCGACTTATATACTGGCGAGAGTGGAGGCCACTTAATTGAGGCATTGGTCGTGATGAAAGAAATTTAATCATGCGGATGATACAAAGCTAGAAATTATAGGCACTTGGGCACACACAGGCAGCCTAAGGTGAGCCACGGTTCGATGGTTGCCTGCTCAGACCCTAAAGTCAATTCACATTAACAGCGTAAAAGTCCCAGAGGCGATGGCATTACAAATAATGATCTAGTTACCAGTCGTATACTTTAACGGAGCACACCTTTGCATTAGAACTCGCACAAAAATGACGTGATGTGGGTACGCAGACAGACGCGCTGTCTCCGAACTCCGTAGACGTTCTGACTAAACACTTTGAGGTGAATTTTCAAGTTTTCTTTGGAAATCGGATTACAGACAGCATTGAGAATCGCGCTGAGAAGGGATCAGTGGCTTTTACTTGGCAAAGTTTAGAAAGTTTCGCAGTCCCAAGATGATTCGAACGCCGCTGGTAGTCGGCTACCCAACATAATCAACAACTGAGGCCGGAAGAAAATTGCACCTGACAAAACACATTGGGACTTATATTGCTAAATGTTCGGAGAAAAGCGTTCCTCCGTCGGCAAATAAATAATTTATCTCCAAGTATGTACCGCATAAACGGTTGCACTGAAACCTGATGAACGCTAAACTACCGCACAAAAAAAAGCTTAAACTCTTGGCGTAGGCTGACGAAGCGATCAAGTTATTATGTGATGAACTCTAAGAACCTTGGCAGTTGTCTTGATCCAACTCGAAAAATATCGCGTCATCTTTACGACGGATCTTTTAAATCACGCAGTGGATTGCGTGACTGTTGTGGTAAGCGTTTGAACCTCGCCACATTAACTTTTCATGTAAATACGTGAAGGCTAGTGAAAAGGATCGCGAGTGACAATTAAATAAACGTCTGAGACCAACTGAATGACAAGGTGAATGTTAACTAAGGTAGAGTGAATTTCCTCCGTTGACTATTGAATTCTTCCGGTACGCCACTCCTGTTCCAAGTGGACGCGTACCAGCGTAGGGTGACATGGCGACGCTCTGAAAGTATGGTGCTCCGAAATAGCGAAATTTGTTGCCAAGTCCACGGGTTTTCAACATATGCCAGTGTGTCCTTGCGTTTTTCGCGTAGTGGTCTTCCTGCCGGTCTCTTCCCCTGTAAAAAGTAAACCTCCACTCATGTGAATAATTACGACTTCGAGGTGGATTGGGGACCCTTATTACTGCTTCCATACTCGGGGGGTAGTTGATTAATCCAGAGGATAATGTTAGTTTTCACACAATTTACTGCCTCAATCACAAACACCATCATTATTCACGTCCTAATAATAAGGTAAAACGATTTAACAGTGCGATTCAGGACTCAAGTTGTTTGTCACGAAGTGAAGCCCACCTAACTGGCTAACATCGGAACAGAGACCAAACGGGGATCCTGAGAAGCGTCTTACGGAGAGCCTACATAAACTTTACTTGCGCCACTGCAGGTTAATTGTTTCAAATGAAAAATGCCCTTCACATTCATTTTGATTCTTCTACTTTTCAACATCAAAATTAGCGACTCAATGAGTCAAATTGCCCCACAAACGATTGGTCCACAACGTCGAACCACTTCGGAGTGCCATGTCCCAGGTATTCTAGAGAAACACTGTAAGTACCTCCATATTATCTAAAATATTAAGATAAATCGAGACATATGAGATCGATGAGAATTTTTTAGATCCCTTTGTGCCATTGACATGACGTTGGAAAGCGCATCTAGGCACTCCGATTGTCACTTCAGACGGTTGGAGCGCAGGAGCCCTCTCGACAAAGATATAATTAGCGAAACACTCGAAGCTCGTAAGGGAACTTCTCAAAAACATCTTAACTACCAGAGAAGGAACTAATTTCGACTCATCATTCGTCCTTGCAGCAAAAAGATTACATTCCATTCTGGAATAGTGATGTCATAAAGTGGAATCCGAGATGAAAACAGAAAAAAATTTATCAGAGACCATTTTATTAATAAATCGCATAATCAGCGATAAAAAATTAGGCAAATTCAAGTGTAAACAGAAATATTCTCTTTAACAGGAGTCAGTCGAGTCAACACCGATCGGTTACATCTTACTGCTTAAGAGATGAGGCGAAAAGATTTATACACGCTTTGGAAGGATAAGCGGAAGGAGAGGAACAGAAAAAATTGGCAAAGTGGGTGGGGTATGGTGGGAGGAGGGAGAGGGTCGGGGGCACAGCCGAAGCCAAAAGGGAGAGGTGGCAATTTTCGTAGGCATTTGGATACCTTAGAGTCTAAATTGATTGGCCAAAATCTTTTTGTAGGTCTCATCGTCCAACCGGTGATAGACGTTAGTTTTCGTATTCAGGTAGTAAATTCTATCTGTTGTGGCGGTAATATCAAAACCTGTTTTCATGACATTAATCTTCTTAAATTTGAAAGTGTCTACAAAAAGTACAAAAAGAAACGATTTGAAGGCGCCTCTTGTTAGAAGCCATCGCAAACTATGCAAACTCATAACTAACGCCATCTAGGTTAAAGACCATCGCCAAAGAATGCCCAAATTACGCAGGGTAACACTTTTGCGACAAAATCAGAGCGAAACTCACGTGACGATTCAGCACTTTAAGATTAATCAACAAGCTTGTGTCGTTTTTAATACAAACGCAGGATGTAAAACGGCCACCTTTTAACTGGATAGGAAATAAGAGGGAATTTAGAGATTGCTCACCAGTGACATCGAGTGCTCCCATAAAACGCACAAATAGAGGACGGGCATAAGGAGGAAGGTGCTTCCCAAAGGTGTCTGCCAGGTCCTTTAATATCTCGATTTCCCGAGCCTCTGCACTTCCAACAATGGAGTTTGTATTCCCATTTGCAACAATCTTTCCATTGTCAGAATTTTTCGTATCGGTGTTAGATAAAACGCCCTCATGGAGAGACAACGCTAGCATCCCGGCGCGACCCTCGTTGCCAGGCACCTTAACACCATACACAGTGCAATCCTCAAAGTTGATAGTCTTCCCAACTAAATTCTCCACCTCCGTTGTGGAGACATTCTCACCATGCCAACGAAAGGTATCGCCCAGACGGTCCACGAAGTAGAAGTAGCCGAATTCATCCTGAACCAAAAGATCTCCTGGAAAACCAAATAAATCTTCTACTACTTGGGAAGAAATTGGCTACAAAAAAGGGGTTAAAAAAAGTCCGAATATTTTTACCAGAAAGGAAGTATTGGTCCCCATGGCACTTGACGTTAGAGATGACTTTTCGTGAGGTCTCTCTGCGATTAATATAGCCCTCGAAATTACGTACAGGACTGGAGCGTTTGATACGCCCAACCAGTTGACCAACTTCATCGTACCCACAGAGAACACAGAGACCAGTTTTGGGATTGCGGATTACTTCACCAGTCTCTGGGTCCGTCTTAACCAGCATTACAGGATAAGCCCATGGTAGAATGATTGAAGAGAAACCCAGTGAACCAACCTAAGGAAAGATAAACGAGAATTGAAAATAAGCAATTGATTCAAATAAATATTTTCAATTACTATGCCGATTTGCGCATCGATAGCAGAACTAACTTTATTTTCCGAGTTAGCAAGATTCGAATTTGATTCAGTAGCTCCGTAGAATTCACCCACTTGTTTGACACCGAATCGTTTGACAAATTCGACCCAAATATCGCGTCGGACACCATTACCTGTAGCCAGACGGATCTTGTGTTGAGTCTCTTCTGGTCTGTGGGGCTGAGAAAGGAGATAGCGCAGAATCTCACCAACATACAGGACAACCTAGAAGAAAGCAAACACTAGGAAACAACATTCTGCGCCTTGGATACAAGCACATAAATGTAAATCCCAAGATCCGTTAAGTGGATCATGAGGTGTTACCGAAATCACTAATTAGAAGATCGCATATAAGCCATGATATAGTTCATATAGTAAGGAAAAAGAGAGGAGTGATCGTAATCGCGCAAATGACATCTTTAGGGATAACCATTGAGAATACAGAAAGCGACCAGTCACCACCCTAATTTATACCGCCCATGCACACAACGTTCAGTTTATTGAAGTCATCACGGAGGTTCACACAATAAAGTCAATGCAGGAAGGAGGGTGACCAAGGAAGCCTTACTTCCTCTAGCCTAGTCAATGAACGAAACTGAAATAAAGAAGTGTTTAAGTGCAGATTGAAAGTAGGCGATGAAAATACGTTGAAAAGAGCCTCACCGTGCAGTTGTACTTAACACAATCAGCCCAGAATTTCGAAGCGGAGAAGCGAGTACGGAGGGCAATTTGTACCCCGGAGAAAATCATCTGGCCAACACCCACAATAGCACCAGTTGTATGATAAATAGGCAACGGAATGTACAATACATCGTCGGGACGGATGCTCATGAAATGGTAGATCGCTGTGCACATGAAAGTGTACCGCGAAAGGGTAATGATTGCAGCCTTTAACCAGAAAGTCGGGTAATTAAGAGGTACACCTGTGGACACGGATGAAAAGATATATTCAGATAGGCTAACCTTAGGTAAACCGGTCGTTCCGCTAGTGAAGATGTAAATAAGGATATCGGTAAGTTTAGGTTCTTTTACGACTGGAGGAGGCGCTGCTGAACTGGCGTCTATAGCTTGAGCGAGATTGGTATGAGACACCTGCGCAGCGGCTAGGTCTGTACCCCAAGGACATTTAGAATTAGTGGTTGGAGGAAATATTATTACGTCTTGACCCTCCGGAAGTGTACCCTCGGGGATGATACCGGCTTCGACGATAGCGGGTACCAAGCTGGCCCCCACGAAAACGGCCTGTGGGTCGAGTTGGACGAGGCAACTTATGAGGGCATTACGACGGACGTTAGAATTTATCAGACCCGTCGCCAGACTAACCTAAAAGGTGCAAAGACATGCCCTTGTCCGTTAAATCACTCACTACATTTCTCTAAAACTGGTATCCAAATGAAATATTTTAAATTTCCGTAATACAAGACGAACCCTTTAATTAGCTGCATGGATTAAGTCCAGCACCTGATAATATGATAACCTTCAGGTAATATATGAGAAAAAAGTACCTGACGACTCAACATAACTTAGTACGTATTTACTCGTGAAACAGTAACTTTATCAGAGAGCACCTGACAGGGATGGAAGCAAAATAAGAGTACAAACTGGAAACGATGAAAGATCCAAATTGCCAAAGCTTAAAAGGAATTTTTAAGACCACTTAGGCATGAATCATGAAAAGTGACACGTTGATAATACAGAAACTCAATCATGGTATTTATTGCGTAAAACACAAATATCCAACACAAAGCTGTACCTCCCTAAGACTACCAAGGAAGTATAATGCTCTGGATAAACCTCATTTATGACCTGACTGAACTCTTTTAGTTAGCCAATAAGAATGGCAAATGACATTAAGGACCAGTATTACCATTTGAATACCTAAAAACATCACGGCTCATGACAGTTATTCTATTGGGAATGCGCAATATGCAAAAGAACAACCCGATTAAAAGCTTGAAATACCATACCTTAGCGGCACCCAACCAAATAGCAATATATTTTGGCTCACTGTCCATGAATAAAGCAACATTTGTTTGGGGTTTATATCCTTTGGAGAGGAGATAGTTTCCAACACGGTTGGAGTAATCATCTAAGTCACCGTAGGTCCACTTGCTATCCAAATGCGTCACGGCGACGGTGTCGCGCCCCGACTTTTTCATTTGACGATCAAATATATCCCTCAAACCATGCTTCCGCCACCCAACTGTCCATAGTATAACGTACAATCGTATGAGAACGAACAATGCGCTAAATTCGAAAGGGGATAACAGAAAGTTAGGATATGTCTGAAAACTGTTGACCAACTTTTACCAAAACTATTGTGCAAGATAGTTCTTAAGTTGCTTTTAACCATTATTGTATATGCAATGAAAAGTAGGGAAGTACCTACCGAATATCTCGAGGAAGGGTTAGAATAACCGCACGGGCGTAACGCCAACCGCCTGTTATGAGATAGACAAATGCACTCGTTAACAGAGCAAAGTCCCATTCGTACACTAAGCAAAGCTTTGTCAAGGTCAAGGTAATCCAAAAAAGTTTTGCTGACTGCCGTCCATCAAATATTTTCATGTCAGATAATTCAGGCTACGAGGAAGGAAATTGAGGCGACGACCCCACCCCCAAAGAAGCAGACACAAGCGATTGGCTTCTGGCGCGACATGAATATATTTATACAGGCCCTTGAAGGATTTCTGATCGAGTGAATGAAATAAACAAAATTCGTCAGCTAACTTGTTTTTGGATAATATGTCTCGAGTCACTGGCAACGTGTGCTAGTGGTGCAAAATTAACAATATAAGCCTGATGTGATTAAATTGTTAATAAGCAGTTGTTAGTAAACTTTTGATTGACAAGAAATGTTGGCAGATATTCAGAAAGTTCCTATCCATAACAAAAATTGGACTACCACTTTTTCATATTTTAATGCGGTGGAACGATGAGTCTCCACGAAATGTTTGATTTTCTATGATTAGGGAAGTTGTATCAACTACTGACATGTCGACATGAACTGTTCTGTTAATGCTTTCGTTACAGAATACTAATGCCACTTACTTGCTTCGAACGTAGATTATATATCATGTTCCCTGTGCTACAATATGGTCTGTCTTCTGTTATTATTCATTTTGACACAAGAGTGAACAATGAAGAAATTTTGAAGGTGGGTGGCTATATATGTTCATTTCAGATGCACTTACAGTACGGAGGACTTTAACACATTGTTATGTAACTGCTCCTTACAATTAGATTTTACCTTGAAAGACTTTCCCTTTTGCTCATCCTCTCCTGTCAGCAATATTTCCCTTCGTCAAATACAATTCATAACTACTCAGGCTGTCTTGACATCATCCAGCTTGTGGCAACGCAAATATGCATTTCGAAACGCGTTTCTATTCATCGTGTATATATGAATACCACTTCTGCCAAGCAAGAATTTAGTAGTCTTACTTAATTGGGTAAAATCAAATAAGTTAAAATCGTAATAATTACTAAATGATTACAGAAATCCTGATGGTAATCCATTTTCTATATTCTCCTTTATGGCGCTTACAAGGCTCTAATTGAGCTACAAGTAGGCATGGAGAGTATAAAAGTTAGTTGTATGACGCTTTGATTATTTTCCTAAACACTTTAATCGACTATACCGAGAAGGACGGTTAATAATTTATAACGGAAGTCAGAAAGCCAATAATGCCAAGAGATGACTTTACCGAGTAACAGCTTGGGGGACCTGCGTAATACGTGTTAGTACGCTGTGAACACTTTAATAACTCTGGTATATTTCCAAATATACATGTGTTTATCTGACTTATTTCAGAGATATATTGAATTCATGCATCTTGTTCTGGTTTTCAATTACATTGTTTCTTCAATCTCCCTTAACTTGTCCGGATCTTTCCTTATCATTCTTATCTTCCTAACGTAGCTCATACTCAGCGAGGACCTGAGACAATGTAGTTATTAGCACCCGACAGTCTATGTGGTTACTTTATGCCGAATGTCTGGTTGAGTGAAAAGTACGGTTAAAATCATTGCATCATGAAATTACGACCATCCAGATTTCTCTTGTCACAATGCTACTCCATGTAAATCAAGTTCCACGCAGCAGTATTGTGACGTTCATACTTTCACGTTTCTATCTACTATGTTATTCGAATGCGTAGCATCTAGAAGCCTTGCAATATTGTTTTGTCAGTATTTTTCCATTAGATAATGTAGGCGACAGGGGCTGCAATGCGTACGGAACAAAAAAAACTAAAAAAATAATGAAATTTAGTAACAGTTCAAACATGCGATTCGGATGCTCATTACAATTGCTAGTTGCGGATTAACCGCAAATGAAAGACATAAATGTTGTTGTGTATTCTTAAATTAATGCCACCACGCTATCACAACTCAAAGCTTGAATATAAACGAACTTATCTCTTGGATAGCAATGATGGGTGTGATAGTGCCAACAGTATCTAATGCCAAGGTAGCAACAAATGTGTTCGCTGCTTATAGACAAGCACAAAAGAATGTTCGTTACAATGGTAATTCGATTTTCTACTTATTCTTTTGCAATACACTTTGGCTTTAATGAGTGTGGCATGGCTAATTGCTGTTAAAGTTTAAGAGTATTTCCATGTGTCCGTAATTTGTAGCTAAAATATTTTACTTGTATAGATGGGATTATTACTCATTCTTGTCCATCAATGACACTATGCGCTTCTATGAATCACTTAAGATATGCCATAGATAAGGAAAAATAAGAAGGGTTTTCTTTGAGTATTAGCGTTTTTCTTCCTGTTTGGTTTAACACCACGAATATGCACATAAATCTTGAAAAAGTGGTTCATGGGGTTAGTCACACTCAACATTTTCCTACGATTGCTATAGAGTCCTTTTGCTTTATTGCGACTGGCTTCGGATAAATCAGTGCTATAACTGACATATCGTGCCATTCCGTGTGCCACACGTGAGTTACGTCAAACGTGCGGACAAGTGAAAAACAGGTAAAGCATTCGAGAAATGTTTTGTTTTCAAACAATCAGCCTTATTGCTCATATTTTTTTGGTATTCACCCCTCAAATAAGACCTAATTCCGTGGTCCTTCCCATTAAAAAATAACATAGACGTACTGGCAACCTAACGAGGGATCACAAAATTCTGATATGAACTTGTACATGATAGTATCTGGTAAGCTAGGAGGTTAAGAATTATTACATTCCGAATCTGTGACCTTGACGCGATGTTAACTAATTTGATTTAAGATTTGTGTGGAAATGGCCCTGACATGTCTGTAATAAGTCGACTAAAAGGAGTTATTTAATAATGGTAAATAGAAGACGGGTGTTGAGAAGAATCATTTTGTTCATGTTTTTCCTATTATTTTTTTCGGGATATTAGTTGGGATAAAACATTCCGGTCAGAAGATGCTGACGTGAAGGTGACGCTCATTCAGTGAGATTATAATTAGGCAAGATTGGGTTAAGATTTGCCTGGACAGACCTTGGCATCAACAATTTGTCAGACGAAAAGAAACATCAACAATTACATAACTGCCAAACAAGCACTAAAAGTCAGAGAGAAGTCAAGATTCCATTAACGATAAACAAGATCAAATTAAAAGTGGTACGTGTCACCCGGTGGAATGCCATCAAAGTCATCTTATAATTGCATTTTATAACACCTCGACATCATAGGCTGTGATGCTCTGGCTTCTGCACTAATGCCAACGTGGTTAGCTGGTGTGATGGGGCAATGAAACTTTCAGTCATTATGAAAATTATCTACATCGCAAGTGGAGAGCCAGTGACGCAAGCTCAACGAGCACTGCAAACCTTTCATGACCTTCGCCTGTAAATACCTCTTAATGGCCGTATTTTGAGCACAATCCTCGCTCGGTAAGGAGTGTTAACGTATCGCCTATGTGCACGCGTCCGACGCGAATTCAACGCGTTGTCATGGGGTGTTTGTCGAAACGGTGCCTTTGGAATGAAGATGTTTGCTTTTATGCGCTAATTCCGCTATGACGACTAACTTAGGCGGATTGTGATGAAAGTATACATGCTGTGCATGTTTTGAGCACACCTACGACCCCATGGACTGTTTCCTGAAGAAGTTGATTATTGTGCGGACTAACATGGTGAAGGGCATTTTCGCTCCCACTGCCCATAACTTCTCATACCGAGTTGTGCTACTAGTGATTAAGTTCATCACAAAATGGTGGGTTTTGACGAAACCCTGACAAAATGGGTGCTCGTTTAAATCATGTCTCTTGAGCTAAAATTGGGTGGCACTGCGAAGATATTGAATGTGTAGAACTCGGCATTTCTACCTGAGTAGGGATGTTTCCTAATAATCCTCGACTGGATAATCGACACCCGCAAAATCCCCGCAAGAAGGAGAGAGCAACTATTCTTGCCCATCTTTTTGTAGTGTAAGTGGATGAAAGATTAAACTCAAAGAGATAGTCGATGAAGATTCAACGGGATCGAGTTAAGCGAAGGAGCAGCGCCAAAGTCGGTTGTAGGAGTTTGCATCATCACTCGGCATTTCTGACGCACTGGTCGAATTCGCATTTTTGCGTCTGGGGGCATCTGGAGCAAGGCGTGCCTGGAATATATGGTTTTTGCCCATTCACATACCTGTAAGGTAAAGACATGCGAATATGAAATGCTTCATGGTTTGTCAATGTGTCATAATACAGATGCAAGAGTATACCGTTTCTCGTAAACGCAAACATAAAGGTAGACGGGACGGACCAAGAACCAACGAAGCCCATCGCATCTCTGTTTGGCACATCCGAAAAGTTCACTTTCTGCATTGATAATCTGAAAGAGAGTGAGAGAATCTTTGAGGCAAGGAGGATTAATGAAAGGCATGCAAAATAAGCGAAATAAACACAGGCGATTATTAACACCATACAGACTGCTTACAACTGCCATTTATTTTACAAAGCTGTAATATTACAGCAGACAACTTTGGGACAACTCGCACGGACAAACAACGATGCTAACATAATTTTGGCATCTTAGTCTCCTCGCCATTCCGCCCGAAAGATTGTACAACAGTTGGGGACTGGCTAAAGGACGATTGTTTGGGGGATCAACGAATTACTGCACGGTGACTGCCATACCTGCCGATAATTGAGGCAGTTTTGCTCAGAACAGGAATCTTGTGTGTAGCCATTGGGCTTTTCTTGACGAATCCAGAGATCCATGACTTCCCCTATTGAAGTCTCGGCTCCAGCAGTCACCGCCATATTGACGCCCAAATCTTTGTACTCATTTAGATGGGTGCTATTCTGACGACGCAGTATGCATTGACTCGCCAGCATTTTTGCTTTCTCCACCATGACTTTTGAATAGATCTGACGAGAGAAAAACGTCATAGTATTTGGTAATCGTTTATGAAATTTGGGCTGTGGTGAAACAGTCATGCCCCAGTGGTCACATAAGTCTTTGAGAAGCTTGTGAGTTTCTAATAAACGTTGAACGAATGGCCAAGAAGGAGAAGGACCTACCGGATGTCTCATGTTGGCGGCCCTTGGTCGAACCAACTCGCGGGCTTTGACATGATAAAAGGTGGCATAATTCTTGTCCAGGAAGCTCAGTTCATCGGAGAGGCAGGGGAAGACCAGAGCAAGGAGGCAGACAAATTTGAGCATTTTGTCTGAAGTAGGCAAAAGAACAAAAAAACAGGTTACATAAAGAGTCACATTCAAATGAATAAGGGGTGAGGGTGAGGGTGAGGGCGAGGAGGGGAGGGGAGGGGAAGGGAGGAAGGGAAGGGAAGGGAGGAGATGGGGGTGGGGTTTGTTAGGAGAAGGACTTTGTGCCACGCAAATCGCTCAACTTGCAGGCTACCTAGGAGGGCCGTGGAGCAGAACACGGCAAAGCTCCCCTTTTATGCACTCTCGTCTAATGCACTTTGCACATTCAAAATTCGGAATATTTTTTTTTTTAAACTTCCCACTATTCAGCACATGCAATGACTGGTGAGTGGGGTCGGCGAAGGCAGGCCATTCGTTCACTCCTCTCCAATGGGGAAGGCGTTGTTTTCGAGTGGTGTCAGTCATGGAACTCACCATTCAACGTCAAACCGTTCACATGTCACTCGAATGTGTGGAAAAATTAAGTTTATCACAACTTAACATTGCTTTTTTGGCTGTTTTTACCATTTAGCGGTACACATCATGTCGGATAATATGCGTGAAAGCAGTCTCTTTGCCTCTTTTACACCCGTTCCTCCCAATAATAGAGCACACCATTTACCGAACAGCCAATTTCACCAACTTTCTCCTCTTTTTTCGCCTTATTAACCAACTTCTACACGAGTAGATTATTTTAACTCTTAGGGCTTTGCTCTTACGCTACGTGTGGATTCCCGTTAGACGTGTTTTCATAACATGTTTCCTCACTTTAAAAATTGAGGTCTCGATTTCGACTCGTCCTCTTATGAATGATAGAAACGCCCAAAAAGGAATGTCAAATTTGTCATTATATTTGTGGAGATGGCTAATGGCTTCTAAATTAGGCGATACACGGAAATCCCTTCACCGAAGTTGAGGCTCCTCGGGCTGAGGTGAAGAAGATGCTCTGGAGTTTAGGATGCGGGAAGAAAATGTCGAGTTCACTAACGCAGTAGGCAGGGGATGGACTGAACTGTTTCTACTTCGCAAAAGAATGGATTTGTACACCTTTGCAGTGACAAGACGAAAAGGCCTCTAAATGTCCCAACGTATAAGCTTCTTTCCACGAGGGGATATTTTGCGTCCAAGCGCCGTTCTCAGCATCTCCAGAGGAAAGCCTATTTGCGAAATCAAGAAGCCGAGTTTGGGGGTAATGAGGCGTTAGGGCAGATGTTTACAATGGACGGTCGGGTGAGGAACTCTTCTAATCGCCCCTTACCACCACATCTGCTTAATTTCGAGGGTCCGCGAGTCAGAGCACTTAACCATGAATTGTCCAACCGCAAGTCTATCTCCGACAAGCCTCTAAAGCACAGTAGGAAAGGGAAATTTATGCCAATGAGCCCATCCCCTGCTTTTTACCACCGTCAACTTCTCACTTAGGTAACACTTTCAGTCATGAAGACAGTGTCAGCATTCATCTGGGTGGATTGTATTTTGGGGGACTCGGGGCTCTGGAAGCAGCTCCTACCACTCCATCCCCGGTAGTCGACCGCGTCTCCGTCTATTTCGTTTGAGATAACAGAAGTCGGGTTTGGATGAGACCAAATTGCATTAGGGGAAGGTGATGAGTGCACAGCAGTTATCCGAGGACTTGTGGGCTGAAGTGGGTCCCAGCGACACACACCGAGTAAACGACTTTTCCGCGACTAAGGCGTCTTTATGTTCTAACTTGTGTATAAATTTATTAGGAGGAGATTCTGGCCGACAAACTTTAATTCCGCGCATTAACAGTGACGAAGTGAGAATTCAAGAGAAAAATTTTACAGGCTACCCGATGCTAACATTTTTCCTCATCGTATTCTTCTGCGTTTTACTAAAATGCCTTCCGTTTCAGCCTTCCTCGCCTCCATCCATGTCGAATCTCCACCGCTGTCGGCGCGGGCGCTCGGTCTTTCCGTTCCATTTGTGGCATACGAAGGCCAAAGACGAAATGGAGTCACCAAACATCGTAAGGTACCAAAATAAAAATGAAAGAATTCAGTACTCGCCATGTTGCAGCAATGGTGGAAGTTTTCCCATATATAACAGCGAAGGCTCTCAGCTCACATTTCACGGCGAGATGGCAGCTACCGGCCGAGTAAACTCAAGTATTTGGAAGCAGTAAAGGTAACCGTAGTGTTCATTTTGAGTAACAATAACACTAGAATCCAGGAAATAGTTGGCATTTTCTCGGTAATAAACAAATAAATATGCAAGTAATTAAAGACATAAGTGAAAGGATTATTGAAGGACCGTCACAAAATGCGGCGTCGACAAGGAGTAGGGAAGTGAAGTTTCCATGATAGCCTTTTAACCTCTGAAGGGTAGTTGGTAATTTGCGTCAATCTATTTGCCGTCTTTCGCTAAAACATTCAAGTACTTTGCACGGATTCCTTCGAATAGTGCACTCTACACCGGCCAAAAGCGAGGTGGATAGGTTTTCAGCGAAAGGCTCTCCAACCCGACGCCGAAGGCATAATCTTCCACCATCTGCTCTGTTTGCGGATGGTCTACTTCCCCTCCGCGTCATATGCAATTTCCCTCCCACTTGGTTCCCATCCACCGCCCAGGGGTGCGGAACAGCCAGAAAGGCTAGAAATGACATCTCGGATTTAGTCGATGTTTAACTGCGATTGGGAAAATAAAATTTAACTTAGGTTCTTTGTTCCCATTTGTAAATGTTAGAGCTTCCCTTCACACTCTCTTCGTAAGATTTTTCGATGTTGGTGATTAATGTGTATTCTATTTTTTGCCGAAATCCTCTCAACATAAAACGCGATTAACATCTCCTTTTCCCATAGGCGTTCAAATTAAGTGATAACGCAGCCTGACAAGCCTCGAGAGACATTAAAGAGGCTTTTAGTGATGCATCCAGTGACGCAAAAAAATATGCTCGATGTTGGTTCCAAAAATTTTGTTCTGCGTACAGTCAATGATAAGGTAAAAGGTGATAACCCTCAACGAAGACCTCATGGAGCTCCAATTACTGTCGACAATATGACATTTACAGCATCTCTCATATTCACCCGATATTTCTTCGAGCAATATTGCCTTTTCGCATTATAACAGATTTTGGATTGCTTATTATCTTCAAAAGTAAAAGCCTTTTAGGGAAAAGGCAAGCGTAACTTGGTTAATCGTTGGCAGAAAGTCGTAGATGCTAATGAAAGTTAGATCAGATGAATGAAAGTTAGATCAGATGAATAAAAAGATAATGTGAAGAATTGCGCTTTCGTTTTCTGCTTATATCCATTGCTCCTTTCAAAGTTTTCAGTGTAATAGGCGACTGCCTGATTGTTACCGACGCCTGCCATCCGAGGTTAATGAGTGACCGTGTTAGGTGCCAGCCTCCAGGTCGGGTCAGCGGAGGGGTCCAGACTCTTCTCCCTCGGAGGAGCTTAGCAGAGGGCGGCAGACAGAGTAAATGCCTCCTAGCCCCTCTACCTGTTCTTCCCATGCTGCATGTTACTTTTTGCGCCATTCTGATTATGAGGCAACGGCGATGAGTCTGAATCCTTAGCGTGAAGCTCTTCTTTGAAGAAGACTCACTCCCCTCGTTAAAGGTGTAAATTGACAAAAAATAATGGGGTTGGGAGAACTGTGGAAAACCTTTCTTCCCACGCAGGTTGACAGTTTCACCAGGCTTATTGCAATTTTGTCGTCCCTTTGTGTGCCATCTACATGAAAATCTTCCCTTTTTCATTTTTCTCCTTTCACAGTTCAGTTATGTATTTATTAAACCAATCCAACCAGCATTTAGTCTGTTAATAAGGAAATACTACACACAATTTAGGGGTGAATTTGCCTAATTCGTCAAATTAAAATGAATATTTTTCGAAATCTCTGACCTACTGCCGCAACCACCCTGCGGAGGTCTCGTCGCGGTAAGGAAGCTCTTAGCCATCTTAAAAGTCATCCGGTTTCCTTTGATAAGACAGACATTGAAAGAGGCTATTGTTTGGGGTTTCGATGTCCTGCGCCGGCGGCTGTGGAAGCCAGCGCCCCCGTGACGCAATCCAAGTGGAGCTTGCACCACTGGCGGTAGGAAGAGGCGCAGTTTTCATAACTTTTCCCACTTACTGACATCGTTTTTGTGGTAGAAAAGAAGGTTTTCCCTTGCTTACCTTTAAGGCTGTCCGTCAACCTTGACTTATGAGGCCTTTCTACCGGGCGGTCAACGCGACCAACCACCTTTTCAACAGTCACACCAGTAGATCCACATGCTACCTCAAAGGCTAGGAAGAATTTAACCTAGCGGACCAGCTGGCTGCCAAGTGATTGATGTCTAGGCGTCGTTCCCTTCCACGGTGAGGGGCGAAGAAACACGCTTTGAGGGCACACCACTCTAGAGAGCTGAAAAAATTGCCTCAACATGAAAAAGTTACCTTTCTAGAAGGAAGTAGGCGCCAAATCTCCAAATAGGATACCAAGAGGCTGGAGGTACACCCCATAACCTTCACGTCTTTGGCACGTACGCTTCGCCCGTGAAGTGGTTTGTGTCAAGTATGACAACATGTCAATCGCGTCATGTCAAAGGGGACTTGGATAGTCACCTTTGCCTCCACACGCCATCACCGACTGGGGTTAAAAATACTTATTTTCTCGCCAAAATGGTGTCTACCGCCTTGTCGGGCGAAACATTAACTGCTAGAAATGGAAATACAGTTTCTCACTCCTCGAAGTTTAAAGTTATTGAAACAAGTTTGTCTTCCACTCTCCCATGCTTTGCATTTGTAAATGAGTTTAATCATTTTTTCTTCAGTAAAATGACGTCAAATTTCTCCTTTGTAATTATTCCTACTTGTCGACGTCAATGGTCGGTTGCAACCTCTCCTCCAGGCAAGAAATTGCGTTACCAATTGTAAATCTTCATATTTTTCTCCTATAATCTGTCATCTCGAAGTAGTTAAAATGACAGCATAACAAAAATTGTGTTAAGATGGAGGATCATTTGAGGCATTTTTGTGTTATTCCCATTGCTCCCAGTGTCAGGCAATTGGACCCCCACCATCGGCGCGTTGATGGGCGTCAGAGGAATTTGACGCTGCAATGTTCAGTCGTGGATGCTTTGTGGTGATCCTCAAAACCACCTCACATTAGCAGTAGGCGAAGAAGATACAGAGGTGTCACCTAATCTTGCAAATTTTGTCCCTTATTCTCTACCACTTTGGGGTTCATTGTGATAACCCGGCCGCCATGTCGGCGGAACCTCGAGACGGTGACATTTTTCCCCGCTTCGTTAGTTACTCCGTCTTTCTTGGTTCTTCTCCAGGCCGACAAATTGAGGAATTCATACTTTCCGTGTTAGTTCCCTACTGTGAATCAGCAGAATCAACTTGCGTTTGTTCACCATTTTGGCCACGTCACTAATGTTTGGCTGTGAAATTAACAGTTTCTACGAACGCAAAAGTTTCAATTCTCGTGACGAGGCTTCTGTGGTAGAAGTGAGCTCGAAGTCCTTCCAAATTCAAAGTTCTTCAATGAGGATCGGAGTCACAATGGCAGACAGCGATGGAATTTATTATGTTACATTTGGCAAAAATTCAAAAATGAATGACGAAAGAAGGAATATCAACTAGTGTCGATTCTTGTCCCGTCACCCAATGCATCAATCATTCAAAGAGCAAAAGCAAATCTCTTCTCATGACATGCGTCAAAAAATGGGTTCTATTAGCTCACGTCATCATAGAGTACGGGAAAAAAGCGGACCCATTCTTCGTGAAACCCTCGTAATTAATACTGCCTGTCATTAGACACTAATCTACCAAACTCCTCTGGCTATTTCAACTTGTGCTGCGTGTTTACAGGCTTGAGGCTGTCCACTGCCGCCTTTACCGGCAGGTAGGACGCAGTGTCTTTTCCTAACTTCCCCATTCCCTCCAAATTACTTGTTTTGGCCCCGAGAAATTGACATTCCTTGATTTAATCGGGCTAGATGGAGGACCGTCGGCAGGTGTAGCCATGGCGATTGGTATGCGGGTGCCACTAGATTGTTCATTCACACTCTGACAGAATGAAATGGTAGCATTACTAGTCCACAGTTCTTCTGTCCCCCACCAGGCACAATTTCAGTATGATTTATTATATTCAGTCGAAATTACTTCCATTGGCATCTACGGCTTTCAGCCGCAACGTTTGGGAAAGTCACATATGTCTTTTGAAAAAAATAATCATTTTTCGACGTGATAAAAGTTTCCCCATCTCTTATACTACCATTTGAGTTATTGTAATTTTCGCTCAAGTCTCGTTCGTGATCGTAGAAATAGCGGTGGAATGGTGGCTAAAGGTTGACAATGGGGTAGAAATTCGCAGTGTAGAGAAGCTATTTAATTTGTCGACAGTAGTAATCGGGGCTTAGGCTGCTCGTCGCGCATTATCAAGCGCAGTTGCTCTTGCGGCCTGTCAATCATTTCACTTGAGTCAACTTTCTTTTTGTACTCAGACATTGTTTTAACAAAACCGTTTGGATTGCTGATTCCCGGTTATTTTAAACACATGTTCATGAGTATTTTTTTTCACGTGGGGCAGATCGGATTCCCCACTCCTCGTCCTCATTTCCTTCTCGTTATCAACATGGGCAAGTGGTCTTCCTCGAGGCGCCCTGACTATGCTTAAATTACCAGAACTAAATTTATGGAACTAACATCGAGAAATTATTTTCTCATTAGTGAACCCATTTTCGAGTGTCTTGTTAATTTTTCCCGAAACTTGGGCTTCAATGTACAAATAGTAGATGTAAATCGTGTCATATTTCCATCTGGTTTTACAGAAAAATTAAATAGAAATAGGATGCAAAAATGAAGAATTTTACGAAGTGAATATGGGAATAACTTTAGAATCTGTAAATTAAAATAATAAACACACGTAAAAGTGCACCTCTTTCAGTTGCTGCTGAACAGAGGCATAAAAACACAAACGCCTTTTTCATAGTTTGCAACCTAACATTTTGGTCCTTCCTCCCATCTCTCTAGTTCCTCCGCCTTCTCTGAGCGTTCAGAAGAAGCTTTTTCGTCAAAACGTCCTGCTCAGTCCACGTTAGACAAGGATTGCAGGGGTCGAGTGTCCAGTTGGTGTGGACAGCAGTGTCCCGCTTACATCTTGTACGAATGTAAAATAGGCTCACCTCTCGGTAAATAGCAGCCTTCCCTCCTTCTCCCTTTAGCCCATTCTGAGGCGTGAGCATCCGCCCCTCCTAAGAGCAGACTTCTCCGATAATTGGTAACGGGAAACTGACCTTTATGACTGACCGTTATAACAAACAACAAACTCTTGGATGACCTGAGGCCTTCTCCGATCTCCATCGAAACGTCACAATTTGGACTAAAACACATAATCCATAGGACCTAACGTGAGACTGTCAACAAATCACTTCCAGGTGTCATGAAGTCCTTAATTTAATTAGTAGGGCTCTTCGGAGTATGTTGCTTCGAAGAGGTCGCATCATCCATCCTGGCGGTGTTCTTTTCTTGAGCACTTCAATTCCATTTGTCAGTGTCGAGGATAATCGTAGCAGCATCAGCAGGGCATTAGGAAAGCGGTTGAGTGGAAGTGGTACACATGACTGTTGAGAATGCATTGTCTGATTTGTGATATTTGGGGCTACGGAGGAGATACTACATGGAAATTATTTAATATGGCATTGGAATTTATAAAATTCCCATCAGCATCATCTTCGTGGATGTCACTACTTGCTCCGATTGTGTGCATTTTCGCAAAGCCCTTTTCTACCTTCCCACGTCGTTTTTCTGAAAAATGGTCGAAATTCCCTTCTTCATGGAGGGAAACCGCAAGTCGTGGAGCTCGTCTTAAGCCACCACCACCACCTCGCGGTATCCTTCGGCCCGCGGACAGGCCGTCTGAGCCAACGCTCAAGTAAGACGAGTGGAATGATGCAGTTCCCGACAAGTCCTTCCAGTAGAAGTAATCATAACACGAGCACTAAGAATTCTCCTTATCCCTCCACCAAGACTCCATCACGACTGTGGGTTTCTGTAAGTTTTCCTTCCTAATTGACGCCGACATTGCTCAGCCACAGAGGTGCTTTAATTCCAGCAATTACCAACCTGTGAGTTGGAGGATTTTGCAATGCGCAGCTCCTCGAAGAGTGGGGCGGTATAGTAGCCTCGTTACCATTATGGTAACAAGTTTTGCACTTGACATTTGACTCGCAGTCTCATCAGAAAATTACGTATTGTAGAAAGGAATTTAAATTTAAGAATTCGGGGCATTGCAAAGGGCAGGAAATAAAAGTGCGCTTCTTTCGCCCCGAAATGCGAGAGAAGCGGGTGAAAATTATGCCGGTGAAAGAAAATTGTGAAATCACTTGGAAGTGGGAGACGAACGAAGCTGATAACGGGCCTACTGTCCTCGAGGTGAAATGTCGTCGAAAGACGTGTTTTATCTCACGGCGATGTGTGCACATCCTGCAATTAGCGAGTCGATGTGTGATTCCGTCAAATGGCACTGGGATTTGGGGAGGAAATTTTCCTCACCTCTTCACTCACCACGGGGGTCCACTTAAGCCAACCAAGTGAAATCGTGAAATTACGATGCCCGTGACGTCTCTTCTCCCTCTTGGGTGGTTATTTTTTCCCTGGGCTAAAGCTGAGGTGGTGGGAGAGGATAAACGCCGTTGCACATGTGCATCGATGTGACCGTCAATCTAAGATGACACTCACTTTATCCCCAGACCCCCTGCCCTCGCGGGCCCCCTCGAGTGGGAGATTTTAGGACCAGGCGGGTCAAAGTCTCGTGATGTGATGCTGCTGTAATAAATAATTTCACAATCCCCTAGTTAGGTAGAGAGGACAAATGCCCTGGGACTGGGTAATGTCTCTGCCAGGCACCCAGTGTCTTCTCTTCTTCTTTCTATTTGCTGAAAAGGCTGAAAATGGGCTCTGAGTAAAAGGTGAAATAGCCTTCTGAGCCTAAATTATAACTCATCTCAAATCTGCGTTCTGCGAGTATGAATAGCGGAGGAGGAGAGATTAAGAGACTACCCCAAAATGGCCAAGTTTTGCCCGAGTTAACTGCAACTCTTCGCGTGAAGGACTTTCCTGAGGAGAGTTAGGAGTAAATTGACAAGTGTAGCCTTTAAAGTGAGAGGAAGCGCATGTCAGACGCAGACAATGTGGTGTTTTGCCAACTTTCGGACTACTTGCTTGTCAAAGTGGCATTAATGAAGCCAGTGTTCTTTGGTGACAAAAAGAATAATCGCCTCATTGTACTTAGCTACCTCAACCGAAATAGTTTCGCATGCAGTCGTTTGTGGGTTCATATGACGTCGAAAAGACCTTTGCGCTTAATTTAGTCGACTCCTTCCACATCCATCTGGCGGCACCGCCAGTAATGTTGGAGGGAGCAACGTGTTCACACTAATCCCTAATTTGTTTTGAGTGCTCGAGCAGGCAGTCTCAGATGCAGAGAGAAAGCGGCTCCTCTGCTATCCCAACACAAAGGTGTTTCGGCCTTGCATGGTTTGCAGGAAGCATCTGTGAAATTTTCTCATTTGAGGACCAATGAAGTCGCGACTCTTGAAGTTTTCGACCCACCTGATAGCAAATGTAGGCGCAGAGGCAATACGTACATTCTTCTTCCACCATGTCCTTTCAATTTCCAACCAATCTGCCCTCCGGCCCAATGCCAGTATGGCTAAGATTATCTTGATAAAAGTAATGTAGTGGTGGGAGCTGACAGATTGTAGAGCAGTAGCGGCATCATCCTACCGCGTCCCCAGCGGCTCGTCTGGCTCAGTCACTTTTCACTCTACCGAATACTTAATCTATATTTTACTTTCTCATATCATTTAGCAATAAGGTCAGGTCACTTCATTGGCTTGAAAAGTTTTCCTGCATCACTAGCCTACAACTTCAGTGACTTGTAGTTTGCGCATGCAAAGTGACTTGAGGAGAAAAGAATGCCATGTGCCGGGGGGGGGGGAAATTTCAGCAGGCAAAATTCCTAACCTACTCCATTGTTTAGAGTAGAAGTCGAGCGATCACGAGTTTGCATTGAAAGGGTGGTCCTCGACACCTGAAAGGCGTCTGGAGGTCCACGTCTACTCAGGGGATGTCACCGAGGCATTTTTTTCCTGGGTACCGGTCAAATAACAAATTAGTATGGAATCCAATACTATTCTCAGCAAATTTTTGTTTTAGTCGTCCAGTGGGATCGGTTGATTGCCTAAAGGTATTCGAAAAACGTACTTTGTTTGGCTACAGCAAATGGGTGGCCTTCAGTGAGCAGATGACCTCTCTATGGCTTTTGGCCGAAAGATTGTATGACAATTCCCTCCCTCATCCGAAGCTGTCCCTACGCTGGATGACCGGCGACACTATGAAATTCCCTGCCGAGACGGAGTGCGATCCACCTCGGTGGAAATTGTGGAGGTGGGCCTGGGAGGCCGTCCTTTCTAATGAAGGGCCTAAGCAATTGAGTTAAACTGTGTGATGATTAGACTCAAAATATCTTGTCGCCAGGGCCACCAAAGTAGAGCTGACGCAATGATAGTCAATGGAGAAGGTGGGAGTTTCTCGTCGGTTCCCTGTGGACGTCGAAATGAATCGGTGGAAGTAAACATGCAGTCCGCTTTGAATGATGCAATGCTAGTAGGAGGTCAGAACCGCTTTCAGAGCATTCATTTGTTGTTATGATGACATTTTCTGACCTCAGAGGTCCTAGAATTTGGGTACCAATCTTCTATATAAGTAAATTTCTTTCTGTATTAACATAGGCGCACTTCCCGAAGTTCTCGGTGGCAAACATACAACAGGTCCTAAACCGAGGAAATTCGACGTTTGGTCGAGCGGTCACAGACGCCTGACGGAGTAAAGTCCGTCGAAAGTTTCCCGTCCACTTTACTGACATTGCATAAACTGCAACTTATGTGGGTGGTCAGACATGAGTGACGACGACTGGCGTTATGGCCAGTGTTTACGCTGGTGCCATCAGTCGTGCCCCGCTTCCTCCCCTTGGTAAGTGCGCCGCTTCTGATGACTGACAAGCCACACGGACTGCCCCCCCCCCCTCGGCAACCTCCGCCCTTTTCATCTGCACCAAGGGCCCGAGATTTTATCGTTGTTTTAGGCCACATGCTCAAAAATTCACGTCAGTCTGACGGGGAGTACGAAAATGTAGGCAGCAAATCTCCCACTCGTCCATGGCATGAATGCTGTAGCGGTGATGATGGGAAATCTGACATTTTTTGGACAAGTATACACCACCACCTTGATTAGTGTTGCTTTATAACTTAAAAATTCACTATCACTTGACCTCCACTTTCAGCTCTTACTTTTCGTAGTGAGTTCCCATTGCAATCGAAAACTCCCAGTTCCCTTGAAAACATACTTATATTAAGTTTGTTAAAAAGTGGCAAAAAGTGAAACAAGCAAATGATTGAGACCATTGTTAAGACCTTTTGCCAGTGTGTGGTCACATTTTCAGTTCCTTTATTTAATTTTTCCTTTATTTCGCACTGAAAAAATTCTTCCGAGCCCCTTTTCACACCTCCAACATTGTTACAGTTTTTGGCTCTTGTGATTTAGTTGGGTGAGTTACAAGTCCACCTCCAAATTTGCAACTTATTTCCTGTGTTATTTTTGCTGCATAAGGCCTCGCGTTATCCTACTGAAAGAGTTTTTTTTGGCCTTTGACTAAAGATACAAGTTTTTCAAGGAACTCTTACTTTATTTGCTCGAGTTGTTTACAATAGACTGTCTATCGTAATGGTAAGATCAGTTTTGAGCAATCCACAATGTATCCTTCATAAAGAACTCTACCACTCACAAAAATGCGCCTTTTATAGTAAATGATGAGTGCCTCTCTGGGTGGAAATCAGTGTTTTTCCTTGAGCGACACACATCTCCTCATACATAATGGATGGGTTTCATTCCGAGACCAAAGAAATGCGCAGGTCCTGTGTCGTTGATCGAGTGCCGCCTCTGTCATTTCATGGGTAAGCCAAATTCCTCGCCTAAGCACTTTTTTCTTCGATGAAGATGATTCTCAACTGACACCCATGGTCAACCGCTCTTTTAGTGACAGTCTGACTCCGCCATTGTCTTCAGGATAGCATCATTTACTTTTCGAGGTGGTCCCTTTCGCTCAACAATTTTGGCTTCTTATTTGCATTTCTAAACATTTGTTCATTTACGGAACATCTGGTTCAGTGTCGTCAATTTTTTCAACTGCTTCGGTTTGCCTTCAGACCTTAATCGAACAAAAATAACACACAACGACGCAAATCTCCTTCTTCAATTGTTGATCTTGACCCTTTTCCATCCACTAGTACCAAATTAACTAATATAAAATGCAATTTAAGAACATATATGACCGCATAAACCATTTACGAATGAGTACACCGAAAAAGGAGTAATAAAAAATGTAAATTAGACGGCCCAAAATTTTGGAGATCATTTTAAAGGAAGTCCTTTGTAGTGTCGGGCATTCATAGTGGATAAGGCACGGAAAGGCCGAAATATTAACACGAGCCAAAGACGCTGTGTCAACCTCACTAGATTGTTAAAGTCAAGCAGGGGTTTTGCGCTTTCACAAAGTGTGTGCACAGTGTCAGCCTCGCCCTTCCCTGATTGGCCGAAATGAGCCGAACGGCGCGTCACCTGCCAAGTGGGGCGGTGGCGGCAGTGGCTTGGCAACCACCCCGTCGCCAGAACTATGTCAGTGGGCATGCAAGGGGGTTGATGAAGATCTCGGAAGCGCTACTTTCAATGGGTTTTCAGCCGGGGATTCCAACATCTGATGACATTACCCGTGGAATTCTCATGCTTTCTTCGACTTTCACTAAAAATTCTAATTCTCACTTATGCGTTTTTAAGTGGAAAGTGGGCTCAGAACCCACCTCCCCCCGTCAGTTCGTCTATCAACTTGTAACAACAATTACTGCAACCCCCTGTCAACCTTTATCTTCGTTCGGACTCTTCCCCGTCAATGTTGGCAGTTCAGAGAGTTCATAGACTCTCCATTCCAGCATCAGTGGTTATAAGGCCTGGACGATGAATATTTGCTTTTCCTGCGGAAACCCTTTGTCACTTCTTCCAGAGGGAGCAGGTGCGCAGAAGGTGATTTTCGGTCCCAAAGGAATTGTCCACGTTTTCGGCAACCCCGTCGGGAGAAAAGGGACACTGATGTCCAGACAAATCATTCGCCTCGAGTAATGGCGAGTCTCATCGTCGCTCTCTTTGATTAGGACCGAGTGGATCGGTAAGGCGGTTTTCCCCTCTGCATTCTTATCAGTTGTAGTTCGGGTTATCTAGTAGATTGCTGCTTAAAATGCCGCCAGACTGCTGAAGTAAGGCCGTGAGGCAGGGAAGGAGATAACTTCACAAAGTCCTCTGCGTCTTCTTTAAGCCGAGGTTGTTTCGAGGTGGTTGGCTCTTCGTGGAATGACGAAGGTGTCATTTGTGGACCGATATGGGCCGAAAGGAAACAGCCTCACACCTGAGGACGAAACTCCTGACTTTAAAGCCAAACTGCGAAGTTTCCGTGTTGTGGAAATATTCGGTTTCCTGGAAGGCGAGAAGCTGAAAAATTGTCAGAGCAGAGCGGACATGTCAAGTGGCATATTGGCAAAAGCCTCCCTTATGGGCAAGCGAAGACCAAGGCGATGCTAAAGAGAATTATTTTCTTACAAAATAAATCACATTTTGTCATAACCACCTTGTTTATCACCCACAAGGAGATCATATGGAATAACCATAATTTACAAATAATCACGAGTCCGTTCACTCTTTCCCAGGCTTCCTTTTGAACAGATTAAACATTTTAGGAAATCCCGGCTGCACGAATGATGTTCAGTTTGGCACTTCACAGTCAACGTGCATGGGGAACCTTCGAGGGGAGCAGCCGAAGTGAAGTGGTGGCGTGAGAATTTGGTGTCGCCTCATTCCCTTCGCGTCCATGCCTCCTGGCCGTTCTACTAGGTCAACTTGGCATGTCAGCTCTGACACTTGACTGCCCCTTCCGTCCGCCTCACGCACACACACACACACACACACACACACACAAAAAGCGTAAGTAAATACTTCGGCCTTCTCAATCGGCACCTGATGTACTTCCGGTGTAATCAGCTATTTGTGGGAGGTAGGAATATGTTTTGTTTTCTTTGTTTCACCCTTTAAGATAAACTATGCGATATTATTTGGCTGGAAACTTTGAAACGGGTATTTCGGTTTGATCTCCGTTCAACTGTGTCTGAGAGAGACACTTTGTAAGGTGGGCGCCATATTTTTACTTATAAATTTTAAAGGTATTCTTCTTAAGTATTTCATAAAGTTTTTCAGTACTTGTGTCTCAATCATATTTTATTATTCACCGAAAGTAAATGATGGCAAAATGCGGTTCACATCTACGCTTCTTTTCGTATCGCAACTCAACGGGTTCACAAATTCCGTTTTGACACTTTAAGTTGTTGAGCAGGTTGAATGAAGGACTGCTGTGGAATCCCGCCCAAACACACGGAAATATTCTCCGACATGGGTCCAAAACTAAACAGGAGTTTTGTCATGAGGCTACGGATTTAGTGAGAAGAAAAAATTGGACCCATTTGGGGCGTTCGGACTTGGGAAACAAGTGGAGATAATAGAGACATCTCAAGAGCAAGTGTGCACTGTTAACCCCGACGGAACAAGCAGAGTTTCATTTAAAACAATTTCCCTACAATATGACATCGCCCCAGTTGATTATTTCATTTTTCGTAATTACGAGTTAATGATGTCAGGAGAGAAATTACAATAACCTAAGAGACATTGTGGATGACCTTGATGCGTTTGTTGACACCCAAATGGCGCTCTTTTTTTAATTCGAAAAGGCATATTTGACTTTCCGAATGGTTGGCAGAAAATACAAGCTATCTTAGCTGGAAATAAAAAAAAATAAAGCAAAAATTCGTCCCTTTGGTTGTATCCTTATTTTTGGCGACCGTTACATGGTTTCCAGCCTACCACCGTCCACTTTCACCACGGCGTCTTCACATGTCACGATTGTTGGAGATGCTCCAAGCGTGGTGGAACCTCCACTCTGTGAAATGCAACAACACGCAAACATAAAGCATGTGTTGGTTGAAATATGCAGTGTTGCGTTATGTTGCTGGTCTGCGGAAAGTGGGGTGAATTGCAATTGTGAAGTGGGTGAGAAGCACTCGCGGCACCACATCAGGAGGTGGCCCTTGCTTTTGGAAGGAGAGTCGGAGACCCACCGCCTCCCTCATCGGAACTCGAGTTCCCTTATTTCTCAACTGATATTTTCAAAGCTTCCTCACACACGCACACACACACACACACAAAGCGGGTCGCCAAATGACCGCCAAAGCGTCAGACTGTCTGGACAGGGAATTTGATGCTTCCTTTACCCTCGTGCCACTTTCCAAAAGCTATGCCTCCGACCCCCGCACCAGTGACATCGTTGTGGAAGCGGCATGGCAGTGGAAGTAGCCCTTCCATCTGCATAATGCAAAAGCTCACTTTCCCCCGAACCACACAGCACAAGGCGAGTTTCATTTTGGGCTTTATTCCCCCCCATTTTCGCCTGATGGGGTAGGTGAATGGCATGAGGGTTTGTGAGAGTATAGTCTCATGTAGGGTGATGCGGTGGCTGGAGGGTGGTGAACCTTGTCCTCGTTAACGAGCAAACTCCGTGGGTCGAGGAGTTTCACTCTCCTTTCGAGGTCCGCTTCTTCTTGCACTGCCCACGGGAACAGGCGTAGTCCACAGGACACTGGCTGCACGTCTTCCCTCTTTTATAGGGCCTCCATCCTCTGACATTACCGCTAAAAGCAAGATAAGGTCGGTCAGGGCATTGCAACTCTTAAGGCTGAGATCTGCCCGACACGGTGAGTTTTCAGCAGGACTTACGCGGGTTTGTACTGACAAGCGGCCAGCAGGAACGGCTGCTTTCCGCGTCCTTTGATCTGTTTGCAGTAATGCGTGGCGCAGCCAATTTCCGAGGACTCAGCCCAAACCATCTGAAGGGGCAAGTGGACAAGAGTGACAAGAGGGCGCATTTACCTGGGTGTAATGTCCGCACACCTTGTTGGCGGCGCAACTTCGGTTCTTAAAATTATAATACTTCTCTTCATCGCTCCACAATCTGGCCAATTTGACAATGTTAAATGTAAAACCGCCCGTCATTGCAAGATTTTGGCCAAGACCCTTGTACTGGGTCTCTTTGTAAACATTGGGATGCTTAAATTCGCACCGTTGGACCCACTTCTTCGCTAGATGCTCCAATTCCATTGAGTACCTCTGGTCCGGGCGGAAAAAAGGAATGGAATAAAGAAGTGTGCCAAGGCAACTAAAGAGGTTTAGACTTTTAGTAGTGCAGTCAAGAACAAAATCGCCTCACCAGGAACATCATGTTGGCAGCGGGGGGATAAACTGATTCACGAACTTTGATGTGAAAGTCCCAGATGTTTTTGCGATTGTCCACGGTGAGAGTGAACACCGAGACGAGGCAAAAGGCGAGGATAGAAGCCGCGCGCAACATTATTTTGCCGACAGGGTGAGAGGCTGAGGCTGAGGCTGAGACCGAGGTGCCAGGGCAGGCTAAAGTTGACCTCCTTTTATACACTCTTTTCTGACTGGCGTCCCATGTAAGTGTGGCAATAAAATCCCATACCTTGTTTACTACTTCTCCTTTTCTTTCTGCTTAATCCATTTGTGTGCCCTGAAATGACGTGATCTCCTCAGGAATCACATGCCACTTGTTGAATGGAGGGGCAATCTGGCAAATTCACTTTGGAGTTGGTTGCCTCAAAGGCAGAAGTGTTATGAAATCCCAGTCCTACGTAAAGAAATAAGTGAAAAAAGCGCATATCCACGATGCTTCCCCTTCTCCTTCTCCCCGTCTTCCTCGTTCCCTTCTTTCCCCTCTCTTTCCTCGAGCGACGTGGATTGTGGCCATGGAATGACGTCCGCCCAATGCAACCCTTTTCAGGAATGAGTGGGGCTCCGGGTAATTTTGCAATTGCCATTTGCCTTGGTGACTTATTAAAAAGTGGCATTGGCTAGCAGGCATCACAATTACGAAAACCTTACCACTTAACGATGATGTGGACGGCTCCACGCTCTTGCTCACGTTCCACTCTTGCCGGGTTTTACACACGCGTACTAACAAGATCTCTTCGGTTGGGTAAATTTCGGCTGCAGCTGTTCCACATTTACATAAGGTCTGGGTAGGGCTACCCTTCACTGCGTGGGTACATTTCCCGTAAGACTGTTGAGCGATCAAGTTCGGCCTCGTACTCTCTCCTCACCTTTCTTCAAATTCAGGGCTCGATATTTCGTCTATGAATGGTAAAGGTATTGTTCTTTTTACTTTTTTTCGCAAAATTTTTTTCCTGTTTATATCCCACTTTTATTTTATTTTACTGTGAAGCCGAATGAAAAAGAAATGTGATTCAGTTTTATTTTCCTTTTACGAGTTCAAATTGGAAAACAGTTCAACGAGCTTCGAGAAGCATCAACGAGGCATCCGGAAACTGCGCTCGAAATCGGTTCCAGCAATTTTTGTCCTGGCAATTTGAACATCGTCAAGAAGCCGCGAGAATGACCACAGGCCCATGTTGAAGGTTGATGGTGGAGTGCGATCCGCACACTAAACTATTTGTGGACGTGGGTCCAAACTGAAGAGGAACCAGGCATCCACGTGTGGCGTATGGAACGGGGCAAGTGCGGACGGTCGAGCGATCGAAAGGGCGAGTGCACATGGTAACAGTGAACGACGGCCCAAAAAGCCTCCAGCACTGCAGACAAATTAAATAACTTCTCCACAATATGAAATTATCAGCACATCCCAGACGTTCACTCGCCATTTCACCTCAGCGGTTATTGCCTTTACCTTCAATTGCCAATGATTTTTGAACAAAAAGTTTGAGTAGCCAAGGTACTAAACAGCGATTCATTTATCAGCTCAAGAAATCGAGGTCTTTCAAAAGGGCACATATGACCTGCCCACTCGTAGGCAGAAATTCGTAGATGTCAATTGACATTATTTTGATTGAGTACAACCATTAATGTGGTAAATCGAGCTCTTTTGTTCTCTACTCATATCGGGCGCCTGTTTCTTAGATGTCAACCTTTTGAGAGGAGACAGCCTTCCACGGGTCAGTCTCATTGAGAAGTTGCTTCCTTTGCCTCTAGACCTATTTGCACATGTTCTCGTACTTATACGCGCTTCCCCAATCGTTTAGGTGATTTCCACGCACTAATGCAATCAGGCTGAGATGAGATTTAATTCTCAACGGAGACTCAAGAGGACCCTCTCCTCTCCTACAAGCCAATGCCATTTGCGAAGCCGCGAATGGCATGTGGAAGTTACCAGGCAATCCACATTCCCCCCACAAAAAAACCTATTGCGTAATATCCAGTGTTGTAACAGTGGATATATAAAAAAATTTGTATGTGCAATATCGCCGATGAAGAATTCCTACCCCTAGTAAATCCTCGCACATACACGTGTTTTATTACTGTAATTTAATCTCCACCGGTATATTCCAAGTTGACATGTTTTCCTCATAAATTTCAAATTGTGACATGCAGGAGTGTTGAGTGTGGATTGTTTTATGAGATATTCAAAACTCTTTGGAGTCAGAGTCTGCATTTAGTCTATTACAAAATGGAGTATGATCATTGCATCACAAATTCATTTGTATTCAGACAAGAGTAGAAGGCTAGACATAACAGTGTCTCTTCTTATTATGGTTGTACATTACTGAGTTGGGCACCATGAACGCATCCTGGTAATACTGTTATCCAAAGCACAATTTATATGTGAAGTACATCAAGACACTGTGTCAGGTGCACGTTCATGAACATGCTTGTAAAACTCTGAATTTATTCTAATGTTAATGAAACTGTCCAGCCGTCACTGGAGTGATCCATGTGCACTATGTTTATTATGCCACATTGACATATTATTACTTTTAGTTGCCATCCTTCCAATTGGCTATGGTTCCCAAACAGTTCTCGCAACCCAGTGAAATTATCTACTTATTTCGTTTCAGTAGCGCAGTTGTGCCCTCAATTAAAAGCAAATTATGTTAAATGTCCTTCGCAATTTCAACAGCAAGCAGCATTAAACAACTGCAAAACCTCTATTGACGTTGCACACAGCTTCATTTAAAGAAGAATGCCGTTATTTGGCAAAAATATGGCCAATTAATACATTAGTAATAATATTTGGAGCATGTGCCTTTCCCGTTCTCTGATTTGTTTTGCCATTTTACTCCCCTGATTGCTCGCAAGTTATTATCTCCTAATTAGATAGCTCATTAATAAGACCATTTTCAAAGGACTTCGAGCAATTTTATCATTGCTAATCGCTTTTGTGATATATTCTCTAATCATGCCAAAGATGTCAATTTCCACCGCCTTGCGATAATCCACTTAAACTGGTAAGGTCCCAATTGCCAAAAAACAGTCACGAGGCTTATGGGCGTTAGTTTGGATTATAGCCAACGTTGGAATGATGAGGACTTCAGTGTGGATGGCAATTTCAGTTACATAGAGAGTTCGCTTTACGAGACAGGCGGCTATTTCAATTGTAGTCGACTAAAGACGTGTGTGTCAAGGGACACCTAGTCGCGAATTATTCAATGTAAACGAAGTTCTGCCTTAAATTTCGTGGTCTTTTTTGTTAAGCTGCCATAGGCCATTTTGGCTAGTGAGTAGACAGTGGCAACCTCTCCGTGCATCCCGTCGTCCATAGTGTTCCCTTACTTTCCCTGTCCTCGAAATATGGTGCCGGGACAGTTGAGACAAAATCCTTCCTAATTTTAGCCGCACTCCTCTCCTTTTCCCTCATTTCACCATATTTCCTCCTTCTTAGGTCTTAATAACATCGTGTGGAATGAGAGAAAGTTTATAGTTGACACAGACAGGAGTTGGTTAAAGGATCTCGTACATTCGTCTTAGGGAAGCCATGAAACCTGCCTCCTGTTTATTTACTAGCACATCGTCGCACCCATGCGACTCAATGTGTCGGTGGAAATGGTCGGCGGACCGCAGAGTGTCCATTCTGGCGACAATTTGATGACACAGTAGTATAAATTAAAATTTTGGTAAGATTTTAATCATCCACGCAGCTGGATATGCCGCATTGGCACCTAAATTACTGGGAGCCCGACTTCCGGCATGTTTATATGTTTAGTGTGGATGCATTAATTCTACGTGAAGGCACGCAGAGTGGAGAAATCATGTCACACCAAACAGGTGTCCGTAATGAGCGCTGCGTAGGGGAAGGAGGGGAGAGGAAACTCTGAGCACCGCACCGTGGCGGTTTCCTCCACCAAGGCCGAATGGGCTGCCGCCAGTAGCTTGTAAAAGCCCCAAACATTTTCCCGTAAGATTTGATTGTAAGGGTTAGAGACAAGTGGCAAGCCTTCGCGACCATTTTTTCCCGTATGCTCACCTCTCAGGGTGCGCGCTGACGGCGTCCGAGGAGGAGGTCGATGGACTTTGAAGGCACCTCATGTTTTGCTTTGTTGCATGTGATGAGACCAACACTCGTTACTGTCTTATCCTCTCATCTCCGTCAGTGCGAGTGTTTGATTTTGCTAAGTGTCACTTCCTTTTGGTAGTGGCTTTCTCCGCTGACTCGCAATGGTTTGCGAAGCACCCTAACTCATCGTCGGGTTTTGCCCAATCCGTTCACATACACTGCCAAAGACGCTTCGTGAAGGACCGAAGAAAACGGCTGAGGTGAGACCAGTCTTATGGGCCGACAGCGCACCAAGTCCCACTGGTCTCACTCCTGCTGTTGTGCAGATTTTGAGACATTCCTGTTGTCAGGGCAATTTTGTTGTTCTGAAGGAATGCGAATATCAACGACAGTTGATAGCAAAATTCTATAAAACCCATTAACTCGAAACAACACGCAGGAAACTCTTTTTTTAGACAGAAGAGTTTGGGATGTGCCTAAGGGGAAAGGGGGTACAGGCAGGGTGGAGCCCGAGAAGGAAAGTTTGGATGAGTTAACTTATTAACACGTTTGGCGGAGAGTAGCATACGTCAGCTTAAACAAAAAGCTGTTTATTTCAGCCTCGACTCTCCGGCAAAGTCACTCCACCAAACTGCACACACACACACACACACACGCGGGTGTAAACATGGCCATCGCGAGTGTGTACCGCGGTGGACGTGTTTGTGGCGGCCTTAATTACCCCTCGGTGGCGTTGCACATACTCTGCTGTCGCCAGTTTTAATAGTCATTCTATTTACGTTTACGCTATCAGCACTATACAACGCACCTCTCAGGCACACTTATGTTTTTCCACACACACACACACACACACACACACGAGTGTGCGCACGAAAAGCGCCAAGAAAGCTTAAACAAAACCAACTGCCGGATTGTTTATGCCTGCCAGGAAGCCAAGCTATCGAAAAGCGTGACTAGCTTCTATTAAGCAAATTTTGATATTTAAGCAGGCGAGGCGACCTCGACAGTGGGGGCTACTCTCCCTTCCAGCGAAATCACACCGTTGGACGGCGAGGTGGGCAACGAGGTGTGGGAGGACTCACGACTTCCCGCGTCAATTAGAATTGAATGCGTCTGTCGCCCCTATTCTAGGCAACTGAGTTAAAAGAGCAACAGAGTCAATCGGTGCCAATGTGTGCATCGTATATTCCCTCGAGGGTAGCCTGGCCGCCAGACATACGTGCCCGACACCTTCCATGACTGCCCTGTGGGCTGCTGCACCAATGTGGGCAAAATCGTTGCCCAACGGAGTGAACTGCCTCCGACAAGTGGTGAGTAGGACAGGCTGATTTGCCACTAGTAATGGAAGAGAATTTCTAAGAGTCCCTCTGGGATTGGACGAGCTTATCTCGGTCCCTGCAGCTTGGCGATGAAGCCGAACACCTCCTGCGTGTTTTAATACCATCCACTCTCAAGCCTCCGATATTCCAACGAAAGCCCATGTAAATTTCGGGTCGGTGATCACCTCATCGTGTTCGAAAATTAACAGAAGAGGCTTTAACCCGCCTCCTCACCCGCATCTCACGCAATGTCGACACAGGCCGCATGATGTGAAGAATTAGAAGTTGCCACGCGAATTATGCTGACTCGTCTAAATCAACTCATTGGCGAGTAGAAAACTTCCTCGCGGGGTCTCCTTCCTCCGGCCTGTCGTTTTCTGTCACTTTTTGAAATGACAACTAAATGGCATACCTGTCACACCCGCCCCGTTGTCCTCACTTCATCAAATGCCTTATCACCCGAATTGGTTTGCGATAATAGCAAGGCGGAGTAATTACGGGCAGAATTGAACACAAGATGTGGGGATGGGGCGTCTGGACGGGACGTGACGGGGCGGGCTGCGGCAGGAGGTGGAGACGATCCGCTGCCCACTCAGAGACGCAGGAGGGGCGGCGCGCGCTGCAGAGGCTGACGGCGACTCGCATGCACGCACGGGCCAACGAGCCAATCAGCGAGCTGCGGTCAAATAATACATCGCGTCCTCCGCCATGCGCCCGCTGGCACATCGTCTTCCGGTGACAAGTCGGGGGAGAAAAGCATCATCCGCCTTACCCTCGTACGTTCTAAACACACACACACACACACACTCTCTTTAATTTGACCTCTCCTGCTTTACTTCCAGTGTCTTTTTAGTGCCACAACCAGTGAAAAGCTACCCGCTCACTTGTCACATGAATTAGCACGGAGATTTGTGATGGCATTTGTTGTTTTCCAGAGTGCAGAATGCCTCTTCTTCCATACCAAGTCGCGGAATCCGGCGAACGGTTGCAACACTTCTGTCAGGATGCCCTATTTTCTCCGCAACATCCATTCATTTCAAATGAGCAAATAAACACCCTCAAAGTGGCAGCCGCCTCCTATGAATTGTTCACTTCCTTATTCCTCCAATTTCAACGGAAACAGCTTCTGCCACCGTCTGCGTCGACGTTGCAGCCTTCTGACCGACTGCCTGGCTTCACCAGGTCCCACAGATACTCCACTTTAGCCAGACGACATCCCGGCCCGTTGTTTCGACGCGGCGGCCGAGTGCGGCTGGCAGATGGAAGTGTTCAAAAGATTGAAGGACTCAAAATTGTGGACTTTCTACGAACCGCCATGTCACTCGGTGGGGCATCACTGCTCCAGTGGGTCGAGATCGAGCGGATTTTCGTTGAAAATTCGCCTGTCGGTGGCCATCGTGGAGTTGTGAAAATACGATTTTCCCTGTATACCGACGTGATACGCGAGGATGAAAAGAACTATGTCACCCTTCCGGTAAGGAGTTCGGCCAACTTCTTAAACGGCCAAAAATTAAACTGTCACTTGGTTTGTCGGGACGCCTAGGGGGAGAGAAAGCCTCAAATTACAATTTCACAGGCATAAAGGGTTCCAAGGGTGGGCTTTGAAGCAATGAGGTCTTAGATTCAAAATAGCACTGTCAGAACGTGTTAACGAGGAGGAACTCCGTCGCACTTTAAAGTGTTACATTCAGCTGAGGAGAAGTGAGGGACGCGGATAGCGCCACCGCCTTTTCCGCATCTCCCCCACTGATTGTTGAGTGAAATCAACTTTACTTCCCTCAACTGCGATTGGCGAAGGGTTACTTCGGAGTCAGTCCGCCCCCAAAGTTGCCCCTGCGAGGCAGCCTGCTGACCTCCCGTGGGAAAATGGGGCCATTACCAAATTCCCCACCTTCCAGCCGCCTTCGGGGTGGCAGGTGCCCTCGGGGCAGGTTGAGATTAAAGCCCCCATTGGGTGACATAATCAGATGTGGTGTTTATCTGCTACGCCTCAGTTAATCAACCGCAGTGGAAAGGAGGAGGTGAAAGAATTCTCGGACCACTGACGACAACGGACTGGCTAATTATTTATTTCGTAGAAAAATTTCGTATTCTTCCTATAAGTGCGCAATAACAGGTGTGTTAGAAATGTGTAAATTTGGCTTGATTTTGTTTAATTTCAAAACAAACGCACACGTATCAGTCGTCTGAGGGCAGCGGATAATGAAACATCGTGCCGAAGTCGAGGCCTGCCGAGGTGGAGGTGGCGCAGCTGCTTTCCGCAAAGCAGAATTACATGCAGAATTACATGCTACTGGAGGAAAAATTTTAATCCCAGGAATTGAAAGCTCCCGCTAATGTATTATTTTTGCCTTTTATTTACTAATATTTTCTTTTAAGACCTCTATCACATTCGATCACATCTGCGGCCAAGAGCAGCCCTTCTTCGTCAGGTTCCACGGTTGGGCGTCCTGTAATCCCTACTCCACACAAACAAAATACGGCATGTCCTGTCGACAACTTTCGGTCAGGGACTTTTGCCTCGTTGTTGTTCCCCCAGAAATTGCCACCTCCCACGCGCCTCGTCCGCCCCACCCGCCGGCTGGGCGTGCGCCTCCGTCCGACGGACGCTCGAAAGCCGCGGTCCCGGCGCCGATGAATCAAACCCCTCCGAGGTGAGTGCATCCTCCTACTGGTCTGTCCCGTCCTCACCACCCAACAGACGTCCACTTCTCGGCTGGTCCGAGGAGGTGGGGATTCTTGCTAAGCTGTACTAGAGAACCTTCTGTCGGGCGCACTCGCCAAGCCTGTTGTAAGCGCAAGTCTGTCGTGGGAAAAAGGAGACCTATAAATAGCGAGAACGACAACCCAGGATTAAAGCGTTTCCATATCCCCTTGGCTACAACCATACACGCAACAATTTACGTTAGTTGCCCAATTTGGAGGACATTAACTGGGTCTGCTTGTATTTCAGCTTTCTCTCTCAGCCCGAGCTCTCCACATTCATGCCGCCACAGCCGTTGGATCTGAAGAAGGAGGGTTGCAAAAAAACTCAAGGCACGGTGCCAAAATATTTCACTGCAATCTCCTTAGCCGAGTCGCCCTTTAAGGCGACGAAGTGACAGCTGCCAGCGGTGCAATAGATCCTGTGTTTCTGTACATTTGACATACACCCAAATTATGTAAAATAAAGCGAATGTGAATACACACTAAAAGCAGCTTTCGGTGGGAGTTGGGGATGGAGGAGAGCTGAAGGAGACAGGTTCAGCCGGAGGCTAAGTAACACATTTCCACCGCTCCCAGGGGTCGGTGGGGGCTCGGAAGCAGGGCCAAATCGCGTCCGCGTTCATTTATGAGGCGCACTTAGGCATCTCGCAGTAAATTCAACGTTCAAACGAGTGAATGCACGTTGAGGCCGTCCAAGTTTCACACTTCCTGCATGCCTATTGCTACTTTTGGCTGATATATACCGAAAGAGTTGAGCACACCATCTGACATTTCCAAGGCTGCGGTCACGTTTGCGTTGATGTCGAAAGTGAAGGCTTGAGAAGGAGCGACTGGTGCCAGTGGTGAGGAGTTTTGATAAACATTCTTCAAACAAGGAGTCGCCAAATTTTCCTACGGTAAAAGGAGGCGACATGTTGGGTACGGATCGCGTGAGGAGGTTTAATCGGGCAATAAACTTATCTGGACAATGTCTCTCCACTTCCTCTCTCGAGAAGGTATACGACCGGCCGAAGTGGACTACCGTGAATGCAATCATCCAATGCCACCTGTTTTGTACTTCTATGAAAGACCATAGAGAGTGCATACGAAAAAATCTCGGCAATGCGTATACTCGGTGAACGGAGAGAAGCGGTTCTGTGGTAGTTTACTATACCTCCACCGCCTATTTCATGTTTATTAGCGACTAGTGGAGTCGGACTGTTGCGCAACCCACGGAGGCTGGGCTATACAGCTTCAATGCTAATTCCGGCAAATATAAATTGCAAATGGGGATTCCACGACAGTCCCACAGCACTTGTTGTTATCATTTAAGTTCGTTCCCATGGCCCAGTATGGTGTCCCAACAGGTGAACCTAGTCCAGATTCTAATCCTAGGCCCCATTGTGTAAACAAACCCGCACAAGCTTCGATAGGAAGGTAAGGCCCATAAATCTACGATTATTTTTGTCCCATTTTATTTATACATCCCTCCCCACTGGTGTGTGCATGTAGGTGTGTATGTGTGTCTGTGTTCAGCAATTAACATTTATACCTCATGATGCAACAGGAAACGTGCGACTTTTACCGTAAACAAAGGACTGGCTTATGGACTTTGCCCTTAGTCCAAACCCAGTAGATTAACTATACTGTTTTGATATTTACTCTTTGATCAGAACAACTCCTCGACCTCTTCAGTGCCTGCTGTTCCTCTTTTTACGGGCAGTTTGGCATCACCAGGGGGGGAAGCTGTCCACCTCATGAATACTATTTGGGACCTCAGAGAGAATGGGCAAAATACTTTGTAGAATCGTACTATGTAAACAGCATCTGGTGGAAATTTTGTGCTGATTGGTTTAAATAAAGGCTTAACACTTTCGCGGAAATAATAAAGCGTCTGATGGCGCAATCTCTTTGGTGGGTTTCCCTTGGCGGAATTTGGCGACAACTTCTAACACATGTTTTCACTAATTTTCTCAATAGTTGCTCCAGCTTTGGTACCGCATGGCACCCCAGACCTGTAATGACCATTTTAAAGTTGTCATTTGTTGAACGGTACAAATGTTATTGCCAGATGAACTTTCCTTGTGCATTTTTCGACAGACACTGTAATTGGGTGAAAATGGCCTGGTGGTTGGTTTTGACAGATTGGCTGAACAAAAGAGAGCACTGTTCCATAAGCTAACTAACAAACTAATAAATATCATCTACACGCGTGCTTTGAGATGATCTAATGGGGTGGTTTTGTGATTTTAACTCTTTTACAATTATTTAATATTCTTGAGAAACATCGCAGCACTATGTCAAATAAATTCTACTTATGTGTAATTAGTAACAATGTATTCTTTTGGTTGATTTAACTACCATTTGGTCAATAATGCTGCTTTAAATCTTGTTTCTGTTGGGAAGGAAAAGGTCAAATGAAAAAGAGAACCAGAAGTATAACGTGTGGGAACAGTACGCATTGATACCTAAACCAAGGCTTAATTTCTTTTTTCCTTGACTTTTTACATATCATTAACTTTCAAGTACTCTCACACGTAAATGGAGCATTAAATCCGCCCAAAAGCCATGTGCCACGGTATGGAACTCCACCAAACTACAATATTTTGCCTCGATGCAAATGCCACATAAAAGGGATGTGCCACCCAGCATGAGTTCAATTAATGGAAGAATTATTAAAGCAAAATTTCATAAAAGGTTCACCCTCATATTCGCGCTCTCAAAAGAAGCTCCGTATCCTGTCTGTGGGTACGCATATTCACGTTTGCCGTAAAAGGATTTATGTATGCATTGCCCTTTACCATTTATGCATATCAGAGATAAACGTAGTCGCCACAGCCCACATGTGTGTTTACGCCAAACGCCATCCGTCTCCTCTTGCATTGTTAGGGTATAAATGTTAATTGCCGCACACGTACACACGCCTACACCAAAGCCGTATGCATGAATACGACTGAGCCGAGGGTAAGTTATGATTTATGAGATCAGTTTTTGCTCCACCCTCTGCGCGTTTGTTTACACAATGGGGTTACGAAGTAGAATCTGGAAGACATTCCCCTGTTATTATAGCATACATGGGCATGGGAACGACCTACTGTATGGTAAGGAGGATGGATTTGTGTGCTTCAGGGCTTTTTCATATGAAAAAAAAAAGAATCGCTCGATCTACCTCATAATTCACCGTCTAACCTTGTTATTAGCCCATTGGGGGCAAAATACTGTCTCATTACGGACCAAGGATGAATAAAGGAGTCCTCACCAGTCGAGTTTACCGGGTTGCCTACCTTAAAAATTAATTCGGCATATCTTTGTGTCTCTTTTGCAAAAGCAGTGAGGAGTATACTAGTTGAAGGTGTTTCTCTATCCTCGCCGGAGGAGATGATAGAAGTTTCTCTTACACAATATGCCCATTTGGGTATTTTGCAGTACGCTATTGAAAACAAGGTTCTCTCAACGTTTCCGAGCTCTATAAATGGGCGGCTTGAATGATATTCCGCCCAACCTGACTGCAGATTAGGAGATTAGGTGATAGACAGAACAAACTGTGATTGTTCAACCTAAGGAAAATAACCTATTCATTTACGCGAAGGGAGGGAAATTCTCGACTAAAATGGCATAGAGGAATCAGAAACTGGCGTCTGTTGGGATCTCAGAAATGGAAGGAGAATAAATGATTACGCGATGGCATATGAGGAGCGTTTAATTCAAGTCTATTTTGCCTAACTGGAGTCTCCAACACGGTAAAAATGCAAAAAGGAGTTAGAAACACTTTCTGTTTTCCTGTTTGCTCGCAAAGTGCCGAGGGATTTCACGTACGATGCTGAAAGATTCCAAAATTGCTTCGGGAGGACATGCGAAAAATGTGTGACTGTCAAAAGGCCATCCTGTGGGGACTCAATAGGCGCTGGTTAGTCGGTCACTTTCCTTCTACCTACCATCCCACGTCCGTTGCGTGAAGCAGTCGAAAGGGCAACGAGGAGGAGGAGAATCTGAACAAAAAAATTTGCCGCGGTTAAACGTCCCATCCTCCCATCACTGCAGATGTGGTGAGGGTTCGAGTGAAGTTATGGCAAGATATCCTTCTTGATGGAGTTACCTCGTCCAGACGGGCAAAGTTATCACTTTAACTTGTGAATGGACGGATATGTGAGGCTGACAGTCACTCTTTACTCCGAATGCCACCATTCCTTTTTCCTTCTGCCTAAGATTGTCATCTCATAACTCCCATCACTCATCTGACATCGGGACGGAAGGAAGTTATACTTCTGCCTTTCCAGAGAGCATCAGCGAGACAATCGCCTCCTTCTCTACTCGAAAGGCGACCGCGAGGTTTCATCAGAGTCTAGTAGACTCGCAACTTTTCCACTTAACCCTTTGCGCCCGAGCGACGCTGCTGCGTCGCAACGGTCATTTTAAACTCGATCTGTTTATTTACAATGTGCGAGAAGATATTTCTTCCTGAAATACCTCGTGGACTAGGCTCAGTTTCTTCAGTTTCGGCATAAGCATCCGCTTGATGAGAAGATTGCCGCTCGTTTGATTACGAAGTGGGGCGCAGGGAACTCTATTGTAAAGGTTTAAGGTTACGTTTCATCAATAAGGCCAAAATTATATTATTCCATACGAAATTTGCATTTAAAAACGACCTCGAGTTCACGTCTTCGTGGGAGTGAGGCCCAATGTTCCTCGACGACATGTGACCCCCAGAAAAAGGCAGAGCTGGGTGGAGCTTTGACCAAAAAGAGCTTTTTTCTCAGTTCGGCACGTTGCTCAAGCACTTTGTCTTCTTACTGGTCAGCGAATATCTTTCTCTGGACCAGTCTGGTCCCTCCTCGTCATTGTTTGCGGCACGAGAACCTCGCCACTAAGTGTCCATCAATCCGTGAAATGCTGAATCATTGTAGGAGGACTCTTTTCCTCCTTCTTCACCCTCATGGGCTCCGACTGGCCACGCATTGTTTCTTCTTGAGTCTGTTAATCGCAGCAGCGGTGACCATGGCCTGCCCACTGACTGCCTCACCCGAGTGATCGGCTTCCGCTCGCCGACACGCTCGGCTGACAGCGGCTATTGCGTTTGCTGCCTCGAGGCCTCTCCGCGTGCACATCCACTACTCCTCCCAAGTCCACGTGTGGAGAATCTTTCGCCGCGCACCATTTCACCTTACGCTGAATGCGATGCTCGGGAACTCGTGCCACTACTTGAGGTCGCATGTGTATTTCCTCAATAAAATGAGATTTCCCCTCAAATTGCACATCCTTATCACTTCAAATTGGAGTCCACACGCAGTTTGTTAACCCCTTACACTCGAGTTGAGCCCGACTGATTCAAAGTGTCAACTCGAGAGACGCGGCTATGGCGTTACGGTGCTTTTAACTCGATCTGATTATTTACGATGTGTAAAAAGATATTGCTCTCTGAAATGTTCTCGTGGACTAGGCTCACTTACATTTTTGGCAAATCTTAGCTCACTTTAGTTAGTCTCAGCATAGCCTCTTCTCGAAACAGTCTTGCAAGGAATAGAGAAGATGGAATTTTCGGAGAGAGTGAGGGAGGGTGGCTAAAGGTGGAATAGTGGGAGATCTTTGTGACTGCTCCAACTTTTCACAAAAAAACGCTGCTCTGATTCAAGAGAGTACGGGGGAAGAGGATGTGTCTCTCACCTGAGCCACGGAAGAAGTGCAAGTCATGTCGGAGCTATGAGAATCGCAAATAAAAGTCTACTTGAAGACTGCAGTTCATTTGTGAGGTATTCTTTTGTTGCGGAGTTTTGCTTATCTCCGCAGCCGGTGGGGGTTTCACGGAATGAGGGCGGACGGCCAAAAGGCGGGAGTTGGTGGGAGGCCTGTGTGACTGCTCCGCCATTTCGCCAGAAATTCTCTGCTCCGCGGGAGCATCGCGCCGCCATCGTTGCGTCAACTCCCGTGGCCGCATAACACACAAAGAGACGTGAGAAGGCGAACTTGACGCCTCGCGTCCCAGCGGCGCTGCTGCGGCGTTACGGCGTTACGGCGTTACGGTGGTTTTTGACTCGATCCACTTAATTACGATGTGCGAGAAGAGGTTTCTCTCCGAAACACCCCCGTCGAGTGGGTTTGGTTTCCATTTTATGCCAAAATCTTAGCTCACTTTGGTTAGTCTGAGCACAGCATTGGCGAGTAACAGTTTTGGCAGCGAGACTGATACTTGAGGAGTTTTGGAGCCCACTAAAACTCCGGACCTCGACCAGATCGGCTCGTGTTCGGGCGAATTCGCCTCTGCCGCCTTGGGTGAATAAATTACATTCATTGGCGCAAACGAGAGCATCCAGTGGAGGCGACGGTGTGGAAGCAAGGGATGTGAGAGACGACTAAAAATTAGGATCATTTACTGCGGGAGGAGGTGGGACGCAAGCGAAACCGCGGAACATTGCACCCGAATTGTACGAAATTTATGGGTGGCGTTGATCGCGCGGTCCAATGTGCATCAGCGTGCTGTTTCCTCCGCAAGACCGCTTAAATGCTAATGTGAGCGTCTTTTTTGTCCTGCATGGGAAATCGCCCATTCAACCCCTCCATTTCGTGCAAACTGGGAGAGACCAAAAAGGGGAAAAGCCACTCAGCCATTTGCTGTCCGTAAAAACGCTTGTCGAGCAAGTGAAAGGATCACATCTCCAGCTTCGGGAGGGGCGACTGCGTCGCCTTCCGCTGAAACTACGACGAAAGTGAAAGCTTTGCGGGTAGGAAGAGTGCCGAAAGGGGCTGAAAGGTTCCCGCCAGCCGCAACACCCCCGAGAGCAGACGGCGACTGAGGCATCCCTGTGGAAGGGAGGACGCCCTCGGCGAATCCGACGTGCCGAAGCTGGTGTGACGTGGAGAGGGCGGAAGTCTGGGCATTCACTGTTGTTTTAATCGAGGTGGAGACACACCGCCGGGTGGCCGGTTGGCCAGAATGCTGGTCGAGGAAGTCGTCAGCTCGCTTCCTCTCTCTGCGGACACACGTGTGAGGGGGAAGTGACGTCCCACTCAGATATACGTGTTTTTTTCATGATACACCGAGGATGCCACTTTGACATTTTTTCACGAAATATCACACGCAAACTAATTATTCAGTTTGCAGTGCCGGTGAAACTTTGTCATTTGTATGCGTTTGTTTGAATTGAGGTGGTGGTTTTCAAGGGCTCGTAAAATGCTCCTTCCCACTTTGGCCGAGGTGTCTCGGGCTGGTGGTTCGCACAAGCGACAAAGGCGCGAGAAGTGCAAGGCATTAACATTCACATTTAGTTTTGTTTAAGGCCTTCACCGCTCCCGCAAAGCCTTCGCATGAGTATCTGCCGGTGCCTGTGGATAACTACGGGTTGCGAGATGTTAATCAGCGTAAACAAAGGCGCGTAATCAAACCTGTCGCCAACCGCGGTGGCGACGGCGCGTAGGTGCACCGCGGCGGAGACGCGGAATAGGTGCCGCGGCGACCCGCGCTCGGGGCTCCGGTGCGCGGTGCGTCGCGTCGCAACGCCCCTCGTCCGCCACCGCCACCACCACCGACACCGACACCGACACCGTCGCACCTACGACCTGTTTGAACACCTCGGAGGTCTGAGCTAGGCCACTTGTATTTTCTCCTGCTCTCTCGACTGCGGAATCGCTGTGGACGCTTACTCCCTTCGTCCGTCCTCAGCAAGTAACAGAATCGCCGTTGGCACTTCAGTCAAATGGGCTTCTCTTGGTCCAGTTTGTACGGCATCCTTCGGAGCACCAGTTGGCCAGATTTTTTTTGCATTCCCATCGGTCAAGCACGACATATGCAGTTGGATGCAAGCACAACCGGACGATGGAGTGGAGAAACACCTCTTGAAACAGAGTTTCTCCAATGGAAGTCGTTTTGACTGAAGATAATAAGTAGTGCCAAGAGAAAAAATTGTGCTTTTTGTAAATTTCTCCTACTTCTTTTGCGCGCCTCTTTCAGAGTTGACAATCTGATACGCGTTCTACAGGAGCATAACAGTCTGACATTCGACTGGTGGACACCACATTAGCCCAAATCACCTGCTCACTTGTCTACTCTTCTCCCTCCTGGCACCTCGTGCTAGTCGAGAAGCTCCTTGCCTTACCAAAAGTCCCGTTTATTCCACTTTGCAATCGCCATTATTTTGTCTTTGGTGGCCTCAGTTTCCCTCCAATGCGTAATCTTTCGTTGTGTGTGTGTCCGAGTCGCGTGGATAACCCTCCTCCATTTTGCAGTGAATCCCCTTTTAAGAGCCAAACACATCCACACAAATGGATCTGTAAATGGGCACGCAAGCACCAGAGAAAATGCATACCGACACTTATTCTCTGCGCCTCATTGAACTCCACGGACGACCGTCAACTCTTTCACCTTGCGGCGAGAGGTTGAAATGCCTCAAGCATTACAGGCAGCCCTCAGTTGCGCTGATGGCATGGCAATTGTCTTCAGTTGGGTCCCCAGGACCGGTCAGCAGTAGCATGTAAATGAAGCTCCATGGAACTCCTGCGCTGATTTAGGGAGAAATGCGGTGGGGCGGTTGAAAGATCCCCTACCTTTCGGCTTTTTTTGGATGGGAGGGATTTTGCAGCAGGTTGAAAGCCATGAAACGGGCGTTGAACACAAGTCGAAAAACAAACAGTCGCAATTTTTCACATTATTCATCATAGTCAAACGAAAACGACTTCCATTGGCACCTACGAGTTTCTGACAATGATTTGGGGAAATTCTTTTATACCTTTTGGAAAATAACCATTTACTTTGAGAGTTAATAAACTATTCCAAGTCTTATGAAACAGCATTTCAGATTTCGCTTTTTCTGCCGTTTAAAAAAAATTCGCAATAGTCGACTGGCGATTTGTCGGTTGAATGTGGAGGACGTGGGGGAATTTCATATCGTCGAGAAGTTATTTATTTTGTCAGCACTCGTTGAAGCTTTATTTGGTCGTCGTTCAGCCTTATCATGCGCCTGTGCTTTTGCCGTCAACCGGTCATCATCTGCGCTCGCGTCCCATGTTCCCTCGGCAGGAACATGTGTCCCCTTTTTATTCTTCTTCATTTATTGTACACTGATGTTTTAACAACCGTTTGAATTGCTGGTTCCCATGCAGATGAGACGCAAGTTCACGAATAGTTTCGTGCGTGAGTTCGGATTCCACACTCGCCGCCCTTCATCCATCCTCGTTATCAACATCGGCCGGTGGTTTTCACCGGAGCTCCTTCCCGATCCCCAAATTGACGGAGGGAAATTTTTGGCAAAAACGTCTAACACTCATGTAAGTCGCACTTCGTTTGGATTTGGTATTTGCGAAGGATAGAATAAAAGTAGACTACAAACAGCGAAAAATATTTATCAAATGAGTAAGAAGAATACCTGTATCACTTTTTAAATAAAAATTTCGAGCCCTCTTTAAAGAAGCAGACTAATAATAAACGCCTGTTTCATGGTTTCCAACCTATTACACTCAAATAACGCCGAGCGTTTTGCATTTTTCCATACCAAAATGTTGTAATTGTGAGTTTAGTTAGATCCAATCTCGTCAAGTGCGATTCGAGAAAAAGCTGCCCATCGTTATCGTTTTGTCTTTCGCTAAACGCCATGTTCTTCCTACTGTACGTTTTTCCTTTGGTGAAAAGGGCTTTGAAGATATGGACAGGCGAAGTGGATGTAACAGTACAGATCCGCCTTACGTTTGCATCAGCGAGGGCCTGCATCTCCTCCACTTCCACAAGAGCGCCTCCTTGCGGGACTGATACTCCCGGTAAAAAGGTTGACGCAACGAAAAACAAACCCTTCATTAGCCTCAGCAACCGCATCTCATCAACGGTATTGAGATGGTCCTGGCGAGCTGGAGGAGTCGGAAGCTGTGTAAAACGCAGTAAGAAAAAGGCCTCCTTAGAGGATTCGGAAAAGACCGGACGTAGGTTTGCTTTTTAAATTCCTACTTAATTAAGGGCCAAGCAATGGGTATTTTGGTCACTTGAAGGCAAAAATTGAGCTTTATCCCCAGAGGACACGGCCTACTTCAGAATTCGCTTCGAGCATTTCATTTTATATCGCCGAGGAAATGGACAGAGTTAATTACTACCAAATTTTTCATGGGAGTCCCATGACACCGTCGACTCGGAATGTCTGAGAAAAAGTCATTATAAAGCGAATGTGATTTTCATGTGTTACATAGCATGAGAAACACTCCACCTCACCTGCCTTACACCAAAATGTGTCACTTTGTCTGTTCTCCTCGTGAGGGCCTTTCGCAACCACGGACAGAGTTGGTGAAGTAACTGTTGAGTAGTAAATCCTTTGGACGCGAGGTGAGCTGTCTAACGCCCAAATTCCAGTTTGCGGGATTGAATATTCCCTGACTCTTCATTGAACGTACTACGAAACCGTGAAAACCATGTCTGCCGCGACCGACGCCCTCCGCGGCACCCGCGGCTGGTGAGATGAGTGAAATTGCATCTGAACTAACCTCCGCATGTTCGTGGTGGCATGTTGCCTCGTCCACACCCAATTTAGGCCAAAAGGACCCGTCTTCGGGGATGAGTCCCACAATTTTAGACTTGTGTCCACATAAATCCCAACCACTTCTTAAACGTGGCCGGCTTATAAAGAAGAGACTTGTGGTAAGCCTGTCTCTCTCGAAGTTTTAGAGGCCCACGGTACTACAATGGGTGCAACTGGAGGTTAAAATTTAGTGTCATAATGTAAAGTTGAGGTGATTTAATACAATGCAACAGACGAGAGCGTTGACAGGATTAATGATTAGCAAAAATTAGTAAACGAACAGGACAGAAGAGATCCGAAGACCAGGGAAGGAAAAGAAGATTATTTTGACAATTTCTCTATGGCTAAGTGGACTGAATTAAAGCCGTCAAGTTAAATCAGTCAATCTGGCGTAAAGCAAGAAGGTACAGGACAAACTGTACGCGCGACTCCAAATCCTTTGAAATCGAGGTGGTGTGCTGGTGGTGATTGTGGCGATGAAGAAGTGGAGAAAGGCATAAATCGCGAGGGTTCATGTTCAATCAATCACCATAAAATCGCATGGAGTCCATCAAATACGCCACCATCTCCCCCCACTCCCTCCCTTTCTCCCCATCCGATGCTACGCCAAGTGCTGTCAGTCATAACGTATTACGGCAGGTAGTTCCGTGCATTCATAACACTGATATTCTGCAAGTCTCCTTCGAGCCAATTCGCATGAAAAGACAGGTGTCAGCCACCGACTCGGTCGGACATCACTCCGAATCACTCACATCACCAAAATCCCTCCCCATACCCTGCCCTCATCGCCCTTCTCTCCCCTTCTTGCCCTTCATTCCCTTTTCTCCTTACCTCTGCTCCCCTCTTCCCTCCTCTTCCCTCCTCTCCTCTCTTCTTCAATCCTCTTTTTCCTCTTAGTCTCTGCCTCACCTCACAGCGCCTCCCTTCGTTTACCCCGATTGTTCTGTCTTCCTCAAAAGCCAACCATGTTCGACGCGCGGAGAGGAGTTTTACTAATTTCAAACCTCAGTCTCCAACACTACTGGTGGCTTGGTGGTCTACCGAGCATATCACTCGAAATCCTATTGAAACCTCATCATATAAGGACATTTTGAATTCTGCCGCCTGGAATATCATCCAAAATATGTTTCAGCAGGACAACTAGTGAGTGAATTATTTCCCCCAAAAATTCGTATTTGTAGCAAACTCAAGTCTTTTTGGCTAGATGTAGACTTTACCATACTGGTGCATTCTCACTTTCCAACCGCTGAACAAGCCGTTTTCCCCGAAATTCCACCGCCAGGGTCACCCGTTTGAAAAGCATTGGGGAGGGAAATGCGCGACATATTGGTATAGCAAAAATTCACTTTATTTAGTGAATCAAACTGCCTTCCACAGACGATTGATTCTCCATTACAGTTGAGGTCCCTGCGGTTAGAAGTAGTCCAATCGAGAGAATGCGTAGTGGAGGGAAACGGCCCAAAGACACAGACTTCCCGCCACTATCTTGGTAGACGCGGATGGTGTGCAAAGTCCGTTTTGGCATTTATGTCCACGCGGACATTTGCTGCAACTGTCCCCCTTTTCGTAAGGCTTCTTGCCGCGATAGTTGCCTCTGAAAGGCATGTCGAAGTTAGAACGAAGAATAAAAATGGGAAGTGAGGCGTTTACTAGTCTGTCACTCACGCTGGGCTGTACTGGCATGCCATGAAGTAAATTGGCTTCGGCCATGTAGGCATTATGCTGTTGCACTCCCTGACAGCGCATCCAAGCCTCGATGAATTTGCCCACACCATCTGTTGCAACACACAAGGAAGGCAACCAATGGGCGGAAATTAGGGAGGAGAAATCATAGACATTGTTGAAACTACCGGTCTGCCCTACTATGAATCGCATTAACTAAACACTTTCACTACTTCGGTGACATCTTTTTCGGTAGATCGACAAATTGCGAGACCGAAAGGAAGTAGACGAACGTACCTGTGTGTAGTGGCCACACATTTGGCCTTTTACACAGGAATTGCTGTCGTACGAATAGTACTGATATTCTCTGTACCACCTGTCCGCCAGTGCCACCACGTCCAGACTGCTGCCGCCACTCACTGCGATGTTCTGTCCGACGCCCCTGTACTCTGGATGGTGCAATGGATCGGGATGTTTGAATTCGCATCTCGCCACCCACTTGACAGCCAAGTCCTCCATATCACTGTCATACACCTCCGAAAATAAAAGACACGTAAGACACCACACTCCAGTTTAAGTTTGTGAGAACGTTGATTAGTTAAGACAGTTGGCGGTCTGCCCAAGCTCTTCAAAGCACACACCATTTTGAGCATGTTTGCCGCGGCAGGGTGAACTTTTGACCTCTTGTCATTGTGGAACGCTAAAAGTTCGTTTTTCTCCCTTACAGAGGGCTGATGTGAGGCTGCGAGGAACAGCAGTGGCACAAGGCAGAGTATTCCTTTCATTCTTTCTTCCGGATTTCCTGTTTGTTAGACCGCCTCTCACGCAACCTGCACCTCGACGCATAAGACGGGGTTGGTGAGCATAAGGTATGCGCCGGGTTGTCACTTATATACCACTCCGATGGCACCACTATCGACGCTAACCACGTGATGCCACGGCAGACCACTGCGTGGGATCGGAGTCAAGTCGTGCACACAGGCAGGGGATGCTCCGTCCTCTGCAGAGGGTGGCTTTGGAGGAGACGTGGGCATGGACGAAGGCCCCTATTCTTAATAAAAGCGTAGCAAATTACTCAATCTGTTTAATTCTGCTGAAAAGTGTGTGGTGAGGCTTTTGAATGTGGATATAAATGCGATTGGAAAATTTCTACGCTATCTACGCCAACTATTGGGGGAGTGAGGAGTTTGTGTCGTCGGATCTTTTCCCCACTCTACGTTTTCTCTTGATTGGACTACAACAGTGAGCATCATTACTGCACCGGAGAAAAAGACCCGCGTGTGAATTTCTGTGCCACCCATGCCTCTCCTTCCCCTTCCGAGCTCTTTTCGTCCAGCTGACGCTGTGGGTTCGAGTCATGGGAAACCAAATGGGTACTTCGCTTATACACATACGCTTCCCCACAAAGAAAAGGATACACAAAGGGATATTCGGAAAGCGAGAATAGTTTCATTTCAATCGGTAGCGTCTCACCAGCTGGTGTGGCTTTTGTCCAGTTCCAGAGGACCCGGGACGAAGGTTGAAAGGACGTTGACGTGATGGCAGGACAGGTGTCCTTGTACAGTTTTCCAAGAGTCTCTTTGCTGAATGATTGATTAGTGAGATCGCGGTAGTTTGGTAAAGTTGCTGTCTAGGCAAAAGACTTCAACACGTTGCAAGAATGAATTTCAGGCAAGGAAACCACAGATTACTGGTGTATCGCCACAAAGGAAACGTCCCTATGTTTGGCACGTTAGGTTATGTGGCGAAATTCAATGCTGCATCACAAACGACTCGTGGATAAACCACGCAACGGGGCACATGTCCACGTGGAACACCTGATGTGCTTGTTGGAAATGCAGACTCGCAGGTCTGCAGGTCAAATCCACTGCCTCGATGTGCCTTCGCGTGGGTTGCAGACCTTCGTTCATCTAGTAGCCTTCAGTAGACCATTGCTGATGGAGTAGTGCTGAAAGTCGAACGAAATTACGCTCAGCACCGCACCATCTTTTGAGATGACAAGCATAATAGTTCACCTAAACAGGTAACTTTCTTGTAACTTGCTTCAAACAGTCTTCTTGGAGGCAGGATACAAGTTGCTTATTTATGATGTGGCTGCATTTAAACTTCTAATGCAATGCTCGGGAGACCACCAAGCCACCAGTAGTGTTGGAGACTGAGGTTTGAAATGAGTAAAACTCCTCGCCGCGCGTCGAACATGGTTGGCTTTTGAGGAAGACAGAACAATCGGGGTAAACGAAGGGAGGCGCTGTGAGGTGAGGCAGAGACTAAGAGGAAAAAGAGGATTGAAGAAGAGAGGAGAGGAGGGAAGAGGAGGGGAAGAGGGAGCAGAGGTAAGGAGAAAAAGGGAATGAAGGGCAGAGAAGGGAGAGAAGGCGATGAGGGCAGGGTATGGAGAGGGATTTTGTGATGTGAGTGATTCGGAGTGAAGTCCGACCGAGTGGTTGGCTGACACTTGCCTTTCATGCAAACTGGCTCGAAGGAGACTTGCAGGGTATCAGCGTTATGAATGCACTGAACTACCCTGCCGTAACACGTTATGACTGGCAGCACTTAGCGTAGCATCGGATGGGGAGAAAGGGAGGGAGTGGGGGGAGATGGTGGCGTATTTGATGGACTCCATGCGATTTTATGGTGATTGATTGAACATGAACCCTCGCGATTTATGCCTTTCTCCACTTCTTCATCGCTGCAATCGCCGCCAGCACCACCACCACAAACATATACGCTCTCTCCTTCCTCTCCTCCTCCTCGTCCTACACCGACGCTCCCAACTCCGAGTCAGCCTCCTTCCCTCCCCCCTTCTCCTCAGCTGCATCTGCATATGCCCATGGTTAGATTCCTGCAAACAGCGCATTACCTCATCTTGACGTGCTCCTACGGGATTGAGGAGAAGTGAATGCAGGCAGACGAGTGCAATATGATCCATGTAATTGACAAAACAACGCATTTGCAACAGAAAAGTGTGTTGCACACTTTATGATTTCTGATTGTATCACATCGACATCTCACAAACAGGATTTTGGGCACCTCACACCGACACGGTGGCGTAGATGCACTCGAGTGAGATGTGTCAGCAGTGACGCCTGTCCGTGCTCCCAACTTCCTCTCTTCTGCATCCGCGCTAGGCCGGAGTGTGGTGTGGAGGGGAGGAGAGCTTTGGTGGAGAAGAACAGGTGTTAGTGCGTCTTTTGAGTGTACACCGCACGACAATGGCAATGGGTCTTGCTGTCTCAGGTTTTTCGCTTTCCTCGGTCCCCAGTGGGCAGCGCATCGCTTGCAAACTTCATGTTCTTGTAAACCCGAAAGCTGCGGGGTGAAGAGGGGAGCATCACCTCTCCCTTTTCAGTCGTAATTGCGGCTCAAGTGCAGCTCAAGTGGGTGTCTGTGGCAGTTGTGCAATCATCGTGGCGAAGGCCTCGTACCAACTCCAATTGGCATCTTATACTGCTGCAATAAGGGACCACTTCCGGTTGGCGATTGTTGCACAATATTTCGTACGGAGTTATCCTCTTCGTCTGTCTAATATACGTCTGTTGTGCACCCTTTAAGCCAATGTAGCATTGTGAACGACTTTACGTCAAATAGTGTGATTATTGTAAGTTGGGAAGAGTTCGCTGCGCTACTTCCCACGACACCGTGAATGGAAGGTTAATTAGGCTGAGTGGAGGGTTTGTGCCCCTATTTCCCAGGAATTTTTTTCATCTCATAGGTATGAGACAAGGGGACTTCAACAGCCATGGTCACCCGTATAATGGTAGTGAAGAGCCAGAGACTGTGGCTGCCACTTCGCTGTCTATGACGTTTGGAGGGGTGGGGTTATGCATTGAAGGAAATGCTCCCCTTTGCTACACATACGCCACGAAGTGGTCTAGAACACATGGAAATGGACGGGCAGGATAAGTGGCGCTATGTCTTGTTAAATTTACACTTAATTTAACTTTGCTCCGCTCCACTGTGGCCGTATGATGTGACTTCGGTTGTCATGTGGATTGAGGACACTCCTCGAGGCGCTTTGTTTGTGCAGTGTTCTTTTGCCGAAACAAATGCCACAACGGGGACGAGTGTGGATGGCGTGTGGACGCAGGACTCATCCTCATCGCCGCAGCTCGATGGACATGAAACAAATGGGACGTGCTCGAGATGAGGTGTGGATGCCCATATGTAGTTGATGCCAAGTGTCGCGTAGGGTGGAGCAGACTTCGTGGAAACCTTCATTCACGACATCAGTGTGCCGAGATGTTGAACTGATGTCACGGGGAGGCAGTACCCCTTCGGTGGAGCGTGGAACTCATCGTCTCCCACGACGTGTCTTACTCTGGTCTCGGTGATGTTCGCATCGCACGTAAACTCAGCCCTAGCGTAAGGGGAGCCTGGTAAATGGAGTGTTGTGCGATGAAAGGCGACACTTTGTGTCGGTGCTGTTTGTGAAATAAGCCAACATAGTTTAGTGAACACATGAAGTTGATGTTGGCTGCTGGCTGCATGTTGGTGACTTAGGCCGGGTGTGTGCAGTCGGGATTGGAACAAGATTTGGTGCCACAAAAGGGGTAGACTGAAAAGTAGAGAGCAAAGCCAATGTACGTCCTTACGATCGGAGTGACTGATTGTCAGTTGATATGTATGACAAAGAGTCCAAACGAATGCAGTAAGACAGTAGAATGTGCGCGAACTCTCTAGTCACTGTTCCTCCAACTCCACATCCATACACATGTGGGGAAGGTGTTTGTCTCGCCTCTTTGCCACCCAGGCGGTTGTACACCCTGCACTAGACACCTTCATGGTCCAACGCTTCCGCTCTCATTGCCCGTCTCATCGTGATCACGTCAGTCTCATCGAGGTGACAATAGGGCTCAATTTGATTTTCTTCGACCGCATTCCGTACAGTGGGAGTTGATAGACTTGCCAACAGCGCAGTTGAGATGTGAAGTAAGAAGTGCGTGGCACATTCGATGTCAGTCAAATGTGCAGTAGGCTTCGATGAATGGCGATCTTACAGAATAAGACATCGCAAGGGCATCGGTGCAAAATGATTGCTGACAGGGCAACTCCATCTCGAAGGGTCACTGTGAAGAGGACATCTCTTCTTCACGACAGCGCTGACACGCCTGATTGGTTACTCGATCACATGGAGTCTAATTCTGTTGGCAGAGCATGCTTTAGCCTAAACCACCCACTCGTTGATTTGCCCGAGAAGAGATAAATTTGACAGTCCAAACACAGCTGCAATTGCTTTCGTATCCGTAGGAGCAAAGAGTGTACTCGGCACCAACTCTTTAGCTACTTACAACATGTCTTTCGCACTTAGAGGTTACTTTACCAGTTGACGCTGGTTAAGTCTGACGCTAGGATGGGACTGATGCGGCCTAAAGCGGCGATCATGTTGTCGTCGAGCATGCACGGCGGCCAGGTTAAGCTAACGAGTAGGTGGGGATGGAGGCATATCCAGCTAAATTTTGACAAGCCTTGTATTCCGTTTTCGGAGAGGACTTTCTACACTGCGTGCGGGTCGCCGGCTAAAAGGCGACAAAATGCGCGAACGCCCTAGATTAAGAATGTGGGTCAATTAGAATGCTGTGTGTCCCACAGCCAATGGCCAGTTGTGGCGAGGAAGTGGCGACAACTTTGCGCAACTTTGTTGTTGCTTCTTTACATTGGGTTAAGTGCTCTTCGGGCGGGAATAGTCTCCGCTGCGAGTGAAATGGAGACAGTAGAAGGCATCAGTCGGGCGAAAGAACATTAATAGGAGCATAAGGAATGTTCACCGCACCCACGTCGTCAGGCACAGGCAGGGAGATTGCGGAGAAGTCTGGTGTAACGATATCTAAAGTCTCTCTTCAACGTCATTGAGTACGTAGTCTGTCCACTCCCCACCCACCTCCTTGGTCGGGCTGCTAATGAACCACCCCGGCCGTGGATCCACGTGTATTTACCGTAGGAGGTGCATCTCTTGGTCATCTTCTGCTGCTCCTAGTTGAGCGCGTAATTTATTTTCTCGCCTGTTGACTCTACGCGATGAGGAGACTTGTGGGATGTGGCCAGGAGCCCCACTGGCAGTTGTCCCAACGAATTTGTGATATCTTTAGAGGATTCTTGGAAGGAGAACACTCTCACATGTTGGGCAGGATAGTCGAGAGGAGCTCGTGGCAACACCCAGGCGAACGGGTATGAACTGGCTCTCTTTAGGTTGAAAAAGACGTTTGTTGGAATAGAAACTGTTGCCTTTGATCCTCGTAGCATGAGACGACACAGTCTACTTTCTCACGTTCGGTGAAATGAGCACGTATTGTGACGAGATGCGTGGCTTATTTTCGAGACCACGGGCACGCATCTTCGACTAGTTCCTCGCCTTACAGGCCATACTCATCGTCGTACCGTGGCTCAACCTGCACGTTTGCAAGTTATCACCTCGCCCAGAGAGACGTTCCTCTTTCTGAGCAAAAGATGATCTTGGAAAGGCCACTGACTGCACGCTCGCCGTTTTCAGTGACTTAGGCGTGGAATTCAGACTGTTCTTATTTTCCGAAGTAATGATATTCAGCCATTGTGCCTATTCATCTACAAACTCATTCGACCAATGAGGTTGTAAGCACCACTAGAGCCTCGACCGTAGGTGTTCAGTCGCAGGTGAACGGAGTACTCTAAGCCTGTCTAAAGTCGTGCTCTTAGGCGGAATTTAAGAGTGGAGAGACGTAAAGCTTGCATGATTCTGCTGCACGAAAGCGCGGATCTTGTAATTTTCTTGCCCCGATGTTGAGGCACATTCCCAGTCACTGCAGCAACTTGGTGCCTTACAACAGATCGACTGACCGAACTCAGTGCCAAAAACTTCTCCTCTACGCCTACCGAGCCGCCCAGCCCACGGCATCAGGCTGTTAATCTCGATGACGGCGCCATCAGCACGGTGTGTAATAACGAGCTCAGTGCCTCGTCAGCCCACCGGAAACGTCTTATGCGTAGAGGCGCACGGTGGGGAAGAGGAGGCCTAGCAAGCGTCAAATCGGCACGGAAGAATGTTTTGAGCACTGTGCCTCGGGCCCCGATGGTCTTTGCAGTCACATTTCGGCCGCCGAAGCAGTGTTCTTTTGGAGCTGCTTATCCCCAAACATTCGGACAGCAGCGGCTAAGCCAGGAATATGTTGTTCCTTTGGTGTCTTTCCTCATCTCCTGTGGCAAATGACGTGACGGGTGCCGATTGGGCGTGAAATAAATGCGTTTCACTTTGACAGACTAGTGCCAAGAACTCGGGGAACGGAACCTGATCCCCTACTGCGCGTTAAATGTGTATTCGAATATCCCAACTAAACGAAGTAAGGTATCCCCAAGAAGGAGACAGGGAACAGGATATGAGAAAAAGCTAGACGATGTGGCAATGGCAAGTCGACGGTGTCCCGAAGGCAAGAAGCATTCCTATAACTCAAATTGTAGCGTCTACGGTCAACTGTGGTGTCACTGCACACAGGCATGTTCATCTACGTCCTTCTCAGTCCCGCCATTCGTCGGAATGCCGAAAGAGGTGCAGTGTAAGTCGCGTCTTGCGATGATATTTGGTGAACCACTTCGACGATGGCGGCTGCAGCTAATCAGAAGGCTAAACGCCACGAATTTTGGTGGCGTCAGTGCACCCTCATTCGCGAATTTGCTATGAACTGTTCACGGTCCATTGAGTCCGCACTTCGGCGTCAGGTGGTGTGGCCACCCCAGGAAGGCTTGGCTGAGCCATTCACCAGTGTGGTTGGCCAAGCCAATTTGCCTCATTGGCATGCGAGTAGAGTCCCGCTTGAGTGAAAGCCACCAAAAGGCTGCTTGTCCACCACATGTGCCCAGACTCTTCTCCTTTCAACCGCCCGTAACATCTGCTCTTGCTCCAATTTTGGCGGACGAAAGCCGTGCAGAAGAGACGCACCCTCCATTGTCTGTCCAGTACGACCAATGTGGAAGAGCGGACTTTGTGCGCCATCTGCCTCGTCACAGTTCCGCACAGGCGGGCTCTCTCTTTGGGCAGCATCTCTCACCTACTTCTTTTCGAGCGAGTTGACAGCACCACACTCGCTTGTCAAACTTCGCCAGTGTTGACGTAGTGGCTAAGTCTTGTGTCATGAATAACCTCAATTTTTCAATTATTGACAGCCCTCGTTTCGCAGCATCACTCGTAAGCCATGCGATGTCCCGAAGAACATTTGTCGAGTAGTTCCTTCCATATACGCGCCACGAGGGCCATATCCTGCTCACCCACTTCGCGGTACTGTTCAAAACATGCTGATGAGGTGAAGAGGTTTCAGCAGTCCCAACACCAAAGATTGCGCTGCCGCCACAAATGTTTCCTTGCGGATTTACTCATAGCAGATCCACTTTGCACGGCCTCATTTGCAAATAGTCTCGAGCGACTTACACCGGTGGTGTGAAAAGCGATTATTTTTTATATTCTAATCGTTTAGACATTTTGAGTGAAATCGAGGGCAAACGAGGAGGCCGGCAGTGCAGTGCAGTGAGTAAGTGATGTAGTGCCCTTCCCAAGTGCGTCGGCACCGTCTGCGCTCGATCTTCTACCTTCGACTGCCTCCATATTCAAGACTAGTCATTGAGGCAGTCGTTGCCACGAGATTCGTGCTGATTTCCACAGTGTTCTGCGTGGAAGTGAGGAATGTTTCAGGGAGACATCCAGGGCGGGTGATGACCCGTATGTTCTTCCCCGTCCATGGTTGTTTTGGACTTCGTCGACGCAAGAATTTCATTGCTTCTCAGCGTCGGTCGGGTGGTATTGCACGGAGAGATATTTTACTGAGTTGGAGGAAAAGTTAGTTTAGAATTGCTGAAAAGGTTTTCCCACGCTACTTCCGCTAATTGCCTTTAAATTGTCCTGGTCTAGTAGTTTTGCGTCTTTCACACCGAGTCGTGAAGGGAGGTAAATTTCAATTAATGGTGAGGGAGCAGTGGGAAAACAGGGCCTGCGCAGTCAGTCGGGTGGAGGTGCAGACACCAATGAAGTTAGGCTACGTAGCTGAAGGGGTGATGGTCCTTGGACTTGCAGCCAGCCCATTACAATTCATCTCGTCATTCACTTTGTTTATGGCTATGTCGCAATACATCCACTGACAGCTTCCCATTAGGATACCCCAAATGACCTTTCCTCCTCCTTATTTGCGACAATCGCCGGTGAATGAGGTGCTATTCACTTGCAGAAGTAGCGAATAATTAAAGATATACAGCAAAGTAATAATAAAAGTAATTATGTTGGTGCATATACACGCCATATTTTGCTTGCCAACCCTCATTAGAGGTAGAAATTAACTTTTTACCCACTGAATTCAACACATTACCAATCACGCTTCATATGTGAAGTTATTTGCACCAAATACATCCTAACAATGAATTTCTTCCCACAGGACAAATTGCACTTTTAGACCTCACTTCGTGACAAATGACGAATGCAGAAACGGAAGTATGAACTCTTCCTTCCACCGTGGGCCGACCAATGCGTCCCCTGTGCTCGAGTAAAAAGAAAGAGGGAGAGAGTGAGATGCTGTGACACTTTCTGACAACAGACAAAGGAAAAGCTTTCTTTGGGACTACTTTGTGTCTCCTTTACAAGGGACTTGCTGAATCGGCGCCTGCGTGCCGTCAAACCATTCCTTGTTTAATGTTAAGCTGTGAAATTTGTTTTCATCTGACCTCGACTTAGTTATTCATGTGCGCCAAAGGAATGCCCCTTCCCTTCTGCAACCGCAGATTATTACTGACGCTGTGGGCCCAAAGCAGCATAGTCCCACAGCTTTAGGGCTTTTAGGTAAGGGAGTCAGTAAACTCTAAAAATTTCATGAACAGCGGAGATTATGTTTAATGCGAGTTAACCGAACTTGAATATGTTGGCAGGTCTAATCTCTATGCCACGTCTTACGGGGATTAATGAGCACCACCAATTTTTCGAGGTGTATGATTATGCTCCTAGTTGTGAATTCTTAAAGTCCAACAGATGAGTTAACAATTATGTCTTACAATATGTGGTTAGAAGTAGTCATCGTTCAGCAATCAGGTTTGAGGTGACAGTCTCCTGTGATGATGGACATGTTTGTCGCGCGTAACAGTATTGAAGGACCATGTTGTCATCATAGTAGAGATTTTACAGTGATTAAGAATCAGACTGATTGAGGCGGAGAAAACGGGGGCTAACAGGAGCTGTGACCACCACACTCATTTACTTCGTCTTTATCAGAACATCGTGAACTTAATGTAGGTGTATTTTCGCATGCATCTCGCAATTTGTTTCATCCTGCTTACTCCATTGCAGACCCTGACTGTAGGTCAAGGCAGGAGCAGGACCGTTAGGCCATACAGAAATGGAGACGCTACCAGCGCATGGTTACCAACACAGTAGATGGATCAGATCTAATAAACAGTATACTGTTTCGCAAGAGGTGCTTTTTCTTTACTCGTTGTCACCGAAGTGGTTCTGAATTGATGCCTGATAACAATTCCTGAGCATGAGAGAGTACCGTGATATTTATTAAAATTCTTAATGAACTATACAAAAAGTGCAGGAAAACGACTGGTTCCGCTATGGAGTAGGATGATCTTGTGAGTCTTCACCTCACATCTCCCACATATTGGGCAAAAGGTAAAATATAGTTGGCCGGTGGCAAGCTACAGCAGAGATGCTGTGCGTATTTGAATCGACACTATATTTAGCGACCGTTTCGCCTTTATGTCACCGCTTACTATTAAGCCAGGTGTGAGTAATTAACAAAGTTTTTGAATTTTGCCCCTATCACGGACTGCCAACATTCCTGGAATTACTCGGGAGACGTTAATTTTGATGTCTAGGCGGAAGAATCCTGGCTCCACTTAATTTGGCCTCGGCTTACTTAAGTGCTCGCAGATAATAAGTTGCATATCCTTTAAATCACAATTAAATTTGTTAACGATATTACTTTCACATTTGGTACAAGGGATTTAATAATTTATCTCGTTCAGTCTATTGTTAAAGTGTCGCACTAATCTCACATTTTTATTCTTAAAATTCCACAATATACAGACGAGATCTGGTGCGACCTAAATTTTGATATGCTATTGATATCTATATTAATTCGTGATATGCTTATGTAAGCAATAATGTTCGCGCGTTCCCCGATTTCGGCCTTCCTTAGTCATGACCGCGCGATATGACAGAGCGATCACTGTGTTTTCCCCGGATGGCCATTTGTTTCAGGTCGAATACGCCCAAGAGGCAGTGAAGAAAGGATCAACTGCTGTAATTCCTCTTACGGACCAAATAGTTTTCTATAGGTTGGAGTAAAGGGTAAGGACTGTGTGGTACTATGCGTTGAGAAGAAGGCCGCGACCAAGCTTCAGAATGACAGAACCGTTCACAAGATTTCCCTCCTGGATGAACACATATCGGTGGCTTTTGCAGGTCTTACTGCCGATGCAAGAATTTTGATTGATAGAATGCGAATTGAATGCAAGAGTTATCGTCTGACTGTCGAAGATCCTGTTACTGTAGAATATATAGCCCGGCACATGGCACAACTAAAGCAGAAATATACTCAAAGTAATGGTCGCAGACCATTTGGAGTTTCCACTCTTCTTTGTGGCGTCAACCACGACGGGTCTACTCACTTGTTTCAAACTGATCCTTCTGGAACGCATTTCGAGTGGCTGGTAAATGTCATTCACCAGTTAAACTTGTAATCTTAGGCTAATGCGATTGGCAAAAACTCCAAGACCGCTCGTGAGTTCTTAGAGAAGAACTACTCAGAGGCTGCTGTAGCTACGGAAGAGGGCACCATAAAACTCGCCGTTAAGGCGCTGTTTGAAGTTGTGCAGACAGGTGCCAAACACATGGAATTGGGAGTGATGAAGCGGAAGTATGATCATAAGCCTGGAGAGCCTTTTACGGAATGGAAGGTAGATTTTTTGTGTATTTCCACTATTCGCTTTGATTTCTTTAAGTTTCTATTGTACCTTACAATCGTGAATGTTCAAATCTCACAATCTTCTTTCTTGAGTTGAAAGTTTTCAGTTATTTAGTATTTGCGCCTTGATAAAAGCCTTTTACTCGGTGGACGTCTGTCATTGGGTGATATCGTCTTCCTATCGCCAAATTAGTTGATCCGTGACCTTTCCATTGCGATTTTCCATTTAATCATGATAGCATTACTTTTTCGTAAACGACTCTTACGATATCTTATGGGAGGTGTAATTAACGGATTCAGACGACTTAATTTCTGCTAGCTCCGACACACAGACACGGGGTCTTTCTTATTCCACTTTTTCTTTTGCTGGAGAACGAGCTTTGATCATCATTGTTATTGAACAAGAAGTAAAGCGACAGGTTTATGCATAATTTTTGGTTCGCACAATTGTTAAGAATGATATATCTATAGAACAGGAAAGATTCACCGCACCGTTTGGTAACCTTATTCTGGTGGTGTAGCTTTGTATACTACGTATTCACAGTGAATGTGAGTATCCTGTCCAAGTAAATAGGAATTTTACCTGTCTTCTCTTAAATGTTACTCCCGGACAGATGCTCACTTCGGAGGAAATCGAAGACTATGTAAAGGCGATTGAACGGGAGCGAGAGGAGGAGGCGGAGAAAAAGAAACAGAAGAAGGAGTCTGCGACGTCCGGTGGTGCTTATTAAAAAAACAACTGGTTTTGCCAACGATTAAATGAGCTGTTTTTGGCCCACATATGGCTTCCTTTATACTCTCTAATGAAATCCCATTTCCTATGTAATGTTTGTTATCAGTCCACTAGATCCGTGGTAGCTGGGTTGGCAAATAGAGCTTGTAAGTGCCATACTTGAAGCCGAGGGTGTTCTTTTTATAGTAGTTAAGGTATAACAGTGCGGATTTCTTTGATACTGATTGACTATGTCAACTGAGTTGGAATAGTCCTTGTTGGGTTACATGGGATGGGGGTAGGGTTATTTTAAATGGTGTATTCCTGCCTCAAGCTGGAGTTCTACGCAGGTTTGAACACTATTTCCATTCAACCCAAGGAACTTGTGGTTGTGAGGCTTTGCGTTGGTGCTCTTAAGGATACGGTAAGTGAAGAGTGGGAGGCGGGATTTTAGCGTTTTGTTAGGTATGTCTCCCTTAACTGGGACGTTTTAATATTCTACTACCAAACTAGTCCAATTGTTGTTTAGAAATAGAAGAGATCATGACAGGGATTGGATGTAATTGCGTTAGACTTACTGTATATGTTCAATGTCTTAGGTCATGTTCAAAGTTTTTGCACTTTTCTCAGGATGTTGAGGTTGAAAGGGTTAAGAGACGGAATCTACTAACGGGACAAACACATTCTTCATGCTCATAAAAATTATGCGTTAGAACATGTTAAATGCGACACCCTCGGGGGATGGGTTGGGAGCATTACATTGTATTATGACTGGTGGATTTGAGTGAGGTGACATCGTAATACCATTTGAATGAATGTAGCCTGAGAGTGGCCCTAAAGGTTGCCAATTCGTACACTACGCCCTGCCACACTCCCACTTGTTACGGTAAATGCATCGTATTTCTGTCTGATCATTCTTTCTTCAAATGAACCGAATCTTACCGGTGCGTCCACAGGGTTCGACACTGAGTGATGGCGGCACGTCTTTCCTATCTAGTGCTAACACGACAGCCTTGTAGGCCAGTCGAATTAGGAGGATTTTAATTGAATGTGGAGGGTTAAATCCAATGACACAGTTGTACTGACTGGGGATTTCGTAGAGATTCGCTTCAACTGGCTGATTCCGTGCTGAAAGACAATTTTCTAACAGTAGAGTTAGCGATTTCGTCGGAGTAATAAAATGCATGCGTGCTGGGTCTTCCAAGTCAATGCTTTGACCGTAATGAGGCGAATAGGAAAGTGATATGTTGTTAGCGTAGGGTAGAGACTAGGGGCAACTGGTTGAGCAAACTAAGTCGCCGTTCGTGAGTATATCGAAAAAATGATCAGTTCGATCCAGATTTCAAATAATAACAAACTACCTAGGTACATAACGTTCTATGTTATTGCGTCTTCCATTCTAATTTTTTGTATTCCCTATTTAACTTTGTTCCTGTGTCTTATTTACTCCGAAGATGAAGTTACACAGACTCTTAACCCATATTTGCCTCCACTTTGTGACGAGTTCAGTTTGCAATCGAGTTTGTTGAGTCATGTATCCTCGGGGGAGGAACAGTATTTTAATGTATAAAGACAATTCTTTGATGAGTGCAAGTTTGTTATTGCATCATACTAGGTTTTTGGAATAGCGCCTATGTTAATAAATTTACAGGTAACATTTATCAAATGTTGGCCTTCGCATTACTCAATCCGAGGTGTGGTATTAACGGATATATGCTTCCAGTCCTACCTATAATGTAGTTAAGTGACCGAGTAAGAAGGATATTTACTTTACCAATCAGTCGGATATTTCGCTCGGCTATGACGACATTGCTTGGGGGTAGACTCAAGCCTTTGATCAGCGTGTTATTTATTTGCGATGATGCGGGAAGGAGGCACAGAAACACGCTTCATCTAATTAACTCCCCTTCATAACTACCTGGCCTCCCATAGATGTTGTAGCAAAGGCTATTTCTAACGCATTGCCCAAGTGCTTATCCCGCCCTTTCCCTGCCCTTGAAGTAGTACGGGAAGAGCCTACAATTTAATACCTCACAAAAGCTGAAAATCAGAACACTGTTACTATATGAGAATGCCCTTCTTTAGCAGTTAAGCAAATACTCAGAATATTTAACCAAATTATTTAATTAGAGTATCAAATTATGCTTCGCCAGCGGTAAAGGTGGTCTAAGGTTTGCTTATCGTTAACATTTGTCGAGAAGCCGACTAACTGAATAGAAGTTTTATTTTTCCCTATAAGGTTGATAAAACGGATAAAGGGGAAATGCAGAGAGCAGAAGCTATGGTATACGTATTTGCGACAGCGGTGATTATTGAAAGTAATTTCAATGGCATGACAAAGGGTGTTTCAGTGAATATTTTTCAATTGCCTACTTAAGGCTTGAGGAATCCCGGGCACAAAAGCTTGTAATCACGAATAAGACCCAATGGGGCGAAATTTCTGAGAAGAGGAAGTATTAGAATGTCAAAGATTGAGTTGGTGTTGATCGCAGACATTATTACACCATTCGCTTCTGTACAAATATTTAACCTGCGGGTCCAGGAGCGTGAGCCCGTACACACTCGTAAAAAATAATTCTACAAAATAATTGGTGAAACGGTATCGAAGAGGCTTTAAACTCTCTACTGTTATTTCAATACACAGAACTAATATTTCGTTACTTGTATAATAATTAATCTGTTTACCCCGCGTAAGATTGCCAGTCGAGGTAAATTGGCATAAGACGGACGAGGCGATTGTTCCAAGAATTTCTGCCGGGAAATGCTAAAAATAATATTTCGTTATTCTTAAGTAAATCGTCCAAAAGCCAATACTGTGAATGAACACGGTATTCTCGATCATTTAAACTCCCGACACGGGTCAATTCCGACAAACCAGAGAAGAGAATTTCTTTAACATTCTCTAAAAATGAGCCTGTATTAAAATTAAAAAGCGTTATACCTGCTCCACAATGGCGACGAGTTGCATATCTTAAAGTTAATATTCACACAGACAAAACAACAAACGGTATTTTGGCACAAAAATTCCTTCTGAAATTCCGATTCCTTTATTTTTACCTTCGGTTACGCATTAATGCTCTCCTCAAGTCTATTGGTCTTTAATTGGAGCCCGTTTTGGTGGCATGTAGAACCCGCTCCGAGGATGCCTCTTTTGAAGAAGTTCTTTTCCAAAGATCCTCTTTCAGACGGGACCTTACCAACCAATGGGGGATTTAGCTCTTTGAAACCGGAGCTTCAGGAACGATTAGCATGCGGCGTCAAATATAACAGTCAGTAATATTTGTTTTAACGTTGGTCTGATTTTCTTGGTTTTTATGCTTTGCTCTCAGACTCAGGGTTCCCTTATTTCATAATTTTTCAGTGAAATTGGTTATCCGAGGGGACCGAAAAACCGGAAAAAGTACACTTCTTTCTCGAATTAAAGGGGAAGGATTCAGTCCAACGTATACGCCGACCGATGAAATCAAGGTTAATATTTCATTTTATTAGTTCGTTACTTCAGCACTTTATATAACGTTCACTGATTTCACATCCAGGTGGCATGTATCTTATGGAATTATCAGCCCACTGACGATGTTGTGAAAGTGGACGTATGGGACGTCGTCGACAAAGGTCGCCAACGGGAAGTTAAACATGGCACAACCGCATCTGGATATATTTCGAGATTAAAAAATAAGTCTCAAGTATGCCGTATATCAACCTTATCGTAGCTTTTCGTCTCCATATTTTTCTCATATATTTTAACTGGTAATGCCTCTTCCATACTTCCCATTTAAAATATGCTATCTGTTAGTGGTAGCGGTTTCTTCTCCCCCACTTGGACATAGAAAATGCTACTAAGTTTTCGTAAATTTCTAGACTACCATAGCTATGGCCTCATTGGATTCAACATTTATCGATGTCTACAAAGGCGCTAACTGTGTCTTTTTGATTTTTGATCTTACGAGCAAGTGGTGAGTGGTTGATTAGTTTCTACATCCCCCTTAATTTCGTCAGGTCTTTGACTTCACTTGCCTATTTAACTTAACTTTCGGAACCTTTGTATGCATGTCGTTTTCTCCTTTCTAGTTTCGATACTAGACTAGCCATTTCTTATATCTAAATTCATCTCTAAATCGCAATTTCTCGTTTTGAAAAGCGGTTCCTAAGTGTGTTTACTTGTAAATTAATTCGTTACGACAAAGAAACGATGGCTCAGTAGGCAAAACTGGACCTTTATGCGTTTACTTTTGCAGGGTCATGCATTTTTTCGGTTCACGACATTTCATCAATCGCAAGTAAATCTTATTTTACACAACGGTAATTCGTAGAAAATTTTTGCGATATTATACTCGTTTTTCTCGCTGTAATTTTGAGATGTCTTAGATATTTACAATGCGTATAAGGCCGGACACATCGTTTGCTATAGATGTACGTTAAAATAGACATGTGGACACCAAAGGCACTGTTGGTAACACCTTATATCGTCAACATGGCGAAAAAAGCGCAAATTGGCATTAGATTGAAGTTTATCCTTTCCGATCAGGACCTTCGAGTACGTACGTCGAGAACTCCCCAAGGTGCCGCATTCAGTACCCGTCCTGCTTGTAGGGAACTTTCGCGACGCTGTCGCCGTTAATGGTACAAACCGAGAGATCACCGAGACTGAACTTCGTTCCCTCATTAGACGAGTGACGAAGATGCGACAAGTAGCTACTCCCTCATCCAATTCTGATAGCTTTGTATCAGACATTCCTAAGAAATACATGTATGTCTATTCCTACTGTTCACCGGAGTCAGCATTTTTTTCTCCTTTTCTTGGAAGGTGAACATCGTCTGCTCGGATCTCCATACCCCAGTTTTTTAATCTAAATCTTGCTCCTTTATTCATCGAACACTTCCTTTTATTATTATTTCTCTATGTTTATATCTCACATTAAAAAGTGAATACCGTGCAGGCATTAAAAGGTTAGGAGATCAGTTTTATGAACATCATTAATGGGAATCCAAGAAACCGTTTTGAGAGTAAATATTCTGTTTATTAGTTACAAAACTCTTTTTTCGTGGATTTATTTGATTGCTTCTCCATGTTAGACATTTTTTCGAGGTTTATTGTCTTGAAATTTGATCCCATGCTAATAAACTAGAACAATGAATTATCGTACCAATTTCCCAACATAGGTAAATACGATGCACCTTTAGTGAGCATAACTTTACTCTCCTGGTTGAGCGTTATTCGTCCATCATGCGGATTTATATCCACACTTTCTTTTTTGCCATTGGCATTCTCGCTGATATGATCTTGCCAATTTGCTGCATCAAGAAGTTTTACTGGTTTTTGTTTACTTTTTACATTGAAAACATACCGCAAAGACATCTTGACCTTTTTTTGCCATAGACGCGCACCGATACGCTACTGCGAGACCTCAATGCAGAATGGATTTGGCCTAATGTACATCCACCGCTTCCTCAACATTCCATTCCTCCACCTGCAATGCTCTTATCTGCTTCAGTCTCTAGCCACGAATCGTCAAGCTTTCTTCACTATTAATCAAGAACTCGACCTCGCTGAGGAAAATCGGGAAGCCATTTGTTCTTACGAAAAGTACATTTTAAAATCCTATCATTCGTTCATTGTTCAGCAGTTATGCTGATTACTTTCCTATATACAGAGTTCTATTTTCTCACATCTTTATTTATTGTAAATGTCGCAGAAATCTACTAAATTTTGGGATTGTCTTTATCACTTTGTATAATTCATTCGAGAGTTATTAGTGAAAACACAAATTTCATTTGCATTTTTTTCACCCCATTTTGTTAAAGTTGCCCCATTCATTACGTGTCTAAACAACTTATATGAACTTCAAAGAAGTTAGTCGGAATTACCCTTCTTTTCTTAAATTCGATTCTTCTTTATGATACTCACCGGTCCGCAATCGTCTGCATGCAAATAAAATTTGAGCCATTCTAGGCAAATATTGCGCTAAATATGTGTGAGAACGTTGACTTTTCAATTTTTGTGTAACTGCTGTTATGTGCATTTTTGACAAATGTTTTATTACCTTTTCCGGTGAACTTCATCCCACAATCAATCTAAAACGCTTAGCTTTCGGCTTTCGTGAAGTATGAGGATTGTCTAGGGCGGCATTAGCCTCCAGTCCCTATTCATTTGCATGCTCTCCTAACTTTTTTGTCTTATTGGAAGTATCAAAGGGTAGATTTGTTAGTACACCCGTAGTACTTGCATTACTCTGACTTTAACATGTTTTGCTCATATGGCAAATGGATTAAAGATAGTGATAATGTACATAGTTATTTACTTCAATCCCCTTGGCATTTCAAGTTTTTTCCTTCTTTATTTTGCATATTTTTTGGTAACTAACTTAGTTCGAGATAGGAGCTATAACTTCCTTTTTGTGAAAGGTTCGTACGGTGGTTGGAAAATCCCCAAGGGGCAGGGGCAGTTTCGTCACTATACCCTTCAGGTAAGTGGTTGGTCTATTTTGTCATCAAAATTTTGCTTGTTAATGTTTAAACACCTGGTTTTTCATCTTTCAGTCGAAAATAAGAAAGAGATGGGTCTACGAGAAACCTCCAAAATTTCAACTGTCAATGAGCGGGCTGATGGAGAATTTTCTTTAATCCGTGAGTTTGCAATTATCCTCATTTTCGTTTTTATAACCCCTCTTATTTTCTATTTTATAAAAGAGTATTTGCTCGTAGGTGGGAAATTACGTGTTCGACTGTGATACGTGATAGAATGTCTGCGGGCATGTTGACATGACTGGTCTCAAATAGTTGGTAATTTTAGTGCTTGTATATCACGGTTTTCAATACATTATTAATAAGATTTGCCTTTGAAATCCTAATTCAAAAATGTTTAATTGTGGGACATATAAATTACCCTCGTAGCGCATTTCTAAGACCGTTATTGTATTTTTCTAGCCCCTAAAAGCGGTCTGGTCAAAGAATCTCATTTGCCCCCAATCGACACCGAGGATGTGGAATTTCATGAGTTCCTCCTAAAATCCGGCAGTCCGTCTCCGAATGTACCTTTGCCTACTGACGACTTGGATGTAACTGTGGAGGCGAATGAAACGTTAGTGGAATCTAATAAAATTTAAATCTTAAAATTTCGTCATTTTTGGCAATATTTTACTTTTTACTACTAACTTGAAATCCTTATTTCTCATTGCGATTGAAATTGAAATGTAGCCATCAAGTAAGATTCTATCATCACTTAGAGATTTTGGTATCCGTTGACAAATCGTGGGATTCATTGAAGAACTCTGCGTAAACAGTTCACCAAACTTACGCAGAAATAGAACAAATATGCGTTATGTGTGACGCATGCTGCATTCAATGTAAACACTTATGAAAACTTTGTATAATTGGGTGTTCCGGGGCCAACCGTCAAATGTAACCATATCTGTGGATTTTTCCGGCGTTGTATGCGTATTTGGTGTATGTTAGTTAAATCTTTTAATGATTTTACGACTAATTCTCTCTCTTTTTTGGACTTCAAGGTGCCGATTTGTGAAGGTTCATGATCGTCCATAGTAGACCTTCAAATTGTACATAAGATTACATTATTCTCTAATCTATACACCCTCCAATTCTTGTTTAATAATGGACTGTAGTTTTTAAAAATCTTACGCCAACGCTTACAAAGTTGCACTGCGCTTTTTTGGATTCTTCAATGCAGACCATATTACTGGAGACATATCGTTGTTCACTTCTGGAATGTCATATTTCAGTTGTTACCGGCTAACTTGGGTTTCTTTTCTAGTTGCCCGAATGGACTTCCTTTGGTGGCAGCATTTCAGGAAGACATTGATCCTGATGATGTTACGATAAACGGTCTCTCAAGTCTTTTCACCGGCCCAACGGCAATGGTGATAGTCTTCATCCACTTGGCGATTCGGTGGATGACGACCCCTTGGACGAAGACGATGACGACTTGATGAACGCAGATGATGATGACGATGAGGAACAGTTGGGACCAGCATTGGGCCTGGCCTCGTTTGCCACTGAATCTGTGGATGATGAACATTCCTCGGTGGGTGGTTCTACCTTTCTCAACCTATAAAGTAACCTTATTGTTGTGATTTCTGGTTAATTTTCTTTTTTTTCAGTTCTCTACCATTTATTCTACGTTCCTGATATTCTGAGTCGTTTTTTTCGCACGCTCTGATTTTCATTGTTACTGTGTACCATGTTTCTGGCTATGTGAAACTAAAAAATGAACACGACCGTGTTAATTTCGTAGGCGAACAAACTGTTTGAAGGTAATCTATGCCATGGCAACAAGCTGAGACCCAGCAGACCTTAATAAGATTAATATCTTTGTGACCATCAAATGAAATTCCCGAGTAGTCATTTCCAATAGCGATAAACTCCGGTGCATTGGATCCTCTCATTGACGTTTCAGGGTAACGATAATAACTTTAATTAGATCACTTTAGTACTTATTAGGGAATAATCGCGTTATCAGGATGTCACTAATAGTTACTTTATTTTGTTGTCATCCATTTATTGTATTGTTATTTGGACCTCATTACTTTTCCGTTTATTGTAGGCGAAAACCGATGGTAGACCGCAAATGGATAAACCTCCGGATTTCGTAAAGTCGTCTTGTTCTTCATCTCCCACTTCCGTCTCCAATTCACCAGTGAAACAAACACTTCTTCCTGAACCCATTGACGATTTGGGCACATTGGAGGAGAGGAGCGCTTTCGAGCGCTTCCTTGATGACATCTAGATATATTTTCCTTCTCTTCCTGTTAGTCTTATTCCTTCATCAGTCATTTCCTTTTTTTATCCCAACGTGTATTGTGATATTGCTAAAGATGACGTGTTTCTTAAAGGTTAACAAACGTATTTGAAACAATATGAGTTGGATGGTGTTGATCCTTAAAAGGAGCCTTTTGACAATAAACTTAACAGTTAAAAGAAACAATACATCTTGGAAAGTGCCACCGGTTTATTGCCAGTTGATTTCTTTTTGGTCATTCTTGGAAGGTTAAGAATGGGAGGGCGTTCCATAACGGAAAGCATGCATCACATTGGGAAAGACACTTGAGGGAAAATCTGTTGCAAAATTAGAGCAGTCTTCATGTATTTGAGTGGACATCCTAGCAGCAAAGGAGGGTTTTTCATTTTTTCTCCAATTTACTACCCGAAAGCCCCAATTAGTATATTGGAATTTAGCAAAGTAACAAGGTGCGGGCTTAGATTTTTCTAGCATGCTTCAATCACTCTACCGCTTAACTTTAGTGTTTTCACACTTCCATTGAGTATCAAATAGGGTTTCTTCTGACATGAAGGGAATTGGTCCTTCAGTAAGGCGATTATAGCGTGTACCAAACCTTAACGATCGGTCAAATCTCCATCTAAACTAACCCACATTCCCGTAGTCTCTAATCACAATACCTCCGTGAATTGCGGTGATTGTTTATACGATGACGCATCATGTCAATGCCAATTTACTCCTTCCAAAGTTTTTCGGCAACAGGTGAAGTGGATTGGGTGCATAAAACACAAGGCCTGGCGACCAACCAGGTAGCGCGAGGGTATGCAACCTTTAAAGGTGATTGTTGTTTACGTTCAGGCAAAACCAGCATCCTCTGTTCACTCCTTTGCGAATTATGATGAACACTTTGGTGGACACTTTAGTTATTTACATCCTTCTCACTGCTCATTGTCAGGCAAAAATTCCTGGACTAGAGGAATGCTCCACTGGTAAGTGTTCTTTTTACACATCCTTCTGTAATTGGGAGAGGTTCTATGCCATACCTTGCTGATGTGTCTTGTAGGTCCAAATATAGGGAAATTCATTGATGGAGAAGTCATTCCTTGTGATGCTGATCCGTGCCCTTTGGTGAAGGGTCAGAACACGTCAATTCAACTCAATTTCACTGTCGGTAAAATCATATTTAGCATTTTATTAATGTACGCTGTCGCTGATTTTAACAGGGTCCCTCTTTTGAACGCTCATTAACTTCGTATTAAACAGCAGAAATATTCGCTCAATAATTGGAGAAATATCTCCGGTCATCATAACAAGAATTTTGCATTTTTAATGTGATTTGGGTATAATCAGCTTGCTAGACTGTAAGCAACTTGACCCTCATAGCAACATTCCCTCGGGGAATTGGTTGGGATGGATCTATTTTTTGAAATGAATAATCCCATTTTCTGTAGTTTACTATTTTAAGGGGCGGCACTTTGTCTTCGCTTTAAATTCTACCAGTGTTTTGCTAAAAGTTGAGGCACATCTTTTACATATTTCTGCGGGAAAGAAGTTGCTGCACTTTGTCTCATTTTATTGTCGAATTATTTTATTTTTTATATTTTCGATAGCGGAGCCTGTGAAAGGAGGCAAAATAATCGTCCACGGCATAATCCATAAAGTTCCTGTTCCTTTCTCTCTGGACGACAACAATCTTTGTCACTTTATTGAACCCGGCTGCACTATTCAACCGAGTGTGCTGGAACAAATGTCTTACAGTCTTTACGTGAAGAATACCTACCCTTCTGTAAGTTCGTCTTTTTTATTTCCACAATTTTTTCTACTTGCCCGCACGAATTATGAGGTTTACCCCATAACAGGGGAGACATCCCGTTAGACTAACATTTATTTCGTTTCACACAAATAGTTGACTTCGTGTTTATGTTTGCTCTTGTAGATCCACTTGACAATCAAGTGGCAGATAATTGACGAATTGGATCGTACTATAGTTTGTATCCAGTTTCCTGGGAACTGACCTCCAAAGCGACAGCACCGCGATCGCGGCAAGCCCCACCAAAACCTAGGACAATACTTGGTCACTTATACAATATTTTTGCCAAAGTATTGCGTTTGGGAGGCCGAAAGTGACATCATTAAAAAAAGAATTCAATTTCAATTTGCTCTGCCTACTACCAATTAGTCAATCTTTACCGAGTGTAAATTTCATTTGTGGCACGACTCCAAATATGCCAGTTTTCCCCCATCTTGTCTACTATAATCACTTTGAATGCTAAAGAATGAGGAACGAGATATCCATTTATTTTCCACATCGGTGACAAAGTAGCAAAGCTTAAGAATATCTGTGTGCAATTAGAGGCGTGAAGCTATTGCTCTATAGAAGTAGTACTCGATTGCTGCATAATTCCTAAGAATGTTAGAGAAATATTGCTTTACATAAATATAAAGATACACTTTTCAGACTTGCTCATCGGCTAGCGAAAAATAAATGTAATGTAATTGTAGACGTCAATTTGAAGCAAAAGTTTCTCAACAATTTCCACAATAATATATTAGCTAATATTACGAACTGAGAAAATTATGGCTAGCCATAAGTCGGCCGAAACACAATGATCCCCGTATAAAGGGTTAAAAGAGTGAGAAATGCGGAAGACAGGGGGCAAGAAAACCCGGCTATAACATTGAGAAATTGGGCGGAGAACCATTAACAGCGATGCGATTTCAGATATGGTGTGTCCTAAGTTAAAAGACTGTCTGAAATTGGGCTGCCTAAAAGTTTGAAAAGGTACGGTAATCGAATCTTTGGGGACTACTTCCATTTAGGGAATGTGAACGCCCAGGACGTGACTGAGATAAAGAGTACAAACGCAAAATCTCGCCTGAGTCATTTCATGCAACAAAGAAAATGGTGGTCTGCACTTGGTTTGGACCAAATTTCTCAAGAACTTGCGAACATCTTGAAACACCAAATATTAAAACAAAATATCGCATTCGCAACCATATTCGGTTATATTAAATAAGTCGATCAGTTTTTTGTACGCTTTATTCTTAAAACAGCAGTGTGTTGAACAAGAATGAAATTTTTTTGCAGCCACAAATTTTAATTTGTTTAGTTGTATTAAAAGCCCACATTCTGGTTCCGTAGTTAAAAACAGTTCCGCATTGACTGTTACGCCGTCACGTCGATGAGTAACGCCTTCCAGTATAACGACAATAGGTAAGCCCCGACTCCTAATTGCGCTTACACACCCTCGTATAGAAATGGTTATACACAACCGCCCGACCAAGTGAGTTATTTGTTTAACATGGGTGCTCGTACTATTATGTTCTCGATATCCTCTAATTTCTTTCGTTCTTGCAGCAATATGTGCCACAGATGAGCCAATTACGTAAGCTTTTTGTTACGGGATCTTAGTTTTTAGCATACATGTATATACCGCAGGGGTTGCAGTACTTTCAGACCTCATCAATCTTTCACCCGCATATGTACCAAACACCCCCTGCTCAGGTTCCTACAATCCCTTCTCAACCCCCATATCCATGCGATTCCGCCGCCCATTTCAAATACTCCAGCTTCACAGGCGTCGGTTATACCTGTTCCCAATAATAGCCAGACTTTGCCACGGAAAGGACTAGATATCTTTGATCCAGAAACGGGTCAAAAGCTTGATATTGAGAAGTATACGCACCGCAAAAAATCAACCTCAGAAACCCCACCATCATCCGTATCCGGAGCAACAGTAACCGTGAAAATTAGAACGCCTCCACCCAAAGAAGTGCCGGTTAAAATAGATCTTGAACCCGAAATTCCCGAGAATGTACAATCTGCAGAGCCGGAGAGTGAAGAGTGTGAATCAAAACCAGATTTCTCTTTAAACTCCGAAGAGGAAACAATCTCGAATAAGGATTCTCAGGAAAGCGATACCTCAAAGGATGAACCCTTGCAAGAAAGTGATGCTTCTAATGCAGATATTTCTCCGAATGACATCGATGGCGATAATCAAGAATTGTCAGAAGATGGCGAAGATAGTCATTCTTCGAATACTGAGGATCAACTCACTTGCGTACCGCCCCCATCGCCCAAAAAAATTGACAGGGTCGGGTCGGAATCTGGTAACATCCAGAGATATAATCGAGAGCAACTTATCTCTATAAAGAGTGCCACGGATTTTGCGGCACTTCCGGCGCCGCCAATTTCATCTGTGACAAACATTGGTGGTAATGCTTTACGACAAAGGGCTCGTTTGAGCCACAGGCCTCAGAGTAGGCGTGTATTGACTTTCAACACGGAAGGAGTTGTGCTGGACGAGGTTGAGAATGCTTACAAGCCTTCTCATTTAAAGAAATCTGAAGATCTTCCAACGGGTCGTTTAGCACAACTGTCTAGAGATTTGAACATAATTTTAAATCGTGTTCTCGAAGACAACGTATCGGAAGTCGTAGATGACATCAAGAATATCGGTTTTAAGGGAGATGATGAAGTGACTTGCCTGGTCACTGCCATAACAAACAAGGTGAGTGTGATTTAGAATTTATGTGCTCTTAGGCTGCACGACAAGCTTTGTATAGTGAGGCCTTTGCTAAACTATGTAAAATTCTATTCGATGTAAGTCTATGATATGTGTCAAACGATGTCAATTTAGGCAAAATAGAGGGCTTCAAGGAAAGACTTATGAAAGCATCTAGTGAACTTTTATCTACCCCTTTAAAAGTTCACATTGATAAAGTGAACGCGAATATTGATGAGAAGATTCGAGAGACCAACGATGATAAGGTGAAAAAGGTGTTGGAAGAGGATCGTGAGACTGTTGTCACGAAGAAGCGCGAAGCATTTTTCGGCTTTATGCGATTTTTCAGCTTTTTATTTTTACATGAAGTTATATCGAGCAAGTCGTTTACAGATACTCTCAGGCCGTTTTCAAAACCTAAATCTCAGGACGACGTTTTGACTCTTCTTACTTGTCTCAACATTTGTGGTGAAAAGATGGAAAAAAGCGGTGTCAAATATCTGGAGAACTTGTATTGTTGGTTTGGAAAACGCGCGGAAGACATTAAAGTTGGAACAACACGTTCAGTACAAAATAATTTCTCTTGTTGAGCTACGTCAGCGTAATTGGAAAACTGTTGAGACTCCTATTCCCCCGCAAAACCCTATTTTACCTCGTTCTAATTCGAGCAAAGATAGTTTGATGCGGCGTGCACAAGTTCCCAATGTACCGCGCAAGGCCTCTACGGTCAAACCTAATACAGGTGATTCAAAAACCCAAATTGACGCCAAAAACCTTACGATTTTTGGTTCGAGCAGCAGATCTAGCTACCTTGGGCCTCCCAATGATTGGAGTAAAGGGAGCAAAGCGCAAACGAGGTGGTATATTTTATTATTTGTTATTAATTTTTATTTAGGCGACCAAAATCCGGCTTGTCTAATGAACTCGAAACTGGCAAAGATTCGAGATCTTCAAGTGTGTCCATCAGAAAGGAAGATACTCAAATCTCTCAGCTTAAAATTGATGAGAATTTGACAGCTAAGGCTGCTCGAATAGACGCAATAGACGCCTTTGCCAATTCTGATACCCCGCAAGTATGGTTGATGTCTTTTAAGTTACGAATGTGTAGTTCGATCTGCTTCTCCGTGAATCCAGAAAAGAGGAATTTGTCAGGGAGTTGTTATATAAAGCTATTGAAAGCAGATCCGAAGAGAGGCGGAGAACTGTACATATACTTTCCCATTTGTATTCCAAACGTCAGTTGAACGATAAGCAGATGGCAGCCGGGTACGTAACTGTTGTTTTACCTACTGGTAACCGTTCCATGCTTTTACTTGTAGTTTTTTCTGTTAGCTTTTAAGTCTGAAATGTCTAGGCACTTGATGCATATGCTAGAACGCTTGTCTGAACTCTTATGATTTATCTTTATCTTGCAGCTTTTCCGACTTGATTGAATTTAGTGACGAAATCGACTGTCCTAAACTCGGTGAATATTTTGGTGAACTTATAAGCTCCATGGTAGTGGGCTCACCTGTTGATTTGACCAAAATTGTTGAGCTCATTGATATGTTACGGGAAGAGAGAGATAAGCAAGAAGCCCTTGCACAGTGCATCAATTTTTCGGCGAAGCGTATCGGGGAGACTGAAGTTGCGGCTGGTGTCAACAAGATTTTGACAAGGAGACTACCTTGGGGCAATGAGAAAATTTTTAAGGATGCGGGATTCCTTAAGCGTTATCAAATTGAGTTTATTAATTTGTCGACACCTTCGACAGCTGTTTCATATGTAAATTCTGCCAAACAGTGGCGTGAAACTACGCCCTTGGTTTCATCATCCACTGAAGACCAGTCAACAGGAGATCTTATCGACAAATACCTGCAACGAATGGATGTGAAAGAGCTAACCTCTATTTGCTCGCAAAACTTGAAATCTAAAGATGCTGAAAAATACTTAAGGAAAATTCTTTCACATTGTGGGGGTAATTTACTATTATGATAACTTTTGGTACGATTTCAAGTCGAATTCCATTATTTACAATTTCCTTTCGTAGATTTAGAGAGAAAAGAGGTTGATTCACTGGTACCGGTTGTGAAAACCCTTGTTCAGCCGCCGTTGGACTGCTCGAAATTCATATACATTCTTCAAACATCTGTCAGTAAGTCTTGCTTTAAACGCTTCAGTTGTCTTGCTAAAACAAAGATAGCGATGTAGCAGCCCATAATGTCTATCCTAACTACTCAATACTATTCTTATCATTTTAGGCAAAGAAGGTTTCAAGACTTGGCTTCAAGCTCTATTACAACAGAAATTTTTGACTCAGCAGTCGGTACAAAAATTTGCTGAGGATAAACGAGCCCCGTCTGCGTACAAGGAGTTGGCGGCTCAAATCCTTCGCAAGTGTCGTCAGTGAGGGCTATCTCCGTGTCACACTCATTTGTCACTTTTTCTCTTAAAATCCTCATTTCGGTCCAGACCCCTTTGTGTGGCTATTTTCCACGGTTAGGTTTGGTGGAATGTGTCACTCCTACAATGTCCCAGCCCACTCCCGTAACATTGTTAATCCTCTGAAGAGGAACTTGTATAGATCCAGATTTGTTGATTGATACCTCCTTCTGGATGTGTAGAAAACTTTGGTGCTTTGTATACAATTGGTAATGTTTGAATTTGTGAGATACGATTGACCGGGATGGGTCTACTCCCTGTAAACCGCTTCTATTTTCTTTCTTGAACTTGGTCGGGGGTTCTTTTCTTGTCTCACTTTTGTAAGCCTTTACTTATATCTAGCTCCTCGTGTTTGTTAATGGTTTACTTTGAGTTGACGAGTTTGTGGTTTTTTATTGCAGCTTCGTTAAGTACTAGTGCAGCAGGTTTCGTTCCGTGGAGGTGGGCTAATTAACTGGTTTCGTCGTCTTAGTCTGTTGGCTACGCTTTTGCTTCGCGTAAGTCGAGTCGCGGAGATAGTCCTTTCTGGAGGTTATGGGTTTTGGTGGTTTTGTGTGGAATCGCCCTTTAAACCTAAGAGGCGTGGGGCATTTTCCAGATAAGGGCGAATTGTCGACGAAGGCTAGTGATGGTGTTTATTTACTGCACGCACGCGTGGTGCGCAGCTCCCTGCTTGCCTTCTCATTGGTTGGCACCGCGATGTGTGAGGTAGCGCCGCTGGGTCAGGCCGCCTGCGTGGATGATTGGAATTGGACGTTTAACCCACGCCTTCTACGGCGTGTTTTGCGCGTGGTCTTAATGCTAACGCAGTTTTGGGACAATTATCACGCTAAACCCCTTGTTTTTCACGCATGAGGGTGATTGCCCCCCGTCTTAAAATATATCTTACTAATCGGGATTGCTGTATCTGATGTTAGTTTTGTGATAGCTGATAATGACGAGAACACCGTGTGATGACTCATTTTCAGCTCTTGTTAAGGTTAAGCTCTGGCTCCCTTGGTTTTCGTGTTCGTGCCTCTGTTTTCCACCATTGCCTTCATTCTTCGCTTGTTAATCTGTTAAAGATAGTTTTGGACCGAACTACATCATCTCGCAGAGCGTGTAGGCAAGGCGCTCATACGATGAACCAACAAAGGGTCTTGGACGGCTGAGGTTGCCTTTTTCACAATTTTTTAATCCACACGATGATTTATCTAGCATTTGGAGAAACGTCATGATAAACGTGGGGTTATTAACAGTTACTGCCTACTTCGAACTCCGCCTAAGACTGTTGCCTCATTCCACTCCCGCGGTTTGACACCTTGATCGACCCAAAAGTGCTGTGCTCAGCCTGAAGTTATATAAAATTTCGCCCAGAATATTTGCTGTTGCGGCTATTGCCGTTTGTTATCCACGAGCTACCTGAGGCGATGTGTGGGTCACTTGAGAATGATACGATGAGATGGAATACATGACTCAGCATGGAATTATCAGAGCCTTGATATAAATGAGATCGTCGGCAAACTACGATGGCCTTAAAAGCTACCAAGGCGACCGTCTTATTCATACGTGTCTAAATCATTCTCAATTCTGTAGTCTGTGGGCAGGTAATCACTGAATTCTCGCACTCCAGTTTCAACTATCGGGTAGTTGAAAGGCCATTAAAAGGCCGTAGGTCAGTATGACCTTAGTTACATGGTCTTCTCCTCTAAACGCCCTTTATTCATTACGGCTATTCCGTAACCTCAACCACTTCTCTACCTCCTTAGTCGCGTGGTAGACTTGCCGTCTTGGAGGCGTGAGAAATTATGTAACTCCCTCCTCCTTTTAACTGTATTATCACAAATCGGCAAAGCTGGGTGAGTTTTATTGCCGAGTTATTTTATAGGCTTACATGTATGAGAAATCTAAGACGAAGGTAATTTGTACCTATTATAATGCTGAAATCTGAAGAAATCCCCTCCACCTCGCTGCGCCTCGGGTCTGCAGGGCGCGCAGGCGAAGGTGCCTATTGAGTTTTGAATCGCGGCGGCCGGTGGGTGCAATTAACACCGTCCCTAAATTACGGCGCATTGTTGCTTTGGCCATTCTTCGACGTGTGTCGGAGAAGAGGCGCTGGAATTCGGCGAGGTGGAGGGGAATATGAACATGAGGATTGTGAAGGCAGAAAATTGACTTGGCTCTTGTTTACGCCTCCAGAGTGAGGTCGGGCAAGTCCATTCAGACGCCTGCGTATAATGTGACTTGTTCACTTTTAATCGGACAATTGCAGGCAAGAGATCGGCCTGCCACAGGTTCCACGAACTCTCTTTTTCCATAAAAATAGCGTCTGGAACTTCCTTATTCCTTTTACTCTTATTGACAAGAATTTGATCAAGCTGTTTGCACGTGTTGACTTAGTAGATGTTCTTTTAGGAATCCTCTTAAAAGTACACCCCAGGTACTTTAAAGGATCTCGTCTGGTTACCTGCTTCACGGCGTGGATTGTGAGTGGCTGTAAACCGACTCTAGGACAAATACATTTGTATATGCACACACACACATTGGCCATGTTGATTTAATAGGGTCTAAAATAAGACAGAATGGTCTTACGATGTTACGATGACTCGGATGAAACATTCACATCCGGTGCGAGTAAGTGAACCGACACTATCCTCATCCGCGCGCCTTTAAAAGCCAAAATAGGCCATTTAGAGGGGAGGCGTCGTCTAAAGTTGTGCGGATGCCTCACACTTTCCCAATCCCATTGTTGATTACCGTCCACACGCCCTCTCTGAGGAGGCGGTTACCACTTACGACACTTATTGTCAACGGATCAGGGAGAGTCGTTCCGATGGCACTTGAAACATAGACTAAGAGGGTTATTTATAAAACCTCTGCGCGTTCTATTTAAATGCACCGCGCTTTTCTTTCCTGCCCTGGTAATGCACTTTATTATCAACTCTCGGGGATTATTCCCTCCACCATTGCTCAAATGCGGAAAGGTGAATAACCGAGGTTCGGCGCAAAGGTGTTGCACGAGTCCACCCGAACTCCTTCTCGAAATCGTCACATTCACTCTTGTTGCACCTTACAGTGGCATCCCATGATTTCAAATAATTTCACTCATCGGGAGGGAGTTTGACAACAATATATCAACCGCCCGACATTCAACCTTCTTTTTAAGTCATTTATACGTCGGGGCAGGAACCTGACGGGGAAGTCGGAGGGGATTTGCGAGGCATGTGTGGAACAAAACACCTTAAACGGTACATTCAATCAAAATTGCATCGGGTGATGCTCGGACATTTGCCTCTGCTGTGACGACTCAACTCGATTGCCCTTACAGCGCTCTTCCGTTCCCTCCGAAAAGTCGACTTGGAATGCCACTTGGTCCGTGAATTTGGTTTCGATCAAACACGCATAATTTTTCATTCTAGTCATTAAATTAGGCGCCACAGAATGACACAGTGGAATGAGTAATGACCTCACGGAATGTAGCCGGGTGACCTGACCTCATGCCGACGAGATCGTGGTATGGTAACGCAAAACAAGGGGGGGAGGCAGGGGGGGAGCGTAACATCCGCGAGCGGGTGGACCAGGAAAGGGCTGTGGTTATCACCGCCGTGAGAAGTGGCCCTCTCCCTCGGGAAGGAGTTGGCACCGGGCCAGATGAATGCACCAACGTGCACGCAGAATCTGCGGCAAATGCACATCGCGCATGTAGTAGTGTGTATGTGTCGTTTGGGGCCTAAAACCGTGCAATCCAGCCAAGCAGAGGAGGCAGCAGAAAACGCGGGCTGTGGACGCATCTCCGCGCCAAGTGCAGATGCCTTCGCCGGTTTTGATTATTAATGCTTTGGTCAAAGGCGAAACACACTCCCACTGCCGGGGAAGAATGTCACTGACGTCAAGGTAGGCGTGAAGTGGAGCATTCTTGACCCAAAGCGCAGATTCACGGCTGTGAATGCAGCCCAAGGTTCACTTTAGTCGGAGACAATCGTAGAGTCCAGCGAGGAATTTTGCTCGGCCTCAGCCCACCTTCGTCTGGACTGCCGTTGAGGCGACGCTCACTCGTCAGTTGCCACAATGAAATGATGACTTTTCCTAAAATGGGAGCATGAGATGATAGTTGTTGAATCGCCCTGAAGATCGCCAAAAATTAATATCCAACGTTCAAGCCTCCGCCTTCCATAAATAAGCGAGTGTATCGTGTCAGGGAGGAGCGATTTAACGTAATCAAATTGGCATTAATTATGCTCTTTAAAGTACTGCAATTAAACCCCTCTCCTTGGCGTATTACAAAACGCCCAATTGCCATACGGATGACATTGACAAAAAGCTCAAATAATCGAGGAATTTCCTAAAAGGCTGACCGTCGATGTTTCACAACTTCACTTATCCGCAAGATCCTTTCGTTCTGTGGCGAGATGAATTACTCAAGAAAGAAGCAGTGAAAAGGGGAAGCCTCCCGATCACTTCTCTCACCTCTCCGTACTGCTGGTCAGGGACATCTTCTCACCGGGGCGAAGACCATTCCCAAATGCTTTTTTTATCAGCTTCCGATGAAAAGGCCTCCAGTTACAGGCATAACTCAACGAGATCCATGTCCGGACGGCAGGTGGCTCCTCCGACCGTGATCCGCAACTGCAACACACGCAACAACGTGAGGATTTCAATTTGACCTCGAGATTTACGGAAATCTTTTAAGCAACATGTTGCTTCCTCGCCTGTCCAAATTAAATCTCACATGCGGTTAAACCTATTTAAATAGGACTTTTGGAAGAAAAAGGATGTTCAAGGGGACGTTGCATATTCCCCAAAGTGGATTTTGGTCGTGAATAAACCTGCTAACTTAAAGATTAAGTATTCTTACATAGCAGGATTTTGGCTGAATTAAACGCTATGTGGGGAGGTGGCTCTTTGTCGCCGAGGACTGCAGTGGGCAAGAGATGGGCGACTAGTCGGTGCCACATTCGGCCTGGGGTCCCTCTTTTGCCTCCCAACTTAGCCGCAGGGGAACCATGTCGGCGACGAATTTTCGGGCGACATTTTCAGGTGACCAAGGCGTGGTCATTCCTCGCTTTTTGAAAGACAACTCCCTCCTGGGGGGAGGGGATTTTACCAGTCTTGCGTAATCTAGCAAGGCGAATTAAAACCAAATAGTCTCCACTCTGCTGGAACTGTATTTTGAATAGTATAATGCTGTGAAGATCCCCTAATGCTTCATTCTTCACTTCCATGCTCCAAAACCCTGGAGCTCGCATACCCAGCACCAAACAATATCACCTTTTCAAAGCCCTAATCTCACAATTATTATCTACAACCTTCCCAGTCTGCGAAAAACCCCTAAATAACTGTAAGGTTGTGCGTTCCTCCTCCTCTCTTCCAGTCTTACCATGTGCTTGTTCTTTTCCGCTTGGTGCCTGGGCCTCGCCGACGGCTTCCCAGGCCTTCGATGCATCGGCAACAAACCTTTCGATGTTTCGGCGCATCCTCTTAGGCCAGAGAGACGACCAACGACAATGTGAAAAGTTTATGGAAAGAGCGATTGTCTGATTTCTTTATTCTTCCCCTAACACTACGAAATCGGGTGCGACATTTGACACATGCTTTAATGGGACGCTTTCACAATGTATCGTCTTGGTCTTTACAAGCCGGTAAGCTTAGTAGTTTTGTTAAGAAATGAAATTCGTGTTTTATTTTAAAGACCATGAATTGAAACACGTCGTACACCTCACCAGGAGCACGTCGTCTACACAACATGTTGTGTTTTTACCGACAAAATTAAATATTTATTTTGTTGGAGCGGCCAAAGTGTTGATGTAGGTCATCGGTGTTTATCTTACGACCCTGATTTACATGCTTCTTCCACCTAAGCTTACCGATGTAGTCTTGACATCGCGTTTCCAGATAACTAGACACGACCGCTCTGCTGAATTTCATTTTAATGCCTTTTACCTACTGTCACTGTGCGCTGCTAATGGGCAGTGACGTAGACAACTTGTCTGTCCTTTTTATTTTTCCCAAGCTGCATCATACTGGTCGTTTTTGTCCGTAACGTAAATTAGAAATTGCGTGCTTCCCCCTTTTCAAATTGCCTGATCGTTTGTACACGCGGCATTAACGCTTTGACACCACCGAAACCCCCCTCTCCAACCCCCCCCCCCGACAACTAGTCTGATTTGTTCGCGTTTTCTACCATTTCACGGGTTTTAAGTCCTTCGAGAATAATATTATTGTAAAGTATTTTCAATCCACTAGGAGGCGAATAATTTAATAGAATCTGGGTTTTTGTAGCCCTGATTACACAAAGTATAATGGGAGATTCTAACGTAGGCGTGTTAGCTCAGCCGCCTCGACGCATGCGTTTTTATTAGGATTCTCACTTGAAACACGCCAACTTCCTCGATGGCGTGTCTCATCACCTCCGCACAAGGATGATAACAAGGTCATCATGCCTACTAATATTTTATAAGTAGCACATTGCGCCCATTTCGACCGCTCCGAAATTGAAGGTCACCACTTTCGGTGGAGTATAACGCGGTCAAAGCAGTGCCCACGGGCTACGGTGAGTCGATTTCGAATCTGTTTGAAGTGGATAAAACTGCGGGAGCGATAAGCTGTACTATGACCAGGTCTAGTCGGCCAACTGCGGAACGGACTATGATTGAAACACTTATTTAACCAGGATCGTTCTCCACTCGCTATTCTATAGCTTGGTTTTCTCAAAAGCGATATTTTTAATGCGTATCAAAAGATAGTGGGTAGACGGTAAGTTGGATCGCTAAACTTTATCAGCGTAACCAATAGCCACAAAACAAAAGACGTCTTAGGCGTGGTTTACCTCGTTCTTCTTAACTGCCTTCTCTTGTCTCTATAAATTCAGCACAACATTTTGTCGTTCGTGCCTCGCTGATTGAGACGCAAGACCCTCTAGGCGGAGGGCACTTTTGCCCGAGAATGGCTGAATTGAGGAGGATTAAACGACTCGACTAGTTGTCTTCTCTCTCACTTACACATTTTAAAATCTTACTTTTCTAACCCAAACAACGCTACACAAAACAATCGGCAGGCAATTGCGTAGGTGAGAAACCACCGGGACCACCACCAGTGAGGGATAAGGCAGGTGCCTTAAGAGGCGAGTTTATTTTCACAAGTAGTCTTCCATTACTCATAGGCATCTGAAAAAACATTAGCTGAGGGAAAAAATTGTGCTGGATCATATTCGCAATTGTTACATCCCCTAGAGGTGGCGATTCTGTGAGGTGCGTCGGATTGGCAAGAGTTTATCGGTGTTCCGCCGCTTTGAAGACCATGAAGGACATCCCGTCTACTGAGAAGAAGGCAAAGTGATCCTTCACGTAGGCGATTTCACTGTAAGACAAGAGAAAAAGAGGTGATTGCAACAGTGAAGAAGGCCGACTTTGGCAGAGTTCCTTTTGTGAATCCGTGCACTCCGTGGACTTTCTTTGAGTACACAAACATACTCGATTCGCACGAGAATATTTTGGAGTGCAATGCAAATAACCGCACTGTGCATGCCTAATTAATGCATGTCAATGGATCTGTGTGTTGGAGAACTGCCAACCTCCTCGAGGAGCCTTGTGTGCATCTGCAGCCACTACGCGACCATTAACTGTAGAACGATCGGGGCAGGGCGGGAGGGAGTGTGTGCGTTTGTGTGTGTGTGAGTGTGAATGTCGGATAATAAGACCCGGGCAGTGGATGTCGGTGGGAAACACTTTAACGGGTTTTATCCCCTGAAAATGCCAAATGGTAAAAAGTATTCGGGAAGACCGTTAAGAAAGGGGGATGACAAAACAACTCAGCGGATACCCAACTATTGACATAAAATTCAGCCGAACGAGGCAATTTTGGCGTGTGTGTTAAGGGGAATTGGAAGTAAAGAACAGATGATAAACTTTATAAAGGTTACATGTACTTCTTGGACACGTACCTTCCAAATCTCTGACCACAGACGCAACTCCAAGTGCCGGGGTACTGTTTCTCCATGGTCTTCCGCACGAACGAGGCCAGCGTCTGTTCACGGTTGTTCTGGTTGCCGTAGTTGTTCTGCTCGTTGAGCGCCTGACGGGCTGCTCGTTGACACGAGTTGAGCATGTCATTGCTCATGTCCTGCTTGAAGACCTCATCCTTTATCATGTTAGTGTTCATCATCCTCTGCCTCCGTTCACTCGACCTCACTCGCTCTCGCCGTTGACGTGTGCGCGGGCTTAAATGAGACCTCGAGTGCGTGCATTGCACTGTGCCGAGCTGCACTCAAACGCCTCGCCCTTATTGGCAGTTGTCAAGACATGCCTGTGTGCGTGTGTATGTGTCTGTGCTTATTCTATGGAGCACTCTGGCGCAAGAAGGCAAAATTGTGGCCTCCGGCCCGTTCTCGGGTAATCTGGCTTCACTGGCAGGGCAGAGGAAAGAACCGGCGGCGGGGGCGAGAGGGGCAAGGTGGTAGGCGGAGCTAGCCCCAACTCTGAGGCCATACACATCGTAGGCGAGGGCAGAGGTGAACCAATTAAATACCCAAATCTTCGGCAAGTTTCTTCGCAATAGGATGGTCACTCAGCCTTCTGGTATATTTGGGGAGAAAATCGCTTTTACCATCGTGAGACGCCACAGATGTGCAATACAAGAGGACACTTTTGAAAATCTTGAAAGGGGCGTTTTTGTTTAGCCAATGTCCAGCCGCGATTGAGCGCACTACTTTTATCAGATGTCATTCACAAATGTCTAAACACAGCCGTGAGGGCATGGGAAATTCCGATTTAGTTAAAACCAAGTTCACGAAAGGTCCTGTGTGTGAAGTGAATTCCCAATCGAGCGTCATTCCCCTCGCCATTGTCGCCAGGAGCCCGCAGTCTTTCTCCAGGCTCCGTGACGATGTTCCAAGTGTCAGAACGAAATTTTTGCAGCCAATTTTGAGTTCTTTTCTCTTGCACGAATCCATCTCCGAGTGCCTCCTCAATGTTTCTCGATGCCTGGTGAACTGCGCTACGATTTAATTGAAGTTCGCACTCGAAAAGTAGACGTTAATAGCGAATTTTTTCTATCTCGTTTCGGCGTAAAATTTACTAAAATTTGATGCGAGCGCGAAAAGGATTAACTAAATTAGTGTGAATGATATCTTTAACATTTATAAATAAGAATAGCGGGTCCAAGTCACAGGTTATCTCTCCCAATTTCAGGTAGACTTCAACTAAACAAAACGCTCGTTTAGTAATTTCCAACCTAACATTTATCGCGAGACGAGACTCTCTCGTGTGCCGTCAAGGTTTCTATGAATTCCCCTGCATTGATTGCGCGCAATCTCTGCCCTAATCTGCTTCTTTGATGCCACCAGACCCCGCCATATAAGTGGTAGTCTCCTCTAATTCCCTCAAAACTCTCAGCCTCAAATCAGGCCTTGGTGACATAAGTGTCAATGCCCAGGCGACGGAGGTACCGGCGTCGACTTCCAAGTGCAAGTTAACAAGCTCTCTACAGCGAGACAATCCAGACTCGCCCTCCTCTCCGAATGCTCTAGTCTATTTGGGAGAGGTCATAAAAGGACTCCGAAACTGTGTGAGATGCCATAAAGGCTTTAATTTGGATAGCTGTACAGGTGAATCTCAGCACCCTTTGTTGGTATGGCAAAATCGACGTGTTGCGGGGCTCAACAAGGACCCATTGGTCTAAGCCGGCTTAGCTGATCACACAGCTATTGTGAGCATCACATTCTGCCAGAGCAGTGAAATATTAGGGCATTTGAGATGGGAGAAACTGTAACCCACATTTCCATTGGTAATGCCTTCCCTACAAACATGGTTGATGGCCTAAAACGGTCCAAGGTAAAGAGACAATGGTGGTTTCCTGTCCTGTCGGACTTCCGAAGAAGTGGGAATGGCGGCGCAAGAAAGTCAAGCGGATCTCACATTGAAATCGGCTACTTATGAGCAATTAGGATTCAAAAAAAGGCGGAGGAGAATTTGGTCGAAGTCGTCATTATTCCCCTTCGACTTTCATCCATCCGCAGACCGAGTGAAAGTCAGCAGATTCTTCAGCTCGTGCCTATTCTGTGGAGGAAATAATGTGGGCAGTTGACCGGCTGATGCGAGCTCCAACATTTTCCCCATCGCCACGAATAACCTGCCGCGCACAGAGAGTTTTTCAGGGTCGAGAGAAGCGGAGGAGGATGCACTTCAGTGCGATGCGGACGGAGTGAGGAGGAAGCAGGGGCGACGGCTCCGTCACACCACCACGAAACGCGCTCAACCGCCAGGAATTGTCGGATCGCACCACGTCTACACAACCGTCGTCGTAATTGTGTTTGTGTTGCCTTTAACATTACCGCCCTACCTCAAGTTGAGCTCCATCCTCAATCCTCACCATCTCAGCCCTCGTCACTAAAGCCAAGTACGCAGTTGAGGCGGCAAGATGGCGTGCTTCCACGTGAGTGGGCTGCCGTAGGCGCCACTCGCCAAAATACCTCGGTATGCAAATATTTCGGTTGACGGAGCCGTAGACGCCTGCAGCAGCAGATTAGGCAGGCGCCCGTAAGTCGCCCTCACATTGCGGTGAAGGCGACCGGTGGGGATGCGATGCGATGCGCAGGGAGGAGCCGAGACAAGATCTCATCTCGGGTACACAGGGTAGAAAGACCTATCGAATGCTCTAATCAACGAGGAAACCGAATTAGGTGAAAAATCCAACACACGAATGTATTTCGGAGCGATTGGAAATTTCCAGATGAAATGACTTTTTAGGGCTTTGTCCAGCGTCCTCGCCTCCTCACATGGTCCAAAAGCGAGCCCAAAATTTAGGAGATTAAAGAGAATTTTTTGAGTGTAGGAGAGGAAAACCTACGCGTAAATGTGTCTGGCAGAAGACGAATTTACGCACAACTCGTCCTCTCTTTCTCAGGCCCCCGTCCGTCCGGTTGAAGAGATTGGGAATTTTTCAGGCAAAATGACTTTTCAGTACTTTTTCCCAAATCTTCGCCCCCTAACATGATCCAGAAGCGCGCCCAAAATTCGGAGATTGAAGCGAAATTTGCCAAGCGTAGGAGAGGACGTTAACGATACCAAACTGGAGCGCAGTTAATTTATTTGGAAAAACTAAAAGCACAACTTTTGGAGCATAAAAAGTAACTTTGAGCCACAAACTCACCTTCTGTGTAATGGGAGAGGTGATGTTAAGTTAACTTCATTATTGAGTGGGATTTTTTAGGGTGCACGAAATCACCTTCGAAGAAAACCCAGCTTTTCTCCCACCTTTACCTCACTGTGCCCCAGTTAGGGAACTTTCGCAGAGAGGAATATATTTCCAAAAATAACAGCGGCCTAGAGGCGAAGAAGGCTTCCACTGGGCTGATTTTTTGCAAAATCATCGCACAAGCGGTCTCCTCTGCTCGACTTAAGCCAAGTTGGTTTCACTTGGAAAAGAAGTTTGAGTCATTTAAGAAGCCTTGTGCTGAGTTTATGTGAATGCTATCATAGTGTAGTGAGCCACAACTTTTCCCCCCAACTCTTAACCTCAATCCACGAAATCGTCTTCACCTTGCACGAAAGACCCATCGCCGGCAGTTAAAAGGTTTGTGTGTGTGTGTGTGTGTGTGCAAGAATGGCTGTTTTTAAATTACGAAACAAACAGTGGAATGACAAAGCCCGCTCTTGACACCGCATAAATAAACACACACACACACTTGGCACGGAACGGTCCACAGACTGGGGCTTCTTCGGGCCTCCACTACACCACAGACCCGCGTAAATGTGAGTCAGCAGGAGGCAAGTGGTGCGTGCTGCTGTGCGTTTTTAGGTGAGCTCGCAGGTCAGAGCACCATTGATTTCGATTTCACAACACACTGTGAGTTCACATCGAGTAGAGTGCTCAGGCTGCATCATTCACTTAGTCACACACACACACACACACACACGCAGGTAGACAGAGAGACAGAGACTAAGACGAAGACGGCGACGGTGACGTGACGGCGGCACGGAAGGAGACAGAGGCGTCGAGAGAGCAAGAGAGAGAGAGAGAGAGAGAGGCTAAACTTCAAGTCACCGCGCAAAAGAGCGGCGCATCTCGCCGTCTGCCCCATTTTTTGCGCTGTTGACAATTTATGCGCACATTTTTACTGCGTTAAGAACGACTGCCTTGACCCCGGCGCACTCCGGCCGCTTTCGCGATTGCCGTGGTAGCCGCTGGTCAGTTATGCAAACTTTGCGCCGCCTTCTCCTCACCACACTGACAATGGCATTCGATGGCTGGTGGAGTAGAGATGTTGACAGTTGGTTGACCACGCAATCGCTTAAAATGCTCGCGTGGAGGAGGTGCTTCGCATGGCTCCGTGTTTCGTCACGCGGGCTGAGTAGCGTGAGAGAGCGCGAGAGAGAGAGACGAGGCGTCGGGTGAATGCACAACCGCAGGCAGTAATGATGCAACTGTGTCTAAGCACGCGACTGTACAGCCCTTCTGGAGCCTCTTATTGATGCATCGACGGGCCTCGGAGATTCCCTGGCGGCCCCTTCATGCCGTCGAGTTGGCGCCACCCTCGACGCCCTCCGTGTCAGTCTCTGTCCGCTCTCATTGGATGGAACCACTTCGAAGACTTCACTCACCAGCAAATCAGACTGGGTGCCGTATTGGGCGTCTCTTTCAATCGCCCCCGACTGGGAGGATTCGTTGGTGATTGTCTGAAATGCTACCCTATCAGAGCTAAGGCATCTGTTCGCGTCTGGCCCGTTGCCTTAGGTTTTGGGGAAATCGGACGAAGTGGAAATGTTTCGGTTTAAAAGTGGAATCAAGACTTTTGACGGTTGAAGGTGTTTAGTTCTGCGGGGCGTCGGTAATCACACACCAGTTTTCCGACGTAGCGTGGTTCGCTTCCCAGCCCGGAAGAACTGACGAAAGCTACTTTACAACAGAATGTTTTTAAGTAGAGGCTACGGTGAGACTGCTTTTGTGGCGATTTGCGCGAACATCAGAGCGTTGATCCGAAATTAGTCAACTCTAAATCGACACAGGAGAGAGGTGCCAAGAATTCGCATTTAGGGACAAAACATTACGAAGTTTTATGCCGCCATACTCGCCAATGCGAGAAGAAGTTGTAAATTTCTAGGTGAAAAATTAAATTCTGATTGACACTTCCGACTTGCAGCACTGAGTATGCACATATTCTTTCCAAGCAAAATCTCGACTCCACCCATCCACTCGCGCGTCCCCGTGCGCTCAACAAAGCCACTTTAAGGTCAACTTAAGGAAATGCTGAATGCCACAGAGGAACTGCCTTGAGTCACCCCTGCCACTGTAGCTTTTCAGGCGGAATTAGCTGACCAAAACGTGCTATATCAATTAACTTGGATTCTACGTCGACTGGTGTGCTTCAGCGTAGCATTTGTAGCGCTTTGAAAAATCGGGTCCAATTTCCTAAAGACGGGAGATCGCCCTGGCAATTCCAGGGCACACAATGACCCGAGTTCGATGGACTGAGACACTCCTATCGCGTTAAAATTTGAAGTGGGAATCAATAAGAAACTGCATGGACGAGATGTTGTCAAGAGATTTGGTAAGTGGAAACGTAACATTACCAAAACTGTCAAATTTCACCACATAAACTGGTGGTCGATTTCGTGTCTTGGTTGTAAGTGACCGTCAAAAGACGCCAGACATGCACACTGTGCGTAGACGGGGGTGTCCCCAGACCACTTGACTTCGTCTGGTTTTCCACGCATGACTGCCAAACAGACAAATGAGGCATTTGGATCATACCACAAAGCGGTGCATAGGGCAAATGACTGTTCATCCCGACGTAACACACTAGACGAAGAAAATGTCAACGCTAAGTGTAGGCCAGATAGAAAGGGAGAGAAGTACCCAGGCCTGGGTCATGTGTGTGATAAAGTGTGTTTTCTTTTAATAAATAGAAAAATTTTCTAAGAGGGCGGAACAATTGCAAATTCGTGGACAGAAAAGATCCGTGTAAGGGTGTCCTGCGCCTTCACCGCCTTTCCTCCACTGATAATCTTATTCGAAGATATGTCAAATGGGTACACGTATTCCTTCATTTTGTAGTCCCTCTTACTTATTGCCAATAACGAGGAGATGTGTGACTGTCTACTTAAAGGGAATAAGTAGTGTAGTAAAATATAATTGTGTAAGGCTGCGGAATGGGGATTAACGGGAAAAGAGTAAGCCTCATAGTCCTTTGCCTGCATACTGTTAACACACGTGATCGTAAATCGTGGCCTTCGCTTTTAGACCACCTTCCGATTGATCCGTGGAATCCCAATGTTACGCAGCAGATTCGACACCTAACGAAAGTAGGTTCGCTCTTTGCAGAGTCCTATGCGTTTGATTAACTTGAATACTCTTTGGATATTGCCCGATGCATCTAAGCGTGTTCATTTTGCATTATTTTTCCACGTACACTGACACCTTCACGACCACCACTCCTCCACGAAGGCTAATCAGCCTATAGCTTAGAATCTCGTATGTGGTCCCCTAAGCGATCACAAGTAAGAATAAATTCATTATCTAGGCTCGCTAAAATAAGTGAGAAATGACATATTCCTGGAAGTGATCACCTAGTTAATCTTACCATACATGGAATGGAAATTAGCTTCATTTAAATGCTGAGGGAAAGATACAAGGATCCGAATTTTTCTACCCACATATAAAGTAAATTAACGGTAGGAGTAAGGATTAACAGAGTTTCTTCCAGTTAAAAGTGCGACCAACTTAACTTTCTGAAGTGGAAGAAATATGGAAATATATTTCCTAATATCGTAAATGGACTGCACAAAGAGTGTTGAGATACTCGACAAAGGACGAAACGGTTGATGAACATGTAGAAACCGTCAAAAGCATTTTGGGTTGGCTCAACAATTTTCACTTGATGCACAGAATTGCTTTCCTTCTTTGCCTATTCGACGAGAAAGCTTCCTCCTCCACGGATAAATTTCGGTGTTTATTCCTTTAGGATACCTCATTTCGTTCAGGAAACATAAGATGCTCATTTGCTTTAATACACGCGCGAAGAGGTTGAATGAGGCAGTAGGAATAGTCTCCCTTGCAGATGAGATAATCCGTCCTGCCCAGATCGACCAGAGATGCTGGCTAATGATGCAATACGTTAAATTGTCTTCTACTGGATACTTAAAACTGACAAATTTACAAGCTGGAGTGCTTTACTTTAGGCGGGTAGAAGATCCATACGCCTCTGGTTTGTTCCGGGCGGCTATGCCGGCGATCCCGAGGCTGTAATGAAGCCATTCCAAGAAATAGTTCCCCCACGAACTGCAATGATCATGCCGCCGATGCCGAAATGTAAGACTGCCTTCAATTTATCTTGAGTGTCTTCTTCGCCCTCTTCGCCCACTAACACCTAGAACGCTCATTAATATGAACAGTCTACTTGTTGCTTCATGGATAAATAATTTGCCAGACCCCCTGTGGGGCGAATGTGGTGCGGGATACCCGCAACTTCGAGCAATAAGGCGTAATCAAAATTACATGCTACTGATGATTTGTAAGTAGCAAAAATATACTCGGTGATATAACAAAGTGATCAATATTGTAAGTACAGTAAGTACTCCACTTTTACTTTAGTGAAATGTTCCCCTCAATCGAAAACGCATTTGCGAGGAAGTGACTTCTTCATTCACTTTGAGTAGAGACCGGAGGAAAGATAGAACTTTTCTAGTTTGCACAATGCCTTTACGGGCGGGGAGATGGTTTGTTTTGCTGAAATACATGCTTACCGACGTTTCACAGATATCGGATCTGCGATCAAGCAGTTTACTTCTTCCTCGAGTTTAGCGATACCACCTGAGGAGACGGATTCGCGCCTACGGATGGCGGCTCAGGACTCAGTAGTAGCAGCGATTGTGGGGCCACTATCGAAAGCGATGGCGGTAGACAACCTGCCGCCTCTGTACGACGACGCGGGCCATCACGATCCATACGCGGGGATACCACGAGCCGTCCGAACTCGCTTCTTTCACGAGGATCCACCCCGGGTGCAGCGGGTGGCTGAGGAAGTAGTGAGACACGCGGTCCGAAATGCCACTTATCGCGTGCGCCGTGACAGGGCTCTTGTTTGTCCCTGGGTGGGTAACACCGTGCCGACTTTCGGCTTGGAGTACACCTACCACTTCGCTCGTCGTCGTCATTCTACGTCCCCGTAAAGGTCAGACACCAATCGCCATTTTTATTTCCTTAAATAAATTTCCTTTTGCTTCCGCAAAGCTCTCGACCTTCGTTATTGGTAAATAATAGAGAAATTTAAAATCCAAAACAGTCAAACAGTCCAAAACTTTTGCTGTTTTTCTTTTTGGTATTACACACGCCTCTGGGATCCACGAATACTTACGAAATCATACTTCTACCTATGGTTAGGCTACAACGAAATAAACAAACTCCCGTCTTCCGTCACCGCAGAAACCTTCTTAAGGTACTTAATAAGGCTTTTTTCCCAGCAGTGAGTAGTAGCATCTGCGGACTTTCTACAACCCGCCTTGTAGACTTTCTGACATCCGACGGTAATCCGATTGTCGTCTGAAGCATGTCGGGGGAAAACGGAGCACTTCACCTCATCATAACGACATTTCAGAGCTCGAGTTTAGCCGCGATTTAATTCGACAGCAGACAGAATTACCCTCCCCTCGAAAATGTCGTCCTACCTTGCAAAGATGCTTGGCCACAAGTGTAACAAATCAAAATTGAGGAAAGTCGGAAATTTTAAATTGGCCCGTGGATTCACCTTCAGTGTCTCGCCAAGTGAATATAAACCTAGTTTACCCACATCAGGACAAAGTTCTGCAGCCAGAGATATTTGCTTTACCTTTTGAGAGATGCACAGGAGAGTGCGTAGATGAAAATATCTAAGTACGAAGAGGACGATCTTAAATGAGGGGACAAATGGACCTCAAATTCAAAATTTTCTCCTCTATTTCGATATTACGCTGGAAATGGGAGAAACTAATGTGAAGGTTTCGGTTACTGAGTCGTACATACACTGCCAATCTTTATTAAGTTAGCAGACGGAAAACGTAGTGACCACCGAGTGGTGTCGAACGGAAATGCTGCACTATTTCCGTTCGGCACAGTTGCAAAGATTCTGCCTTGTGTCTCCAAAAAGTCTTGCGGCCAGAAAGATAGACTGGGTCAAGGAGAAGGAGGTATGAGGGAGAGGAGTTGTAACAGAAGAGGACGTCTTTTACAAGGGGAGAAGGAGTGGCTGGAAGAGGACTTTGCCTGCCATGAAGTAGACTCTGCGTCTGTGGCATTGGCAGAGATGCACCACAGGGGTGTGGCGGATTAAGCTTTCGCAGAACGTGTCATTGCGGATTTGCACATTTGGTGGTTGTCCGGTCTGAGGTGGAGATTCCTCGTCGAACTAGTTGACGGCCTGACAGAAGGAAAACTTCTCATGCAGTCGATAGGCGACTGAGTTGAGATGCATCAGTCTAAAATGAGAGCCAGAGCATTTATTAGGTTTACGCTAGGGACAAATGAGAAATTGGATGATCCCAAATTTACACTAGCCATAATTATAAGTCTACTGGAGAGTTCTGTCCATTTCTGCGACAAGAATTTTTGACAGCGCATATTTATTTGGCACATGTTCGCCTCTCTGGTTTTAGCGTTCACTGTGGACACACTGATGCGGCAAGTTAGATGAAACAAAGTTGATTTGCTTTAGTATTAAGTGTGAAGCAACAGCGTAGCCATGGCCACTGATAAAGCTCATCCACACCACTTTATTTTATATGAATTCCAACAGGGAAGGAAATGCTATAGAAGCGTGAGAAAGTAATTAGCTAGGGTACAGTCTCTGGATGGACATGCAGGAGATGAATCGAAAAGAGTGAAGCAGGAGATTTCGACCCTTCCGGTGCGCCACGTTTTGGACGACCATCTTTGATCGACGACGAAGTTGTGGAGACCGTGTTTGAGTGAAAATCTCTTCTGACAACCTCGGAGGTCGCAGAAAGGCTCAATTCAGCCCACCAAACCATTTCCGATCATATTCAGCAGAGCGGATTGTTGTGGAAACATTCAACACGAATGAACTCAGCAGAATGTGGGTGATCGGTTCGTCACATGCATTTTTCTACTTGTGTGGAAGAAAATCGAGCCCTTCTTGAGCCGTATGATAACTGGGCATGAAAAGTGGATTGTCCCCGAGGAAAATCGTAAGAAAAGCAGCATATAGCATACTCGGAGAATTTGGCTATTCCCCTCTAAGACAAATTTGACTTGGAACGCGAGAATGTTGTGGGGCGTGTATGGCGGGGCATTCGAGAACCAATGCGTTAAGAGCTTTTGAAACCGAAGGGAAGACTCATTTCGGAGAAGTGTTGCCATCAACTGGGTAATTTAAGGGGCAGCAGCCCAGGGAAAGCTGACGGCGATGTTCGTGAGAAGGGAAGGGCATCACAGTGCATGATGGTAACGCCCGACCACTTGCTGCCTTGACGTCTGGTGAAAAAGTTGCACAACTAAACTGGGAAATTCTCTCGCATCTACCACCTTTCGCGGGCGTAGCACCCTCCGACTATCACTTAATTTGTCCATAAAAATTGTTTGGAGGGCGAGAAATTCAAAACTGAAGAAGATATCAAACTAGCACTAGTTCTACTTTTCGCATCGGGAGACAAGGCGTTCCTTTAATATTTGGGAAATACAAAGTGGCCACAAGTTGGCAAAGATTAATTTATACTAATGACGATTACATTATATATTAAAGGCTATTGACGACTAAAGAATCGTATTGTTCTACCCCAAAAACGGACAGAACTTTCACAGAATAACTTGTGGATTGGAGATTTGCTAGAAAGGAATTTCGCTTCGTTTGGAAATTTGTTTTCGCACGGCTAAGCGTCACTAAGCCACTTCCCAGGCGTTAATTTTCGCTTTACAATTATATTGATGACGAGTTCCCTTAATTACGTGCCATCGCCATGTGATTCAACTAGCAACATGCGTTTCATCTACTCTTTCGTCATTCGTATAATAACTAACTAACTAATTGACTAAAAATTAATAGAACGCTCCGCTTTGAATCTGATATAGTAAAACAAACTGTCTGAGGAGTTGAAGTAGTTTTTAACGTATCAGTCCACCATATTTCGTACTCACTCTATGAAATCTCTCTCCGTTCGGGCAACGTGGAACAATACAAGGTATCTTAGTGGATTTTCGTTTCTTACCAAAATTATATTGTCGAACGCAGCCAATATTGACCGACAAATGGTTCGTTTTGCCACGGATAAATTCTATTAAAATAATTAGCAGCTTTTCTTATGCTCCCAAGACTACCCATCCTTTCAAAAGAGCGGCAAATTTAATGACGTCCACGAACTCAGTCGTGGGTCCACGCCCATCTGTGTAGCCCATACCTTCAGTCTTATCCACCCGACCACCACAAAAGTTTCTCCCAAACTCCTACTAATACGTGCTAATAGGAACCTTGGGATCCTATAATTCGTATCATTGTGCGTAATGGAGGTGGATCCCGGTTTGGGAACATTTGTCGACACTTCGCGCAACTACTCGATTTGAATGAATTAAATACTGATAACGCACAATCTTCTTATTAATGACACGATTGACTTGATTATGTAGGAGACATTTATAACCATCTTCTACTGAAGGCCGCTTTGATTAAACTAAACATATTTGGTTTATGTTTGGCGATGGAGCTTTCCCAAACCTTACGACACGGCACTCTCTCTCAAGGAGAAGTCGAGTCTTAGGCAAGCTACCAGATAATCACCTGTTTCCCACTCACAAGTACCGATTCCCTTCCTTTACTCTCCGCCAACAACAATGCCCCAACTCTAAGGTCTGATTTAATAAATGGACACTAACGCCATTTTGATTGTCCGCGTCACCTCCACTCCGGCGCTCCGCCCCATTTGCGTGAAGAAGTGGGATTGACACCATTCTCGCCTGCCTATCCTCCTGAGGCGTTAGCTGGGTCGGGAAACAATTGTTGCATGGCCTGTTTTTTCGCACTCATCCATAATAAAGGATTATCAATTCTGTTACCGGAAGTCTTGTCTTTTGGGAAAAATTTGTAATTTACATAATTTGACAATCTTGGAGAACTCCTTCTTGGACTTCGTACAAATTGAACCAATCACTCATGTGTATTCAACTTTGATAAATACTTTTGTGCTGACAAACATTATCTAGCTCGAGCTAATATCGCATTCATGAAATTTTTAAACTCAGGTTACAACTTTCGCCCTACGTCTCCCCGATTAACAACCCATCCAATGCTTGTAAAATCACATTTACACGGGTACGGCACACTCCAAATTGGGGTTAATGGGACAATTTTGATTGTCATCCCTCGCACCATCAATGTCCTCAAATCGCGGTACTTATTGAAGCGAACAGTAAAGTGGAGGCAAATGTGGGCAATATTGTCAGCCAGAGTCAGTCTATCTCCGTTGACAATGAGCCGGTTTTGCCAACCGAATTTCGTTAATGTCCAATGTCTCCTAAAGGCCGATGTCCTTGTGGAGCTGCCCTCGCGGACACCGACGTGGAGGTACCGATAGGTGCTCCTGTGGCAGCATCACTCACATGGTTGACGCGTTCAACTCCGCGCATCTCTTCTTTCCCTACTGAAAATCCATAAAGTGGAAGGGTGTCGAAGCGATAGCCAGTGAGGCAGCCACGTTACCTACGGCGTTGGCTGTCTGGAATCATAAAGGGACTGTCGCTTCTCGTGGATCTAAGTCTTTAAGCAGGTAATTCTCCGGGATTTACCTTTTCAACTTGAAATGTTAACAATGTCACGTTGAAACCCCCATCACGAAGAGCGATGACTACCAATTTGTGGAAAAAAAAGACTAACGCAATAGCACCGCGGTTCCAGGGATATCAGCCTTCCATGGGGCAGCTTCTCGCCGTCCATCGGAAGCGATAAACTCACCATGTGCAGAATGAAGTCCACGACCATTAGCAGCCCCGAGCGAGTCGCTCAGACGGACCCATTCTTCCACTAGCTTCCTGTTTTCCATTCAGTGGCATTTACTGCGACTTGGCGTCTATTCTGCCAGATAAGAATTCACGGGAGGCGCTAATTTGAAACAGTCCAAACTACGTATTTCACGGATTTTCGAAGGGCAAAACCCAATGCATTCGATTATGGTACAACACAGTGGGAAATAGACGGGGACCAGGTTGTTAGACCCACCACCAGAGGACGCTATAAACACTTAGTTATGCATAGACAATCTCCTGGAATCATTAAGAAACTATTAAGCAATTTCTCGGTCAAACACGCTTTAAGGAAAGTAAAAGGGGAAATAAAAACAGCAACCCATCATTCTTTCCCCATCCCACAAATACGAAAAGTACGATATCCTCGAACTACTAGTTTTACTCTTTACCAGTCGGTAATAAAAAAATGGTAGAATAAACTACACATCACTTATGAAGAGTACCAAGGCTTCGCATGGCGAATCAGGTCCAAGGAAAGACTAGACTGAGAAGAGAATTTACAGGGGGAGAGAGCAAAAGAACTCAAAACAGAGAAAAAGCGTCTACTCGATGTTTACTCAATGGGATGGCCAGACCGCTCAACTCTTCAGTGCAAACCTCGTGCGGCAGCCCGTTAAAGGTGTAGGCAACGAAGAGTTGGCGCGGTAGACTCCTCCCACTGGATGTACATCCTAGACCTGCACAGGGGTCATAAAAACCTTGCATGTCCGCAAAGCGTCCGGGTGGCAACCGAATTTGGTGATTCTCCACCACCACCTGCAATGGTACTGTCACATCGATAGACAGAGGTCCACCCACATCGGGGGTAAGGGGTATTCCAGGCGTCTTCTGCTCCAGTTTCCCATAAAGAGCACGCACAATCACAAGACCCCTCAAGTCCTTCTCTTCTTGTGCTAGGCGAACCGCAGCGTGCTTCATTAGGGCCTGTGTCGCCAGAGCCTCGCTTCTCAGATGCTGCAATTCATCTCGCAGACGTTCGCGACGAATATCTTGAATTTTCTTTAGCTGTTTCAGAACCCACGGTTCGTAAATGAGACTGCGAATGAGGCCGTATGTCAAACTAGGAACAAGAACACCGTAGCTGAAGGCAGCAGGGTCCCAGTTTTCTGAGAGTTTGACCGGTAATACGTATGACTGGCCGCCACGATGTAAGCCTAACTTCATACTCAAACCCCGCAACCAACTAACACTTATTTCATTGGACACTCGAGTTAGCTGAGAGAGAACGCAGACAGCCCCAACACGCAACTCCAAGAAATTTAACGTGTTGCAGCCAAGAGAGAAGGAAATACGGCCCTTTTGAGGAATTGAGTTTATCAGAAGATCGTCTTCTTCGTCAAGATATGTCTCCCAATTGGAGGAAGATGCTCGTGAAGTTTGGCGTCCAGAACTGGATGGTCTGAGCGAGAAGTTTAACCAGGGCCAATCAACGATGGACTCAAAGTGGAAGCTGAGGGAAGCGCTACCGGGATTAAGGTGAGTTTGTGCGCGGCAGGAGCGCTCACCCTTCTCAGACGTCCAAAAAACTTCGCTGAAAAAGCCACCATTAAGGTTAAACTTGTACTGCAGACGAGCAGCAATACGTGGTGTCACTTCAATGTTAGTGGCGAGTAAGAGACCAGGAATGATACTTAAAGCGGAACCAGTATTACGTGTAACAGAAGCGGCCTCCAAACCTATAGACCCTGTCACGCGTTCGTGAAATTGTTTGCTCAACTTTACTGAAGTTCCAAGACCGTAGCCACCACGGCCGTACGAAAGCTAAGAGAGAAAAGAATAGTAAGTTGATGCGAAATAAATAAAAAGTAAAAATGTAGGGAGTTTATTTACAATTGCTTCAGTAGAACTAGCACCGATAATTGGTGTCCTGGGTGGTAAACGGTGAACCCAGAGACCCAAAAGAGTGCCAATACCGATCCCATTGTGAGCAGTTACATGACCAGCGAGATTGACAGTATTGTGAGGTGTACGAAGGGCAGTTACTGACTGAGAGAGGGAGAAGTCATAGACGAAGAAGGCGGGTGACATCATTCTCTCCTCTGGCGATTCCTGAAAATTTAGATATCAGTAATGACGAAGTATAAACAAAAAGAAGTTAGAAATAGGAAAATGCCGAAAGTGGACAAAATATGACATAAGCATTCGACGTACCTTAAGGTACCGATCAAAGAAGTCAGTCATATCAACACCGCAAGACATTTCGGATGTGGGCTGAAGAAGACTTTCATATTCTGCTTCTTTAGCCTTCTGCTTTAACAGAAGATATTCTAGACGCAGTTCCGGTGGTGATTTATTCCTCACAGCCAGCTCCCAGCCTTGAATGCGCAGACCTGTAATCAAAACAGAAATCTACATTATCAACAAAAAAAAGTTCATTTGCCTACTGAGGTACTCAGTTCAGATCTTTAGAAATCGTCATAATTGCGCGATTTTCTAACTGAAATTATAAGAAACACCTCCAATGTTCAATTATTAAGCTTTCCGAACGTTACAAAAAGACAGGATCTGGACCCAATGACACATTAAAATAAGCTGAACTATCGATACCACATCGAGTGATAATTTCCACTAGAAACGTTGGAAAAAGAACTAGATCAGGAACATTCCAAATTTCAACGACGTTCCACATTAATTGTGGGTTGAAGATGCAAACCCTGCAGGCCATAAGAAGAGGAAGAATTGGTGTTTCCTGAACTTATATTTTGTACTTTACCTTAAATCCTGATCTGTTTGAATCTTCGCTCATTCTTCTGCACAAAAGTATCACAATAACTTTCTGATGGCTAATGCAAGAAATTCAGGCCCACGTCACCTCTGAAGCCATATTGATCGTAGATAGCACGTCTGTGGGGATCACTAAGAATGTTGTAGGCGGCCGTGAGACGTCCAAAAGCAGCCTCGGCGCTGGCAGAGGCCTGTGTATGTTTGTCCGGGTGTAGAAGTCGTGAGAAACGTCTGTAGGCAGCTTTCAATTCCGCCTCACTGGCATCCCGCGAAACGCCAAGGACTGCATACAAATCAGGTGTAGGGTCATCTTCGAATTCCTCGACGTTGCTATCAATGCCGACAAAGATACCACCAGCTTCCGCTTGTTCTTCCACAAAGGAGAGGATCGACGGATCCACAGTTGTGGTGTCATCATCTAGTGAACCGCCTGAGATAGGGAAACTTGGGGCCGATGAAGTCCTTGAACTTCCACTTTCCGTGTACATTCACAGTTACTAAAAGAAATTTCTTGAACATGTACAAACATGCGAAAAAAGTATTCAGGCTTAAATGAGTTCAAAAATCGCGCAACAAGGAAAACTAGGACTACCACCCATCAGAAACTGACATTACTCGTCCAACCCCATGAAGTAGCGCAGAATGATCCAGAAAATTCATCTCTGACACCAACATTAGATCGGACCACAAAGGGGCAGAAAATGAAGTTTGTATGAGACAAGTTTGTAATTAAACCCTTACATGCAGACACCAATCACTAAAACATTTAGGCGTATGTTCGATTTCTCACTTTATGATATCCCACATATGTACGGTACGTTAAGTAAATGAAGCTGGTTGATTAACGGCCGCAAGCACAAGTGTCAGTCGAAGAAGCAAGCGATCAAAAAGCAGCAGATTCACGCAACAAACTGTTATTAATATTTATAGCAATGCAACAGTTGAGTAGTACAGGGGATGAAATGCGAACTTAAGGGCACAGCCCTTAGTCCTCATCAGGAGCACCTGGATCACGAGGTTTGGGACCACCAGCCGGTTTCGACATTATGATCTGCAAGAGACATACAAGTAATGTAAAATTTGTAGATAGGAAAAATCGTCTCATCCCATCGACCCACCTGATCTACTCGAAGAACAGTGCATGCGGCGCTAGTCGCAAAACGAATAGCCCAATACTTGGCGCCGTGAAGGTCGAGAATATTCGCCTCTTTTGCATCGCATATTGAAGAATCTAGCTTTTCCGTTGTGACAAACCCAGAATAAATTTGACCAGCTTGATGATTGGCATAGAGCTGAGCAATTACTTCCGTCGCTTTCTCACCGGCGTTCTCTGCCAACGCCTTAGGCACAACCTCATAGGCGCGGGCATATTCCCGAACAGCATACTGTTCCAGTCCGGGAATGGTATCGGCCAAGGAAAGGAGATTGCGAGCGAGTTCAATTTCACAGGCGCCGGCACCAGCAACAATTTTTTTACAGCGAGTCAATGCCTTGTAGGTGTTTACACCATCGTCAACGGCCCTCTCGATATCGTCCATTATGTTGTCGGTACTACCACGAATTACCAGAGTGACCATTGGCTTCTTGCTGGAACCTAGAATCCCCGCATTTCATTAGAAAACCATATAAAAAGGGAAAAGATAAATCAACTTACCCTGTTCGAAAATGACAACATTAGTATCAGCGATTTCGTCCGTACGAACTCGTTCTATATAACCTAGCTCCTCGGCGGACGGGATGGTAAGTGTGGGAAGAACAGTGGCACCAGTGGCTTGACAAAGACGGCGAACATCGAATTTGCTTACAAGACGTACCAACATAATGCCACATTTGTTAGCATAGTGCGACGCGAGTTCACTGATTTTTCCACCAGAAACAATGACTTTTACACCGGAATCAGCTATAGTGTTGATAATCTAGGGAGGCAAAATGATGACTGACGTAATATTCCTTGTAAAGACAGTAAAGCGTTTCGAACTCACCTTTTCCATTTGACTTTCCTCACCCTTAGAGAACTGCTTCAATTCCTCAGCAGTGTGAAGCAAAACAGTACCTTTAGTTTCAGTTTGGAGGGCCTCAAGTGGACAAGAATAAATTGCAATTTTTGATTGGGTAACAAAGCGAACATCGCCTTCAACATCCCGACGGAACACCATTCCTTGAACCATTGTAGAACTAGTCACGCCAGAACCCTAACAATAACCCAATAAATTCCATTAGAAATAATATCCAGTACTACTGCATGAATTGCGAAAATAAACGTACCAAAACCTTCAAAACGCGAACATTGTCGACATTGAAGTTACCATCATCAGGCATTATCGAAACTATTGCAAAAAATTAACTTTATACACTAATCTTACTGCATGCAGATGCAATAATTTTGGAAAGAAAGTCGCTTATATTGAGTTGCTTGCTCATTAACGAAGTTTTAATAACGGGCGCTACGTCAGAAATATTTTTCAAATTAGTTATCTCCTTGACAACGATATCTACAAGAAATAACCCCACATATCTGAACTACCGTCAAGATACTGAAGAGTTTTCTTTGCCGCCATTTCATAGCCTTCAATTATTTGAGACACGGACAAGCCCTAAAAAGTGAGAGCAACAAAATTGGTGCACCATCTTAAGAAGGTCGCGGGCATTATCTAGGAATGCACCAGCCAGCTGAAAAACCAGATTCGTCCCGTCTCCAGCTTCTTGTTCCTGTTGTTGAGTGGCAAGGATAAGCATTTTAGCAGCGGGATGTTGGACTTCAAGCTCCCTAAGAATCGTTGCAGCATCATTGGTAACAAATTGTTTCCCGATATGGTTTATGACTATTTTATTTTGACCACATGGACCATAGGTAGAGCGCGTCGTTTTTGCTATAGCCACGCATGCTTCGATGTTGCGATAAACAGCCTCCTCGAGACCTTCGAAATGCTAGAGAAGAATAAAAAGGATCCATAAGCTACCCTTGTGCCTTCTTTCAGCATCGACAAGTAATTCTGGACTTTGGGTACATGGAGAGCCATCGTATTTCAAGAGATACCAAATTAGCCGACGGACGAAGCTCGAACACAGAACGTCAGGAACACGAAAAGTATCAGGCAACCGCGTCACTGTACACTATTCGAGTATGACCGATTTTAACAAAACTGATATAGCAAAATTGATATAAGAACTTGCTATAATGAGAAGCTTTATCATTATTGGGCATGGTATGAAAGTTTGTTCTTAAACATAATGGAAATTTGCTTGCTAGAGGAAAACTTGGATGTAGCTATAAAAATTGGCAAAAACAATACAGCACCTTAATGTTATGGTTATAGGCGGGAGAAAGGGATTTTGCAAAATAAATCTTAAACTTGCAAAAAAAATTAATAGTATAGTTTTGCTGCATTATCTCGTCAAAGAAATTATACACCCCAGAATCCTGCCTAGACGTAATTTACGTCGCAATAGCAGTTTTATAAAACGTTTTATTATCACATAAAACGCTATCAAAGCCTTACGTGCTCAAAGGGACAAACCCTTTCTTTGTTACCATATAAATCAATTGATTGAGCATTATATATGGCTTAAGGGATTAACAACCTTACGCCCTAGACTGTTTGGCGACGAAGCTCCTCTTCATGGATTGAATGTTGAATCGGTGTACTTCACCTATCTCTTACTATGAAATATTTGCCTCTATGCACACTTTTCTCGGCTTTCTTCTCATACTCAATACTTAGCAAGGTTTCTTGGCTTATCTGTAATTTCGAGGGCAAATTTTTTCGGTTACTCGTTTGTTAATTAATTGTGCAGTGATGTATTTTTTTTTGAATGGTAATTGCACTTATTTCCATATATGTTGGGTGCTCTTGCATTTGTTAGATCAATTGTTTCGCCAATGGCCTTTGGCCCCTTAGTTATGTAGCCCGCCCTATTCTGTGATAGTGCGGCGTGAATCTGCTTTCCTGCTATTAGTGCTATTTGTCCGACCTGTTTACCTAGCGTCACCCTTCCATTAATTTTTGTTCAATCTGCCGTGTATAAGTTTAATCTAGATGCGATACCTTGTGATCTTAACACGTCTTAGCAGGTATAAATTTCCCAATTTTCAAACTGCTTGTTGAGTATCTCTCTTTTTAACAGTGTTTCAATCGGATTTACTGTCAAGTCCGATTGTCTGTATACCCGTCGTTGAGTTTTGACGAATGACACTTTTAATGTGTAGATTTTTGCTTTTAATACACGGAGCCAATTGCTTTTATGCCTTTTTTCATATCATTCCTTAACTGTTTATAGGCGTCGGATGATGTCTTAAATTCAAATTCTCCTCCAGAAAACCAATATAGGAGTCGCAATGACCTCGTAGCTCCTAGAGAAAGATTCCAGTTTCCACTGGCGGAATGCCTTATTGGATGGACTCTATTAGTTATTCACACAGTGTGGGACTTCAGTTTGACTACCTGTACCTTTATTTGTGGAGCTGTATTTCTTGAACATACAATCGTCTATAAGAATCTTGAAAAATCCCGGGATTTCGCGATTTTGGTTTACCAACAGGATCCTGGCTAATCGCTCCTATTCCTACCGTCGTCTCTGTTCATGACACAAATACCGCAATGAACTTAGTCGCTGCATCATTTGGCGCTTTTATTTCCTTACTATTCTTATACAAGCCAGAAACATTGACAGCAACCTATTTTCCCCTTTGGTTAGCCTGTTCTCGCATCGCTGGTTTGGCTTTTACTTCCAATCTTTTCTTGACTTTTATCTTTATCGTTTCTCTATCCTTAGGACTTTCGAGTTACCGAAGTTCATTAACCATCTGGGAGTGCGTCCTGATTGCTCAAATTTGCTTTGTATTTCATATCAACACTGCCTTTTTTATACTTCCCTTGTTCTGTATTTACACTATAGGCCGCTTCAAAATGGCTCCAAGTTGGGAAACCTTTGCAACATTTTTTGTGTCCATACTATGGTTGTGGCTATTACTTTCCGACTTTGCTACTCAGTTAATCAATGAGGATTTTTACGCCGACCCTATATCTCCCCTCCACTTTGACCCTACTAAATTTTTAACAGATTTAATCACGCTCCCAAACATCCTACTTGTCACTGCAGTATGGATACCGCTTTGTTTTTTTGCTATTGCGGTTGTGGTCTACTATAGCCAAAGCAGCAAAGGCGCCAAAACACCTGCGGGTCTTCGAAAATTGTTTCATCTCCTTGCCGGGGTAGTCTATACAACGGGTCTGTTAGTCGCTCCCAGGCTCCTCTCTGTGTGCTCTCTATTTGCTCTAGTCGTCTTCCTTTTATTCGAATGGACTAGGCGAAGAGGGGTGAGTGGCATATCGGTTGTTGTATTTCTCAAATGCTTATGAATTTATGGTTGAACTTAAGAATGACGGATTATTGAAAATTATTTTTAGTTTCAAAGTTATAAATCACTTTGTATAAGCTACACTGAATGCGATTATATATATTTTGGTAAAACAAGGGAGTTTTAGCTTTTGGAGGTAAAAGAGGAAAAGATAATGGAAGCAGAATGTCACTTTAAGTTGCAAATAATTGGTGTAATCATTTTTTAATAAACAAGCATTTTTTTTACGAAATGTACTCTTATCCATAGCTTCTAAATACACCTCTCTACTATACATGTGGTGAATCTTGTCTGAAGGAAAACTATCATTTATAGGTCTGAAGGATGAGAGCCAAAGTTTGCATTCGGAAATGAGGTTTTTTCGCATTGCGCCAAGTTGGAGTTCCAATTTTTGGTCCTCTGAATAAAATCAAAATTTTAAAAATGTAATCCATTAGGTGGATATTTGTTTTACAGCCTCCAACCGCGTCAAATTTCCTAAATGAAGTGCTGGAGCCTTTCAGGGATTCAAGAGACAGTGGTGAAATCATATTCACTCCTATTGCCCTGCTTCTCGGTCTGAGCCTCCCTGTCTGGAATTTCTGCTATCCATGGTCACAAAATGAAGGTAAGACCTGTGCCCTTAGGGAGTCCTCTTTAAGCTGTCAAAACACTTTATCGGAGAGCCTTTCTAGTCCGGAAGGTGGCTGGGATAAAGTGTATTACATTTTCCGTATATATTCCATTCGTCCAAATATATTTCTTCCATTTCAAATTGCGTCGATTGTGCGATATATATATATATGTATGTATATATCCGAATATTACCTATCCATCAACCGAAGTACGCTCAAGTTGGATAAGTTTTTACAAAACGATTTTAACGAAATTTGGTATTCTCGAAATACTTTTTCACTTCTTCCATATCCCTGTCGGTGTTTAAGTTTCGAGAATATATTCTGCCCTATACGCTTGTTTTCCCTTTTTCTGACAAATTAGCAAAAAGAGGGGTTACGACAGTGACGTGCATAACAGCACAAAGGTGTTAATGTCCTGAATTTCTCCATTTATTTCGAGGAAGTTTACTATTTAACGTAGCGTACGCTTGATTTCCTTATTATTAGCGCCGCCTCGGGCTTGGAGCGGTGTAATAACGATAGCGCTAGGCGACAGCGTGGCAGCTTTAGTCGGTCGTCGGTGGGGCCACCTGAGCTACCGGTGGCCGGGCACTCATCGCACTCTCATCGGCTCTGTCGCTTCGTTCGTCTCTCAGGTGCGTAAACACATTCTATTTTGGCCGACTATTGGCCTGGAAGCATTCGATTAAATTGTGAGACCGCGAGAGGAGGAGGGTAGCACTGTTGATCACCTTCATTCATCACTTGATCACGAAATGAACCCAACCATCAACGACCGGATTGAAAGTCAGGAGCACATTGTGGATCTTGTGCAGACATGGTAGTAGGAGTAACTACTTACCCTTCATTCAATTTAGGCCACTGTGGCGAGTACACCACGATTTTATGATTCGCTAGGTCGAACGAAAAAACGGTTGTGAGAATAGCATATGTGGCAGTTTATGTAGAGGACACGTGGGCTACTTTTTGTTTGGCATTCATTCCAAACTATGCCGAGTACTTGACCAGTCCACATAACCACTTTCGATTGCCTTTTCTGTTATTCTCCGGTCTAGTTGACACAACGTGGTTATGCAGCGCTGGTTTTATGTGGCAACGGTGAAGGGAAGTAATTACATCCTCAGCGTTCATGGTGAGGGCGTGTTCGTCCTCTACAGACCCCTAGATGCCTTCGACTTCTTCGTAATCCAAGTCGAAGAAGACTCTTCTTTCATGATTCCTTAGAGGCTATATCTTACCACTTTGTTTGTCAGAAGAGTTTCTCGTCCTCTCCGTTGCCGAGAACACGTAGGAATTAGGGAACTTTGTTTTTCCATTTATTACCGTCTGGAGGTTTCTACCTTTTACTTTATTCGAGTTCGTAGTTATAAGACGTGAAGTATATTTGAGGCATATCGTGTCTTCTCGTCACTCTTAACTGGTTGTTGTAGCATAACTATCCTTGAAGTGAGCAGGCATTAGGCGTTTGTACTGTCAGTCTGTCTCCCCTGATTCTTCAGCGTTAAGATGTTACAGTGTGGTGTAGTGTTTACTTGGTCGCCTTGGTTATGCACGGATGACATATCGTTTAATCATCTTAAGAGCGGCATCGTGGCGTTTAGAAGTAGTTGAATGTAAATTTTTAATTTTTTGTAGATGATGATGTGGTTCGCCCTCGCCGCCTTTTACCGTTGGCCCTGGCGGGTAGGACTTCTGCCACTGGCGGTTGGGGTTTTCGCAGAGGCATACACAGAACAGATTGACAATCTTGTTATTCCCCTTCTTGTGATGTCTCTTTTGCCTTCATGATTTAAAACCCACCGTCACTCACAGTTGTAGCCCGCTTTTCACAAAACATAACGCATGCCAAAATGATAGGCGTCGCACGGACCTAGTGGCTTGTGAGCCCGTCTTTGGGGAGGACGAATGATGGAGTGATATTGAAAGGAAGTGCTACAGATGTGTTATCGCATTTATACACGGCGCCTTGTCGCATTTATTTATGCAATCTGACGCGATGGTGAGAGAACATCTTTTCCACCTGCTGGTTGGTTGAGCAGAAGGTGGAGGTTTATGTGTATTCAAGCTTGCTTTAACGGAACACATGTTAATTCCTGTTACGCTTGTTGGTGTTCTGCGGCGCTAAGCGAAGTATTTCCTTGGTTGTGGGGAGGATGACAAGAAGCGAGCCCACTGGGCTTTTTCGTCGCTGTCGAGGCACTTGAATGCCACTCACTTGTCTAGCCGCTTCTAGATTGGCATTTCACGGAAATGAACTTCGTACTCTCGGTGGCTGGCTCTTAGATCCTCGAAACTGGGACTTCTCTTGCATGGAAAAGTTGAACTACGGAAATGAGCATTTTACGGTCGAGGACATGTGGCGAACACGTCGATCCTTGTTGGGCTCCGAAAGTTGTATTAGCTGGGCTCGGGATTCCACCTTTCGACTATTTGGGTGACATTCAAGCCGCGGCGGTCGGGTGTGGCACGATTCGCGCACGCTTTTTCACTAAACGGCGGTTCTTCAAATTTTAATATGTTTACGCCTAGCTGCGCTAACTCAGAGCCCTGCCAACGAAGCGCCGAAACCTCCTTCGTGCTAAATGTCGATTTGCGTCGGCTCTGCTGCGTCGCATTCAGACTCATGGGGTGGGATTGAGGGAGAGGACGCATAAGTTGGGGGGTGAGCGTAGACGTTTAGGAAGGTGATGTGAGAAAGAGAAAATTGACACTGGTTTCATCGTGCGAACTACAAATTCCGCGGTCCGAGAAACCCGATGCACGCCTTCGACAGCCGAGCTTACGGCGGTTTAGTATTCAAGTTTTGCAAATGCCGCATAATTTTCTCATTCTCCTAGTTCATCTGCCACCTAACAAAGGCCAATAACTACACTTTCCGTCATCTAGTTTGGATGATTTACTGAAGCCCATTCCATGAGAGTTGGCTTATAAGACAGGAGGAAAGCTTGGGAATGTCTGAGGAGGGGCCTATTGCTCCCGTGTTGTGGATGGCGTTCTGCATATACGATCACCAGATTCTGAAGAATAGAAATATAACAACTCCGAAAATATGTGCCCTATTTTTTCTCGGATATGGTGTGCTCGCAACCGGTAAAATGGCCTCCCAGTCAAATGCTTCGACAGTCACGTCTGCATCTCACTACTATTTGTCAACTGCGACGTGTGAGGGGAGACTGCGAATGCTGGAGATTGGCTGACATGCGCCTCGCCGTCAATGTTGATTGATTCATGAGCTTCAGGACTATTCTCTCGCCTCTCTACCCTTCATCAGGGTTTATCAAAGGGCCGTATTTGAACGCCAGCGTGTTGAATACATCAGTTGCATGTGCTTTTGTCAACGGCGACAGTCGACCCACGAGGTGAACGCGTTGGCCAGTCGATGTGTTTTTTGCCCTACTTCTTCCTACTTCCTACTTCAATTTGCTAGCACGGAATAACCGACTACGTAATTTATTCATCACAATTTCATAATTGTTTGGGCAATAGGGGACCATTGTGCTACAATTACTATAATTTGTATACCTGCTCTACTTGAAGAGCGCAACTCTCAAGTTATTTGGCGGAATCGTGATGGGAACAACTCTGCTACCAATGTTATTTAGACCTATTCTCGGTATTTGTCTCAACTCAGTGGCTTAAACACTGAGTTGAGATTATTTCAAGCCTAGAAATTATGGTGTCAATCAGAGAAGAATGTCGGCGACCAACAAGGCGATTTTCCTCACTGCCATTTATGGAAAAAAGGCGCACAAAAGACGCTTCTGCCTCGCGTCACTCAGTATGCCTTTGAATCACTTGTTGCATTCCATCAACCTGTCACTGATTAATCTGCCATATGCCGTATGGGTAAGGAGCTTTTAAGCCTCGGTGTGGGGGCTTGAATGATAAAATGATCGGCTTTGATCTGCCGTGGATGATAAGAACATGCCGGTACTTAAATTGAAATCCTCTTGACTTAAATGTGGCCTTTAGAAGTTGATTGCTTCACAAATTAACAACATCTATATATCCTTGAATTGCCCACTTATTTTCAGATTGTTTCTGATAGAATAGCATAGGATGTTCCTGCACAGCATTTCAGGGATTTTAACACCAATTATCCGCAAGACCGTGCTACAAGCATAAGATGGCGTTGGATCAGCCACCATAGCTGTTAAATGGTGAAGTTATGAATTAATATAAAACCGCAATTTACGATTTATACGAATAAGCAAAGTAATTAAAGTGTCTAAAACGATAATGCCGATCGGAGTCAAGACAAAGTGGTCAATAATTGTCACGTGGCTACGGTGTTGGCATGTCCAAGTGTCGTGACGAGCTTCAGGACCATGTAAAGGACGAGGGAGACTGTGTTGGTGAACAGCGTATTAAATGGTGTGTTCGATGAATAGTCGCCTTTTTCTATGCTAATTTCCTTTAGGATATGCCCCGAAGGACCGCATCATCCAGAGTACTTTCAAAATTCCACCTTGGTAGGTTGTCGCTTCGTATGATGTTCTAAATTTTAAAATAATTATTGTCGCAATTTTCTCATACACTTAAATAACTTTCTAATAATAAATTTGTAATCGAAACGCAAGTATTGCATATCCTTAAAAGCGGCCTAAATTAAAACGGGGTTTTTGACAAAAGATGACAAGGTGAACGAAAATTTTGGAATTTTGAAGCAATTTTGCTGAGTTTGGGGACCACTATAACCTCATCATCCGGCTTTTATATCATAAATTTTGTTTTACCTGAAAGACCAAAGAAGCGGAGTACATTTTTGCAAGTAAAACCCCCGAACATTGGAAGTTACATATACCAAATAAAAGTCCCCTTGATCCTTACCGAAGATGGATGCTGGATAGAAGGGGGCTTCGTCAAGACAACTGGTACAACGCCCCCAATGATTGCGCAGAAAATGTCGAACAGGTAGTTAGTGTAATATGGGTTGAATGATGATGAAATTCACGACCTTTAGTTATGTATTTTCTTAGAAATACCTTATATTATCCCCCTTTGGTCTGAAATCAAACTATATTTAATTATGTTTTGGTACATTATTGCAACGAAACAATACCACTATAATATCATTATTCTGCATTATGTCATTATTTTTTACTATATATTTTAATTAGAATAGTGTCAAGGTTGTACAGTAACAGTGTATCATTCAAACCAAAAGTACTTCACAAAAGTCTTTGCACTTAAAATGATGCTTTGTATTCTGAATTGAGCATGGAGAGAGTAAATCTATTTCAGAAAAATCTTTCAATCTAGAGATTTTACAAGCCTTACTATAAAGAAAATTGCCACAACCTGATTCCTCTCTCCGAGAGGCTTACAGACTTCAGACAAAGGCACCCAGGTCGATTGCTTAACGATTTTGTTTATCGAGTTCCGGACTATTACCTGAAGCACAAGGAGGAGACGAAGATGGCATGTTTTTGTGATAACCTGCCACCATATAAACCGCCTTCGAAGGAGAAGATTTCCGAGGGTTGTCTAAAGCGATTTCAATTTATGGCCAATAATTACCGCACATTTGACGATGGATATGCTGTTGATTTTAACCATTAGCCCTTTACAAGTACGGTCTCATTGATAAATATATTCTCTAAGTCTGGGTAGTTTATTTGTCAAGAAATTGAGACAAAATAGAGAGACTGAAAACGTCTTAGCAGACACACCGGAATTGATGCCAGGTGCATGTGCTTTGGTGATCCAAAGACGAAGGTCATCAAGAATTAATTCTAGGTTGGAGAGATAGGAAAGATTAATTTTCTTCGTGCGACATCCTTAATCATGTAACGTCTAGGGATTTTTCTATAAAGTTCTGGAACAGAAACATGTTCTGACGAAAGGCAATGTAATTATCCATTTTTTAATGACAATTGACCATATCTCAATGCATAAAGATGCGGTGCAAAGGTAGACAGGATTTCTCATCGAGTCGAAATACATCCCCACCTGTTTGGCTGCGACTAGGTGGTGCGTAAGCCTCATGTCATTCATAAAGTGGTTCAACGATGTTTCATGTCCATGCATAACCAAGACGGCCAAGTAACAAAGCTGAAGAATTCAGATCAGACAGACTGACAGTACCAACAACTAATGCCTTTTTTCTTCAAAAATATTTCCGCTACAACCAGTTAACGGCCAATCGGCATCACATTCCATATACACTCATGATGCATTCACCACAGTGGCCTAAATTGAATGAAGGGTACGTAGTTACTCCTGCTACCATGTCTGCACAAGATCCACAATGTGCTCCCGACTTTCAATCCGGTCGTTGATGGTTGGGTTCATTTCGTGATCAAGTGACGAATGAAGGTGACCAACAGTGCTACCCTCATCCTCTCGCGATCTCACAATTTGATTGCATGCTTCCAGGCCAATACGGACCAAAATAGAATGTGTTTACGCACCTGAGAGACGAATGAAGCGGCGGAGCCGATGAGAGTGCGATGAGTGCCCGGCCATCGGTAGCTCAGGTGGCCCATCGACGACCGACTAAAGCTGCCACGCTGTCGCCTAGCGCTATTGTTATTACACCGCTCCAAGCCCGAGGTGGCACTGATAAACAGGAAATCAAGCGTACGCTACGTTAAATAGTAAACTGCCTCGAAATAAATGGAGAAACCAGGATATTAATACTTTTGTGCTATTATCCATGTCACTGTCGTAACCCCCTCTTTTTTCTAATTTGTCAGAAAAAGGGAAAATAAGCGTATACGTCAAAGCATATTCCCGAAACTGTTAACACCAATAATGATATGAAAGAAGTTAAGAAGTATTTCGAGAAGAAAACCACATTTCGGTAAAGTCGTTTTGTAAAAACTTATCCACTTGAGTGTACTTCGGTTGATGGATAGTAATATTCGGATATATACACATACATATATATATATTATCACACAATCGACGCAATTTAAAATGGAAGAAATATATACCGATTATGACATGAATGAGTCTTTCAAATTACTCTTCTAGTTTTTTACCCAGGAAAAACTCAGAATTTTTAGCAGCAACAATCAACTTTAGAGGTTTCCTTAGCGAATGCAAATGTAGACTAATTTTCTTAAGTCCCCGGTCGTAGTCACGAATGATACAATATACGTGGAAGTACCAAAATTTCCGATATTCTCCAAAAACGGGGTGCCTGATTTTTGCGGTTTGTTTCGATATTCTGCTCATAGTGTTACACAAGTGAGGAATGAATTCGAAGGCTGATAAAAAGTGGAATAACTGGTGAATTCTCAATATTTCTCAAGTCCCTCGTGAGCTCTACCGGTTAAGCTACATCCATCTACGTGACAGGTATCTAGCGTCATGTAACGGAATGGCATGGTCGTGACAAGTGTTTGTCATGTACCTTCACTTAGCGATTAATAGGGCCCAGCAAACACTTTGATACGTTGGTGTAGAAAGATATATTCTGAGTGATTCTTTTCAAAGCAACCTGTACATGTTGGACATAATGGTTACACCTTTCAAAATTAGTTTTCTATAATGAATTTTGTAACATTGAAAGCTTACCAAAGTATTCAGGAGCAAGAAATTATAGACATATAAAAACGTCATTGCTTTTGATGTCAGTGGATTTACTGTCTAACTCAAAATGCAAAACGGCTTAGGGAAATGAAAATCTAGACGTTTATAGCTCGATTCCGGACATATTAACAGTGGCTACGTGATATTAGGCGAAAGGATAGCATGGAGGTAACAAGATCCCAGGGTCTTCTGTTAATCGAGAAAGGCGTGAGCCAGCGTAAACGTAAACGGTGAAATGATTAAATAACTTTCACTGACAAAGTAAGTAAGTACAAAACAATAAAAAAGAATTGGAACGCCTATAATATAGCCTGAAACTTATCAAGATGAAGGATTAGTATTATTTCAAAAACCATTTCGTCAACAAGGCTTATATATTTAACTGAGGGACGTACCTATCACCCTATGAAGCCTCCCACCCTCCCCTGTCCACAAATAATAGTAAAATAAATATTCCTTGGATAAGCAAGCATTAAGTAATGAAATATCATTGCATTGACGTCTTCAGCAGCAGGACGCCCGTTTTACTTAACACATACCAAGAGCAGACTCTTTAGGTTCATGGGGCTGGACGATGAGATCGGTTTCAAATCTACAAAAACAGGTTAAACAACTAATGGAAGATGACCAAAAAAATATTTGCAAGTTAAATAAACTGCTCTCATTGTGCAAGAGGTGTCGCGACTCCGCTAAACAAGAAGAAACCATCTACAGCACACTTCCGTTGTTCAACGAAGTGCGATTTATCTTATTTGCCATATGTTGCATTTAGATTTTCCATACCTCTACCGTTCAGGAGATCTTTGACTATTTTCCTGATGTCCACATTTTCTGTGCGCTCGTGTCGAGCTTGTTTGTCAAAGAAATTCGGATCCGCGCAATCGACCAAACTTCTGGTAAGCCTTTTTGTGTCGCTAAGCTCTTGTAGAAGATGGAAGTAAATTAATAGCATCGTTCCTGGAAGATGGGCTACATGACTCCTTGCAGCACATTGAAGACTCTGTGACTCCCCCATTTGGTCAAATGCCGAATGGAAATCTTCTTTTACTCACATTGGAAAAGCTTTCTGTCAGTGCAAGCCTTTTGGAATGCATGTCTGCAGCTGGAGTTCCCTCAACCCTCGTAAAATGCCTTTACATTTTTCTTGACTTGCCAGCTGCCATCAGTCATGACGCTCTTAAGAACAGAACGCATTTGCAACGGAAATTTACTCAGGTAGGCAGCACATGGTTTTGCCTATCTTTTGTATTGTAGCTGCTGCAGCATTTTTGCCTATCCTCAGTAGCTGTCGACGAAATGGTCAATACTGATGCTTTAAGACATCTTTTTAGTGCAGCAGTGGATCCCTGCCAAGCTTCAAACGCATTTTGGCGCAAAAGCAGTTGTATGATTCTAGCTACTTTGGCTCAGAATTGTTTGACACAACACGTAGTTCAGTACGCCCACGGTAAATATCAGTAGTAGTATTTTCAAAACTAATTCTTGCATCCGTACCTATTAATCTTGGAAATTCTTTTTTTTCAGACGCTGCATGTATCAACGATTATGTAGAACGTTTGCGTCAGATGCAGTTACCCAAAGCCGACTCATTAGAAGCCTTCATTTCTCTTTTCCAAATTTTGTCGGAGTCTTCCTCAGCATCCTCGCAGTTGCTGGATGATTTTTATACCGCCGGTGGCTATACCTTATTAACGGACTACTTACTGAGGTAAGTTTTTCCTCTTTTGATTTTTATCATAAAACTCTTGGATATTTCTTTAGGTTACCATTATTTCCAGCTACAATGTTATAATTTCGTTCTTTGCCTTTCTTGGTTTCTGTCCTTCATCCGAGGAGGCGTATATACCGTGCCATCCAGTCTTTTTTATATGGTGATTTCATGCAACGATTGACAATTACTCACTCTAACATATCCGTATATTTTATATGACATTAATATTTGCCGTTTTCTCAGAACAATAATATTGCGCACATGGGAAGTTAATTCAGGAACCTAAATTACGTAGACTTGCGCTTTAGCCCTTTGCCTTAAGAAGAGTCACCCCAACTATTTATATCTTCTTGCAAATCGGTTTTCGATGGAAAACAATGTAATTTCGTCTACACTCATTTTCGGCAATGTGGTCGTAATTGCAGATTAAACCTTTGGTAATTAATAATAAAGAGAATTACAGAGTTCTTAGATTTCTGTGCCAACCTTATTTCCATATGGAGATGAACCAGTAGTGTATGTTTTTAAGGAACTCTTCCTTAAGAATGTTAAAATTGGAAAGCTTGTCGGTTATCTATGCAACTAATACTATCATTATCATAGAATCATAACGTGTTTCGTGTAATTTGTGACATGATTGACTTGATACATTTTATACCATTATCAACTTGATGATTGCGAAATATTGCCCATATTGATTTATTCAGTGGTTTTTTGTAATGATACTTTTTGGCTGGATTTTGAACTCTTTCACGTGAGGCATCTTGGCTTTTTTCAGAAGACTAAATACTTTTGGTAGTAATTTACTAAGATATTTGTAGAGAAGATAGAGATTTGTTACCTATGAATTGCCACAGGCGCTTATTTTCCTCCCTCTCCTGTCCTTTTAATCGCGCCAAATTATCCTCTGCCTTCTCTGGTTTTATCTTCGTTTATGTGAGGTGTCAGCCACCTCTTTTCACTTTTGGACCAACAGAATTTATTCGGGATTATTTAACGGTAGACATTTTAGTAAATGCCATATAGGCTAAGTATTTTTACTCTTTACGCGGCCTTTAATTTTTACACATTATAGAGCATTAAACAATAACCTCAAATGCATAATTTCAAGGACTTCAAACTATTTTATGTTAAATTTTCGGTAAAAAACGAGTCCTATTTGTATGGTAAGACTTGAGTCAAGTGTGCTATTTAGTACCGAATAATAGATCAACCTCCTATCTTTAACATACTTTGAACTAGTGTATATTTGGTCAAACTATTAGAAAATTTTTTCCGGGGTTTCAGTTAGGTTAGGCGTAATTTCATTACTAGAAAGTATGATTGAACCGCGTTGGACAACTCGGCCTTCCCAATAGTTGGTATTTTTATTTGAATAATGTTTGGATAGGCTGACCGTTTGAATTACTTTCCACGACACGCGACTTACATGACTGTCCCATTGTTTTAGATTACTGACCAGTAGTACTTCTTCGTTGAGCATCTGAAATACTTAATGTTTCAAACTTTTATCCTCCCTTACTGGAGTCGGTTCAACTTCATTAAAATCCATGATTTCTAAGTCTTCCAGCATTTTTATTTGTCATTCAATCGGTCTATATGAGAAATATGGCAGATGGATATTTCGCTATCATCGCGTCACTGTAAGTGATAATAAGCGCATAAGGTCGACTCAAACCGTATTCCAACAGGGGCTCTTTCCTTTGTTCAATTATTCCTTTTTTCTTATTACATACAGGTTGATTTTGTTTAACGATTAACGACTACGGTTGTTTAGTCGAGCAAATTCGGCATTTTATTCCTTAAATTGACATTGAATAGTCCACCATTAAACATAAAATACGGAATTCCTAGATATGGGTTTGTCAGGCTTTAGATGCAATACTTTTCTTCAAGCTTCTGCTTTTGAACTCCTGAACAGACTCACTTGAAAACAACGATTACTGGATTGTGTGAAGTATAATTCATTTTGAATTTAAGGAAATTAAGTTGCACTATCTTTTCCTTATGCTAAAAATGCGTGGACTACTCGATTTTCCTCACATATCCCTTTGAGAAGTACATGTCATCTTTGTGAAACTCTTCCTTTATTACCTTTAACACCTACCGGGTATTAAGGTTAATTTATCGTCTGAAGACATAATTAGGGGTTTTTCGTATTACTGAAATCACACTAACCAATTATAATATCTTCCTACTATTACTTTGCCAATCTGTATTTTTTTGTTTCTTCGTAAGAGTAATTTAAGTCCTCATCGAAATAGTTCTGGGGGTACATTTATACTGTGAATTTTTGCGGGAGTCGTAGGTAATCACTGACTGATGGACACAGTTTATAATCAATCGGACATTTACTGGGTGCATCGCACTCTCGTCAAAGTATTTCTGTATCATATTTCACACTCGGCCTACACAAGGATGTTTCTCAATTCTGCACTTTTGTAACAGACAGGAAACGCAGCGGGTGCGATCTCTCTCTGCCTTGTGTGCTAAAAGTCATCTTCCAAAATCGAAAGCCTTGTCAAGATAATTTTTCCATTAATAGGTACACTGAGTGATTAAGTTTTCGAATGTGAAAGTTTAAATTAAAACATGGTTACCCGTGTCTTTGTCTGATGTATATTAGTAATATGTAAACAAATTATATACTTCGGTTACCCACATGCAGTTACATTTCGTAAAACTTGGTGAGAATAATTGAAAAATCACCGCCAGGTTTTGTAATTAATCCACATTTCAAACCAAAACTGCCTAGAGGGGCATCAACAACGATAGAGAATCTCCTCATTTCATATTCGGTGCTGTCATAATGCTAGTTATGGAGTGTTTTTTATATTGTCATACTAGACGTAACTGAAATCCCCAGTGCAACACGTCAGTGTAATTTTACCGAAACCCTTGTTCATATTAAAAATGTTTGTAACATTAGAGCTGATTCAGACTATTTGGGCACAAGTCACAGCGCTTTTAGGGATAATTCCTACGATGATCTGAATTTACGGGTGTGAAGGATATTCGTGTGGTCAGAATTTTGTGTACCTTTTTGGGTAGCAATGAAAGTAGAGAGAAGCTGGTTGTTGAAGTCTGATAGCAAATTTTTGAGCATTCGAGGATCATTGATAGTAAAAAGTTGATCAGCCTCAAGGTAGGTAAACAGAGATTTAATAGCTAACTTTACGTCATTTTTTGCAAAACAACGAGAATAAACGGGAAATATCTTTAAAAAAATTGGATTATGAGAATGAGAACCACTTACGCCCTACTAATATCCGTCTCACTCTATTTGGGCAACTTGATAAGTTTATGCGTACGTGGGGCATTGAGGCGTTTAGAAAATAGTGTTTCATCTCGAGTTGTTAACCATGTAATTGCTTATATTACAACAAAATATCGTAATAGTAATTGTAAACGTGTTTTTATTATAGCAGGTAATCTAGTTGTCAAATATCTAAACGCCTCCGTAATTGATACCTACCTACAACAGTTTTCTTGCTTACCATAACCGTAAAAATAGCTGATTTACCCAGTGGAGGGGTTTTTTTAAACTTCTGCAACAAGCTACTTTTTCTGTATACGAAAAAACAAGGGTAGGACAATCTGTGCTTAAGGAGAGTGCCCTGCCTTTTGGGCTATTCATTGAAGACCTCCTTCATCCGCCGCTGATGAGTTCGGGTGGTTGGTTGCATTGCGCAGGAAAGTCACCACCTGTTGCCGAGACGAAGTGTTCCCAAATTAGCATGACATCCGCTCCAGAAAAGCATTAGGCATTCGTTTTGTTCACGGAAAACCACCTTTATTTGTCAATCCTCCCGAGCTATTTGAATTTGTACTCGCCTTTCATTTGCTAGCCAACGACAGCGGCAATCAAGTAAGTAGATAAAGCTGAAGCTGTTATTTTTAAAGCACTAGTATACAGAGAATTCCTAGTGTTTTATTCTTATATCTGTGAGTCGATTGGCTTCACTGTCCTTCTGCTACCCCAAAAAGAGATTAGAAAACGTATACACAGTCCCGCGCATCTGTTTTTCAACTTCATACCCACCTGCACCAGCCAGGCAGTTTATGTGGTACAATTGCTCTTACTGCAGATGTTGTTCTTTTTATACTGAAAATAATATGGCGCCTTTAGGCTTATCTCTGCATTCCTTCTGAAAGCATATTTATGTCACTACTCTGTATCCCATCACCCTTACTTTTACTTCACTAATTGCTCAAGGGCTGTCCCCAGTTCTTTCATTTCCTGCTAACGATATCCTCGCAATTTACACAACGCAATTCTGGATCATTAAGCCGCTCTCTTCAATTCCTCTCTTGTAAATAACAACTCTACTTATGAGAGCGACAATCGTCACGATTGGTTTTTCTACTGCATATTTAGTCTAAACTGCACGGATGGATAGACGAATTGTTTTTTTCTCCCGGTCAACTTAACTCCAAATTATCACCTTCAAAAATGCCTTTTCTGTCTAGGTATGAACTGGAGGAGGGGGAGGAAGCACGGACCTTTTGTCAACGCTTGGCTCTACTCTTGGGTGACCTTGTCTATGTGGGGTCAAAGGAGTTACGTGCAAAGAACAACGCTGTCGTAGAGGTCTTCCAACTTCCCGGATTCCGACTCAACATTCCCAGAGCTAAAGGTGAAAGGTGGTCTTCTCTATTCTATTCACCTGTTTTTTAGGGAAACGGTATGCGATTCACCACCTCTTCTAACACAGTAAAGCCATTCAAATAAAATAACCGAAATTACTGCTATTTTAAACTTGATTATAACTATTTTCCATTAGTGACTATGACAAGTTAGTCCCCATTTTTTAAACCAATTTAGAAGTGACTTTTTCTTTTTGAGAAGGAGGCTGACTAAGGGCATCGTTTGGTTTTTACGAGTGCGCTTATTTTGCTGTTCAAATGTCTTCTTCCGCTTTTAATTAAATCCGTAGTTTTTTTGACTACTTAAAGCACTTTAATCTTTTTTATCGCATTAGCTAAGGTTTCTGAAGTTTCGAAAAAATATCGAGGCGCATTTGTCTTCATTATAAGTGTGTGGCAAGCTTGTGGAGTGGCAATCTTATTGCTAGCGTTACGCAGACCAAAACACAGAACTTTGGGAAGATCGGTCAGATAATTCGAATAAAAGAAAGAATGATTGACTTGGAGATGATAGGACAAAAGGCGAATCCGGCATTGTCTGCGTAATTAATGCGAAAATACAAAAGCTTTGACCTTCAAAGATGACGGTTATCACTTATCGTTTTTGGATAAGGTGGACCAAGATTTTGCCGTTCAATTTCCTAGAATTCTCCAATGAATCCTCAATATGTCAGTTTAGTCAAAACCCTTATAGTGGACCCGATTCCTAAAATTATGTGTAGACTGCGTTATCACTGACAGAAGCAACTGCTTAGACCACCTAATCGACACTACGAATGTCAAGTAGTAGATCGTCTTGTTATTCGTCGTTAATAAGGGAACGAGCCGCTGAGAAAATTTGTTTTTTCATCTAAGACGATGTTCTAAGTAAATCTAAAAACACCACATAATTTTTATTTGCCAAACTAAACACTATCCGGACCGTATCGTGACGATAGTCAAAACTTACACTTGCCTAACAAATGCTGCTTCAAACCTAAACACAATGTATCTTGACAAAGGAGTATTTACTTAACACTGTTACCGGTCACCTTCTTTTGGGCAGGGTGACCCTTTATTTATTTATTTATGGTGACATGTGTTCTTCAAGTTGGTTGGAATGATTTCATTGAATGTTATTCTACTTAGGATGTTTGTCCACAAATATTGTCCTTCGTCCATGTGTACTTTGTGGTCTTTACCAACCTCGCATCTCCACCTGAATTTTACTTAACCGCAAGATTATTTTTACAGGAATTATTCCATAATTACGTGAATCTCTTCAACCTGACTTAATATTCATGGAATTATAATTAGTTAGGGAATATTTGTCCACCAATGTTTACGACTGCTTAATTTTATTCCATGGAAACTTTATGGAAAGTCGAAATGCCTTTATCTTGCTTCAAAAAGCTTATTTCCTAACTTTTGGTATTTTTCAACCTATTTCGATGTATTCGTTGTAAGTGATATGTCTTTTGACTCCAATTTGGTTCTGCTATGAGATGCTTATACTTTTGCACTTCATTTACTTTCAGACTTAGCCACACTTGGTACTTTCTGGCAGTCACGAGGACCGTACTATTAATAGTAAAAAGATAATATTTAAATTCTATGGTCACCGGCTCTCCAGCATAATACTTATTCAGCTTGGACACAGCTAAAATGGTGGTAGCTTTTCAGATACCAGCATCTAATCCTCACCTTTGGCTAGTAGTTTTACCGTATGAAGTGATGAGGCTTCAAATCTGTCCACTTTACTGGGTTATTGCCCCACTGATTCAAATTCTATCCACTAATCATAGTCGAGGTGTGGTTGAATCTAACCGATCTCGGGCTCCGTCGCTTGCCTCAATTTGTAAGAATCGTGCTATATTTAAAATATATAGTTAATATAACTCAAATCGAATCAAATTGTTTAATTATGGGAGATGTCCCAGAAAAGGTGAATTGTGAATTTGTTTTTAGGACCGAAAGCGAAGTCCGTTGTTTAATCTTTTCCATAGCTTTTGCAAAACTCATTTCAAGGTTTTTTGAACTCTTTTACCTGCTGGTCCTCCGGAAGGACTTCTTAACATAGTCGTGCCAACTCGCTACACCACGGATGATACGAAAAACATCGCAAAGCGGACAGGCAAAGAGAGCGGATCATACTGTCGAATGGTTCCTATTTTGGCATCAATAAAAGTTTCCCTCTTTTGAGATTTTGTATCTGTCAGATTTGAAAGATTGGCCATAGTTCGCGTTTTTTTTGCCTCGTCATCATCTTCGGTTTAAAATGATCCAATTTTTTTCCCAAATATTCGTCCTTTAAAAAACAATTAGAACATATTTGTCGGATAATTTAGGCAACTCCCTTTAAAACAATTCCTCACTGTAGTTTTAATTACTAGCTATTTTTAATCTCGTGCGGTTTTATTGTCATGGTCTTCTGGTAGTTCTGTTTCATCTCTCTCACAGCCAAGCAACGTTGTAAACTTCATAAAGTGTGGCGTATCTAGTCCTGATACATGCATATTTTGAACTGGAATCTGGTGTGAACGTAATAGCGGACTTTTCTTTTTAATTTACGATTTTCTTACCGGTGCTTACAGTTAATTCATTGGCTGACTAAATTTTAATTTCCGAAACTCCGACATCTTCACTGCTTTTCTTACAATGTTAGATCAAATGAATATCTTGCTACAACGAATGTCGTTATTCAAAATCATAGTAAGAATTTATGTAGAATTTTCCCATTTGAGTATAATTCTAGTGAAAATAAAATTAGGTCCAAAATCCTCTAATCCATTGGGAAAAAGGGGGACAGTTCTTCAAACTATACGTCGGTAGGTGATAATCAGCATCACAGAAGTCCTCTCACACTTCAGGTACCGTCTGTTCCTTTTTCAAAGGGCGATCTTTAATGTTTTGTCATGTAGCAAGCTCTAACGACAGTCAAGTTACGCTGTGACTCTTACGCTCTACCTTCATAGGAATAATTAAGCAATTTATCATAAAACCATCGTAGTACTGCTTCATGGCCAATAAACTTTACAGTGGGAAATTTTTCTTCCCCTTTGGTATAGACAGGCATAACCTATTAGTCTTCGCACAACACTACACATCAAAATCACCAATGATTTGGTAGATTGTGAATTGGTACACTGCTTTAATAATTTTTTTTGACGGTGACTACCGCCTTTTTTGCCTGCCATCTAAACCTTTGCCGTGAAGATTCATAATTATTCACATCTCTGACGTTTAGGCGAGGCCATACGAAACATCCGGGCGATTGATACGTTGCAGTCGACTTTTCTTCAGGCTCGTTCGACACACCTCTGTAGAAGTATCTTGGAACGAGTGCGGGACTTCCATGAACGAGCTCCTGGCAATTACTTTATCCTTGACAAGCACCATCTCATTAGTAGCATCGCCGAGGTGATCGCCACCAAACCTGAACCTGTACAGGTATATATTTTATTCTTTCTGGGATTATACCTTAATATCTTTCCTAAGTCTGATCTGGCCAGCTTTTTATTTATCTTTCTCTCATGCTCGTTCCAGTAACTTCTCTGAGAATCGAATCGATACGTTTCGATTCTTGCCCATCGTATTCAATTTCAAAAATAAGTCCAAAACTGGTCACTAAGACGACTAAACCTTTAAACATTACTAAGTTACAGTTTGCACCCCACTGCAACCTGTTATTGTCTACGTACTGAACTGATTTAGTTGCGTATACTTCAGGAAATTCTTAGAGTTTTAGGGATTATAAGCAGAGATGCAAATCTTTTGTTTACCGAGCATATCATAGTCTTGTACTCATTTTAGGAAACCTTTTTTGATGTGTTTGCTTCCCTTATTGAACACCTCTGCTACGTCCCACTGCAGGAGCTCAGTAGCTTGGCTCTACTATTGAGGAGTTGCAAGTAAATGGGATCCTTTTTTGTCCTAAAATTCGACTTTTCTCGAATCTACCTTGGCTACTGTTTTCCTTTTTACGACGTAGATATCCCATTTGCCTCCAATATGCCTTCTCCTGTCTACTTCGTCTTATCCTCGCCTTCCCGACCATGAAGGAATTCTATCGCAATGTCGGCATTTTAGAAGTCACTACGCAGCACTTGGAGAAATGTATCGAAACAATGTTCCGCTCGCCAGATCTAAAGTCCGGTAGGTTTCCAACGCAAAATTCACCAACGTTTCTAGCTTGAGAGATTAATAGTGTTTGTCTGACAATTTATACTCCTTTTCTCCCCTTTAGCAGACAATTTGGCAGTGTTCTCTATGACTTAATTGTAGTTTGAATCAAACTCATAGTAACATTATCAATATGGTCGAAAATAGTTGTTGTAAAAATCCAAAAACGAGAATGAAACTTGTGTTCACTGATATTTGACGTTAAAAAAATAAACGAAGCTTCCATTCTCTTACACTTTCGATTGCTTTCTGAGTCATATTGGGAGAGCTTATTATCATTACGGAACAGACAAAAAACACTTTTTTTTTCACCTTTGATTTTGTCCTTACAGTCTATACCTTCTTACCCATTGTAAGTCTTTCCAGCCGTTCTTTTATTTTAAATGACCAACCTTGGAGGGAGAAATGTAAGCCCACTCCGTGATATGTTCGTTTAGGTTGTTGAAAGTCACGTTGAATATCTGATCAAAATTAATTTGTTTCCTTGGTTTTCTCTCCGCAAAATGGAGAACAAATTGAGGAAATGGAAGGACATTCAAAAAAATAAAAACGGCGTATATTGAAGTTTCAACTCGGTCTATTTAAGATTTGCTATTTCCTTTTTTTTACTTTGCGAGGTACCGTTGAAGCCAACAACATATTGGCTTTTTGCCATTGTTATTTTTTTCTTAGACACGTGAATGAAATTCCATAATTTTGTTTGTTGACAACCGTAGCATTTTTGAATTAATACGAACAAATTCTGCTTTAAATGCCATTCTCCCCCATTTTTTTCTTTTCTCCCCAAATGTTATCTTAAATTACGAGCCTACGATTAGAGCGAAAATCATCCACAGTAGTCTTTAAATGTGTGGGAAACGACAGAGGGAAACGACAGAAAAATGTGTTCAACTTCACCGAAATCTGTACCGACCTCAAAACCATCAGCAGACAAGCCTATTTTATCAACTTTATGTGCAATTTGATCATGATTATGTTGATAAAAGCCCCATGCAAATATTGAGTGGTACGGTTATTCTTAGCGATATGTATAACTTCACTTTCTTCCTTCACTCAAGTTGCGGCAACGACTGCTCGCAAAGTGTCCATCTACGATGCTATTGACTCTTCGACGGATCTCATGAATACGATGTTATCAGACCTCATGGTGACCATTCTGCGTCTTCTTACTACTGTTGCCTCCCAGTCCGTCGCCGATGTTATCATCATATCTAATTTAAGAGGGGTGCACTGTGTCCTCAAGCGTCTTTTGCCAAATCCTGCCCTGCCTGCCCCAGTGGTGAAGCACGCCCTGAGTCTGCTTTATGAAGTCTTTGTTGCGGCCCCTTCGGAGGACCAACTTATAGGCCTTTTGGATATCCTTCCCTCTGCTACAGTTGCTCTTAGAGTCGAGGTGAGCGCTTAGTTTCCATTGTCTTTATTGATTTCGACGCTTTCGAACTATTTCCCCTTATTTACGTTTAGATCCTACGTCTCTTGTGCCAAATCCTGCGCGACTCGCATCGATGCCGAACTACCTTCCGCAAGTGCAATGGATCTGTGCGCATCATACATCAGTTGGTTCTTCTCAACGGATGCCTTTTGCCTAGTGATGGGTCGGAGACAGGCTGGAGAGTGACAAGAAACGCCAATTGCTATTGCTAATCAAAGGTGTTATCGCAGTGCTCACCATCGCCATGAAATTTGAACCAGCGAGTGCAAAACACTTTTTTGTTGAGGTACTTCTCAATTGTGTCAATGCGTTATAGTTTTTACCCCTGAGTCTTACATCCTAAACCTAGTTTTTTTCACCTGAATATATTCGATTATCTTATAACTTATTTCAACTCCAGTCCACTCAATTTCAGAGCAGCTTGGTTGATTACTGTCAATTTGTCCGTTTTCTTTTAATTTAAAGTCGAATAGAGGCTCATGATTGCCACGTATTAATGAGGAAAAAAATTAGGAAATGGACGATTGAGAGTTCGGTCAGACTAACTTAAATTTGTCACAATACTGTAGCATTAATGAACAGTCGATTTTGTGACCAACTTCTCCAATTTCCTGTATCGCCAAATGGATGTCGGTTATGGATAATTTTTCAACAGGCACGAAAAAAATCTGGCTTATTAGACGTTTTTACTTTTCACACTGGGAATTCTTGCAAAAAACCTCGTAGACCCTTTTCCGTCTCTGGGCTGCATTAGAAGAAATATTTACGATTTCACCAACGCACAACCATGCATCCGCGAGCAATGTTTTCTAAATGGTGAATTAATAGAGTTCACTTTGCTCGGTCTCCTCCTTGTGTGGAAGCTAAAAAAGGGAATTGGTTGAGAAGTGCACACTTTCTTAAATCTAAGTTCAAGCTAATGCTAGTGTCTGCAACCAGAAAGATATCTCCTTAACTCCAACTAATTAACCCCACTTTGTCATTAGTGACGCTAACCAGGTTCTACTTTTAAGTTAGTGAATTTGGCTGTGTTAATCACATATCACCTCGCGCTTTTTCCCAAGTGTACTACTGACAGAGTCGAAATCTCATTATCTGACCCTTTTGATATCGTCACTTAGTAAAGAAAGTTTGTTTTTAGTGGATAATTCTTATGGTATTTTCGTGCTCGTTGTTTCTAATAACGGGCAATTAAGGCTACACTTTGCTCCCTTAACACATCATATTTTATCGAGGCATTGGTGAAAACATTGGAACTGTTGTTCTACAAAACACATAAAATTTGTTGTTTACATGATTTGTGTTCTAGGCCACTTGTCACCTTTTTCTTTTGGTGCGGATTACTGGAAATAGGACTAGACTTTGAAGTCAGTGAATTGTGTAGTGTTGCTTCTACGAAAGGTTTGAGTCCACATTATTATTTGTGTAGTCTGTGGCTCGATGAAGTGGATGCGAGCGGAAAAAATGAGCATGATCAAAACACTTGAAAGTTTTATTTTGTCATTTTTTGTTTGTAATTCGCATGGAATAACCTAGCATCAATGCCAAAATTAAGACATACTTGGACTAATGTTCTTTTTTGTGGGCGCAATCTGCTCTGCTGTTTGAGTTATGGTAAGAAATCTTGGGATTGTTGATGTTCCCACGGCGTCGTCTTCTTTTTTTTTGTCAGAGTCAAACAATTTTTTAAAATAGCTCTTTCTTGAACGCACTTCTTGTTTCATGTGGTTTATCGCGAACCGTTTGACTTTCTCGTCAACCGGTCAAAACAAATTTTTTTGTTTGTAGCTACAGTTTGAGAGTCTGGAACAGGCTCTTCGCCTTCTGGGATGCTTCAATAAGGAGACGGTCATCTTCACCTCAATAAACGATGCTTCCACTCGATCTTCACTCCTCGATGATGCCACCGTCACTTCTAATAGTGGTGATTTACGCGATAGACCCAACCCTATTCTCGACACTTACCTCCTCGCCACATTTCGGTCTGCTTTCTTAAGCCCATCGGTTTTGGAGCGGGCAACTGAATTAGAGCAGTTCGGCGACATTCCAACAGCCCTCCTAGATGTTTGCCTTATATTCCGTTATATAATTGCTATGGCATTAGATGAATTCGACAGGTTGGTGAAAAAGACTTCTTCACTTTACTGATTTTCATATGCAGGAAAGCATGAATATGAGTACCTTGTTTCAGAAATTCCTTGGATTTGGATCAGAACGCGTTTGACGGTAAAATAAAGGAATCTAGCGGAGCTCTTTTCCCCACTTCTCCTTCCATTGTCCATACTGGTGCTGTTCTTGTTATTTTGAGGCTAATTCCAGCCGTCGTACACGTTCGAGGCTACAAGGCGGCCACTTTAAATTTGCAGGTATTTGTTTTATCTTAAATGTCTGTACTATCGTAGGTTGCCGTTACCGCCAAAAATATTTTTTTTTTTAATTTTTTTCTGCTTCAAGTCCCACCAACCCCATGGATGCATAAAATTCGCCTATACTCATCTCATTTGCTAAGAATTTATAGGCAATTCGTTTTTGCTATTTTTACATTACAAAGCATATCTTTTAGAAGTCTGGGCGATTTGTATACTTGTTGGTTAAGCGGATTAAGTGCATGTCTGCCAGTATTGGTGCATCAGGAGGAGCCCGCAAAAATGCTTTAGAAAAACCTAATTTGTGATTTTAGAGTTTTGAAAGGCTCGTTTGAATAGAAGATAAGAGGAAGAAGAGCGTTCTTTCGATGAAATTAAAACTCAGTAGGATTCATACAGGAAATTTTTACCAGACCAGTGTTCCCTTTTTTTACATGCTCCATGCTGTTTCAAATTGGACTAAATTATCCTGGAGTTGTTTATAGCTTTATATGGGGTTGAAAGCTGCTGTAATTTTCGTTCGAAAATAATTTTAAACCTACCTTAGTGAGATGTGTTGTAAAGTTAATCAGATTGAGCATCATGGGCTTAGTATCGCAGGCCTAACGTTAATCCGAATCCAGCGGAATGCCGAACCAACATGGGCGAGGTCAGGAGAGTTAGTGATAGGCGACACACCCCATGTTTTGGGGAATTGGGAGCGTCTTTATTAGCAGAGCTATTAGAGCATTTCATTTTAATAGACAATAAGTTCAGGTTTAGTGGCATTGAAGAAGTGCGCACTCAAAGGAAGCGACCACTTAGTGCTAAATTGCGACTCATTTTTCCAAATTAGCCTACCTATGAACTTTTTTCAAACTACTAGCATCTGAATAAATTCTGCCAGCATTTTAAGTATTAACCCTTCAAGCTTAGCTGTGGACTATTAACCATGACATTCAATCCTCCAACAAGTATTATCTGCCTCTCTTTATCAAATTACTACTTGTTATGATAAGCAGGATATATTACGATAGTCTTAAAACCTCGTATTATTTTGGCCTGAGAAAAAGATGTCGCTATTCAAACATCAAATGTTACCACTTCGCCCATCTTCCTTCTCGACAGTACTTCGGGTTGGAGCTTCTGAATTCCGTAATTCAGTCGGAGCGAAGTCAACAGTTGCTTTGTGGCGGAGGCATCACCGATCCCGGGGTGGGGAGCAAGGGGATGCCGCGCGCCTTGTTGGTTCATTTCCGACCCGCGCTAGCTTCTGCGCAGCATCCTCTTCATGCACCTGTTTCCAGTCTCTTCGCCCTGCTTGCCGCTCATTCGCTCACGCCTCACGACTTTCGGTAAGGCTGTATATGGACAAATCACTGAATGGGTAATTTGTTAGGGCTTTGCCACGAACTCGGAAGCCTGTATTGAATCATTTTTAGTACTTTGAGAGGAAAGATATTCTGTCTGCATTACTTACCCTTATTGGCAGATGATGCCACTATTGACACCTAGGCATCGACCATACCTTTAGCTCAGGTGAATTAATGCGCCAAGCTTAATTATTTGTACGAAACACATTTCACTGTTGGTAACCTGTTCAACTCGGTAACTTTACACGCCGAACCTGTCGTTTGACGGAGTAACATTCCCTCCCGACTAGGCTCTTGCCTTTAGTTACGAGCCTGTTGGACCCAAGTGCTACTGATTATTACCCCACCTGTCTCCTCCTTCCCCATTATATCCATGAGAGTAAAAAACGTGCTGAGAATTTTTTAAAATGTGCCTTTTAGCACGAAAGGTGTTGAAATCCTGCACCACTCAAGTTACATTCGCCATATTTATATGCTTCCACGAATGTTAACGGGATAAAGATCCTAGGTGACGAAATCTTTCCTAAAACCAAAAAAAACCCTTCCAATTTATAATCAAGTTGTCTGTTATTAACTTTCCTCACGAGTAAAACTCCGTTTATTATGTTTTTTTTAGGATTTTTTCATCAAAATCGTATCTACCTATTGTTTTTTACGACTTGTAGAGCTCCGCCTTCATTTTTTTTGTGTGTCTAGCACGACACTATCTACTAGGCATGAAATCAGAAATTTAAGTTAGCTTCATATTTTATGTGTTTTGAGCGGTGAGCGGTTTCGCTGATTTGCTTGTCCACCTGAAGGTTTGTTTCGCAAAGCTACTTTTTTTAGTGAACTTTGATTACTTAGCCTAAGGAGGTAAAATGAAGGCAAATTCTCAACCAAATAGGAGGTGTTTGGAACTTCAATTTGTAATTTTTTTCGTAATCCACTTTATGGTAGCTTCTAGCAACTGATTATCCTGTTGGTGTAACTTACTTTAACTGCTATTCTACTGGAACAAAGTTGATTTCCAGACATTCTGAACTTGAACTTAAACCCGGAACCTTTATTGAAAGTTTCTCTTGAGTCATTCCGAGGAATGAGATTAGCAGTCGAAGTAAAATTACATTCCGGACAACCGCATTCATTAATAGTTGGAACTAACATACGACATGCCCAATCAACTTTCCGCCTCAACGTTGGTGCGGAGGTGGAATAAAACCAAGTTCGGTCAATTCTTTCCTTTATTCAGGTCTCTAATTCGTAGGCCCACGTGCTGCGAATACATTAACATAATTTTAATAGAATCCTTGCCGACGCGGTGTTAGACGTCCTTCATCTGTGGAAAGAGTTTGTATAAATAATAGTAGAAATAATTAAATTGTTAAAAATTCGGCGTATTGAGCATAGATATCTCCATAGATTGGTCAAAACATAGGTAAATGCGTACCAACTAGGTTTTGCGTGAAAGTTCAAATTATGGTATTTAGGTGATTTTCTATTTGGTATCCTTTAAGACTTGTACGATATGCTTCTAATTGATATACTTTTCAAAGATGTTTTGTCGTTTACTTAGATGAATGACCACTAAACATTCTGTTCCAATGTGTGGATATCTTTTTTCAATGTTGATTTTCCTTCTTACTGGATCGTCTCTTCCCTTTATTATTTCCTCCAGTGATTTTCTGCGCCTTTCTGGGCAGTTCTGCGAGCATCAGCAGTCACCCAACGGGACATGCACCAAGTCTCTCGCTAGTTCCGAGGCAAAGCCCAATGATGAAAGCCAAGCGCCCTCTTCGGGAACTAGTAAACTTGAAGATCCTCCTCTTCTTCATCTGCCAGCACTCCCCGCTATCACTGATCTCCTTGAGCAAACCGTCTGGCGTCAGTGCAGTGGCGCTAACCGTTACTCCGCTGCCACCTTCGGCAACACCACCTCCCGCAATATTGCCTGTCTTCCGGCCTTCGTGGAGTTCGACATGTCAGTTGAAGGCTTTGGATGTCTTTTCCTGCCCTCCCTCGCGCCTCAACGCATTGTCCCATCCTCAGCGTCTTTCGGTAGCGACGGCAGTTCATTAGCTTCAAGTTGTGCTTGTGCTGGTGGAGTAGGCATTGGTAAGTTGTCATAATAGCAAATTTATAATTTGTGTCGTTCTGTTAACATCGCATCTCCCATTTTTGACATGATGTTGAGTGACTTGTGGCGACATAAGTGCGATGTTTTTCCTTTAATACTTCTACGAATTTACTCCGTTTTTGAGCAGATATTGCAAATCCGCTTTGGTAATTATTGACAATAATTTTCCAGAAGTCTGCTTAACGTAACCATTGTGTAATGATGAGATCTTGCCATTATATCATGGATTTTCAATCCCCGCTCTTTATGGCAGTCATAATTTTATGCGTTTAAACAATGTCAAGCTCCAAAGCAGACTTACAGGGCTAATTTCCCCTCATCTTAAAAATAAAAATGGTGCAACGATTTCAAGCACCTCCATTTTGAAAACTACAGATTTGAGGCACCCACCGGTTCATTTCCAGTGCACAGATTTTTCTTTGCCTTGAAAGAATGGTCCAAAAGGATGTTTTTATTTACGCATTTAGTTAAGTTTTAAGTTTAGAACTTTAAGTTTCCGTTTTTTGTTTTCATCTACTAACTCAGTGTCCCTAAATCTGTGCTTCAGGTGCGTTCTGCATTTAGGGTTAATTTTTTGACAAGATTCTATCTATTTAAAGCGAAAGTCGATTTTATTAAAAGGTGCCGCTGTTACGAGCAGCCAAAGATGATGAACCGTTGCCATATGAAAACATTTTCCACTAACCGTGTCATTTTAAGAGTAATTCTTGGTTTTCGACAAATTTTCTTTCCTCATCAATAAGCCCTCTTAAAGCAACGTTCACCATCCGCGCAAACCCCGATTCCCCTTATCTTTACAAGGTAATATTTGAGCCATATTTGGCAATTCCCCCAATCATTCATTATTTTTTAAATATCTCGCATATATTAATGACAATATTATTTGGCTTATCTTTAACATCGCTTTTCTTATATTTTAAGCTGATTTGTCACTAACCGTTGAGGATTTTGTCATCCTTAGGATACATTCAAAACACTGGAAAAGTATTCCAAATAATAACTCATACCGTGAAGAATAAATATATGATGCCCTATACCAATATGGTATCACCATTTTACCGTAGACTACTTTTTTTTCAAGTATAATTTTCCTGAATCAGTACCATTATGCGCTACTGCTGCATTTAAGGCAGCATGTGTCTTCTTTACGCCCCACTTTTTTTCTCACTTTCCAGGTGAACGAGCATTTCCTCCTGCCAACGGCATTACTTTCTGCTCTTGGGTCTGTGTGGACAATTTCGGAGCCCCCTCGTCAGACTCCTCTGTGACGCATCCCGTGCGTTTGTTGACAGTCTTCAAAGGCGTTCGGGGCACCAATGAACAACTCGTTTGCCTCTCCATCTGTTTAGATCCACACTCTCGATCTCTTATTGTCTCCTCTAAGGAGCGTCTACTTCCAACAGGTATGCCATATGTGCTACCATGAGTAGAGACATCAAGTTGTCACTAGGACTAACTTTTAGCTTAATTCTCAATTACACTGCATATTGAAGTTGTTTCGCTCTTATTTTACCCTCATCTTTTATTCTCCAACTTCATTTTTCAAAAAAAAAATAAATCAACCGACACCTTGGTAACGTGAGAGTTTTATCCGAGATTCTCCTTTTTAGTTCAGAATGTCGACCAACCGCGAGTTGCTTTCAAATAGCGCCTTAAATACTCAAGGCATAGACAGGATAAGTAAATTGGGAGGATTTTATAGTGAAGTTTATTTGATGCATTTAGGACCACACCTTATTTGACCATTTGATTGCCTCCCTTGTTATGAAATATTGCGAAAATGCTGATAAAGCAAAAAACCAGTTATATATTCGCTTGTTTTATTCCACATGGTAAAAGCTGGACTCAGGAGTGATTTTGCACTCTCCTAACTCAAAGCCGATTAAGGATATTCGATTTTTACCGTGCGAAAATTCCCTCATCTTTAACATCTTTCATCGCTACGGTATAATCCCAAACCACTCTTTAAAGAGTTCCCTGAGATGCCGTCCAGCCCGTAATCCATCGTATAAGTTAGCCTACCAAACCACAGGAAAAGCTAATAGTTTTCCACACAGTTCTTAGTAGGTTGTTAAGAAGCTAGCATTTTTGCCTCATGCTACTGATAATGATAATTAGCAAGACAAGACGCGGTGAGGATGACTGGTTAGGACACGTCGAAATGATTTCGTAATACTCTTCGTTTGCACTTTTTTATTTATTTCGGTAACTTGTCCACTTATTCTCCTGCCAGATGTGGTCAGTCAGCGTTCTAAGGTTGGAGTGCTCGACTTGCCCTGTATGGTGGGTGACGACGTCTATACTGTCATCTTCGACTCGGACAGCGTCTCGACCTGGCCCACAAAAGTTTGGCGTCACGTGGCTCTGGTTTTCGCCAGAGCTAATATGGTTCGCACCAGCCTCTGCAGCCTCTACCTCGATGGTTCCCTGGTTGGCACACAAAAGGTATAACTGGGCATATTTTATTTCGATAAGATCGACGGGCGTTAGACTTGACTTCATTCTTAACCCACCCGTTCATATATTCTTTTTCACTTATTCAATATATCTCGAACACTACAGTTCTGGAAACCGAATGATTGCTAATTTTCACTTAAAAATATTAAACTTTGATTACTTCATTGGTAAAAAAATGTTTGTGAAAACAGCAACATTATGGGTTGGCTTATCGTGCTAGGCGGCCTTAAATCTGAGGAAATTCTATGAATCAGGTTTTACGTACGCGAAGATGCTCCGGATATTGTGTTATTTTGTCTAATAGTTCCATTTTCTAAACTTCATAAATTGGAGATTTTGCCTTATTGGCATTTAAACTCTACTTTCATCGTGAACTTCGCTCTGAAATCCAATTTGTGGGAGCCTTTAGCAGTGTTTTAGGCGCTTGATCACGTTTTAGCATTATTGCGTTAAAGTTGAACCAAATTTGGAAGTTCGACTTTGCTTTTACGCATTCTCCAGCTCTCCCCTCCCCACTTCTTTGGTAATAGTGATGGCGGGAGAATGGTTTGACGGTAGAGACGGAAATCGGAGATAAACCGGCTTATGAATTGTGGATGAGTAAAGGTTGTAGAAAATTGGTTTGGGGATTACATGAATTGGGAAGACGGAGGAAGGCGGCATTGGAATGAATGCTGTGTGTTGGGTGATTCATTGATCTAAGTAAAATAGCCTCCCCTTTCAGTTTTTTTCTTCTTGCACTTGCGGGAGCGGTGTCTTCGTACTCTTTTAACTGGGTACCTTGTTCTACCTTGTGGCACTGAGTGCGATGCCTATGCCACTAGGTTTAGCGTGTTATCCTGCAGTTTAGACGACTTTTGAGGATCCACATAGTTCATTGGGGGAGAGAGAGCTTGTGTTGTGCGTGTTTGTTTTGTTTTACCTGATGTGGGTTGGCGTAGATTTGGATGGGCCGAGGCGTTTTTTTTCAAGGGGAATTGTTTTCTATAAAATGCTCGACACAAAGTTGGATGTACATGAGTTCAAGAATGATGTGTGGAATGGGAATGTGGTCGAGGTACCAGGGGTAATTGAAAATTGGTCCGTTGGTGGTTGAGAAGGGAGGAGGACTATTCGCAATAGACATCAAGGCGTAGAAGATATTTCGCTGAATCATCCTGTCCCCTCATCACAAGGTTCATGGATGAACGTTATCTACACTTGAAACTGAAACTTGAACGTTGAAATCCCGCTGTCACTTAAAGGTGGTCACAGTCTGTCCTCTGTTGATGTGTCTTGTAGACATGCAGGTCTTATGTACTTACGTTTTTTTATCAAAAAGGCCAACTTCCTGTGATTATTGTTATCATTTTTTCTTCATATTGATCCAGTTGACGTACAGTACATTTATTACCTTATATTATAAGTTCGGAATGCCTACTTTCTCTCCCCTTTATCCTTCTTAAAGCCCAAAATTCGCTTTTCACAAACTTTCTTCTATATAGGTTTCAAACATTCGTACAACACTATGCAACGGTCAAATAGCTCTCACCTTTACGTTTGCTGCCCTTGAAACATGCTTACAAGTCTGAGCTAGGTGCTACAATCTTGACACATTTGGGTTAAAATCTGCACTTTTTAAAATTTTAATCCCAAGACAGTGTTATTCCCCAACTCTTGTAGCCACAATCGAATACATTTCAATATCAGTTTGGATCCATGTCCTCTGTCACGCAACACGAGAATGTGGCTGTGATTTATTCCGTCCTCTTGGTTACATTCAAACGTTTACTGTGATCTTGCGATGTAACAAAAGAAGGTGATATGCACAATCTTTTATTGGAGAAACGCGTATACTGAATGGTTGCTAATTACTTCTTCCCTTACTGAATTTGCTGAGAAATTTTCACGGCCCTGTTGACCACATCCTACATATTATTTGGTCTGATTTTAAACTAATTCGAGACTACTCAACTTGTAAATTCTCTCCGATTTATTCCATGGGTGACTACACTTTAAACGAGGCCGTTTTCTTTTTTTCCATTAGGAAAAAAGTTCTTGGGCAATGTTTGGCTGCATTTTGGTTTTGTCACACCACAGCTGTAGTTTTTACTCCTTGTAAAATTTATGGATACTCGAATATGCAATACCCTCACCTTCGACATTAGGAAAGTCAGACTCCCCTTTTTTTCACGCCCATCCGGTTGAATTTCCTTAACTATACAGTTGTTTGACATGGTTAGAAATGACTTTATCTCCTTCGACTGACTCTTAGCTTATATCAACACCACCTTTTTGTCGGATATTTGTCTTTCCTATTTCCAAATCTTGTTAATGAACAACGATAGGTTTTGAAAGTGAGATTTAAGCCTTGACGGCTGGCGCATACTACTTCCTAAAGTCTGACACCCTTGCTTCAAAATAGTTCTGTTAATACTTGCGAAGACGGAATTGAGAAAATTGACCAGCAGATAGTAGTAGCGGATCAGCCCACTTATGTTTGATTGTTTTTGTGTGGTAGTGGGCACTTAACTTGTTTGTCGCCCCGTGAAGTGGAGGAGTGGATTCACAGAGTACTAAGTTGTTCGTGCATTTTAACCCTGTGAATAAAGGTTTATCTATTGTCAAAAAGTTTTCATCTCGTTTTCTATCAGACTTCAAACATATCCCCTTATTTTTATCTCAGTCTATGAAAACTGTAATACTAGGATGGTGGATTTAGATTACTGATAAGTTTAGCTTAGAGGAAAGCCGCGTCCAAGACTACTGTGTGTTAGAAAAGGCCATTGGGGAAGAAATTACGATGAAACTCCTGTGGTCAGTAGGTGATTACGTATTTTTTGGACTCCGTAGATTGTGTTTGCTCCACCGGGCTCAGCTGCCGTCAGCACCTCGGTATGCGCATTTGTTGGCACGCCGCCCTGCCAGTACCAACCTTGCACTCTGTGTTGGCGTCAGGGTCCTTTCCAGTTGGTGGAGGAGCCTCTGACCGCCGGACAAGTTGCGTTGATCGCTGCTCTTGGTCCGGAATACATCGGCAGCCTTCAGGCTCCTCCCGCACCTCCCAGTATGTGTTAGTTAGGCTCTGGACGTCTTCTGTTTAACCGCGAAGGAGGCAATGTGTGGGAGTGGAATCACCAATACGATAATTTGTTCATTAATCACATGAAATTATCGGTATTGTTGGTATTTTTTCTTTGAATTATTTTAGACTATTTACCCGAGGAATCCTTTTTCTTTTATGCCTCACTGATTTCAATAAATCACACTGAAGTTGTCACAGATACTGAAATGCCTATAAAATCTCTAATGTAAATTATGCGACAAAAAAGTAGGGTGGATTTATTTGATACTTTTCGAATACACAAGTGATTTATCTTTATCCCAACTGAAGACGAAATGCACGTAGGACGATCATACAATGTAAAATTATATTTCTATAATCTCAAATATGGAATTTAAGATTTCCAATTTCTTGACTCAGATTGTTTAAGAAAAAGTGACATTTTCAAAATATGCTAATACGAAAGCATTCACTCCTTAAAGTATGGTAAGCTTATTTCATCCGGAGATAGCATCGAGTTATAACCACGACTATCACCGTCTGCTTACACAAAGTATTTTTCCTCTAAAAAGTAGAGCGTCTTTCAAACAAGCGGCTAATTCATTTTGGTTTGCAAATTTATTGCCGCCGTATTGTGGAGGCTTCCTCTACCGGCCCTTATCTCTTCTCACTTTTGAATTAGTTGTTTTCACTCGATTAATCCAGATGGCAAAGACATTTTGCAGCCGCTCTTCTCCGAGGAGAAATTAAGTTTCGCTGCCTGTGGAAGCACTTCTGTTACACTGACCATCACTCGTATTCGTCGCGTTTACAATGCCACAGATGCTGCTCTCATATGCAAAATCGTGAGTGCTTTTTTTTTATTTGCACTGTCAAATTTGATTAATTCCCCCGATTTTGGGCACGTAATCGTGCCTCTTAGTGTCCTCGCCGTCTCAGCTGAGTTCACTCACAAAATTTGATTTACGAAGGAAGCAAATTCAAGCCTTTGCACATTTGGGACTAGACCAATTAGATAAGAATTCAGTGTCAAATTCACTCTCACATAATGAGTGAAATATTGTTTTAACTTTGCATCAATCTTCCATTTTGCCTTGAGCGTCGCAACGTTTAGTAGTATCACTGGCAGGAGGCAATTATGCCACTGACTTGAATTTTCCCTCACTCACTGTTCGGATCCTCATTAAGTTCTGTGCTTAATCCATTTTTTGTCCTTCATTTTTTATAAAATTACGGAACAGAAATGGGTCCCCGTTCCTCCTCGTAATCATGACGATGAGGTGAAAGTGACTGACTTCTTGAAATTAATACGGAATCCCGGTTATGTTGCTAACTGTAAGCATTTTTAATCATCTCGAATCCGTTTATTACAGACTGATAAAGTAGGCGGCGAATATTTGTCGACCTCCTAAGAGAACGTTACAGGATTGTAAACCATGAAGTGCCAAACTAATTTTATAACACTTTTTAATTTCTAGAAATAATTTAATGAAGTAAAATAAGCACCGTATGAAACTGTTCGCCCGGCGGCATATGTTTGCACCCATGTGAATTTATTAGTTCATTGGTTTTCATTTTTTCACACTTCTACAAGTTAACGAGAGTACCACTTTAATCTTTTTATGTAAACGATGATTGGGTTCTTGCACGAATTGATTCTAGGTATCCACGCGCACTTATATCTCCTTTCTTTTGCATTTCGGGCGATTGCCAAATGTATTTACGGTTCCTGAAGGAAGGAAAGCCTTCTTTCGGTAAAAACTTAATGTCGTTCTTAATGTTTTTGAACGTGCGTCTCCTAAGTGCCAGAAGATATCTTTTTAGGTATACAACAATTATTCTTTTAGCCGTGCTAGGGTTTTGTTATTGTTCATCAAAATGTTTGTCGCTTTTGCTCAAACATTTTACGGTTGTATTTCATCATACTTCTTACGCACGTACATTTTTGGGTGCTTCTTTCACCTTAACAGATGCATCAGTAAATGATGATACTCGAACCAGAAAGTGAGTGTTGTTCCGCAGCATTTACCTTTCCTTCCACCAATACAAGTTTGGGCGTATTTTCTTTTCCACTCTTGCTTCTACTTACTTTCCGGAGTTATTGAAGTTTGCGTTTCATAATCCGTATTCACTTTTCTCTCATAATTGTTACTTTAGCATTAAATAAGTACGACGACGTTTTGCCTTGTTTCCAACACTTGGGCTATCTGATACATTTTTGTTGACTGTATACTTTTTATGTGCGCAATTATGTTTTTCTTTCCTCTTTGTCTATATTCCAACACCTTGCTGGTAGGACAGAGATGAGAGTATTTGTATTGTGCATAGACTTGTATGTATTTTCTCTTCCCTCCCTCCCTCTCCTCCTGCAGTTGCACATGCCACTTCGAGAAAACCTCACACCCATCCGTGTGCTGCGCAACTTGGCCACCCAGCTTGGAGGTGCAGCTCGCAGCCTCGGGGCAGTACTTGTCGGCTATCAAGGTGTGCGTGTCTTCAGCCCGTGTGCCGTCGGCACCCTCCTTAGCGCTGTGGCCGACCCCACCAAGCTGCTGCTCTCCTTCATAGCGCTGTCAAACACTTCAGTGCAACTAAAAAATTCCCTCCGGGCTGTTTTCTGTGTCATTGGAGCCAGTCATGGGACCGCGGCTGAGATTCAAAGGTTGCACGGATATCAGGTAAGTAAATGAGGAAAATATATCCTGTGTTAAGTTTTTACTTAATGAATCTATGAAATAGGTGAAAGTGGAGAACACTTTAAGATGCTCTGGTGCTCTACGTGCACTATAAGTGATGCCTTAGCCCTTACTGAAGTGGGTTATTGCAGAGTTTTCTGGTGTTTTGCTATTGCTGACCATTCTGCTATCTAAGGAATCTCCTTGTTCTCCTGAGTTCTCAAATCTCTTTCCTTTCTCTGAGTAAACTGGATTAATCTATGGCCGTTGTATTCTTTCACGATGAGCCAAATGATAATTGTTTTTCGACCTTTATTATTTATGTAAATTCCTGCGTATCGCGAGTTTGATAGAATTTGAAAACGACTTGAAATTGTAGTTCGCGTTTGGACTCCTGTTGACTAATGGATGCAAGCTTTTTTGGTTGTATTTTCTTTTATACTTTTGATACAGAATGCGCACTTTGTACACCCTTTTGGCAGATATTTTGTTGTTCATAGTCCATTGCATTTCAACGAGCCCCTTTCCCTCTTTTTTGAAGTTTAAATATGCATTTTTCTGTTATGGTAAGCCCTAAGCTTATGGACATGATCATTACCCATCTAGTCCTAACGGGGTAAATTGCTACCATTGCTCCAATAAATTACTGAGTGCATATCATTCTCCCACGTATTATTTATGCAATCTCTTGTCCACTTAATGTTGTGACCAAAATTAAACCTACTCGGACGGAAGTAAAACCAGTACATTAGTGGTTGTAATTGAGGAGTTTATTTTCTAATCATTTTTAGGTGCCATATTAGAACAATTAGACCCATATGTGAAATTATTTTCTTTATTCTTAGCTTATGGCTGGTATTTTACGGAAGAAGAGCCAATACCTTGACGATGAGGCTGTGGATCTTGTCATGAAATTCACCTTCAACTATATGATCCCTACTGCACAGACGGAAGATTTGGTGAGCTTTCTGCGCTGCCCACTCGGATCTACTAGTTTTCTTTCCACACCCTTGTCTTCGAAAGGTCGCTTGTCTTTTAGTTCATTTTGTTATTTTGGCATTCTAGACAGGAAGCATAGATGGAGGTGGCAGTTTGGGCCTGAGATATTTTCCTTTTGAAATTATGTTGATTCTTTGTGTACTTATTTATGGCTTCTTTGCTATTCAGCCCTAAGATAATTTTATGAGTTATTGTACCGAAAAATTATTTAAAAAATCGCTTCCCATAACTGAATCTAATTACTTTCAAAAATCAGTTTTTTGGAATAATTCCAACCATTTTTTGGCCTCCTTTAGTTACAGAGATTCACTTTTTGGCAGTAGGAAGGTAAACCCTAAATTTCGTTAATTTTTAGATTAATATGCCTCTTGATTCGAAAAGAGCCCAGTTCAACCTAAACGAGGACGCCTTCCGCGACATCCTGTGCGACTTGAAACTCTGGTTACGACGTCCCTTCCATAAAGATGATATCCCCGACTTTGCGCTCATTGCTTATGTCATTAATCATATCGTTTCGCATTTCACTTGGCTTTGTGACGACCATGTATCTCCGGAGGTTAATTTTCAAATCAAACTTACCCTCTACCTCTTTAAGGTTTTCCGTATAATAGATTGTTTTTCTTTCAGATGAAAGCAACGGCTGGAAAATTTGCCAAGTTTGTGAGTGACTGTCTTTTCGACGGACTCATCTTTCTCCTCGTGGACATCCTTGAAGAGGTTAATATCAGTAAAGCGGTCGGTGTCCACTTTACCGATCTAATCGCCGCTTGCATGCGTCTTTTTGGAATCGTTCTGCTACTCAACCCCAACTATCAGGTCCTTCTGTTGTAAGTACTGATTAAGCATTTTTTAGCCAAATTTATTAACATTCTGAGCTGTTAGTGAATTCTTCTTGTAGACTATGTCAGTTTCTAATTTGGACATTGCCAAGGCAGGACGCGAGTGCAAGCGGCGAGATTCCTGATGAAACTGTCTCTTCGGTGGCTCAAGGTATCTGAATGGTACACATTATCCCCCTCCAACATCTTATCCTGTTTTAAACTACCGACTTAAACGATGTTTTATCTTAAAATATAGCGTTTAACTGAAATGTTTGATGTGAGGTCTTCATATGAAACCAATCCTACCAATATTGCACTAAGTAAAATTTATGAAAGGCTGTAATGTTTTTTGTTATGTGTAACGAGAATTGCCTTGTCGTTGCCAAGGGGATGTGGCTTTTTTATTTTTTTTAAAACGGAGTTATTTTTTTCATAAAGCAAGCGAAAACCTCCCTTCCTTCAATGTCTGTTAATAACGAATGACTGGTTTTTCATGTTCCACATTTCTAACGTGACTGCTTATCTGGATCTTCTCTTACATCATAGTTTTCAAAACTGTGCCTTTAATTTAAATTCACTAAGGTTCGTTAGACCCGTTTAGGCTTAAATAAGATGCTGAAATATCCCCATATTTAGTCAATTTATCATGTTAACCCCCTTTCAATGTAGTGGTCGAGTCATGGGGATTTGATTTACTCTATAAAATTCCGGTTACTGAGTAATCTATTGTTAAAGTGGACACTCATCGTCTATGGATGATCTATCACACGCGCCTTTTCCATATTTACTTCGCCTGACTCAAAATACCTGAATGACCTGGCCTAAAAACCTTCGGAGCCAATTATCACCTTATCATATATCTTCAGTAAGTACTTGACGTGCTGAAAAACGGCAAACTCCCAATTTTCCTCATTAACTGTCAAATTCTTGCCTCCAAATAGTACTTTAGTTTGTTAGTATTTGGACACTAAGTTCCCTTTTTAATTTTGCTGGGATTTGTGCCTCAATCAGAAAATGGGGAAATTCTCAACAGTATCCTAAATGCCTGTTTTCCCGCCTACAGAAAGATCTGTTTTAATCTACGTAAGAAACCAGTGCTTCCTACTTCTTTCACACCTTCTCTCACAACCGAAACCTTTGTGCTCAATGTAAGTAGTGTTCCTCACTGGCCCTGCTGTCTTTCGCCAGCTGAAATTTACTTATAATTTGTAATCTTTTTTTTCAGGCTATGCGATCGAATCGTCACAGTTCTGGGCTTCGACTGGTTCCTCCTATTTCTCTCCCCCAACCTCCACGATAACACAGTAATCCATGCTCTACGCGCTTTTTGCCTGACCCTCCTTACTTTCAATGGGGATGAACAGAAGCCCATCACCGAAGCCGAATCTACTGATTTTCCTGGTCTGGTAGCCTTCCGAAAAGATTTATTCAGTGGAGGCTGGATGCGTGCTTCGAAGAAACGTGGACAAATGGGAGGCGCTGCCAGTAGTGCATTACATTTGGGTAAATGAGCTAACTTCGCTTTTTTACCTGTCAAATAAAAGGTTGATATGGGATTTGGATGTAACAACCCATGGTCTCCATACTTATTTTTTGGTCCCATTTTTATGATGATCTTGCATGGGCTGTGTTAACTTCGTTAATAATTGGGAAAATGTCTTGAGTAGAGATACTATCAGGCATGAAAAGCAGCTTTCGTGTATGATATTAGCGACGTGGGATGCGTTTCAACGATATTTTGCTGCGCACTCTCAAGTATCCACTTGAGTGTTGTTTTGGTCTCTTGATAATGCGAAATTAACTGCCTAAGTTTGTATTTGTATCAATAAACAATGCGAGTTACGAGTGAGGTCTTCACATTCTACCACATTTCTCCCCTCTATCTTTTGCCGCAACTATTTTTATTTGAAAAATTATGGTAATGTTAGAAAGTGCAAGTGTCCTGCGAGTTTTTTTATACTTTTTCGACCGTTATTAGTTATCCTATTCCGGTTGTAGTGTTTTTCTATTTTAATTTACTTTCCTTTTTTATTCTTCGGACGGGCAAGCGACTTGTAATTAAGAAACATATTTGAAAGTACAAATGTGCATCCTTCTCTTACACATAAAACTCTAGTAAATAAACTTTTTGGAGATGGGGACGCATGTATTAACCTCTCATTTTTACTCTTACCATCCTTATTTCCGTCAAGTTTGTCATATAACATTCTCACTCTCTGAAAAAGATTATGGTTGAAAATTTAGTCATTTCTCCATGTTTCGGCAAGACGAATAAGAAAACCTTTTTGTATGAGTCTCCTCTTTGGTGCTCTCGGTTCTCTGCTCATTAAAATATTGATGGTAGTTAAAGCTTTAAATATCCAATTTTGCGTGTTCAGCTCTTCATTTTGAGTAATTATTTTTTTATTAACAACCCACCCCTCTATTACAACTCCAGCGCGGATGCTTAGAGTCGTAATGACGGAATGTGCTCAACTTTACTAGAATTAACATCAAATGAATGTTAAACGCAGTAACATTTTTAATAGAAATATTTTTTTTTGTGTTTTTTTAGCTACAACTCGTTTTTCTACACAATCCGTGGATGCGGCAAAAAGCCAAGTTGGTAACGGCGATCCAACGGATAAAGTGAACGGATTTATTGCACTCTCGGCCCTTTTGACGAACAATGCGCAAATGCCCACAGTCTACGCCATGCTAATTCATCTTATGTTGGGCATTCGAACTCCTCTCATTCCCGCTTCCATGGTATAACTGCGACAGATTTTCATACCACCTATCCTCAGAAAAGATTACACTTTTCTTCTCACTCATAGGAGACCTTCGATGAACTCTATAATCACCTGGTTCATGTCGTTTCAATGGAAAAGAATGCCGTTGGGCTCTGTGAACAGATAATCCCGTCAACAGACTTCTTTCTTAAAAGTTTTTCTCCCTATTTGACCGACACCTCAACGGAGGCGGCAGAACTTTTTACGGGCTCTCAACTCACGCCCTCCGTGACGTTTGCACAACAAACGATGCACAATTCCAATCTCTTTGATACTATCGTTTGTCCGGAAGCGGCAACAATCATCATTTCTATCCTCTCGGCTCTCATGCGTTTGGTAGGGGAATCCATATTCAAATTTTCTTTTTGTCAAACTACAATTCATGTGTCTTTTTTCTGTCTTCCAGGTATCTTTTCCGCTCTCATCGGCGGCCCAGAACATGCCAATTGTCATGCTCCAACTTTTCTCCTATCTTTACCAATCTAACTTCGGATTTCAAACTGTCTGTCTCTCTCCAGAATTCCTTACCGGTTTGATTGACCTTTTGGTCATCAGCAATGTCTCTCAATCAACTGAAACACCTTCAAGAGATAGCACAGACAGGGTGTTCGAGTTCTCCTGGCGACGATTAAATGAGTTGCTGTTGGGTTTTATACGAACAATCGCCGTGGACAGCTTTCCTTGCCTCCCGCTGCTCACCGGCCTGTTCATGTCGTCGATACGGTGCTCGAAGTACGCATCTAATTATTACAAGTACTTGCAACATTCTTCATTGTAATTAGCTAAATTGTATTTTTTTTAAGGCGGAGCACAGTAGCTGCTCCTCAAAACAGCAACACGAACTTCAGACCGTGTTGATGCGGAACTTGATGGAGTACATGCTAGCGAAGGATCTGTTAACGGAGTCATGCCTCTTACTACCCTCCCGCGGCTATGCTCAACATATTCCTCAAAATGTTGCTTACTTCGTCTGCCGTTTGGTCGACAAACTTTGGCAGGTTCGTTTTAATGTCCCCACTAGTCTTCCCTTACGTTCTCCTTGTTTGTCCGTAGACTCATTGATTCAACTAACTCAGTTACTCTATGTAATGCCACTTTTTTCCCATCTTTTTAGTCTTGTAATTGTACCCTTAGAAGTATAGACCCGTGTCACACTACAAAGTGTTTCCCAGTTGTAATTTGCTTTTGATGCGTATGTCTTTAGCGTCCGCTAAAGTCATTATCTGCTTCGATAACTGTCTTAATAGGGGCTCTCAGTGAGTGATCGTATTTTTGTCAACTGTCTTTATTTTTACGATGACAGAGATGTGAGCAAGTTTACATATATTCACGATGACAGTGCTCACGGGCGTTAATCAGGCGACTTCGAGTGGCATGCTCGAGCTACCCCGTTGAACCACCTCTTGCTCTTTATGTTTAGTATAGAGACATGAAATTTTAGACTCTTCAAAAAACTGTAGACGAAGAATGCTCATAGACGTATTTCCGTGTTTCCGACATCGGATCGTGAGTCAGTTATTATTCTACATTCATCGGAGAAAATACAATCCCCTTAAATGTCTTGAAGAGTAACTCCGTAGCGACATTCTATGGGATGGGGATCTTAGAGTCAAATTGGGCCACTTGGCTCTTACTCTCTCTTTAGTATTTTCGACAAGTATCGTACCAATACTTATTCCGTGACAGACAGAATGATGGAATAGTTTACATCCTTTAGTAAATTGTGTCCTCTAATATTCCATCAGCGTATGTTGTTTTTAAATATATGAATCTAAATATCTTGCTTTTTTTTCCTAAAACAGGGCTGCTTTTTGGGTTCTATAAACGAGATAATCGACTTCATAATACAACTAATCCAAATGCTGGAACACCATCTGCTGACATCTCTGCAGGCCACGAGCTCACCACGTCACTACTCATTTCTCCACTCCTCGCCTGTTACTTCCCCATCGCCTACAGATCCCAGTCTAACAGTTTCTCGTGCCTCGCTCTACCGAAGTCTTAATCGGTCTGTGCTCTTCCAGCTTTCTCGACCTGTTCTCAAACAGAGGGATCAGAAAATGGCAATTTCCATCCTTCAACTCCTGCTCTCCGAAGAGGGATTTCTAAATTCACTCATCTTTTCTTCCTTTAATTCTGCAGATACTGAGTTTCCGGTGTGTCTGGCCCATTTACTTATCCAACACGTTCAGAGAAATAATCATATTGGCTCCTATTTTGACCCTCAGAACATTGTTGTTTGCGATATCGGTGAGACACAGACTGAAATGCAGGAAATAGGAACTCCTGATTCGGGACTGTACAGGACGGCCTTTGACATTGAGGACTGTGAAACGGACGAGGACGAGGAGAAGGTACTTATGAGGACCCCGCTTTCAGACAAATTTGGACGGGAGGAAAAACAAGAAGTGCCTGAAAATGAAGATTTGCCAGCGCAACAAGAAGAATTTGAGCAACTGGCAAATTTGGCTCTCAAGTTGTGGGAACATTGTTATATTTGGAACCAAAAGGTATGAATTTCCACTTCAACTTTATTGCAAACCGTACAATCCTCTACTACATCTCTTTCGGTTCTGTATACGTTCTTTAATCGAGTAATTCTTTTGTAAAATTTTAATCAAACAACCTTGTGTTATTTTAGATATCGGCGGGTTTAGTCTTAATTCATCTCTTTTAAAACTTTTTAATAACTGTATTCCTTTTGCATCAAGAACATTTTCCCTGCGTAATTTCTCAATATGGGTGATGAAAATCTTAGACCTAAAAGCTTTTTTCAAGTTAGCATTGCCGAAGTGGAAATTTAAATTACTGATCACGCAACCTTACTTTAAGACGCCTATGAGCTGCTCTATTGTCCTAAACTTTTACATTTTATATCCTATTTTTTACCCACTATTAACCTAAGAGCCGATTATCTATGTTGGTAGAGGTAGAACGGTAAAGGAAATCAGTCTGCTAAATTAATTCCACCATTAATATCAAATATTGAAACGGTATTAAAGAGTGGTGTTACGGAAACATTGGAGGGTAAATGCACATCTGCTTAAGAGCTGGTTTTTTGAAAAATGGTTTTTTGACAGTTAGGAGGTATCCAGTATTAGCATTCCCTCGAGGTAAATCATAATGATCTAATCCATTGACTATTGTGCCCATGCAAGTATACTCCGGGTTGCCTGTCACAGCTGGTTATGCCTTTAAGCCACTATATTCTTCTTACCAACTCTGGCCCTCTTTTCTGTCAGTTTTCCTTAATGATTTTTTCATTGTTGTCTGACGTGCTCCAAATGTGTTTCTCTTAACTATATTCCATTGTCTCCACTATATTTAACGGGGAATATTCCTAGTACGAATTGATCAAAATTTTACTTCACGATTATGTTATATGTGAGCCATTTATGGCGGACTAGCCTTCAAATTACAAATGACTTCTTGAATCGGTACGCCGAGTTTAATGAATTGAAGTGATATCAGTGGTTCCCGTCTATACACTAGGTCTTCGTGGCTCTTCTCCCAAACTCTCCACTATCTCAACTTGCCGGAATCCCCTCCTTAGTTGACTGGGCTGCCGCCTTCGAGGGCCCTTGCATTATGAAATGGACGACATACGTTGACGCAGAGGCCACAGGCTGTGGTGGAATTGTCTCCCAAAACGCCTCAACCACCTCAACTGCTCAATGGGGCCTCCTTTCCATATATGGCCCTTCTACGATCGAACGCCAGCTCGAGTCGACTAACATCAAAGTCACCGGAGCTGACCAACCGTCCTCCAGTCCTTTGCGACCCTCCAGCAAAGGTCTCTCTCATCAAATCTCGAAGAAATTGGGTCGAATGAGCGCTAGTGTCTTGCGAATGGCTTCCAATGCCACTACCGTCAGTAGCAGTAGTGCACCTCCAACAACCATCGTCGAAGTTAGCTCAGCTAAGGTGGCAGAGACTCGAAAACAAGGACGTCATTTTAGCATCGTAGACTCGAGTGATGGCTTTATTCCTCGAGGCGACAACAGTTGCTATAGCGATGCGGATTGGGTGCTTATTCCCAGGGTCCCTATTGGTCTACCACTTTTAACTAAAAAATCAACCGCCCTTTCCACCTTAAAGGTTTGTCTTCTCACTTTGTCAAATTTTAGTTGTTCTATTCTCCTAACTTTCGTTCTGTTTTCAGCGCATTAGTATGCAGGTGAAGAGCCCGCTTACTCTGATAATCGAATCATTAGAATGGAGTAAACAGAGTTATGAGAGGGTGGGTCACTCTTAATCAACTCTCAATTCAATAAATCAAAGTCTTATCCGCCCTCTTCTTCCTTCCACAGGACGCGTCTTTCCTTTGGCGCCAGGTAGAAATCGAGTGGAACAAGGTGGAGGACGATCTCACGCAGGAGCGTTCTATATGGGGTCCTATGTGTGCAGATGACGATGTGGCGCGGTGGGAATTGGACCCGACCGAGGGGCCTTGTCGAATGCGCAAAAGAATGTTGCCTAATCCCAACTTTTACAGGCATTATCCAACAACTAGTAGAGCCTGCCGGACTGCAAGTACAGACGCAGAGGTTTCGTCGGCTAAGGAGGTAGTTTAGTTAGACAAATAAAACCATGACCAAGAGATTTTGGGAATCTTATTGATGGCCTTAAAGAATTTCTGAATTTTTAATTAATTCCTTCGCAGACAACGTTTTTTACTATAAATATATTTGGTGTCTACCCCATATTATAGGAGATAGCGATCTCATTCAAGCGTTTCGACAACGATGTTTGTATTATTTCGGGCTATTCTAGTTTTCTGCTTTGTGCATCTAACCGCAAGTTGTTGCTTGCACTCACTAAACAACGGCCTTCTCGCCTTCGCTTGCCGCGAAGTTATTCAAATGTTGACTTATTTTAGTTGTCAATATTTCTTAACATAGGGGACGATGGCTCCCCTCCCTTAAGGCAATAGTTGGTAATCTCTCGTTATTTAATCGGAATGATATGGAAGTGCTGCAACCTTGTTCTCCTTTTCGTTTCCGAATCGCTGATTGCATTTTACAAGTTTCACTTATTGTTGACCTTGATTATTCCATATTTGCCGTTTTCATTAAATAGTCTCAACTTGGTCAATGAGTGGGTTATTAGAGAAATCAATTTTTTTCGGAATTTTTATTTATGAAATAGACGATTATTGTATAGTTCTCTTGGAGCCCGAGTTTTTCTTATTGGGATGGTTTTATAAAAATATGAAGTTGCTATTTAATTTTGGATGGTCTAGGTTCAGTCTGTAGATATTTGACTACCAAATATTCGTCAAAAGTACACTCAAGAAGTATAATTATTTCGCTTCTTCAGCCTTATTGTTTATAACTTCAAATATATTATCCGAAGTACCTAACACAGAGTTAATCAGCAGCTCGAAGGATGCCTTTCAGAAGAACATGGAATATAGACAATGACTCTCAGACGTACGCCCATCGACAACAGCAGAGCGGCAGTTTCTTGAGTGCAGAAGTTAATTTTGGAATGCATACTTCTTCGACGCACTGTCGTTTTATGGACCGCCAGATTAATTCCTAGTGTTTCGCGGGAAAAGACTTTCTTACGATCTAAAATAGCTCTGTTCTTTTCCTTTAAAGAATTATTGCTGACATTCATACTGTACGGTTTAGTGTATTAGAGTTTTCAAAGATACTATTTAAATCCGGCGTAACGTGTAGCCCACTTTCTATTATCACATGTGTAGGAAAGTGCCGACACTCAATCTTCAACAAATGTGAAAAAACGTAACTACATTCCCCCCCAAAGCCTCAGTGCACGATTCTGTTACCGCAGACGACGACTACTGAGAGGTTTTGAGGTTCCGAAAAAGCTTGAGAAGGCAAAGGTGGTGGCAGAACCGATGTTGTCATCGGGTGAAATCATAGCTCCAGTGATGCTAGCCTGACTTTCTCCGACATCAGCGAGTCGGAAGGCAAGTTTTTTCTTATTTCCCTTCCTGTTGTCCAACCGGAAGTGCCACAAGTTTTTATTTGTCAAACATGAGGCATACACTTTCATTAATTAATGTCAGTTTAGCGAGTGCCTTCACTACTATGAAGGCGCTTTTACTCTCTCGATAACTTTGACGCTACTATAAGACGATTCTTTTAAAATCATGAACGTGTGTACACAAGGTTCATTCTTAGTGCTACACAATGGTTAGGGAAATGAATCAAAAGCCTACGAACAGTTGAACTAGCAAAATGCAGGCTGACGTGCATTTGTTTGAAAGGATTTCTTAACAAGTAGTACCTTTTTCTTAAGGTTGCCTGTTATGATTGTTCTCTGAGACCCTATTTGTCTGCTGTTAATTACCCTGGCAACTATTGAAAACATTCCTTTTTCTATTGCTTCGTGTTCCTGATGAAATCATTACTTCCTTTTTCATTTACGTAAACTATTATGCATTGAAATTGTGCAATTTTTGTAGTAACAATATATGTATGAAATGGAGTGAATTACCGTCCCAGTCTTAGCCTCATTTTACACCATTTTTTTATGCGTTAAACTCGTCTTCATCCAGTCAATCATTCATCAACCCTTACTTCTATCCTGCGCATTTTAGACACTCTACTTCGCACCAGTCGTCTCCTCAGCAGTAGTAAAACCGGTGTCAGCCGTACTGTCAGCTTTGCTGACAACAACATTGAGGCTTTTTGCGACAATTCAGTCACATCCGTTGAAAATGAAGCCGCAGAAGAAGGCGATAGAGAGGATCACGAAGAGGCCACAGAAGATTCCTCTACAGAATCCCTAGACTTGGAATTGGACGACCAGACACCCCAGACAGAACCCTCGCCTACAGTGGTGCAGTCTCTAAAGCATTCGCTCCATGATCTCACTGTCAAACATCTCAATCCATCGAAACATACTTCTCCCTCCACATCTGAGGGTAGCTCCACGGCCCTGGATCAGCTCACCGGCCACATTGCTTTCATGCGTCTCTTAGAGCCGGGAGAATGCACTTCTTCAATTTACCGTTGCGCACGTATCTGCGGTCTAGACGTGCATGAAGGCCTCCTTCTTTTTGGCAGGGACCACTTCTACGTAATTGACGGATACACTATCATGAATACCCACGAGATTGTCAGCATTGATGCTCTGCCTCCGGGCATGCAGCACAAACCGATTGTTCCTACTGGGGCTGACGCCAATGTTGTAGCCCTGGCATCAAGTAAACCCGCTACCTCAGCTACCTCCTATGCCTCTGACTTGGTCAGTTCTGGCGCAGTGGATCAAATTTCAGGCAATCGGCAAGTGAAAATTGTTTACCACCAATAATTACATCGACTGATTGAGGGATGTTGTTTAGGTACTTTAAGTTTGCCTACGAAAAAATCCGAGAAGTGCATCGTCGTCGATATCTGTTGCAACAGACCGCACTGGAGGTATTCAATGCTGATGGCCGCAACTTTTTTTTGGTGTTCGCCAAGGACTTCCAGAGCAAAGTTTATGAATGGTTAGTCATGTTTATATGTATTTTTTTTCTAACATCTCTATCGCTTCCTTGTCAGCATTCAGCTCTACCGACCGCTAAACTGCTCATATGCCTCATGCAGGACAGAACTGCAAATCTTGTTGAAATTTAAATTCCCCCCCCCTTTAATTGTGGCTAATTAGATGATATGATTATAAATACAAACAAGAAACCCCTTTAGGCAGTTGAATTACTGCTGGATTATTAACATGTCTTTCCTTTGGCCTAACCTTTCGTGATTCCGTTTTTTTTAATTTTAGTTTCACATCAGCTTCTTCGACCATCCATACAAATCGATTCACCTCCCTTTATTCCGCTCGAACGTATGTTCTTGACTTTCCTTTGAAACTGCACCTTTGATCTAATAAAGTTACCAAGCATCTTGGTGTTTTTGGACAATCTATCTAGTTAGCAATTGCAGTAGCTTTTGAACTGTCAAGTTCCCAGCTCTTTTATTCTATCAACACACTTATTTTTCTTTCCCTTTATAGAGGTTCCCATTTGCTGAGCAGTTTACTGGGGGAGAAGACAGTTACGCAACGTTGGGTGGTGAGGCACCATTTTTGCATTCTTCCACTTTCTTTTCACTTTGTTATTTGTACAACAATAATTCCAGTTTGAGGTGTATTTATCCCCTGATGCTTTCTTATAAACAAATATACACACACACATGAGGCGGTTCATACATTCAATAGAGGTCGTAAATTAAGTAAAGTGGATCTCTGGTAATATCAGTAATTATATGTCGTTGGGTTCATCCTTTGGTAGATAGTTGAGGTGATCTTCCATCTATTATTTTAAGCAAATCAAAATATTCATGGGAATATTGATATCAAGATTAGGATAATCCTGTTTTGCACTTTATTCTCCCCTTTCAGCGTGGCGAAATTAGCAATTTCCAGTATTTAATGTACCTCAATACTCAGGCTGGCCGCTCCTACAACGATCTCATGCAATATCCCGTTTTCCCTTGGGTACTGGCCGACTACACCTCTCCATGCCTAGACTTGTCCCGTCCTAGCACCTTCCGTGATCTCACGAAGCCAATGGGAGCCCAGACGCCCGGTCGGCTGGCTCAGTTCAAGCGTCGCTTCAGGGAGTGGGAAGACCCCTCTGGTGAAACCCCACCCTACCACTATGGGACGCACTACTCCTCCGCCATGATTGTCGCCTCCTACCTTGTGCGCATGGAACCCTTTGCTCAAAATTTTATCAAGTTACAGGTATGGTCATTTTAAATTGCCTCCAGCTACCACACCTAAATTGGATGAGCTGAACGGTTCTAGGACCTGTATGGGATATCAGCACAGATCGCAACGTTATTACTGCCTTCATTGCTTCTAGACTGATTCACTGTTGGTGTTTTTTAGTCTCTGCATCATGTGACTTCCGTTTAATTCTGTTAACATCCTTAAGTGGGAAATAAAGTGGGACAAACTGTATATATCGCAAACCACTCTGATGAAACGCTTGTCATCCATCACGATTGTAATCGTAAATGGTTTCAACTCCCCACGATCTTATTAAAATTTAAATCAACCCCCATGATTATTTATAACTAGGAAAATTTTAGTGAAACTTTGAAGCGGAGACTATTTTCTTTATTATATTTATATTTTGGGTCCTAAAATCACTGATAATTGCGTCATCTTTGCGAATTAGGTGGGTAAATAAGTTCGCTCTATTGATCTGACTGTGAGCTAACCCCTTAGGTGTCTATTTCTAAGCCTTTATAAGACAGTTTATTGATAACAGTTTTGGTTTTATGTGCTAGGGTGGCCACTTCGACTTGCCGGATAGAATGTTTCACAGCGTGGAGGAGGCCTGGTTGAGCGCCAGCCAGCATAACATGGCTGACGTACGCGAGCTTATCCCCGAATTTTTCTACCTCCCCGACTTCTTGATTAATTCCAACCACTTTGACTTCGGATGCAAGCAGAATGGTGTGAGGGTGGATCATGTGGCCCTACCTCCCTGGGCTAAGGACGATCCTCGGGAATTCATTAGGCAGCATCGTGAGGTTTGTCACTAACATTTTCGTTTCTCAATAAGTTTCCTGTATCATCTTACAATTGTTCGATTGACGACAGGTTTGTATGCCGTTCGCACTACCGATTTATACGGGATTTATACAGACTTTTAGATGTTTAATGGGCCACGAAATACTCCGTGTGCACCGAGACCCTGAGGACATTAAGCAAGCCAAACAGTAATCAAAATTTTCCTTCTTTGGCGAAAGCATCAATTCCTTAAAGAAATTCTACATTTTAACCCAGCCTCTGCTTTCCATCCATCACCTTCCATGTCTTTTGTCACCGTAGAGGCAGTTGTTCGGTGCCTTCCTTAAGAAAGCCCTTCGGCTGTCTTAACACGCAAGCTTTTTCCAGAGGGTTTTCACTCGCAATGTTTGCCACTCAACGTATGCCTTAACCACCTGAAAAGGTGAAAGTCTGACGAAGCGAGATCCGGTGAATGAGGCGGACGAGTTTAAAGTCCACTTCAAGACATCTGCCTCGGTCATTTTTGTAGCGTGAGGCCCCGAGTTATCGTGTTTAAGGATTTCTCCCGTAATTGACTAAGAGATCTTTTTTTCCAAGAAATTCTTACCTTATTTGCTCGAGTTTTTTTTTACGGTAGACTGCCACTATGAGGGCGGTCGCAGGGGGTTCGAGCACTCTGCATTGTATGATCTCCGAAAAAATTGGAATGGATGCTCCTCTGGGAGGAAGCTGTTGCTTTTCCTCGGACGGGGCTACTGTCGAACACCCTCCTCTCGTCTGCACTTGCATTTAGTGGGGGAAAGCAGAACTGCTGCCCACCGAGACAAAAGAGGTGCGCGGATTGCGTGTCCTCAGTCAATTCGTGGGGAATCCGAACGCCTCGCCTCGACACTTTTCTCACGCGATGGAGGCGAATCTGAATCCGCCATCGTCCTGAGGCTATCGCGTCACCTGCTTTTGGGGGTCGTTCCTCACATTCAACAGCTTCAGGCTTCGTGTTCCCACTTGTAAACCCTATAAAAAGTGTCTATGCCCCTTGTTAGGTTGCAGGAAACCGGCATGGGTGTCGCTAAGCGTTTCCTCTGCTTTGCTTGACTTGGCTTTGCTTTCACCCCTCTGTCGAACAAAGTTAGCATGTAATGACGTCGATGTCCTTCTTCCCTCCTTCCCCTTGACACCATGCCTCCTCACTAGAGCAGAAAATTTTTAACCGAAAATAGCAATTACAACCGATTTTGACCAGTACAAGCAAAGCTTGCGTGTTTGCTTTACCGTGTCTCCACACAAATTAACTGTAAATGGACACATGGAAAAAATTTTGGTTTCTTTTCGGTTTGCCCAATCTGTGTGTCGGTGATCACAACATGTATGTACTGGTCCGCTAGGACCCGGATTGTTGACTATTTTATAAATATCTGGACCTAAATTGGCTTGTTCATCAATAGTTCACTGTGAATGCGTTTAATATTAGTATCCCTGTTTTTTTTTTCAGCCTATTTAGTGATAAGTACACTCGTATGTTGTTCCAACAAGTTCTTTTTAGATGCATCTATACATTTACCGTTCACTGTTATAAAAGCAATTCCTTCCTTTGATTGGTTTACTTTATTTTGCATCACCTCATAGTACTCATTAATGGCAGAGGTCAATAATGTGCCCTTTCGCGTTCCTCCTTACTAAAATTTATGCTTATCAGGCGCTCGAGAGTGAATACGTGTCTGCCAACTTGAACCACTGGATAGACCTCATCTTTGGCTACAAGCAGCGAGGTGATCCCGCGGTTCATGCTGCCAACGTCTTTCACCACCTCTTCTACGAGGGAAATGTGGACATCTACGCTATTGATGATCCAGTGAAACGTCGTGCTGTGGTCGGTTTCATAAATAACTTCGGACAAATTCCTCGCCAAATCTTTCGCAAACCACATCCGGCCAAGAAAATGGTTTCTTTCCCACCTCCTCCTACACAGCCTAACATTCTCGTTAGCGCCGGCAGCAACCAGGGTACTCCTCTTCTCCCTGATTCAAGAGCGAACATATCTCCAGCTTCGTCTTCTTTCTTCTTCCACAATCTGAAGAGCCTGAAACCCACCGTTGGTGCTGTCAAAGGTTCGTTAAAATATTTCGCGTTGATTTACCTTACTATGCTTTCCACTAGAAGAATTCCTTGTCCGTATAGTGTTTAAGACCTTTGATTGAGTTCGTGTCATTTACTTAGATGTACTCATTTATCTTTCTAGAATTCATTTTGTGTTAGACACTACCTCCCTCTTTTCTATTTGTCTCTAAGGCAACTGTATCATCTACTACTACTAGGCATTAGCTTTTAAACCGGTTGTAAAGTGCACACAACAGTCAAATACGAGCTTCGTGATTACCACGTTTCAAGATGGGTGAACTGATGCCAACAGAGTACATTTGTGCAATTTATAGGGGTTTTGATAATTTCCACTTAAAGCTGACTTGCTGTTGTATAGTCAACTTTCCTAGTATTTGTGTCTTTTTTTTCTAAAAAGATGCCAGAACTCTTTTGGTAAACACACCAAAAAGGTTGTTGAGAAGATGGAGACGTAGAAGAACGTAATCAATCAAACCTATCCGCCTATTGATATGCAAAATCTCAAACCCATAACGAGTAACACGCATTATAATAGTGTTATGTCCATTTCGTAAGCTCTCCTACCGGTAAACGTCTTATTTCTGAGCCAAAATTTGTAATTTTGGCTCATAGTTATGGTAATCAGCTTGAATATTTTTATCTTTTGGAAATGAAGTACATCACTGCATGGCACTGACCAATATTTTTCACTGAAACCTGTGCACACTTTTGTTAATAAATAATTGTTTTGATCGAAATAATACTAGTAAGAGGTGAAATAGGGTTAGATAAAGTTGTCGTTTTCTTCTAAGCCACCGTTCTTGCTAATTATAATGTAATTCTTGGAGGACTATAGATCGTTAGATTTTGCTTTCCCTAGAAGGGTATTGAGGCTGCATATTTATCTCTCACATCAAAGATTTAATCATAATTGCGCAATTGATTTCATTACCGCATACCTAAAGTTCTGACTTTCTACAGAGCTTCGACACGCCGTAGGACAAATTCTGCAGCTCGAGCCTGGTAACTTCAAAGGTTTGTCCCTTGTTGGTGGTAGCGGCGGTTGCGGAAGTGCGCTCTCCAATGCAGGACTTGGTAACACGTCACAGTACACTCCAGGCGGTCTGTCAACTCTCATTCTTCAACCTGGTGGGCTTTTGGGTATCGGAGGTGGCGGCGTGGGTGGTGGGGTTGGAGGCGTTGGCAGTGGTTCCAGTGTAGATCCGTCAGCCTCCGGTGGTTCCGCGACCGGCCCTATCGTTGTGGTTGAACAGAATATGGTATATATGCCTTGACTTTTCGTGGATTTTATCTGGATTCGTAGTCATCATAATTTCTTCCTTCTTTTGTTTTCCTTTTTTCGCAATCCGATTTAACTCCTGTTAATTTTAATCTCGTGAGGACTGACGGCTAACTTTAGAATTTCTCTATCTTTTTAGCACGGGATAAAACCCATTGACAACCTATCTTTTAATCTATGTTATCTACTGGATTTTTTATCATTTTATCTCAAAAGAGCCTCTCAAGCAAATGGTATCAGCAACATCGTTGAGACGATTCCTATGCCTTATAGCGCTAATTCTTTGCTGGGACCATTGAGTGTTCTTGGTGATTATTTGCTGCCTTTTTGGAAATTTTGCATCGTATATTTACTGCTGAAAGCATTCTCCCCTTGTTGTTAACCTCTCTTGCTCTGACATCGGTTATCCATTGGCGCAGGTTCTGCTTCCACCAAACTTTACGCGTTACCTCTCCTGGGGCTACCCGGATGATAGCTTTCGCGTCTGCAGCCTCCTCGGCGACAAAGTGCTCCAGGTTTTTGAGATGGTCAATTCTAGTCAGGTCCTCTGTGCCGCTGCTCCCAACGCATCTACAATTGTCACTGCTGGCATGACCGGAGTCGTCAAGGTTTGGCAGGTAGGCCTGTTTTCTTCTGGTCGTTGAACTCGTATTTTGTCACTCCGGCTTCCCTTATTACCTTTATTAATGTTTGGTTGAATCTTTACGCTCCCAAAAATATTTTCAAGAAAAAATGACGAAATGAATCTGGCCATAATTTCCCCTGGGCTCCGCAGACAAATATGAGAAAACGCGCAATTGTCGCTGACCACTGTTTTGTCGCCTTTCAAGATTTGCTGGGAGATGTTATCATATAATCGCAGCCCATCTATTGTCTACCGACAACTCTTTTGACCTCCGCCGGTTTCTTGTTGGTCCCTTTTCACTTATCAAATTCTCTTCTTCAACAAAGGGCCACAGTTATCACCCAGACGCGATCTCTATACTACAGCTTTCGGTACTTAACTCCCAAAATAACTTGGACCATCTATCTGAGTCACAACTGAAGGTATTACGGCAGAAGGAGGCTGTTATTGTCGATTTTATGTTTCGTCAACCACTCAAGTGTGCCTTATTAATGCGCCTTCGACTATATCATCCTCTTTTACGTATAACCATTTTGGCGTTAAGGCACCTTTGTCTTCTGTCTCTTATTCTTGATCATTGCTGCTTCTTCATTAGCCATAAAGGGAAGGTCTCACAATATTAATAAAAGTTTATACAAAGTGGTAAATTATGAATTTTAATGTATCTGTCTGTTACTTTCTGGATTATCCTGTCCCTGACATGTAGACTAATTATGTTGTTGAGGCTATTCAGAATCCTCTTTCTCTGAGACCCGTACGCAGGGCGAAATTTTAGTAGGATTTTTACCTCTTAATTCACAATTTACATCCGTAGGTAACATCTGTGCCTGAACAACTAGTACCGATATTCACGGTAATGTTTCCATTTAAAATGATATGTATTAGACTTTCCTTCTCTTCTTCTTAGCTCAGCACTCCGAGTGAGGAACAAGGGAAACCTTTCTGCCCCTCGGATTGGAACGGTTCGGGCGAGGGCCACGGTGCTGGTGTGGTATTTGGCACCACCGTGAGTAGCTTGCAATTATCAGGAAGCCTGTATGGACACAACGATGCGGTTACCTGTCTCGCAGCCTCGGACAGCTTTAACCTCATTGTTAGTGGTGGTCGTGACTGCACGTGTATTGTCTGGGATCTGCGGTACCTCACCTTCCTACGACAACTCGGCGCAAGCAACAGTGGCGGGGACGACGGCGGGACCGCTTACAGGGCCCCTGTCGCTGCCGTCTGTATCAGCGAGGCGACCGGCGATATCGCAGTCTGTGCCGGCTCCTGGTTGTACCTGTGGAGCATAACCGGCGACCTGGTTGCCCATCTCAATACCGCTGTGGATCAGGGCAATCAAATCTACTGTGTGGCCATGAGCACGGTCAGTCAAATGTATTTTTGTGTTCTTTTATCCTATGGGCTCTCTTTAGTGAAATATCAAGGCAGTGGGGTTTTCATGACACTTTTTTCAAGGGGCATTTAATTTGACTTGCGAAAGTGTAAGCTTGGTTGTGTATGCAGTTTATAAAAGGAAAAACTTTAAATAAACATTCCTGGTGATTTGTGAAACGTAACCAACGGCGAAGCAAGTAAACAAATGCTGGACCGATTTGACGTGCAATGTCAGTTAGGCGCTTGAACGAATTTAATTTCACTGCTGGCTGAATTTTTTCTTACTATGTTACTTTCACACCACTCATCTTTTCGATCAACTGGAATCTCTTCGTCTTAACATTATGCCTATTTCGATCAACACATAACTTGCCTTAGGTTTGTGTGTGTCGGGAAAAACGCATTTTCTGTTGCTTGCAAATCCTGTAGTAGGTGAGGAAACATATCGTCAAGCTGAAGTCTCATTTAGTTTTTCCCCGTGCATCTTAGTGTTTTTTGTTGATTTAAAAAGTTACAAACTAATTTGACCTGGTAGAAGAGACCAGACCAACCTGGGCATTCTACCTCACTATTAAAATACCCGTCCACTTCGAGCCATTCGCATTGCTTGTGCTGAAAATTGTTTCAGCTCACCTTTAAGATAGGCGTTTCGTAGAAGTGTGGCCACCTTTAAACATTTTGCCAAGTCGTCAGAAATGGAAACAACATGGTGCAAGTTCAAATGGGTCAAGTTGACATGATTGGGGCCACCGTGTGAGGCAATACAAACTGTCCTACACCGTTGCTAACGCGATTCTTCACAATTATCAGCTTCGAGACTGGGATCCGGGACATGTTATTATCACCGGTGGGTCGGACGGCTTCGTGCGGATGTGGGGATTGGACTATGTCTACGAGGAATCACCGGACAGTACCACCTCAAAGGTGAGGCACACATAAAACTCACAGGAGCAATATTCTCCTGTGAAGATCTCTACTCATTTCTTTTCGTTCTTTCTCCTATCCTTAGTTTCTTTTTCCTTCGGCTATCTCATCCAATGACAATGGTGAGTCTTCTGTTTTGCTAAATAATCCGGGTTTATGTTCTCTTCGTTGCTGAGAGGTTAATCAAATGATTTAGCCATCTTAGTCTTATGCTGTTTGAGACTCTTAAAATATAGCCATCTGTCACACTGCCTAGTCTATGGAAATATTTATATCTTATTCATCCTTATGTATTAGCACTTCCATCCATCGATGAAGTTAATTTACTTGTTTCCATGTCTTGGTAAATCTGCGCAAAACCTTTCACAGCAACTTGTAATAATAGTGTACCTCTTTGGTTTTAAGAAGCAGTCTACTCCTTTGGTGGCTTTTAGACATGTTTAATGCACTTGAAATTGGTGAGATCTACAGGTTCCAGAAATTATTAATCACTACTCCCAAGGGCCTAAAGTTTTACAAAGTACCAATATGGGAGCTTAAATCTTCAGAGCTGCCCTTCCATGCTACACACTTCAGCACAGAGCCTAAAGAGTTCTTCCTTATCGTAAATTACAAAGGCGGTGTCTCCAGTTGAGTGCGATAAGTTCTGGCGACGAGTGTTCCGTTTGTACATCGACTGCTTTTCCTCCCCATCTTTTATTAATGACCTCAGACTGAAGGATTTTTTGGAGTTGTGGCAAAGTTGCCAAATCTCTTAAAGACTTATTTCTGGGACATTTGCTCCTTTGATCAGGCACTACAAGTTTGGGTTTATCTTGTAAAACTAGAGCAAATGAAGTGGCGACGCCAACTGACCCTGCGGGCCGACCTTACTGTGCATACCGCCTTTGACCGATCTGATACGGCTCCGGTGCCACTCATGGCCTTGGCCATCTCCCGCGATCACCGCTCTGTCCTCGTTGGTGATGCTAAGGGCCGCGTCTTTGCCTGGTCCGTTCCCAGCGGTGGTGGAACTAACTCAGAAGCAGCCTCAGCTTCTTCCAACTGTGCTCCTACCAGCGCTGCATTCGTTGAAGACGGTCCCAGTGGAATGTGTGCTGCCCCTGCCTGTGCGACGCGCTTCTCCTTGACCGAGCGGAAACACTACTGCCGCAACTGTGGGAAAGTCTTCTGCTCCAGGTATTGCAATCACTTCTGTTTTTTCTCCCTAATGCCTGGAATAAAGTGCCTTCATGCCACTGGGATCATGACAATATGCGCAAACTGTGCTTTTGAGGTGAGATCGTAGATACCGTCATATATCACCCCAAAAATTTTGTAAAATAACGCTTTTACTAATTATTCGCATTATTACTTCTGGTAATGTCGAAACGGAGGCAAAAATTAGATGTTGGCAGCATTGGGAGAGTGGTGACCTCTTAAAGCCTATCCACTCTTCGCATTCTACCACCGCATATATTACACACCACTCGGGTGCTCTTTTACGTTCTCACGCCCTTTTGTTTTCGCTCCTTCAACCCAGATCGAGTAACGAAAGTTAAAAGTACATTTTGACTGGCCGCACAATTTGCTCTGCAACCACCTCTGTCCGTATTGCGTGGAAGTGATCTTCATCCAGCAATTTTGTAACTCTTAAATTTTATATGCACACTGTGTGGCAGAGGCGAGCGGAAATTTCGGTCATTCCGGCTCTTTAGCATAATTGTTTGCCTCGCTGCTTTGTTCGAGCCGTCTTGCTCCAGCGTAGTTGTAGTATTTATGGTCCTAAATCCGCTCGAATAACTTCTTTTTATATTTTTCGGCAAATAAATTAGGTTTTATCGGGATTAGTAGGGTAGCAAGAAAGTTTGACTTTCAAATGTGATGTAACAGCGGTGGGGAGGGTCAGTCACGGAGTCTCCTCTAACACCGTCTTGGCCTCAACGATCGCATCATCTACTTGCAATGAGATGAGATAAGATGAAATATGACGCCGTGAGGTGATCATTCTTATCATATCGAAATAACAATGCGGAAGATCTCAACTAATTGTAGTCAGTGGAGTGGTCGTTTTCTTTATTTTACGCTTTTGTTACAATGTCAGTTGCCACCACCCGTTCTACGCCAAACTTTTGCGCACCACTTGACAAGTGAATACGAAGTAGACATTAGACAAACCTTCCTTTATTTATTCATAAATTTGTTTCCTCGGAGGACTTAGTGTGCAGTTTTGTTAAAGTGGTGTTCCGGTTGTTAGCAGCCATTCACTTAGACCCTATAGCCGTCCCTCTTCACCCCCTAGGACTTGAGGAATTTTGAAATAAAAACATGCGTGTCGATTACGGACGTTTTCTCACTCTCCATCAAAATGTAGTGTTCAATAGGAGTCCCCCTTTTTCACGCCCTGCCTTTTTAGATGTAGTCGATTTGAAAGCGAAATCCATCCCCTCCGGATATTTCGGCCGGTTCGAGTTTGTACTGATTGCTACGCCCTCCTACGTGAGCAACAAGGCCCGACAGGTCCGTGAGGAAAAGAATAGGAGGGGACCGTATCCTCTCTGTACATTCCCTCCCCCCTCCCCTCCTCTTCTCCTCCCCTGTACATTACAACCCTTTTCCCATGTGAGTGTATGGTAACTCACTGCTCCCTCCAACTGGCTTCATTTTCAATGTGATGTTAAATGGTGCATATTAACGCATCTCATGGATTTCTTGTCTTTGTTCAGTTTCTTCCTTCTCTCTCCTCCATTCACTTCTTCTTTTTTCCCATTATTTTTATTTTCGCCTATGAAATCGGCTCGCTACTGCTCGTGGTCTGTCTGTTATCGCGTCAACCGTTAAGATTAAATTGATATCCATTCTCACCATTGAAATAAAATCTTTTTTCTCTCCACTTTTGTTGTACAGTCTCGATTGAACGATTGTAATTTTGTACGTGTGGACTCTTGAGGACGGGCAGTTCGAGTTGAATGGTTACATTTGCTAGTCACGTAAACTGTTCGGGGGGCGGGGGGAGGAGGGGCGTTGTCATTCACGGGCGCAGGAGTATCTGACATACGCCTCGCCGAGACAACTGGCGAGGGCGGTGCGAGCTGCGTAGACAGAGTCGGCGGAGAATTCACAACTCTCCCCTCGACAACGGAGCTTCGAAATGAATGCCAATTCAATGAAAGGAGTCCGTGGACATTCCTCCTCGTTGGACGGCAGGTCCTCGAAGAGCTTCTTCACCGTCGCCCTGTTCACAGCATTGGCCTGCGCAAATTGTGGACAGATTTTGAGTGATCACTGAGTTAAAAATTGTTAAAGTGAAGTGCTCGACTCGGATGGACTCATTTTTCCTCCATTTACTAACTGAATGTGACTTTTCTCGTGCTCTCTGCGTCCTCATGTCGACGAAACCTCAGTGAGTCGAGAAATAAGACTATTTTTGGAGTGAAATCTTCCACGAAAGCTCTTATGAGGAATTTGGTCACCTCGCTATGTCAGGCAGCCACACTTTCTAACTACGCTTCTTGAAGATGCAAGTAGAGAGTGAATTCTTTTTGTTTTTTTGGACGGGATTTCAATTCCTTGTGACGGCCGTCCACATTTAGTCTGAATGAACCCTCTCTAGAACACTACACACCAAGCGTTTTGCATAAAAGGGGACAGGACCCCTCCGTATGCTTCCAAATACGCTTCTACCTGCCTATGGTAAAACTCCAGCGCTCTTTCTCGCACGGCTAAGACAAGACACTTTTATTTCTAATGATTTTACCCAATTGCAACGACAGATCTAGCGGTGTTGAATGCTATTTTTGGGTCTAAATTGCCTCACCAGATTAAGTCACTCTCGCACAGTAAAGGAGTTTATACTTCAAAGTGTGGCGACCATTTACCTCACAGCTGCTGCGTGTTTTGGCCGACCACTTCTCGCGACGTCCTTTCGATGTCAACCAGCGCGAAGTCATGACATCCCGAGGCTCTCCGGGCGATGCAAGTGCAAACGCGCCCTCGAGACCACCTTGCGACCGAAGGCCGGTCTCGAAGAAGAGGCTTCTTTCCTTCCGAAAGAAGGTTATGGCGATATTTTGAAGTTCGTCGTAGATTCGCCAGTAGATGGGCGTTTGCTCCATCGTCACGTAGCTGCCCTCCACCCGTTCTGCTGTGCTTGTGTAACTTCCATTGCCTTCATTCTTCGTCTACGTATTCAAAGCGAAAGAAATGCTTTTTTAAACTCATGACTTAAACTAAATCCGTTGCGTGTTGCTAGAAGCGCTTTAAATTCATGAAGATGAAGATGTTTGATGGAGTAAACACACTTTCCTAGAAGTTGTCGCATGATCTAGCCCATCCAGCATGCTCTTCCTTATTCCGCGCCCCACGACAGAGGTGAGGGGATATCCTCGTTTTCGGGGAATTTTTGTGACTGTAAAACCAGACAATCTCGGCGAGCAATCCATCACCATTTATAAAAACCTAAAAGTTTTAGGAGTAGGGCAAAACGCGGCACATTTCTTTCATCTTACCATTCCCCATTCGGCTGCGGTAAAGTTTGCGCCACCTTTGCGGTAGATGAAATGAGCACCATCTCGGCGGAATTCAACGATTACAGCGAACTCATTCTTTTGTGCATAGTTGAGTAGAACCAGAGTCGCGTCCACGTTCGGTTCGAAGCTTATAAGCTTCTTGTTGAGTGTAATCATTCGTGATTTTCCGGCCGTTTCGAGAAAGAGCCAAGCTTTGTCTAGAAATGCATTGAGAGCTCTGCAGTCACAGGCCTTACAAAGAAGTTAACAATGTTTTTTGCCATTTTACTCACACTTCGACGGGCTTCTAAATTCCCGAATCGCCGAGGAAAGAAGGCTGCTCGCCCTCCCAAGTTCACCCGCCACCAGGGCAAGCGCTGACAGTTTTTTCTCGGCATCACTCTGAAATATAACTTTTTTTAATATGTTTGACACTATAGAGCAGTCTGTGTGCTTGTATGAGTTTCTTCACCACCGCTCACCGCATTCTGAGGCGTTATTACCCTGGCGTTGGGCAATCGTTTATACCCCAAAGCATACTAGGCTGGAAACTATGAAAGAGGCGTTTGTGTTAAGTCCGCGTTCAGCTGCGACTGAGAAAGACGTTTGACAACGTGCGCTTGATATTTTTATTTATACAGCCTAAAAATATTCTTATTACTTACTCAGTACAAGTTTTCAGTGTCTGTAATTAATTTTGGTCCTATATTTTTTGCTAAGACAAGATGGAAGCAAAAAGCAGTTTATATCTGCTTTTCTTGTACGAGTTCGAATTAAATCCTGGCGCAGCTTAACAAACTTCGAGAAAGGTTAATGAGGCATTCGGAGATGGATTCACTGAAGAGGAAAGTGCTCGAAATTGGCTCTAAAAACATCGACCTGGCAATTCACGCATCGTCGTGGAACCATTCGCGAGCTCGGGTGTGGCAAGTTGAGTATCGTCAAGGCGGCTCGAGGAAGACCACCGGCTCATGTTGGTAACGAGGAGAAATAATCGGCCACGACCCGCACACGGAACTATTCGAGAACTGGGTTCTAAGCAGAGTAGGAATTTGTCATGCGCTTACGGCTGTATGAAGAAAACAAGCTGGGCTCCTGCGTATGGGGCGCACGACGTGAAGCAACCGGAGATGGTCGGTTGATCGCAAGACCAAGTGCGCATGATGACGCTGAACAACAACCTCGTAGTGCCGCAATTGCCGCTGACAACTTAAATAACTTCTCGGCAATACGAAATCCCCCCAAGTCGTCCTCTTTCAACCGATGTTTCGCCAACCGATCGTTACCTTTGACCGTGAATTATTTTTATGAAGCGCTTATGAACTCCAAAAATAGACATTCTATCAGAAAGGCATGTATGATTTGCCCAATAGTTGGAAAAATGTTGTAGATTCCAATGGAAGGCACTTCGACTGAATGCAATAGATAATGTTAAAAATCGTGCTTTCTGTTTTGTTTTTTTTATTATTCAAGCCCGTTTCATAGTTTTCAACGTGATAATTACCTTCAACGCTTCGCACCAGACCGAAGAATCTGCGTAGACGCCTAAGTGCCACAAAAGCGCCACATCTTTAAAGACGGTCGCCTTAGACTTAACGTCAAACCCAATGACTTCGGCAGAGCGACATGAAATCACTTTTCACTTTCCTCTGACGCGTTCGACACAAGGTTATATTCAAATTTGTCAAAGTGGCGTTAATGAATTCTCCACAACCTGTGGGACATAAAGGGTGCGTTTTGGATCTCATCAAGAGTAAATTCGGTCTCATTTCCAGGGCTTTCGCTAATTTGCTAGGAGGTGCGTCCTCAGCATCCGACGATTTAACTTCAACCGCGCCCACTTTTCATTTTGCTGCAGACACAACCTCCTGCAGGATTTCACATTTTGCATACCCGAAAGTTCCGAATTTACCGCTGCTTCGAAGTTTATTTGTCATTTAAGCCCATGAGGTGATTTAACAGCGTCTTATAGGCATCCTTGTCTCACCATCTGTCCATATCACCGTGGACAAAGGCTAACGTGACATTAGATCTTGTCCCGCACTACCCTTCACTCTTTCCATAATGTCCACTAATGAAAAATCACCGATTTTGTCCGAGATGCAAGAGGGGAAACTCTTAGAGCCCCATTCTTTGGGTGGCTAAGTGCTTCTACCTGATTCCATCTGTAAAAGTTTTGCTGAGGAGAACTCGATTATGAAGTGAGGTTTTCAGCATAAATTTACCTCTGTGAGTGGATAGCCAGTGAGTCTTGCTGAAGCAACACCAGCAGCTGTTCGAGCCCACAGGGGAAAGAAGAGTGTTGCATTCACTGTGATTTTGGTGGAATTCATCGCGAAAGCGTTCACCTCCATCTCCTTGAGCAGCGCCAGAGGAGTGTAAAAACTCGTCTTGAAGGACTCGAATAGGGGCTCGACCAACTTCTCACCGGTCTTCTGCAATAGCACAACAAATTGTCCACCTTTTATATTATACCTTCGTAATAAGGTGTGTCAGACAATTTCAGAGGATTTGTGTCTCAAAGAACGCCGTGATTTAAGGAATGGAAGGTGTCTCCCACCACCTGTTCACATCGCCAACACTTCAAACGTGGCAATGAGGCAGAAAATTGTGTCTAGACTGCTTTGATTGAGGACAATGGACCTCGTTTATTTTGAAATGCGTCAACTGAGACTACGTAAAACTGCTCTGCGTAACAATTCTACCTAAATACAAAAATCTCACTCCATTTTGGCACTAGAAACCTCTTTTTTGAGGCCAGTTTGAAATCATGCCACCTTTTTGTCCATCATGCAGAGATTGGACCTACCATTACACCTGAAGCAGTCTCCTCCACTTCAGCGGCGAATTTCGACATGGCGGTTTGTAGGTGCTTGAGTTCCCCAATGTTTTGTGCAAGTTTACCGTAGGGAAGTTTTAATACCCCAAAAGCATCACCGACGAGAGATTTTAGGAAGGCAAAATTGTTGCTAATTGCGGTTGTGAATGCCTCTGAAAGCGAAAAAAAGCAGGGGTTAATTTGGCCTCTGTAATGTTTGATTGTGTAAAATGAAGACAAGTTAAGTATTTAGGGAGAATAATTGCGGCAGGAAGACTTACGCAGCCTCATTTGATGCATTCTAAGGTACGCAGTGGCCACTCGTCTGCCCTCTTCAACGCGCTTTCGGAGCCAAGTTTCAATGGTCTGCAAACCTTGGGCAACCTTGGCGACGCCGCGGAGTTTGCTAAGATCCCACTGCTAAAAAGGCATTAACGAAACACCATTTAGCGTGTCGTAACGGTATGAGAGAACACCTTCACAGTCGTGGAGTAGTAAACGGGGTACGAGTAATATGCCCCATGTCAAGGGAGAAACGCCCTTAACCTATTCCTTTGCTTCTACCCTGTCCATTCTTCACCTTTGCTACGCACCATCGTACATCTTTGCTGTTTCTTTCTCAGCTTCTCAATCCTGCTTGCGTTTGGCTATGCCTGCGGGTTATACACGACTTCGTCTATATTCGCATTTGGGCCTCTTCTACAGTCTGTCGAGTCCTCTCAACGTGGAGGTTGTGTTCAATTATCTGGTGGAGGAAGGTGAGGCCAAACAAGGAATTGGAGTATTGAATAAAAATCACTTTTGAACCGGGATTGATGAGTCGGGCAGTAAAGGGATTTATCATGCTTCAGTAAGGAGGAGGAGGGTTGAAGCAAGTTTCTTGACTGGCTGGAGGTCTTGCGGTGCCTCCATAAAATCAGTCTTCTAGTCTACGAACCATTAGCACATTCTCACAGCACAAGGGATGCTGTTTCTCTCCTTCAGCGGACCCTCTAGGATATCCACGGTGAATAGCCTCGCACGATTCTCATCTTTTTCGCATTTTTGAACTATTAAAGCCGTGAACATTTTTAGCATTTTCCCCGAATAAAATCTGCTAATGTGGCAAAATCTGCGCTTAAATTGGTTGACAAGAAAGGACGCAAATTAAAGCCCTAAAATAGCTAAAAATTATCGTCAAAACAGATTTCTCAAAGAAAACTTCGAACATATTATCTTTCATAGCCAGTAAAACTTAAATCTGGGCTGTTCGGGGATGCTTCTCCCTCCCCCTCTCCCGTCCCCACTCAGTTGATTAGACAGTAAAGAGGGACAAACGCGAGAATTTCTCAGGCGAGTAGTGCCGTTTAGTGCGCAACCGCGGTGGATCCTCGCGAGTCGAGGGTCTATGCCGAAAGGGGGTGTGTCTTCGGTTGGCGACTAAATGATTGCGGATCTTGGGGCAGAATAAAAATTCAGAATTTTTGTTGAAATCTCTAACTTTATTCAATTGGGTATTGTCCGTTCTGGCAGTCATAATTCCGCGTGTATAAAATTTCTGATCTTTGTGACCAAAAGAACGGAATCAAGTCTGATTTGACATCACTGGCGTCATTAAAGATTTTGCCATTTTAGGAGTTCTGTGTGGAACGACATGGAACGGAATAGGCGGTGGTCTGAAAAAGACGCGCGGTCAGGGCTCCATGGTGGACGTGTCGGGCTTCGCAGCCCAGATCATCCAAAAATATCTGGCGAGAGACCAAATAGATGTGGGACTTTGCGTTACCATGGCGGACCTCATCAACACCCTCATGATTTGCCACTTCTGTCCATTCTGCTTGAATTTCACGCCGCGCTTGAGCGAGCCGTTGAACGCACACGTTTGGAATGGACGTTCGGTTGCTTGGAAAAAAGTTGAAGGCGCAGTATGCCTTTGCAATCCCACCAGGCTGACATCACAACCATTTTTGATGAATCTTTGCTCCTGACATCGTCTGGACTGGTTCACCTCGCACCACCCACGATCTCTTCCCATTAACGTTGCTCTAAACTATCCCCTTTTCGTGGCCAGTTGTTAGTTTTGTTTCCCAAAAGTGAATCCATTTCGTTGCGTTTCAAGTGCGAATCGCTGGTGCTAATGCTAATGCGCTGCGGCAAGTGACTTTCGTAAAACTGGTGAGGGATCCAAAGAGCGGGTTTTCTGACATTGCCAAACTTCTTCGGTTTTACTCCCAATGCCTGTATGCGATTCGCATTTGAGCTTCTCCGCACTGGCCTGTGTTGTGCGCTGATGGTCTGAATCGACAATGGCTTGACCGACGTGGACCTCCTCGACATCACCTGCACGGGCAGCCAGAACGTAGAGCGTTTTTCGGTTAAAGATCACCCGACCGGAATCTAACAATACCAGTTTTGAGTAAAATGCCTTTCTCTCAAAGGCGGTGTTGCATCGCCTTTTCGAAAATAATACAACGGAAATATGCTGCATGTACTTCGTATTCTTCCGTTTTAATTTGCAGTAAAATACACAACTAAAGTGCCAACCGATATAGTTTTTTTTTTTAAATAAAAGGTAGAAATTCAAATAACAAGGAAAAAGCATAATTTAAGTAGTCTGAGCACGTTAAAGAAATTAATGAAAGTGTAAACCTCATCTGCCGAAAGTTCCGCAATCACTCAGTTGTCAGCCCAATCATTTAAGGTTTTACACCTAGCAGCGTTTTCGTTAACTATTTTTCTGAATTTATTTTGCTTAGAGCGGTGTAAAGAAGGTAATTTGGAGATTTACAAATCACTTGCATCAACAAGGCCATTGAGGCGGTCAAGGAGGCCCATGATGTGATTGTACACCGGCTCCGAGCTTTCCGCCTGGGTGACGTTTGAGACGGCGACAAGTCCAGTCATTGAGGGGCTGCCAAAGGACATACTGAGGGTCTGCACATACTCAACCGTGGAGAGCCAGAGCTCGTCCAGTGCCGTTTGATTGAAGAGGTCCCCCAATTCGCTGCCCTCCTCCACTATGAGGGAAATGAGATTCTCCTCCACCTCGGCCATGAAGACGGGAATTTTTGCGGCTGCTGTGCTCTTCACTCCCCCAAACTAAAGACGATAAGAGCAAAAAAAATTAAATCCGGATCAAATTCTCCATCCTTCAAATGCCTCATTTCAGAACCGTCGCCTTACCAAAAGTTCCAGGAGACTTCCATCTCTCCAATAGCCGTTAACTTCGTATATCCCACTTTTTTCGTCCAGCTTGGTGGATAATTCAGCATCCAGGATATTTTCACCGTCATTGTAATTGTGCCAGAGATTGCCCTCAACATTCAGGAGGCCTGATGCATTGCCATAGAGCACGGCTTCTACAAGGCCAGTAATTTAAACTCGAGCGTCACAGCGGACCGACAATGTGCTGTAATAAGCCACAGTTTCCCTCTTCTCCTGCAGTGAAAGTAGCGTTAGCCGAGGCCAACCCGGGCAATAAGAGAACGAGTCCCGAGATCCTGTGCAAAGAGCTTTTTTGGTTCTGCTCGTCCCATGAGACCTCCCACAGTTTCTGTGGTTAATATTTTTTTGAGATGGTTGGCTGCAACTGCCGTTTTCACCCTCTTAATCTTCCACCTGTGGTTAATCACGTGGTGCATGATTTACGAGGTGCAAATCGTAACACAATTTTCCATCTCTCACAACACCGAGTGGATTTTAAACCCCAACAAACCCTACCGGCTTGCGCAGTTCGCACACTGGCGAAAATTGCCATTGGGTTTGTGGACGCGCGAAATTCTCCCACCAACTTCACAGTGTCTTCTCGGTAATGCAACCTAATGACGCCTACAACTTCGTGTGGCTGATATTCGCATGAGATTGCAAAGACCACGTTGTCGTTGAACTAAAAAAAAGGTGAGAATTGAGAATAATCAACGTGTATGTGTATGTCCCTTTCCGTGGGCGTGTGTCTGTGTATGTGTCTGTCTACCTCTCTGTGAGTGTGTCTGTCTCCGTGTGTTCGCCTGTGTGTGTGTCTATCTGTCTGTCTGTCTCTCTCCCTCCCTCTATGGGTGTGCCTGTCTTTCTCCGTGTATGTGCGTTTGTGTCTGTCTGTCTGTGCGCAGAAGGATGGAAAATAGGGAAATTCAAGCTAAAGCACGCACGTTCAAGTAGATTTGCCTGGTGGGAATACGCTCATAGAACATTTGTCCAACTTTGCCGTCAACATTTATGGTGGAGTCTATTAGGATGGAGGATGAGAATACACGGAAAGATTACTTATAATCTGCCGAGTGACACTGCTATCTCGTAACGTTTCAATCGAAATTGACCGCTCATTTCGTCGGAGGATGAGGAGAATTCGTGTTCGTTGTCGATCCAGAGCTTCTTCAGATATGGAAAATTCCACCACTGGCGGGGATAAGGCGGCGCCTCTCCCTCGGCGCAATGTTAGGGTCGTCTGGTTCGGAGTTTTCGAGAGGACAAGAGTTATGGGCTCCTACAGGGTTCAAAATATGTTTAAACAGGCTACCCTTGTAAGAGGAGGGGGAAAAATAGTAGAAAATACCTTCAGAAGGTACGATTCAACCTCAAATTTGTTGCCATCCCGGAATTTGCCCTCAAAATACTTGGTGAGTGCCCCACTTTGAAGTCGTTTGCCTCTTATGTAGTAAGTGCGGTCCTCTTGGCCAAAGTCCAGACGATTTTCGAGGTCTTGCAAAGCAACGAATTTCGAGCCCACGATCACCGCCAGGAGGCCTCCTCTTCGACGGTTCCAGGCGATTTCTGCTGTAACCGTCTTCTGTTTATAATCCCTCCAGGCTCCGACACCGACTTCTCGGCCTTTCGATGTAACGTACAGGGCTCTTGGTGTCCTGCCCACGAATTCCGTCTCCACAGCGATGGAACTAATGATTTCCGATCTCGGTAAGACTATACTGAAGAGGAGATTTGTTTGACCCAAGGCGTCAACCTCACCGCCGAGCAGAATTGAGAGACAGTCTTCACTGGTGCCTTTGCACCCGCCCTTCATGAATTTACTCTTCTCGCCATTGAAAAGATGAGTGATTTGTAGCCCACCAACCCCATCGAAGATGTTGACTCTGTTCGAAAGAGCCAGGAAAGCCTCATTTCCAGAGCCGAGAAGCGTTCGAGCTTCAACTTGAACCGGTTCTTTAATCTGAAACAATGCTCGCAAAGCATTCTGCTGTTCCAAATCATAGCCCAGTCGAAAAGCGATGGGGATTGGTAGACTCGGTAAACTAACGGTCGCCATACAGGAAGACAAGTTGATTAATTCAAAAGCCATGGCATTTTCGTTGACTCGAAGGAGATAAGTCTTGAGTCTAGTGAAATCCTCCATTCTGTTATGAGGATTCAGCAGAAGATTTAACAGGTAGCCCGCGTCGGCTTTCAAACCGAAATGGTGTACACCAAGGACGCCAACCGATGACTTGAGTGACATGTCAATGGCGCGCAGACTTGGCATATTCGAAAGGTCGAGTTTCAGGGAAGCGATGACGCCTTTTCCAGTAGTCAATTTTGAGTCCACTCGAAGTGAAAAGCCGTCGTTATTGCGGACAAGGTTACCAACTCCCTCCACCTCTCCTACGACTTCACCCAGCATCTGAAGGCTAAGTTTAACTTCACCGCTCGTTCCACCGCGAAAGCCGGAGGAGAAGCGCAGTGCGAGTGCATTGTCCGCCCGCATTTCCACGGAGGCAGACTCGGATGGAATGCGAGTGAAAGTAGTGATAAAATTCTCATAAGCCCACTTTGATTTCTTCGTATTTTTCAGCATTAGCGTATAATTATGCGGTCGAACGCATTTTACTTCATAGCTGTAATCCGATTTAACGCCTAAATTACAGCCATGCTTTGCGGAGACGTCGATTGCACCATTCGACAAGTATGGGGAGTCGAGGTAGAAGTTGACCGCTACTTCGGAAGCGTCTTTGGAGAGCTTGAAAGAACTCCGTTCCCGGTGTTTTAATCCGCTGGTCTCTGTAATCTCAAGGTCCGTGACCATCAACCGCAAATCCTTTCGCGTCTCCACTCGGAAATCGCAATCCGCCACAATTGGGGCAGTCTTAAAGTGGCCCTCCACGTCAAAATTCCCAATGGACATATCCTTTAGCATAGTCTGGCTTGACAGTCGCAAGTCCAGGTTTTTCAGTCTATGAGATGCATTAAGGGGTGAATAGGTGAGACGCAGTAGTGGTGGACTTCTCTTTGAAACGACAACCTCAACTTTAAGCAGCCACGTTGTATTTCTGACAACTTTAAGTTCAAGCTCCGTTGTGTGTGAGACAAAATCCCCTTCGTAGTGAGCTTTTAGAACAAGGTCATTCAAATTTGCTTTAATTTCTACCTCCCATTCATTTTTCTTGCGTTGAACTTTAAATTTGCCTTCATGAACTTTACTCCGACCAACGAAGGCCTTTGACTTGACCACCAATTCGTTTTTGTCACGTTCATACTTTGCCTCAGCTACAAAAGGAGTTTGTTCATCGTCCGGCAGATTCCACGTCACGTCAACTGCTCCATCTTTCAGGGCTTTGTCCATTCGTGCTTTTATGGTCGCCTGTGAACCGATCACTCCACGTCCGAGGTACTTCCGCCAATTCAGTAGCATTTGGCTCTCCAACTCAAAGGCGCCTTTCTTCGCATCCTCCAACTGGTACATGTACAAGCCTTCAATCATCTCAAAACCAAAAACCTTCCCCATGTTGGTATCCTCCGCGTAGGCATGGAGTTCTCCACCGCCGGTGTTGGCTTTTGTTGTTCGCTTGATACCATAACGGAAGGGCATCCCCGGCGGGGTCGCCCGATTCCCATTCCACTCCCCTTGCTGCTCCACCCTGACGATCTCCCTGGTGAAAGCCCAAGAAGTCTGTGACTTGTATAGGAAGCCAGTGAATTTTTGTGTCGGTTGTCCCGGGTTAAGTGTACAGAGGAGGGAGAGTTCACCGACGCTGCCTCCCTTCTCGCAACTCCTCATTATATTGAAGGTCAACTCATCATCCACGAGAGTACGAACAAATAGACTGGTTTGATCTAAGCCCTTCGGATCGCTCAGGACCTTCAGATTGGCCACAGCTGAGTTGTTATTCCTCAAGCCGTGGATAGAACCGTTGAAAATGAGTGGACAATATCCACCTGGTCCGCTAGAAGCGTAAATCTCAAAGCCGCGTTTCAGTGAGTCCATCATCAACAAGAAATTAGTACTGACGAATTTGTGGCTCAAAGTTCCCACTTCGTAGTTGTATTGGAGTGAAAAACCATTTCTTACCGTAGGCAAGTCAAAATGGAAGTCAAATTTGAGAAAGTTTGGAGTTGTCAGTGTGGTATTAACAAGCAAAGCCTCGTCGGAAATCCTCCGTACGAAATACCGATGGTCTACAGAAGTTCCGGAGACAAACAAACTCCTCGACGTTTCGTATCGATGCTCGTCACCCACGTAGACACTCGACTTGATTTGTAGCTTCAACCCCTTAGAAATTCCAATGGCATACGGCGACTCGACGCGTAACTTAAAACCGTCAGAGCCAAGGAGTTTGAAGGTGTGATGGCGTTTTGAGAGATCCAAAGATGAATTTAGTTTGTACGTCCAATTTCCACCACAGAGCGCCTCGCCCTCGAAGTAGTTGTTAAAGTTGTTAGTGTCCAAATGCACCCGAAGGCTTCCGGCTTTGCCCCGACAGACGAGAGGATGCCGAAGAATTCCACTAAAGTAAGCCTTGGTCATTGTGGCGCCGAGAAAGTTGAAGTCGCCTTTACTTCTTAATAAGAGCTAAAAATTTTTGAAAAGAATCAGGCCTGGAATAAGTTGTAAAAATTTTTGAAACCCTGCCAGTGTAAGCAGTTAAAAAGATTCAGTAAATAAAGTTCTGGGGAGTTTTGGCAATGTCCACATTTGTCACTTCTGCGCTTCTTTGCCTCTACCCTCAAAGAGGTCGACTCCTCGTCACATTTGTCGTCTCCTCGATGGATGGTGGAACAATCGTCCGCGTCTCGTTGCCGATCGGCCACCCAAACGCCCCAATCGACATGCTGACGAGGCGGAGGGGAGGCGAGTCCAAAGAGCGGCGACACAGAACAGTCTCCGTGTCCCACCCGCCTCCACACTCGACGTGGGCGCCTGTCCCACCACGCCTCACTCCACACTCGTGTCCGCCCTTTAAACACGCTGTCGACGTCCCAACACCTCGTCCAGCAACAGCCAACCGTCTGCCAGGGCAACTCATCAGTGCCCACTTCCATGACCGAACGAGGGGAATGTCTGGGCGCAGAAGACACTGTCCCAATGAACGTGGTTTGCTCTTTCCGAGTTCGCCATTCCAACTAGCAAAGCCTTTAGTGCAGCACAGTTGACAATCCCACTTGTTCGCTGGGTCTACCGCCACTGCGTCTCCTTCCAGCATTCTACAGACGATACTCGACGTCCCTACGTTCCAGCAACCGGTTGCGAGGGCTCATGTACACTCGACGATGGAAACAAAACACAAAAATAGGCAATTCTACTTCACCCACTTCCACGACGCAATGCCCTCTCGGCTTTCCTCATGAACGGTAACCTGGACCCTGGATTATCAAACAATGTTAACTAATTCAGAACACCGAAGCATCTGCCATCAAGACGCCACTTCGCCAAGTGTTTAGTTAACATGGTATTTACGAGATATTTTCTCAATTTCTTTCGTTTGTACTTGTGAGCTAAGATTTCACGTGCTAAGGTTGCATCGGTGAAGCAGAGTGGCAATAAAATCTTCCAAGATGCGAGCCAAAACCTTGAGAAAACGAGTATACTCAGGGGTAAATATGTAAATGTAGAATTAGGATATTCTTCTCCCCGCTTTCACACACTCATACGTTAACCCTCGAGGATCCCACCACCGTCTGAGTTATATCGCCCAAAACTACACACCATACACTGCTGAAGTGCCAGCAAAACTGCGTGAATTCCATGGAGACAGAAAAGAAGAAAGGCACCTTCTTCTTTCCGGTTATCTGACCCATCGAGGAAGCAGACTTTCCTCCCAGCATCGTCCTCAGGCCTCCGTAGCCCAGTGCTGAAGGCGGCCTCGTAGTCGAGCAACCGGTGTTGCGTGGCGACGATCCACGAAGATGCGTTGTTGGAGAGCAAAGACGGCCGACGAACCCACCGTCCACGTGTTCGGCCTTCAGACAAAAAGCATGTCAAGTTGTCGGAGTGAAGGGAAACTATGGAAGGGGCGTTTTTTGGCTTTATCGGTGTTCACGTGCGGCGGAGAGAGAGAGAGGGCGAGAGAGAGTTTCTGCCTGCCCCACTCGTGACCTCCTTCCGTCTTTGTGTCGCATTTTTATTTGGTTTTTGGCCCAAACTATGTGGAAAAGGAAGGCGATTGACACGCACTTTTCATGTCCCGCCTCAAACTGAACCATAGCGCAGGTCAAGTGGCCGCGAGAACGATTAATGAGGCACTCGAAGGTGGGTCAACTAGTGAGAAAGAAAGTGCTCAGTGTTGATTCCAACAAATTTGTTCAGGCATTTGGTGTATCGTGAAGGCGCCTGGAGGGCGACTACCGGTCCATGTTGGTAATAACGAGAAGAAAAAATTAAGTACTACGATTGTGGAATCCGATCAACACACGAAACCATTCGTGAAAGTGTGTTAAAACAACGTCTTTGCACAACAAATAAGGTGCGGCAAAGCGGACGCCTACGCGCCGGCTGTACGAAGCGACGCGAGTGCGCGTCTTCGTCGCTCCCTCGCAACACGAGATTTCCCTTCCGCACCAAGCCCTCACTGATGACCTCCCCAACTCTCCGCGGAATGTCGCAGATGTCTGTGAAGCTTACTTCCACTGAATATAATAAATAATGCGAGAATTTGCGCTTTTTGTTTTCTTCACTTATTCAACGCCCTTTTCATTGTTTCCACTTAAGGGAGTGAACGTTGGCCTCCACATTCTACAAGCTCCAAACGAAACTGATTGTCAATCATGATTGGAAAGAATTAAAGCGCAAAGCGTTGCTGGCGTGGGAGTTGGAAAAACACACAGTTTTAGGTCGAGAAATAAATGCGACTTCATTAATTTGTCACCCAGAAGAATGTTAACACTCCGCATGAACGCATTCTTTTATTTTCTACGCAATTAACGACAAATTATTACTTTGTTTTTCCCCGTATTTTGGTCAAACTACTCAAAAGCTGGCCACCCTAACTTCGACCGTACAGTCTTCTACAACCTCGACTGGCGTGTTGGCTGTCCATGACCAAACCTCGAGGCCTACCGAGGTGCCCTCCGCCTGTCTAAGTGCTCTCGTGCGCCATTCCACTTATGAAAGCGTAAGGTTAATGTAAACAGCGAATAAACAGCCACTTTTCACCGTCATCTACAGAGATTTTGTGAATGTCTCTGCCAAAGTTCTATGCCAAGGTGACAGCGGAACTGTTTATTGTGTGGTTGAGCAAAACCTATGCTAATGCCAGTAATAAATGGTAGGTTGAAGGCCTTTGCCATGCGGTCATGGCGATTTTATAGAGGACACCGGGTCCGAGAACCCCCCCAGCATGGTGTCCTGTGGACATAGCACAAATTCCATCACGAGAGTTTGAGGTCGCCATCTGAGCCGACTTCTGTCGCGGGCCACATCGAATGCTCGGTCTTCACGAGAGCATTCGAGTCGTGCGGTCGCATTAACGCCTATTAACTACCATTGGCCATGTCACAAGCCCATAGGTTCCCCTCCTCTGCGGTTAAAGCGGGGAGACGCATAAATTGGCCTTAGAGTACAGCATGATAGTAGGAAAAGAGTGAACTTACGAAGCGTCGCCTTCCGTAGACCAGAACCTGCAAAACAATGAGAAAATAAGTGCTTCATTAATGAAAGACAGAGGACTGTTTTGGTCTCTCGGAGGTGGAAAAAACTCGGCCTAAGGGAGTTGGGAAGAGGACGTTTGCATGCACAAATCAACTAGTCGTAAACGCCTCCACTGCCCCCAGCCGTGGCGTCCTGACAGAGGAGATTTCGTCTTCTCCTAGCATAAAATACGGCCACAGAACTTGGTGGCAAAGAAGTACGAAGAATCAGAAGGGGGCTTGATAAAATTGTGAAGTTTACGGACGCGAATAAGGGGAAGGAAACTGCGGTTAATTGTGGTGAATCGCACAGACGAGTCTCGCAAATGAAGGTGAATTAGCGCTGCAGAGTTTTCCCCGCTAACATCACAGATTCGTGGCCGTAATATTCTCTAGGTGCTGTGAATTTTCACATTTTGGCAGGAGGTCACGCCTAAATGACCGCGCGAGGCAACTGACCCTGCGAGGTGTTGCCAAAATGAATGCTTCTGTGCTTTTAATCATGACTCTCCGAGTACTCGGGTCACCCTCGCCCCGCTTGAACAGCAGTTTTGTCGCAAGAGCTCCGCAAATCCCCTCAGGTCGGGGCGAACATTCACCAGGACCCCGTGAACTCCGCGTTCCATGCGGTTACAAAGGCAGAGGCGAGTTAGGAGAGGGTGAGACGGCAACTGGGAGTGCATGTTACATACACAGAGTAGTTGTAGATGGGTGCGTTGACCACAGAGTGGAGAAGCCCGACTTTGTTGATGGCGACCGCCTCTGCCACCCACTTTTTCCGCGACCCTCTCTCGTCCACCCGAAGGTCGAACAAGGCAGCATAATTCCGCGGTGTCCAGTTCAACCGTGTCGTCAGCACCACCGCCTTCTTCATCCGTGGCAATTGTAATTCACTCGTGTGCTTCATTTGGGTCGGGGCATCGAATTCGGTCGTGGCTGCAATGGTTCGCAAATTAAAACCTTATTTTATAGTCTCCTTCCCATCTGTAGACGCCTCATGAAAGGAGGTCACGAGTGGGGCAGGCAGAAACTCTCTCTCGCCCTCTCTCTCTCTCCGCCGCACGTGAACACCGATAAAGCCAAAAAACGCCCCTTCCATAGTTTCCCTTCACTCCGACAACTTGACATGCTTTTTGTATGAAGGCCGAACACGTGGACGGTGGGTTCGTCGGCCGTCTTGCTCTCCAACAACGCATCTTCGTGGATCGTCGCCACGCAACACCGGTTGCTTGACTACGAGGCCGCCTTCAGACTGGGCTACGGGAGGCCTGAGGACGATGCTGGGAGGAAAGTCTGCTTCCTCGATGGTCAGATAACCGGAAAGAAGAAGGTGCCTTTCTTCTTTTCTGTCTCCATGGAATTCACGCAGTTTTGCTGGCACTTCAGCAGTGTATGGTGTGTAGTTTTGGGCGATATAACTCAGACGGTGGTGGGATCCTCGAGGGTTAACGTATGAGTGTGTGAAAGCGGGGAGAAGAATATCCTAATTCTACATTTACATATTTACCCCTGAGTATACTCGTTTTCTCAAGGTTTTGGCTCACAGCCACTAAGGGCTTTACAAAGTGAGTGAGAAGAATACCACTAGAGTTTATAAATGAAAATATAAACCCCACGTTGCAATGTAACTTCCACAGTGGCAGCTGAGGACAAACTAAACACCAACGCTCGTTTTAATGGTTTTTCCTCGCAGCATCACGAGGCAAGCGGGAGTCGAGGAAAGCTTACACTTGAAGACGAAGGCCAACAAACGACTGGTTGATTCAGCAGCCAGGACATAGCGCTTGCCGACCGTGATCTGCTGATTCAACGTCAGACTGAAGTCAGGACGGAGTAGTTGAGCTGCAACCTCGTATTCCAACGGTCCGATGTGCTTCGTGTTCCCTGTGAGGTTGGCGCCCCAACCCGCAATATTCAGATCTCCAGAGAACTCACCTTCGGCATTGTAATTAACTGTAATTCATGAAAGAGACAATCAAAAAGAGGTTTCACTTTGTATTTTTCCTCACATTCTAGTCATATTTCTGCTGAGTTGTCTTTTAATCAAAGTGTCTGCCATTTTTCCCCTAATTTCTACCCAAAAGTCCTATTTCACTCTACTGGAAGACTAAACGTCGCCGTCCCGAAGGTGACCGATTTGGATGAAGGTACGGGTTTTTCTCCGACCTCGGAAATAGACCGCATCGGAGAGACGAAAGCGCCCGAAACCTAAACAACTGCAGTGTCTAATCGGTTTACACGAAATGCAGGTCGAGTGTGCCTGAGGCCTCGTTGTGACAGGTGAATTCCGGCTCTGGACAATGCGGACCCGAGCTACAGTCACTGGCTGCGCGTGCGTGGGGGATATTGTTGGTGCAGGGCACAAAAGCCCATTACAATTGTTGTTTTACTTTCTTAGGGCGAAATTCGTGCTACGAATAAAGAGAAACAAACTTACGTGAATAACTGTAAGTGCTGTTCCAAGGGGTCTTGAAGGTGGCCACGGTGAACCACTCGCCCTTCATCGCACGAGTCAAGTAGTTGAATTTAATCAACTCCCTTGACGCCAAAAGCCCCGACTTCCTGATGCTGTAGCGTTTGACCTCAAATTTCACGGATTGGAAGAGGTGGGAAAAGCCCGGCTTCTCCTTGATGAAACTGACGAAGAGGCCTTCAAATCTCTCCACTGCTAGAACATAGCCTGTCGTGACGCCGATTGTGGGATCGTGGATGGAGCTGAGACTGGCGTCAAGTCCGATCAGCGTCTTGAGAATGGAGGGCGAGTTGACCAGCAGTTTGGGCACACCACCGGACAGAAGTACAGACGTCTCGCCGCTAGGCGAAATTGTCCTCACGGCTCGACTGCAAAAGCAAGCAAGTTAGGAGGAGATTTCAAGTGACTGTCATATGCTCACTCAGACGGGAGTTGGTTGACCTCACCTGATTTTAAAAGGAATCATTTTCGACTCCACGCCGAGGAGGCCAACCTCGAATCCCGTAAGCTCTCTGATGCGGTCCAGAAGGTCGACCGTAAAGACCAATGGCATATTCACTTCGAGGTGGTCTTCCGTAGAATAGCCCAAGAGTCCCTCGGCGGTGTTGAGTCCCACTTTGATCGAGTTGACAGCGTCAAGGCTAGACAAGAGATCAGAAGTCAGTGTCGATGGAGCGAGAGCTCGAGATGTTGCTGAAATCGTGGACAGACTAACAACAAAGTGGAGAAGTTAAATGGACATCATTCGGTTAACTCGGTTAGTAAACTCGGAAAATTGACTGACGAGGCGGTTACAGTCAACTCACACAAGGTGGACGCCGTATTTGGCGTTCCCTCCGTGATGGCATGTGATATCCTGGTGGACGGTCAGGAGATGGTTGATCTGCACGATCATTCCGCCGACAGTCGCGAATGCCACCGTCTCGTTGTTGCCCACGAAATTTGGTCGGGCCTCAAAGAGTCTCGCCCACTGTTCTGGCCTCGCCAGATCATCATTGTAGCCGACGTCACGACCGAATAGTCGCACGGAAAGTCGCGACTTATTCTCCACTGCATCACTTTCAGTCATCTACAAGTGTCAACTTCAATGGTCACATCTCACGACACTGCGCTGAGTTAATAACACTTCACATTTGTCTACAGATTAAATTGGTGTCACACAATGTCTGAGAGATGGTTCCTGCTATGGTCTAGTGTTGCGACAAGTTCATCAGCCAAATTTCTGCGCGAGTTTTAAGTTATCGGGCGGTATGATGGCTCTGAAGGTATCGCCACACACAAGTTGGACTGATGCTATAAGGAAATTCGCCAGGGCAAAAAGAACGAGGCTATCACATTTGCGGCCAAGCGATCAGCAGAACAAGCTCACGGAGGTCCAGTTCCGCTGGGGAATCTATGGCCTCAAGCACCAGATTTAAATGTCTTCGAGGTTGGCTAAATGGACTGAGATCAGCTAGAAAAAGACCCGGTTCCAAAGACTTCCAAGTATTGTGGTGAATTTAAAATGAGTCAGTTACAGGCCTAAGTCACTTCCAGGACTCGCCGCCAGTGTTGTCACTTCGTAGGCGAGTCCTCATCATGATGTCCATCTTCTACATTTTATGTCTCCAGCACTACCGTTACGAATGCTCTTCTTAAGTTGAAAACTATGAAACGGACATTTTTGATTGTGTTTTAGTTCAAATGTGAGTGAGAGAATGGTGTTGCAGCGTGAGATCGACACTTTTATTTATAAATTTGAACGCCATTATTCTTACTCATTATGTACGCTTTTTTGGTTCTTGTGTCCTATATATTACTTTATTTTTCACCCATTCCAGACGGAGACACAACGCCATATACATCTACTTTCCCGCAATTCGTTCAGATTGAATCGAATCAGGTCTCAGCTCATCAAGTTCCGAGAAACATTCGCATGTGGACCATGCTGGTTCCAATAATTTCGTTTCGACCATTTGAGTGTCGTGAAGGCGTCTTGAGGAAGACCACCAGCCTCTGTTGATGATAACGAAGGAAAAGGCGGTCCAAACACACACACTCATACACACACACACACACACCCGTAACTATTTGTAAACTGGGATCTGAATTGAGTAGGAAGCAACCTTCAACACGACTACGATTGTGTTAAAACATTTTCCCACAATAGATGATGAGGAGAAAGAAGTGGACTCATGTGTGCCGGCCGTACGAGGTGAAGCCACTGCGGATGGATGATCCTCGGAGTGCAGGCGCAAGTGCGCACCTTTGTTGTTTTCCTCTCAACACACCATTGACGCCGTCTGTACAACAAAACACCGCTCTTGATGAGAAGTAGACTTCGAATGATGCTCGAAATGGGATGAAGCGGATGGGTAGGAAGGACTAACCGCTCAGAGCACACCCCTAAGCCGAAATCTCATCAGAATCAAAAAATTAATGGTTGGCATTTGATGGAATGGTCGAGGAGTGAGCATCCACCCTTCCTATTTACAAGACGAGCAGAGGAAAGCATAAGGGCGGCGGAGTGCCACTGCCGAGCGTGAAGTTGAAGTTGGAGTTGATGCATGAGAGGAAACTGATGAGGAAAACAGCGCAAGAGCTGCTCAGTCGACGCGGGACAGTGTTTCTGCCTCGTGACAACGCACGGCAGCAGCATAAAGCTTCATCCACTCCCGACAAGTTGAATGAGTCCTCAGCAGGAGGACATTTTGCCGCCTCGTCCATCGTCACCCGACACTGTCGCAGTCAGTCCATGATTACCTGTTTCGCAGTTACGAGCTGCTGTGAAGGGGGAGGAAATGAATTGACCGAAATGACATTGCGGGAGACTTTTGGTCGTTTATCAACTTTACAGAGGGGGACGTTTCCAACAAGGTTTAGTGGACTTGTTCAATCGTTGGCGGGAAATTGTAGACGCCAGTGGAAGTTATTTTGATGGAATATGATAAAAATGTGGAAAAAAGTGCCCTTTTCCGTTTCTGTGTAAATTTGTCGTCCCTTTCACAGTTTCCAACTGGCTATAGCCACCCCAAAGCCGGTCTTTCGCTTTGCCCCACAGGGAGTCTTCCAGGCTCCTCGACCCACTCGCTCAAGGAAGCCTCTGGGAGCTGCTCAATGGAGTAACGAGTAGATTATGTGCGGGTTGGCTTATTTACGAATTGTTATTTTTAAAAGCAAGGAACGACAATAATGAAAACGATGTCGCAAAGAACTTTGCATTGTATATTGCCTATAAAATAGAGATTTTTTTGAACAGATTCATGCAGCTTGCCCAATCACTGTCAGACAGACTAAATATAATGACTAATGTCAAAAACGTGCCTGTCATCTTCTACGCATACACAAGGCCCCTTTCATAGTTTTCAGCCTAATAACCCATACACACGAATCGCTTAGTCGTAATCATATTCTTGGGTGGGAGAAGAGCAAAATTTCTTTGGAATCCTACCAGACGCTGAATGATATAACAAAATGTTCATTTGCAGTTGAGGCCGTAAGTGTGGAAGTAAGTCACGCCCTCATTTAGCCGACACTTCATCTCCTCACTTGCCTATTTTCCACCTGAATGTGGCCACTCTTTAAAGGAAGCTCAAAATCTCTCAATTCGTCTTCTCCATTCTCCACTTACTTGTCAGAGGGGAGAAATGACAGTCGATAAGGCCATCTTTAGCAAGTGAAAGTGAGAATCTTCTTGTCGCGAAGGGTAAAAGTTTCAGATTTAAAGTTAACTCCAGTCAGATTCACTCGACATTCTCATGTGGAATGGAGCATCTTTTTCCCCTCTTCCCGAATACTTCAAAGGGTTTTATCATTCTGTTTATTCGGAGAGTTGGCGGATCCCCCGACTCACCACTTCGTCGGCGGTGGGCAAAGCGCCGAGTCCACCTGTCTCCCAATAGGCCGGGAACTTCTCCCGCATGGAACGGAGGTAGCTCTGCAATTTCTCCGAGTACACCGAGTGATAACCAAGCTCGAGGATGTTGATCGAGTAGCCCGACACGTCGAGAGTAAAGTTGAGATTCGCGTAGCGAGGAATAACACTTTGTGGACCATAGACAACGGCTGCGTTAATGCCTCCGCCATACTGAAGCGGGGGAAAATCAAAACTGACTCAACTGACTACTCACAGTCGCGTCGAACGTGCAAACAAACCTGGCTGCCGGCATAGTACTTCTCCGCATAGAAGGACTGCTTGAGAGGATTCCACTTGACACTATCAATCATTTTTGTCAGTGGCCCATCAAGTAGGGCTAAGAGAAGAGCCTCATTGCGCTTAGCGGGGTCTTTGGAGTTTCTCAGAGCGTCCAGATGGCTTAAAATGAAGGATTTAACCTGCGACATAAAGAAAGCCAAGTAGTCGCGAGGTTTTTTGCAGTTAATGAGAAAAAGCACTACAAGCTCACGTGTTCGTTGGGTTCTGTGTGGAGGAAATCGAGGTTAGCGAGTTTTTCATAGGTTAAGTGCCGAGCCCACGAACGGTATGCTTGGATCCTCACCTCCACATCTTCGCTGGTATCCCTGACAACGGTCAGTAGAATGTCCTACAATCAAGCCCCAAAAGACCTCGGTTAATCCTCATTCAAAGAAGTTGCAAAGGAGAATAGAAGGAAAATTACATCAGCATGAGAATCATCGGCGAATCTACGAAAGGCTTCAGCCGTAGTTGCGCGGACAATTAGATCGGGTCTGGGTCGTGATCTCAGACACTGCTCCATCGCAGCGTAGACCGCCGACTTGTTGCTGACTCGCCCCAGATTTGCAATGCCTCTCAGTGAGTCGAGAACCTGAAAGTTGACAAAAAAAAGGCCTATTTGGGGCGAGTGCTACCTCCTCCGACATGAAACCACGACTGTGGATGAAAGAGTTCGTCGATTGCGTACTGGTTTGGAAGACAGGCAGGCCGCGATTCTGATCCGTTCACTTCGCCCCTCTTCTCTCGACTCTTATTGTAAAATTGACTGGCAGAATCAGAGTCTACACGCTTTTAGGAACCAAAAAATTCAAAGGTCGTAGAGCAAAGTCATTATTAGAGCTGAGGATAGTGGCAGAAAAACTTCGGGTACTAAGTTCAGAATCAAAAAGCTACAGCGAACCCTCTGTTGGGGAGTTTACGTCCAAAACTTTCGCTTTCGCCATCAGACCGACCATGTAAGAATGTGTGCCTCACCGACGTTGTCTGTTACACGACTGTGAAAATGGCTAACGATGGAAAGCAGGCTCAAACTGAGAGGCTATTTGATAACGAGATGAGTAAAAAAATTGGATAGTCGACAGAGTTGTGAGAATTCACAGGATTTATGGATGTCCTCGTCCCTTCCTTCACTGCCTCCTAACTCAGGAAGGCGCCGAGGTGGGCGGAAGAAGTTTCTTCATTAGACCGTAGTAATTGGAACTTCTGCATCGGAAGCCGCATTCGTTGAGGCGGTCGACCGTGCAACTCAACCCCCTCCTCGCCTGCCTTTAAACAAATTGTCATGCAGTCGTTCCTTTTGTCTGGTCCCGGGAAGAGTTGCACAGTCGTCCCCGCTTCTACTTCATAAGTTATGATTGTTTGATGTCACTTCTATGCATGAGAGACTCAAATTGTGGGGAGTTTGCCAATGTTCACATTTGTCGCTTCTCCGATTCTTTGCCTCTACCCTCAAAGAGGTCGACTCCTCGTCACATTTGTCGTCTCCTCGATGGATGGTGGAACAATCGTCCGCGTCTCGTTGCCGATCGGCCACCCAAACGCCCCAATCGACATGCTGACGAGGCGGAGGGGAGGCGAGTCCAAAGAGCGGCGACACAGAACAGTCTCCGTGTCCCACCCGCCTCCACACTCGACGTGGGCGCCTGTCCCACCACGCCTCACTCCACACTCGTGTCCGCCCTTTAAACACGCTGTCGACGTCCCAACACCTCGTCCAGCAACAGCCAACCGTCTGCCAGGGCAACTCATCAGTGCCCACTTCCATGACCGAACGAGGGGAATGTCTGGGCGCAGAAGACACTGTCCCAATGAACGTGGTTTGCTCTTTCGGAGTTCGCCATTCCAACTAGCAAAGCCTTTAGTGCAGCACAGTTGACAATCCCACTTGTTCGCTGGGTCTACCGCCACTGCGTCTCCTTCCAGCATTCTACAGACGATACTCGACGTCCCTACGTTCCAGCAACCGGTTGCGAGGGCTCATGTACACTCGACGATGGAAACAAGACACAAAAATAAACTACGAAACGCACGTCTCGCCCACTACCCTTCTTCGACTCTCCACTTCCACATTTAAAGGATGTAAATGAGGACTTCGGCAATATTTAACTGTAAGGCCACGAGCGCTAGAACAATTCCAGCACCGACGAAGATTCATTGAATATCGTCAATCCTCTTTCGCATCAATGACACCTGCAAGTCGGTGCGGCAAGTGTTTCTCACACTGCGAAATCCCCATCGCCTCATGCGCTAATATTTGTTTTTAGAGCAATTAGTCTGGTACGAGACTCAACCTCTTTGTTAATAGAATATTGGTAATTAAAAAAAAAGAAATAACTTCTACCTCTTCCATATCCTTGGGCCGATAGTATCGACAACCATTCATCACCTTCGCCTCCAGCCTTTGAAGGACTTCCTTGACTCCCTTCTCCTCCTCGCAGTGTGGATGCGATTTACAGTAGGTTCGGAGGAGATTGGATGTCAGCATAATGGACGTCTCGTGGTCTGTCGACGTGAGAGTTCGCTGAAAGGAGAACAAGTGGCGCAAATCGCAGTCACATCTAGAGGCATAGTGTGCGTTCACAAGACCCCGCTCTCCTACTCACGACATGCCAAGTCCTCATAAATTAACTTCCTGCCTACCTGTCATTTACGCTTACAGGTGACAAGCGGTGTCACCTTGGTTTCTTTTCCATTCAATGCCACAAAGTCCAGGAGTGATGGCGCCGACGTCCACGGGGACTCACGTCCTACTGGTAACAGCCGACGTGAGTGACTGAGGGAACATTTTTTTGTAGAAGTGGTTAGAGCTACGGTTTTATAGACAAAATCCTTGGAAAGCAGTCTAAAGTCGCTAATTTTCAAGTGTAATCCATTTATTGCGCCCAATGTTAATTTGATTTCCATCCACCTGGAACTCGACCTCTCTCTTCTCAACTCCTTAAAAAGACATTCACTTGTCTCAGTGTGTGGGTACACTTCATTCTCGGCGGTTTACACTGAAACTAGAGGCCTCCGCAGCGCACTTTTGGTAGTGCGTAGTAAAACGTCCTCAAAAATTTGTCCTTTAACACGTTAAACAATGCTTCAGCAGAGCTTAGCAGTCGAATTCACTGCAACGAAAAGCCGAATTTATGCTAAGGTGCGGTGTAATTGACAAATTAAGGCGCATGTAATGAAATGTCTGGTGCAGGTCACTTCTTCCGAGCTGTCAGGTCCCACAGGGGATTATCTCACTTGTACACAAATTAGTGCATATGACGGAGGAAACATGACCGAAGGAGACGGTAGAGAGATGCTGTTGAGTTGTCTTGCAACTAGAATGACGTGACTGTGAGACGTCTGAGCTTAGGTCAAAAAGCCATCAAAATTTTTAATGAATCCATGCGCAGACGATTTAGGCGGAGACACAGTCCAGTGGATGCGTTATTTTTGTCGCTACAAGAAGGTTACAAACTTCAAGGCCACAGACTATCCCCGCTTATTGTGCATGTCAACGCTGGTTACTTGATCTCCATCTACCTCGAACTGGATCCTCTGCTTCCATGTACTCGACAACTGCCTTTTCAACTCCCTAAGAGGCATTCACTTGTCTCAGTGTGTGGGTACACTTCATTCTCGGCGGTCGTACACGAAAATTCAACATCGAGGTCTCCGAAAGCCATTTTGGTCTGCCAGGAACATCGAAGTGCCCATGGTGAAACGGGTCCTCAAACATCTTCTCATTTAATACGTTAAACAATCAAACACACAGATTGGGCAAACCGAAAAGAAACCAAAATTTTTTCCATGTGTCCATTTACAGTTAATTTGTGTGGAGACACGGTAAAGTAAACACGCAAGCTTTGCTTGTACTGGTCAAAATCGGTTGTAATTGCTATTTTCGGTTAAAAATTTTCTGCTCTAGTGAGGAGGCATGGTGTCAAGGGGAGCGAGAGAAGAAGGACGCCTACGTCATTACATGCTAACTTCGTTCGACCAAGGGTTGGAAGCAAAGCAAGTCAAGCAAAGCAGAGAAAACGTTTAGCGACACCCACGCCGGTTTCTCTGCAACCTAACAAGGGGCATCGACAGTTTGTCTAGGGTTTAAAAGTGGAAACAGGAAGCCCGAAGCTGTTGAATGTGAGGAACGACCCCCAAAGCAGGTGACGCGATAGCCTCAGGACGATGGCGAATTCAGATTCGCCTCCATCGCGTGAGAAAAGTGTCGAGGCGAGGCGTTCGGATTCTTTCCCACGAATTGACTGAGGACACGCAATCCGCGCACCTCTTTTGTCTCGGTGGGCAGCAGTTCTGCTTTCCCCCACTAAATGCAAGTGCAGACGAGAGGAGGGTGTTCGACAGTAAGCCCCGTCCGAGGAAAAGGCAACAGCTTCCTCCCAGAGGAGCATTTCCAATTTTTTCGGAGATCATACAATGCAGAGTGCTCGAACCCTCCGCGACCGCCCTTATAAAGTAGAGGCAGTCTACCGTAAAAAAGAAACTCGAGTAAATGAAGTATGAATTTTTTGGAAAAAAGATCTCTTAGTCAATTACGGGAGAAATCCTTAAACACGATAACTCGGGGCCTCACGCTACAAAAATGACCGAGGCAGATGTCTTGAAGTGGACTTTAAACTCGTCCGCCTCATTCACCGGATCTCGCTTCGTCAGACTTTCACCTTTTCAGGTGGTTAAGGCATACGTTGAGTGGCAAAATTGCGAGTGAAAACCCTCTGGAAAAAGCTTGCGTGTTAAGACAGCCGAAGGGCTTTCTTAAGGAAGGCACCGAACAACTGCCTCTACGGTGACAAAAGACATGGAAGGTGATGGATGGAAAGCAGAGGCTGGGTTAAAATGTAGAATTTCTTTAAGGAATTGATGCTTTCGCCAAAGAAGGAAAATTTTGATTACTGTTTGGCTTGCTTAATGTCCTCAGGGTCTCGGTGCACACGGAGTATTTCGTGGCCCATTAAACATCTAAAAGTCTGTATAAATCCCGTATAAATCGGTAGTGTGAACGGCATACAAACCTGTCGTCAATCGAACAATTGTAAGATGATACAGGAAACTTATTGAGAAACGAAAATGTTAGTGACAAACCTCACGATGCTGCCTAATGAATTCCCGAGGATCGTCCTTAGCCCAGGGAGGTAGGGCCACATGATCCACCCTCACACCATTCTGTTTGCATCCGAAGTCAAAGTGGTTGGAATTAATCAAGAAGTCGGGGAGGTAGAAAAATTCGGGGATAAGCTCTACTGTGAACAACTCGTGTAAATGAAGTGGGAGTTCTTTGGGAAAAGGGTCTCTTTTAGCCAAATACGGAAAAGGAATCCTGCAAGAGGATAACTCGCGGCCTCGTGTTGCAAAAATGACACAGGAAAAATGTTGAGAGTTTGGAACTGAACTTCAATCTCAACCGCCTCATTCACCAGATCTCGCGCCGTCAAATTATCGCCTTTGTCACGTCGTTAGAGCATCCGTTGAGTGGCAAAAACTGTAACAATGTTGAAATATAAACATACTTTGTGAAGTTTTCAATGCATAATTGAAGAGATATTTAAAAAAAAATAGATAGAACAACTGTCTATATTGTGGCAAAAGGTATCATAAAAGTGATGAAAAGTACATGCTTGATTAAAATTTTGGATTTGATTAAGAAATAACCATTTTGGCTAATGAATTAAAATCTTGAATACTTTTCCATTTGCTTAAAAATAGAATGGTAGAAACTCCCGACTCCAGGGGAGGCACCTTCGAGCGACTGACGTGTGAGGACGCGGTGAGGTGGCGTTCGAACGCCATGCGGTGTCACATGCCGGGACGAGGAACTGCTCCCTCCCGCTTTCCCAACGCCCTAACCGACCCTGATGGCCTCAACGTCGCGTGACGGGTGAAAAACAGAGATGTGCTACGAAACGAGACGAGACGACGCGATAAAGTTACCTGCACTGCCTGAATGAACTTAAGTGAGGGGTTGGGCAGGAAACTCATGTGTCCCAGCGGCAAGGCGAGGTAGTTCCGGCCGAGACACCATTCGAGGAAGTGCACGGAAGTCTCCGTTTGGGCATGAATCGCCGCGTCGAAAAGCAGACCGCTAAAACAGAGTGGAATCCCCCGTTAGTGGACTGGAACACTGAGAGTAGGGTGGAGATCATTCATGCCCGGGGGGTTAAAACCACTCGAAGGGTCGTCAATTCCCCAATCCGAGGCGACTACCTCGAGCATGTTAATGCTGTCAATTGGATATTTACTTGTTCCTCGTCCGAAACATGTTATGCAAAACTTAGGGACAAACTTTTGAACCGCAGATGATGAAACGGGTTGTTGTAAGCAAAATTATTTTATTTATTTATTTATTTTTTGCACTCAGATGTCTTAACCCACAGCTCCGCCGTGTGGACGGCTGGTCACTACGCAGTCGAGACCCGAGTGCACGAACAGTTCGGGTTCAACGCTCATTATCATACCAGCACCGTTTTCCATCACAAGCCCAAAAATTGGGGCAAACATGAGTCGAATTCCACAATCCTCGGTAATTCTTCCTCACCAGTCTACGTCTCTTCGAATGCCACCTTAGCGTTTTTAGCAGCCTGCTTCTCTGCGCTGCGCTGAGTTGCGCTATGAATCAGTTTTAATTCGTACAGAAAAAAAAAATATTTGGATCGCGTTTTTGTTTCCACCTGTTTTGGGCAAATAATAAAATGAGAGTAGAACACAAACATTGAACAGCTTTTGCAAAAGGAGTGAAAAGAACACCTTTAAAATTTCGAAGTAAAAATATCAAGGCCACGTCCGAAAGATTCACTCGCTCAGTTGCAAGTGAACACAGGCGGCACAAAAACGCCCGCTTCATAGTTCCCAAACTGATAGCATGTGGATTAGGGGGGGGGGGGGGGGGGGGGGGGGGACCCTCCGAGGTCTTCACCTCAACACTTTTGCTGATTCTCAGCCTGACCTGTTGGGATGCTCGAGGTAAGGGAGACCAACATTCACCTGCCCTTCGCATACTACTTGCATCAGTAGTATACTTACAGAACGAGTTCGTTGTGCGCGAAGTCTTTCAGCCTGTTTAACTCCACTTCTGTACACTGGCGCATATAGTCCACCAGCATGACGAAGTTGCGGGTGTTGACGACCTCCCTCTCTGCCGCGACGCTTCTCAACATTTCGACTATCCTTTCAGGGGTCGCACTCGGATCCGGCTTGGATGCAGCGTAACTTTCTCGACGTCGTAGACTGCTGCGTTTGAAGGTCTTGGAGGCATCTAAGGAGTTGAGTAAAGCCAGTGTCTTCTTGTGAAGTGAGACGGGCCTTCGATGAGTGGCAGTAACAAAATGATTCTTTTTTAGGCTGAAAAATTGGGGGTCTGCATCCCTACTTCCTTGATTAGTCGCCAAAAAGGGAAAAAGTGAATTTAATTAACCAGGCACTGTGGGAAACCATGGCCAAAAGATGATCAGGGCAAAGTTGGGAGAGAGAATGCAGAGGTTACCAATTCCCTTGTTGGCTGCCTCTCCTCCAAACCACCTTATTCCTTCAATGAAAGGATGTAAGTGTTTTAGGTGAAAATAGTTGCCGACAAAAGGGGAACAGCAGTCTTTACCGAAGTTGAGGGATCCAGAGGACTTCGACGAAATGAGCTTCAGCCTTGTCACCACCTCGATCGCATTCACATGCTTCCACTGACGGTCGACTGGTGCACTCACGACGATTTTCTCCCTGCACACGACCTCACTAACCGGTTTTTGGTCTTTTATGGTTACTCGACATTCCTGTTCCCCGTCCAACATGCTGTTCTTCGACGTCGCCTACAGTTGAGGGAGACACTTCTGGCCACTTCACCGTTAAAAACGGAGAAATTTAGGGCAAAGAAAGAACATACGGAGGCTGTTTCATCAAACACGCCGTCGAAACGTGTGATGAGGTCAAATTTGTCGGCGCATCCGACAGTGGGTTTGCGCTTAGTGAAGGTGAGACCGTCTTCCCTCCTCTCCACGATTTCATATCGAGTCAGACAGTGTCCAGAAATGTCCTCCTGTGAATGAAAAAAATCCTGATGCGAAATAAGACCTCAAAAATTTAATCTATCTCCGCGTTTTGCCCCATCTATGAGCCATGTGTTAAGATGTCCACGACCCCAAACGAAGATGGCGAAATAACCGCCGTGGTGACGGACACAGTTCCCTTTCAGGTCTTTTTTTAAATCTCTCGAAAGATGGACGCTTTGATTAGGTCAGCAGAGATTCCCACTCGTTCGTTAAAAAGGTTGGAGAGTGTGAAACGGGTTTTTTGTTTAGTCTGTGTCCAGCTCGATACTGTTATTCACAAATTTTAAAGGCATTCTTCTCACTCATTTTTTGTAAATTTCTTCACTGTTTGCGTCCTATTGTTATTTTACTATTCTTCAAAACTAGATGGAAACAAAACGCCAGTTACACCTACTTTTCTTGTACGAGTTTAACTTGAACCATAGCGCAGTTCAAGGGGCTTCGGGTAGCATTAATGGGGCATTCGGAGATGGATCCACTAATGAAAAAATAAATGCTCCAAGGTGGTTCAAAACGCTTCGTTCTGGCGATTTGAGTATCGTCAAGGCGCTTCGATAATGACGAGGAGAAATTGAGGACGAATGCGGACTCCGAGGCGCACACGGAACTACTCGTTAACTTGGGTCTGCACCGCAGAGGAACCGGCTGTCCAAATGGTTGGGCTGCGTTAAAAATCCGCCCTATACACGCCGGCCACAAGAACTGACGCGACTGCGGATGGACGATCGTCCGACGGCAAGAGCAGGTGCGCATCATCGTTGCTTCCTTGGCAATACACCACTGCCGCAGTTTTTAAGCCAAATCATCACTTTTCTTCTGGCAATTGAAGTATCGTCGAGGCGCCTCGAGGAAGACCACTGGTCCGTAGTGATAATGACGAGGAGGGATTAAGAACGACTGCTGAATGCGATTCGACTTTGCCACTGTTTTTACTCTAAGTCATCACTTGTGGTGAAAAGTGAATTTTGTATGGTAATCGAAAACGGTCAAGCAAATGAGTAGATAAGAATAGGCCGAAGTTGCACCACAAAAGCATTGTGGCGAGCATGTGGTGGGATGTCCAAGGAGCGATCGGCCATTATTCCTCCCCACACTACAACTAGACGAAGCGACAACAGCGTCGGGGTCCTGTTGCCCGTGAAAAGAAAAAAAGTCACCAGAACCACGCAATCGTCACGCCGCAATGCCACCGAACCACAACGCTGAACGGCCACACGAAGCTTCCCTCGCTGATGACAAATTAAATAACTTTTCTGCAAGATGCCCCATACTTCTCCGACAGGTTATTTCCTCTTAAAAGTATTCATGAAGTACTTTTAAGAAGAAGAAAATGTAATAACCGACATGATATTACAAAAGACACTAAGTGGCTTATTAATTATAAAAATAAAGTTTTCTCTTTTTCCAGAATTTTACCACACCTTTCCCCTATTCGCTCGATATTTCTCCTGGCAATTGACATCCTCTCCGTAATTGCGACTTTTATTTTTGGGCGAAAAAACATACGCTAACGGAAATGATATTAAAAAGGACTGTGAATCGTTTAGTGGCAGTAAAAACAAGGATTTGCTCAAAATGTACTGTCTACGACTTAGTCAATCGTTGGCAGAAAGTCATAGATGCTAATGGAAGTCATTTCCTGTGAATATAATAAATAACGTTACAAATTGCTCCTTTCGTTTTCAACCTACCTTCATCGTCCGCTTCATAGTTTCAAACCTAATAGATTTAATCCGCGTAATGTGTCGCCCTCTCATCTCTAACACGCGAGTGCCGGACATGGTGGAAAGCGCCTCCTTCGGATGTTAAATCCGCATATTTTTTCCTGTCAACTCAGTCGTTGTCAGTCCACGTAGACATTACGCTGAGGTTGTTATTGTTCGGCACAAGTTGTCTTGGAAGTGTTGACTAAAGTCTCACCGAAACCGTGTGGCGAGGGGTTTTATACTGCTGAACGTTTAATTTACGACTTGACCTCTTGGTTTTGCGTATAAAATGATGGAGAGAGCATGGAACACAAACTTCTCCGCCTGCCACTTTACCTCTACGCCCTCGGAGGGCAGTTTGAGGGATTTCAAGTCAGCCTGGAAATGCGAGAGAATGGCTGCTTTCACATTCCAGGCGAATGGACTCTCCGTCTCGGAAGGGCAGAAGCCAGTCACTTTTCCATCCTCAAAACCGAAATAGGCGATTTCTTTCTGCAGGATGGCGGCTGTAGTCGGTTCGGCAATTTGACGGCCATCAGATGTCAGTTCAAAAACATCCACTTCTTCCAACTGAAAGGATTTAACAAAAGGCATGTTATGCGCGATTGGAACACCGTTAAATCGGTTTCGAATTTTTCCTCGGACTCTTTTTTACGAGATTTACATTGTTAAAAACTAGTAGAATATCGAAGAACGCAGCCTAAACACGCGAACTCAATGTCCGGTGGAGTTAACATCAACAGTCTCAATTCGGTCAAGTTTGATTAGTGAATGAACAACCTCTTCAGCGGTTGCATTTTCGCGATCTCTCTCAACTCCGCTTGATTCACTTAAACAAGCCGCCTTAGCAAGGAATTATCTGCCTTGGCTAAACGGAACACTTCTGCCCTGCGAGGTAGAGAGTGTAGCCTGAGAGAAATTTCGCACAACTAGTGGGCACGCAGGGGACACACCTTCAGTTCGTAGGTGCAGTCATCGCCGCCTGATATGGCGGCTCTGCCGCGGATTGCGAGGCCCCGCCGCGACGCCTCGTGGGCAGCACTGGTCACCCGATGTGTGATGTCGAACTGGTACTTGTGGCAACGCAGCACGCCCAAATTCACCAGCGGATTGTCACCTGTAACATACGATAAACAAACCTTCCCTTCTTTTGTGCGTATCCAGTTAATTAATGGGTATTTTGGCTTCCGTTGTTGTCATGTTGATAGACGCAAATTTGGATAGTGTAATATTTTGGAGGCAGGCGAAAGTGCGCACTGCAGGCAAGTCTGCCGGGTGGTCCAATCGCAATTCACGTTTCATTGTGCTCAAAACATACGAACACACGCGTTGTACCCATTAATATAACGCTTGATGACAATAAGAGCACAGACGGGTATATGATCACCTCCGAAAACTTGGAAAAAATATCGTAACTAAGAAAATAATGTAAAAAGTGAGCCAAGGAAATGGTAAAAGTGAGAAGACGCTAAGTGAAGAAAATTATGTTTCATCGTATAAAATACATCTCCGAAGCATTATACATTAGAGTCTAGAGGGTGTATTAACTAAACTAATTGGATATTTAACGGCTTCCATATTCATTTTTTTAAATTTTCTGCTTCATATTTACGGGAATTCCCCATTTTCTCCAACTTAATAACGGTAATTTTTAACTCTTAAACAAATTCTTTTTCATTAAAACACTATGCCAAAATTTTACAAGGACACAAATGTGTTATAAATGTCTCTGAGATGGCGTAATAGCTTAAAAAATGAAACCTTTGAGTAAAACGTAGATCAACAACGCGGATAGTTTGAAGAACGTACCGTTGCAAACAGCAGGACATTGAAATTTCTCGGTGTACTTTGCAGACGTCACTAAAATAGCAAAACTACCTGATTTGAAATTACCCCCACCCCTAGCAACCATGAGGTAATAATTTATAAAATCCTAAACGCCCCGAATTTATACTACCTAAATAACCTAGATGGATCCCATCTTTATCAGGCAGCTGCAGATATCGAAGACTTACCAGAAATTTTAAGAAACGACGAGACTATGAGCAAAGTCACAACGGTAAAGAACAACATTTGGCGAAGGCTACTGCGATTTCAGAGGCACACTAAATTCTACCGCTCACCAAGGCTCTAACCCAGTGGGGCCTTAAATAGGCGAAACGAGCATCCGCCTATAAACATGCACGCAAACGTTCGGGTCTTTCCTGTGTGTGTGTGTATGCGCTTACTATAAACACTCGCATTGTCCCGACTAGTCGGCGAGGTTCGGATACACAGAAAATTTCTGTTACTGCAAGACTCACCGACATGGCTGATATTAAGAGGTATCCGTCTCTCCTGGTAGTAAATAACGAAAAGGGTTTGAATAAGCACTACGAAGGCGATCAAAAGTTTGCTAAAATTGTGTGTTGGTATCTTACGACTTTGCCCGTATACCAGGCAATTCGATCTTTGCTGCTCGGACTAATGGGACACACTTTCTACTCTGTCTGGTCAAATACCCCACTAACCATGTAATTTGAAATAACAGGAGTTTACAATCGGAATGAGGGATTTCCTCCATTCCATATATCATGTAGAGGCTAGAGTTGCAAAAGAAGGTACGGACTGTAAATGGACGAGTGTGTAAGGACTTTACACTGAAGTAGATAGAGGAACTGGTTTAGGAGTTCCTTACTTGTGTCCCTTTACCGACGCTCTCATCATTGCTCTTCGTGATTAAAAAAGAATGTAAAATTGTAATTTGTCCGGATTTGATTGGGATAATATTTTTCGGCCTTAGTGTGTATTTCAGTGGAGTTTTCTGTTCTAGCCAGGCCTGGTGACAGCATTTTGTGATGATGCCAAATCTTTATTCCACTAAAATGTGTTGTTGACATTTATAAGTCGAAGTGTACTCTCTTGAAGTGGTTAGGAAAACACGACTAGAATTACGGAAACTGATGCTTGGTGTAAAGTTTGACAAGATTGATCGTTACAAACCAAAAAATCACAAATCAATAACCAAACATTAGTACATGTCTTACAGTGCTTAGCATGTTTTTCATTTAACAACCGCATCTACTCAATACCTTTAAAAAAATTAAAAGATATACGATCGACTTTGGTAGACACTGATTGATTTCAAAGGAAATATCATCAAGCGAGAGGTTACTATTGTAGCTAATCAATCGGCGACAGTGTTTCCTGCTTTTGTCTTCAGGGCACTGTCAAAATGAACTGCTACGGTGTGCGCCATGTATTGCCCAAAGGTAATGCCAAATGAACGTAAAGTAAGTTGAGGAGTGGAATTTTGACGTCAGAAGCTTGTCTACCGATCCATAGACGTTCAGTCCAGATCTATGGATGGCGCTGGGTGTGCCACTACTATAATATATTGCCATTCTGCGGTTTAATTTTCCCTATCGGAAATTTGCCGATGACACTTCCACGTTGTGACTAAAAAATTGGCCACAAATAAATATTTGTACATAAAAGACTAAAAATTTTAATAGAAACATATCGTAGAGTCAGCTAAAAAATAAAAACCGCGTTATTGTTAAGACAAATTATTTTCTTAAGATTAACAGTTTTTAAATAATTGGGGTTCAAGGCCATGGCGCTTCCGTTGTTTCGCCCTAGGTGATCGCTGGTGAGCGTTCTGGCCTTCTTCTTACGTATTCATGACTATGCCGTCAAGCGATCCCATTATAGACTGGTTAGTTTTTTTTACAATCTTGAGTAAAGGAAAATTAGCGATCTTCATGACAAATCGGAGGAGTCCCGCTGGCACTGGCTTAAGTGGATACCTACGTCTAATGTTAAATTGGCACAAGCGGAAGAGAAGATTCTTCAAAGTACTTTTTGCTCTCTTACTAACCATTTCTATAGGATGCAAATGTAGATTGGAAAAGTTTTTTCTGCCTATTTTTGGTTCCTCATTGTATATTCGAACCATTATCGCGAGAAACTACGGCCAAATAGAGTCCACTCCACCACTAGGTTCCAATAAATTTGAACAGCGTATACCTCTTGTTCTAATTCACGGATTCGCCTCTGGTGTTGGTCTCTGGTGTAAAAATTTGGATAGTCTTTCCACATCCCGTCGGGTCTACGCTTTCGACTTGATCGGCTTCGGTCGTAGTTCCCGGCCACCCTTTCCGCAAACCGCTGAGGAAGTTGAAAATAGGTTTGTAGAAGTCATCGAGGAGTGGAGGAAAAATATGAACTTGGATAAGTTTATCCTCCTCGGCCACAGCATGGGTGGCTTCCTTGCCGCCTCTTATGCGTTGAGTCATCCAAGGAGGTAGAATGTTAAATATTTGTAATTCTGCTAAATTCAGCTACATTGTCCCCCATTTAAACTTTCTTCAGGATTACTCATCTAGTCCTCATTGACCCATGGGGATTTGCCGGACCAGAAGAAAGTACGATTGTCCGTCCTGCTGGAATTCGTGGGTGGGTCTTCAAGAGGCTTAGTACTTTTCGTGCTCTCACTACAATGCGAATGATTGGGCCATTTGGTCTCAACGCCATGCGTAAAATCCGACAAGATATTGAACATGTCTACTCTCAAGCCCCTGTCTCACTGGACGTGAGTTTCTGAAATCTTTTTAGTTTATTGTGATGAATTTATTATTCTTTTATTGTTTTATAGGCGTTTCAACTTTTATTCATGTCTTTTTACGTCTTTCCTTTCGAAAGTACTCTGCTTTCCTATTACCTAGGGAACTCCGGAAAGTACCGACTGTCCTCTCGATTCCTCATGCGAAAACCCTTGGTCGTCTGACAGTAACTCATCTACAACGGTAAAGTCGGGCTCTCAAAAAAATGCCAGTTTGGGTGCTCTTTCTCCTTATGATCCAGCTGTTGTCTATAACTACATTTACCACATCAATGTTCGTCATCCAACGTAAGCATTTATGTTCCAATTGTTGACGTTATGGCGCTATTTTATTGCCAGTTCGTATGACCTCGAGTACCATTAAACGGTCTTATTATTTATTACTAGTTGGAGTGGAAAGTACTTGTTTTAGTACTCGGCCATTTACCCATTCAAATATAGTCAAATTGTAAACACACTTATTTCTTTGCTTATTCGCATACAATTCTCAGTTGCTGATATTACCTACGACCGAAACAAGACTATCGGAATAAATTACCGGATCATTTCGTCAGGAAGTCTGCCAAATGCACTTTCTCTTTATTCCGTCAATCTTTTAGCGTCATAGATAAGGTTAGGGACAATCAATACGATTTCTTATTTATGCTCCTTCAGATACCTATTCGTTTTACTGAATGGGCTATTGGACTTAAGACTTATAAATTGGGTCCAAATTATTCTCACACCATCGCTTTATCTTTTGCTTATTGTGAATATAGCTGTAGTCGGAAAGTCGATGTTATCCGTATCTGTCATATTCGTGGTGATCTTCCTATCAACTTGTTCCAAACTGTCGTTCCCTATTTAAAACCAACAGTCCTGAGAGGAATATTAATATTTTGGAAGAAAGTTATTTAGTGCGTTTGCATTCTTTAAACAACTTTTCCGTCTTCATTTTTTGCCTATAATTGTCGATTTAGGGATTTTATCAAATTCTTAATATGTCGGATGTAGACTTCGAAGGGGAAACAATATCCATCACTGTGTTTGATTTTAGTAAAATCAACTCTTGACTATACAGACCGCATTTGACGTCAAGGAGATTAATAGACTAGGGGGAATGCCAAGTGTGTATTATTTGGGCTACAGGTTTGGGCAAGTTCTTTTATAACATTGGAATGAAAACGTGGTATTAATATCTGTTATACGATTACATGGATTTAAATATCTTCAAATCTTTGCTTCTATCTTCTCCACAATGACAACGCAGAAATTCTTGACTCTAATGGTAGGTCGGCTCATAACTTGGAGCGATTTTCTAAAGCAATTGACATGGTTCACAAATACCGGCAGTAGACACATTTCAGTAGAAGGAAACTGTATTCAAATGTTGCTCTCACAAGTGACTTGTTAAAAATAAGGTTGCAGACTTCGTTTTTAATGTATTTCGTCAAACACGAAGTTCTTGAATAGCCTCTCACAATACATTATTTTTAAATTTCGGTTGCTTTTTGAACTTGTATTTTTATTAAACGGATTATGTTTTTCCGGTGAATCCGTTCCTTTTAAGTGGTAACAATGTGACACTCGAATGTTCTCTTAATCTGGCCCTGCCTACTTTTTGTATTTTACCATTATCATTATTCTTCATGCTAATTTTCTCTTACTTAAACAATAAAAACCAAATAGCGCCGTTGCTGAAATACATTCATTTCACTGACTGTTAATTTTTTATTGTAAAAATGAGACTTAAACACCCTCTGAGACATTGACGTAGTTCAATTTTGTATTTACAGGAGGCTTGATTTATTTCGAGTTCATAAAGACTAGCGTAATTGTCAATCCATCTACCTGTCCGTTGGTTCTAGTGGTGAAGATGCCTTTAAAAGCATGTCGCAGATGTTAGGCTGGGCGGCTCGGCCAATGCTACCTCGAATTTCACAGTTGGATGCGAGTGTACCCATCACTTTCATTTACGGCGGACGCTCCTGGATCGACATGTCCTCAGGTCTGCGCGCACGCGCCCTCCGCCCCAACTCCTACGTGGACGTTATGGTGAGTCGCTTTCCTTCTAATCCCCACATCCGTTGAGAAGAGCAACACAGAGGCAGCATTACTATCTTTATAGCTTGACATAGTGTAATCGTAAGCCAAACTATCGAACATGTTGACATTCAGTCGACTGGCCTGTGAATGCTATGTTTACTTGATACGGTGTGTTCTATGCGTATGTTTATTCCGCATAAGCGTATGTTCTCTCAAAATAACTGCCATAACTATTCACGTATTGCTGTTGCCGTAAGCGACGAAGTGTAAAAAATGAAGCATTGGACTTACATTTCATCCTCTGTAATATGTGAACGAGTGCACTTTAAGTATTTTCCCTCACCTCGTTACCGGTGCAGGTAGATGGAAGTTTGTCTAGCACGCAATGTAGGATAATCACGTGAAATTCTGCCCTTGTGGGTTTCATTTACGTTAGCGCCTTTCTAACCGTTTCAACTTTCCCCTCTCCCCTCCCCCCCTCGACATGCTGGATTATATTTCCTTCAGATAACGCATTGTAACATTAGTGCGTGTTTTCCCTCCACTGTAATCTCTCAGACCTCGAGAGGAGGCGATTACCGAACATTCATGTGATTTCAATTATCTTGTTGTGATTTTCTTTGAACTCGATCACTCATTACGTGCTTATCTCTGTGATGTTTAAAGGTACCCTCCAGTCTAGTAAAGCTTTTTTTCTTTTAAAACGGAAATAAAGTTAGTTTTACGCGTGTGAAAAACAAATTGACCCCAAAAATGCAACATATGTTGAAGTTTTAGGACAGGGAATGGAGTAGGCCTGGATGGATGACTTGTTGAAACATAAAAAGCAAATTTGCCACGTCCGTGTGATTAAAAGAATGCTGTAAAGAGGAAAATTATTTTGTTTTAATATTTGTGCAATTACTAGTTTAAAAAAAATTAACAATGCACTCATCATCCAATCTACCCATTCATCTTTTCACCGAAAACGTAGGTAATCGAGGACGGTGGCCACCATGCATATGCGCAGTATGCAGAGGACTTTAACAATTACGTAAATGCTATCGCCAGTCTGGCGGATGAGGGATACGTTTCCACCAGACAGTGGAGAAGCAGTCAAAGACTTGATTGCCCAGCCTAACCACTGTGTCAATCCACCATCTTCCTGTGTCGCTGATGGCAACGCAGACGAATTCTCCAACTAATTTGACGCTATATCCACTAACTGTCACTACCGTCCACTGTCATAACCAGTTTCAAGACTGCTGCACCCCACTTCTGATTATCATTCACTGACACTCACCTTGGTACGCGATCCAGACTGCCTTGAAGGGATGGTTTCCCATGGCAACAATCTGTTTTTTTTATTTTATCATTAGTTTCCAATTGCTGATTTGTAAGAATCAGAGATCGAGAAACGACAACTCACAAAAAATATACTTTGGGGTCTTCTATTGGTAATAATTCAATACAGATAGTGTTATTGAAAGTCTCGTTATTCTTTTTGCTTTGAGAATAAATATCGTGCCTTTCTTACTTTTCTGAAGACCATCGAAGACTCTGACCTTCACGGTTGATTAACCTTAGATGAGTGACAGGCGTAAAAGAGCAACCAGACAAAGGTCCAAAAACACGTTGAGGTCTTATCTCAAAGTTGTTAAAATTCCGTAACTAGTAAAGATATGTACATGTTCAAAAACAACTGTTACGGAGTCCTCGGAGGAATACAGTTGAACGAGGCGCTTCTTAATTGTGGGTTGTAATGAGCATCCCAAGTTGATGCTGGCTTCTAGCCCCTATCAACAGGTATAAATTGCCGTTGACTGCCAGTTGCAACACTTCATCTCAGAGATTGAAGTAAGGCGTGTCTCGAAGTGATCAATGTCAAGGTTAAGCCAAGAAACGGGTGGCGGTAGCTGAGTGCGGCCACAGCCTCAATAGACTGTTTGAGCTCTACAAGTAAACAGTTTAAAAGTAAATCTAGACCACGCCTAACGGGAGGAGATCGATCAGTTTCATCGAGGTTGTAGAGAATATCTAGTGACGGAATTGATTCGCTAAAACCAAACAAGGCGAAGAGTATAAGTACAAGGTAGTAAGATGGCCCATTAACAGAAAGGTAAACCGATTTCCAAGTAGTATGGCCAGAGACTCCCACAAGTTGCAGAATCGAGAGAACGCGATCCAGATTTCGGAATTCATCAATAGCCGCCAAATTATCGTAGGTGATATAAATGACTTCATGTGGATTTTTATCATCGGTAATACAAAAACCATACTCACAGAGAAGGAACAGATTGTCATGGCTTCCATACTTGATGAAAACCTAAACCGAAAACAACATTAATCACCAATTAAAGCTTAGGCTCGGCGGAGCCGTAAGAGAATGTCTACCTGTTCCCCCACTTGGTAAGGTGAATCGGTTTTCAGTCTAATTTCGCCATTATTAAGCTCAAGATCAACAGATACATACGGCGAGTGATTAAACAAGTCAAGAAAGGGAGTAATCGCAATATTAACATTGCTATGGGACAGAAATCGGGGTTTGGAACCAGAAATAGGGGGGAGTAGCGGTTTATCATCCTCAGATCGGTCGAGATCAAGGTAAATGCAGCGCGAATTAACCGCCGACCAGGCCCAGGCAAAATCCAATGGGGGCTGGAGTGGTGAGGGATTTGAAAACAAACGACGATATGACTTTTGCATTCTGTCGACCCGTGATTCGAATGCTACCTTCATAATTCCAGGTAGAAGAGGCAACAATGTACACATCATTTCAGGGTTCGCAGCAGAAACATAGGCTGCGTCAGTAAACGACTCGGGGAGTATGTTAAAATATGGTTGCCAGAGTCGCCAGAGAGTGCATTCGGGATTTTGAACCGAACACTTAAGGTGAAAGAAAAAGAGAGACAATAGATCTTGTGGGTTTTGAGGAGTACTATTGATTGTTGGACGCCAAATATCATTAAATACGCAGGAACATTGATTGAGGAGGTGATAAGCACGGAAGGGAGTAAGAACCAGGCGAGGATCATTTGCGGCAATAGAGAGTAAGCAACCGCCGTGCGGAATCGATTTGCGGGCTATTAAACCTCGACCACCTATTGCTACTGAGTTTGAAATTTCTAAATTTAGTATTCTTGGTTCGCTAGTTCCCGCATTTAACTCTTCGAACCATTGCACAAATTGCGCCCACACCAGCACCATAAAAAACGAATCCCGTTGAAGAGACTGGCTGATCCCGCGTTGAGGTTTGACGGCCAATGAATATTGATGTAGAAGAACAACGCATCCTATTATTTGTAGGTTAATGCAATAAGTATGGTAAATAATGGCATTTCCAGCGCTTTGAAAAAAATTTGCCTAATATATTTATTTGGCAGGAAGTGATTATATCTCTACGTATGAAGAGCGAATTCAGTTGTAACATAAGACTATCTTTAACAGTAAAAGTATATTTATCGTTTTACGAACTAATGAAAGCAGATGTAGCAAATATCCAATACGTAATATATGAATATGCTGACTTTAGCCTTTATAGACTTTGAAAGTACGCGAGAGGATTCAGAAGCATGTTTATCGCTTCCACTCAAGGAAGTGAAGGGGCTAATCGTGGGACCTGGGAGGCCAATTAGCAGAGCAATAGATAAATTTTAGGTAGAGAACAAATACAAATGTACTCAAATCGATGGCAGGTTCGGAATACATATACATACATGTAATTTTTCGAGTTCGGCCGAAGCGGGATGCCTTTTGTTTAGTAATTTTGCCGAAGAATCTACAGCTTGTCTGCAATAGCACTTTTAAAAATATTGCATTGTTTGAAAAGTATGCAATAATCAGTCAACGGATCCTTTGCCGTGAGTCTTCGGTCGTTACTGGCACTAATAATTGGGACTTCACATGTTCCATAGCCTTTTCGAATTCCTCCTAGTAGTTCTTGAAAACACTCCGCGTAGGAAAAGTGGAGTATGTTCTGTTCTCTTAAAGCCCAACTGGGATTAAGTCCATCTGAGAGATCATTGTGCATTTTGATGTAAGAAATAGTGAACTAGACTCTCCTCAAACCAGTAATGCACCTTCCATTAACCCCCATATTTGCTTATAATACAAAATTTGCCAGTTATCATGTTCGGAGATACACCTTCCTGCTCCCTCGACCACGTGGAAACGATGTAGTAATCAATGCTTTGAATGTATGACCGTGGAAGCGGAGATCTAAACTGTCATTAGGGGAGGGGATGCGTTGTGGCTGTCCCACTGGTAAAATACATCGGAGGGTTAGATGTTCATCTAAACCACCCCCTCTATCCTTCTGCGAGACTCTGCGAGAAGCAGAAGAGACACGGCGTCGGCATGACCCACTCGATTGTAAGACGGATAGGTGCGGATTCCAACCGCGCCGTGTCCCTTTGCTCGGCATAGACGATCTACCCTGTGAAAAATCTGAACGTGCCTTTCAAATTCAAGCTGAGCAGGGTATTTGGGACATTGGACAACCAATTTCAAGCAGAATCCAGCTGCCCTTAAGGCGATCCCGATTTAGAGTAAGATACGAAAGAGGCTGCTACCCCTTCCATCTCGACCATTCCGGTGACGTTTCACTTGCCACCATCGCGTGGTGTGTGGACTTCGAACAATATGACATCACCGATTTACTGAAAGACACAGTCGAGGCACAATCTGATGATCCGCATTGGGCACACGTTGGACATTTAGTTTTCATGGATATGTTAAAACACCTACCTCCCATGAAACTGGCGGCTGCATTGCCTTCCTTTTCCATTGAGTTCCGAAATATGCTACGCAGAAGTGAGTCACCACCCTTTGTAAATATAAGCCCTGCTTAAATTTGACACACTAATGCCTGTGAAGTAAATAATTTACATAGACAACTAGAACATCATGGTATAAATTCTCTTCCCGCAGCGCCTTTATTACACATCTGCGGGATCTCCTCACAACTGCGGTTTTAGTGTTAACTAAAGTCAGCTTCAATATGTCCACTGTTTCCACACTCCACTGCCACATTTTTCATTTACTTGTTCACTACAATGTTGATTAAGTCAATATTTGTATGTGTCACCCAGTAAATGATATGATTATTTCGTGAAACAGCAGCATTTAATGTTGTCCTTTCATTTCTTCGAAACTCTCTCATCCTGTCTAACTCACAGAGTTTATTTAACGTAATGATTAAGAAGTGTTAAGTCTGTGCGCTTTTTCCATCATATTAGGAGGTTTAGTGGATTTGTCTTTGCTGGAAACTCTACTTTTGTCGGTAAATAAAGCACACTTGAGACAATTACCCTATCTAACTCTCCCGAAATTTTCGTATGTGAACAAAATTGGGGTGGATATGAGACGATTTCATTTCCTTTTGTAATATCTTAAGAAGTTAAAAAATGCAGTGCAGTGACCAAATTTCTCGGGAATCCTGTCTTAGATAACGAGGAGACAGCACGTCGTCTGTCGAAGATGTTGAAAGAACTGGCCCTAGTGGTGACCAGCATTGGCCCAGAATTGGCTTTCTACACACAAGACCTTTTCAGGCATTTCTATCAGTGGCTGTTGACTTACGGGGAGGTTGGAGATCGCATTGTATACGAACAGAAGAAACGTACTCACTTAGCTGACCTACTTGACGAACTGCATGCTATTTTTTGAGGTAGTTTCCGGACCCGAACAAGGGTACGCGGTGACGGGAATGAAGATGGCCATCCCCACCTATCGAATTCCCGAGAAGCTTCAAAATCCCCCAGAAGCATAAGGCGGATTCGTGAATTGGTGCCCACCTCGGCATCTATTTTTTTGCTTTAATATAATGATTATTTTTATGTAAACTTGTCATAAATTTTGTTAGCATATCGGCCAAGTTGGGTAGCTTTTATGTAGACACTCAAGACTGTTAATATTGAGTCCGGTACTTAATGCGTAAATACTTGAAGATCTTATCTCCAACTCTCTCCAATTGCGTCTATATGCCCCTCTTCGCCGTGTGTTTAAGCCGTGATTGACGTCATCGTGCGCACTCCAGTGCCATCAACCGTTATAAGGGGAAATTTTATGAGGACCCTTTCGTGAGAAATCAAGTCTGTCGAACATATTGCAAGGACCAGTGAAGCATGAACCAGGTGTATTTCTGTGTCCTCTCTTACGCGGTGCCGAAAGGGGCAAAAGATTATTCGCAAAATCACTTGCCCAGGTGCTGTCACTTGGCAGCAACACGTGGGCCCCACAGTCGCATTCATCGGCCCTAAGCTACTTATTATATTAAAGTAGAAGGATTTGACCACCCAAAAGTGACTAACGTGATCTCTTATCCTCCTACAGAGACTTAGCAAGGTGAGGACCCCAACATCCATCCTCGTCGGTTCAACAATTTACAGCCCTTCTGACATTAACCACATTATTTGCCGCCTTAATAGATTCCGCCCTTATTTGGAATCACTTGTTTCCCTCTACCTCCTGCTTGTACACGAGGGCCAAGTCACGCGCCCGTGGGCGAAGAAGCAAGAATTCAATGGGTTCTCGAGAACCAGATGTTGACTGCGAGTCGTTACACTAAAGGAATAAGAAAGGATAGGAAATGAGGTGAAGGAGTTGCGCAAAAATCTCAAGCATTCCTGCATCGACCACTTAATCATCTGTGCAAATACGCCGATGTAAATAACCACGAAGGCCGCCCTACTATTACTCACGACTCCTCTTCTCACATTTGCATTACTAAGAGACTTGGCCTAACCTCGCCTCGCCTAAATATCGTGACTTGGCAACATGTTCTCGTGTGGTGTGTTAGAGCATGCAGCAAGCAAGTGTCACAGCATGGGAGCACCTTGAATGTAAATGTGAATTTTAGCCTGTGGCCTCAGCGTTCTCCACCTCACACATTGAGTTAATTTTCACTGCCAAATCAACACGCGTGTTGACATACACACGGTAGTCCCTCGATTCAGTGTAGCAAAGAGCGCCTAATAAATACGGGGATTTCGTCAACAGGAGAGTGCAGTGAGTCCGTAAATTCGGGAAGAGGCAGTTAGAGTAGCACGTATGTATGCTCGAAGGTACGTGACGTGGTGAGTCTTCAAGGCTGGGTTGGCGGGGGACGGTTTCGCAGCCACCATGTGCGAATACGGCGGCTGCTACCATGCGAAATCGATGAGTGCGAGGAAGAGTTGAAGAGCGTCTGGATGTGCCGCATTGCGAGTGCTGCGAGGAATAAGCCAATCTTTAGCATACGAGTAAGCGCACTCACTTAAAAACTCACTCACTCACACACACACACACATATAGACATATAAATGCATACATACGTACGAACAGGCGCACGAGCTTTGAAATAAACACTTCTTAGGGTGTGTGTGTCTCTCTCTCTCTCTCTCCCCGTGTCTCCCCGTGTGTGTGTGTATGTGTGTGAAGTAATGAAAACTCACTTCACTTCTACCACAGGCACTCGAAAGACAGCATGAGCGTGGAGAAGATCACCATCGACTGCGATGAAGACGAACTCAATACTGCGGTTAAGGCCGCACGGGAGGCTTTGAGCCAGTCGACTTCGAACCAGAGCAGAGCCTCCTACGTCAGACGCGCTATGGACGAGAAATACGGCCAGGCATGGAGCTGTGTGTCTGGACGAGATTTTGGCAGGTTCGTTTTCCCCCTCCCCCCCCCCCTTACCCCGGCTATTGACACTTTATGCTAATGTAAGCAATAAATGCGGCATTTTGCCTTTCAGTGAACTCCCCTACCTGCCCAACCACTTTGCCTTTTTCACTGTCGATGATATCTCATTCCTTGTGTGCAAATCTTCGCAAAACGTTGAGGTGGTAAATTAAGAAAAAGAAGAGAAACAAAAGAACACCTCAATGCAGACAGTTTTGGACGACGCTAGATTAAATTCTTACTTGTTATTTCACCCCTTAGGTAGCCATTACAATAAAATTTTCCTCTTTCAAACTTTTACATCACCAACTTTTGTTGGAATCCGACTTGGTTGGGGGCAACGAAGTGGAGATGTGAGCGTTAACCACGAAATTGCGCAATTCATCCAGATTCTGTGTGCACTCGGTCGAATTTACTGCGGAACCACTCACAAACTAAGTAATTTTTCTCATTCTGATGCACCCATCGGCACGGAATCGGTGAACACACGTGAGTGTAACATTCCACACCCAAATTCACCAAAACTGAGGCGATTTCTAAACAAATCGCGTTTCAAACATGTGCCACTAGTCTGAATGTCATCGTGACCTGGTCCCGTTAGCTGTTGTAAGCGAGAAAATGTAATTATACGTTTATTTGGATTTGGGTAAACCCCGAAGAGGTGGCTGTGTGGCCCCCTCGGCTGCATTCATGAACGTGAGTGTGTTCGACTTGAGCGACCAAAGCCCCTGTGTGACACCATCGTCACTCCCAAAAAGTCGGTCGCATCGACACGACACGACGAGATCTTTTGGCAGCCCTGTGGCCTTGCCCCGCAACGCCGAGCTAGGCGCTGGGCTTCGGAAGCAAATCGCGCCAAGTAGCGTCATAAGCGCGGGGAAAGAAAGACGAGAGGTGCGGAAGGCGCTAAGATAGGGCAGAGGCGTGAGCGCAACCAGCAAACGCCAAGCACCACAAGGCGGTGTGCACAGCGTCTGGGTGGCGATGTGTGTCTACCAAGTCACGGCGGTTTGCAATTGGCTCAGCGTCGGGTATAAGGCGCCAGAACCATTCTTAGCGGGGTACAGTTACTACACGCAGCTGTGCGATAGCCTCGCCAACTCACCATGTCGAGTCCAAATGTTCAAAAGCTCCAAATAGAATGTGACAATTACAAGTTGCAGACAGCCATCAATGCGGCTAGCGAGGCGATCAAGCGGACCAAGTCGAATCAGGAACGGGCGACGTACGTGCGTCAGGCTATGGATAACAAATACGGACCCGCCTGGAGTTGTGTGACAGGTCTCGATTTTGGCAGGTAGGTCCGCCTCCGCCCCCTTCTCTCCGTCTTGGTGATGCCTCCAGGACGCTGAGCAGTTTACTCTCTTCTCTATGTATTTTAGTGAAATTCCCTACCTACCCGAAAATTTTGCCTTCTTCACCGTTGACAATGTCTCCTTCCTCGTCTGTAAGTCCACGGAGAATGTAAAAGTAATGTGAATACTGACACGGTATCTTGAGACTGATTCATGAAGTTAATAAAGAAATAAAGCTATTGCCTTAACTTCACGTGATTTTCGGGTGTTAACGCGGCCTGTTTACTAAACACTTGTCCACCATTATAAGGTATTTTTACTCCTCTTTTATTTGTGTAAGTTAAATTAGTCCAATAGAGTGGCCTTGAAGTCGCCATCTTGACAACGTAACGCCCGCGCGACTGTGAAGTTAAGTGTTGCCTCACTGATAGAGACGACGACAGAAGACAGGCTGTGTGGCACCGAGGGGCGCTATTTTAACTAAGGCAATTGAATTCACTCCAGTGGCTGGTAATTCCCGCCTGTCTTGCCCTAAAGGATAAATATTTCTGGCGACAAGAGCACGAGGAGTGTGGTTTGCTAGCTGTTTCGAGGGTAAACAGGCAGGGTAATTGGATTAAGGCTCGAATTTCACCCATGCACAAGTTGAAAATGTGCCAAGCTCGGTTCACGCAATTCCACCTCACCTTCAACAGATCAACCGCCCCGTCGCCTAACCAGTGCATATCACCTCCAAAGTTAGAATTAGGAGGAGGTGAAAACGCTCCACCTCGTCCCCAGCGCCGCCTTGAAGGCCTTCGTGATGACTGACTTTTAATGACATTCCACCAGGCAGGGCTTTGCATTTATGGTGGAAGACGGTGGGGCCTTTTCTCCTCACCAACACAGTCTTAGAGTCCCTCGTTCCACGAAGGAGCTTTTCGAGATTTTCCATGAGAATTAAGCACAAACCGGCATGGATATGCTCTGAAAAGTCGGAAGGAAACTGTTTCTTAGCACCTAGAGACAATTTTGCCACATTTCGGGGCTTCTCTCGACTGTAACTAAGACAGTCTGTTGCGGTGGGAAGGGTTTTGTCGCTCTACACGTTGTCTGAGATGCAAATATGCCATCCCTTGCGTTGCGGAGAAATGCGGACTGATTTTATTATTATAAAACTGTTGGAATGCGACTATCCTCAATAAAAAAAGACTTCGCACGGATTTTCATCTTCCTTATCGCTAGGACAAAGAGGCTTTAAGGGAAATGCAGCATAAATTGCATGGGAGGTGACTTTACCTCCACAAATGTTGTGTGAATAGGGTCGCCCACACCCCCAAACTCCGGTTTGTCAACCCTACAGACACTCATGAAGACAACTTTCCCCTCACCAACACAGAAATGGGACAATTTCGACTAGGGAGGGACTGAAAGGGCGACACGGGGAGCCACTTTGTGTCGATGTTGCCAGTTGGAATGGGAAGAGCAGTGGTGAGGCCCACTGAGTGCTAAATCACCTGCACAAACACAACACTTTGGTGCGAGTTCTACGCCCGATTCGAAGTATTTCCTCCTGCAGTGAATGTTCTTAACGGGGAAACCAACTCTAAACAAGCTGAATTGTAATCAGTAATAAAGCGTAGGCTTAATTTCCCCCTTGTCATGGAGGCAGTTGCATACTCCGCCACCGATTTCGGTGACAACATTCGCCACCACCTGTTGGGCGGCGGGCAGAGTGGAAGTGTAATCAGCACGTGGGAAGAAGGGGAGACAGCGGGGAAAGCAGCTGCCCCACCCGACTGAGTTAGTAGCATTTCTGACCCTTTTGCCCCCTCAGTCGCAGTCATTGGCGCCGTCTTGGCCGCTTCAATCCGCCCAGTTAGTGTGATAGAACGAAGAAGATTTGAAAGAAATCCCCCTGACTAAAGGAGTGGAAATAAGGCGAGGCTCTGAAAGGGTTCGGAAAGTCTTATTGATGACAACCGTCGCCATGGCTATTAAAGGCCTCTGTTCAAATTCGCTGGGCAGACACCTCCAAATTGCGTGGTTGGAAACTTGAAGTCTCCGTGTCTTAGAATCATCCCTTGACTGTAAACTGACGCCACCTTAGAATGGCTACTTCATGCTGAGCTGGGAGAAGGAAGAGGAATTTCTCACTCGTCACTCTTGCGATTAGTCGTAAAGAGAATTTTCTATGTCGCCAAGTGCGTCTCTCCAGCAGAAAAAGGCATGTATCGAGAAAGACATTCGAGTGGCGTGTTTCGAATAGTGTGGAGTCAAGGTTTTAAATAATTATGAGCCGGGGAATGGAATTTAGCTCTGTCCGAATCAGTGAATTTATTTGAATCTGGTGAAGTGAAGTAACGGAAGGAGAACAACAGTAACCGTCGAGCAGGCCAGAGGCGTGCAAAGCGGGGCTTCGCGAACACTCCTACTGATGACGTCGGAGTAGATCGCCTCAGATCTGGGATTTCCAAAACGGCTGATTAAAAACCTTCTGTTTAGGATGATGTAATTGTCTCGTGTGTGGAAGGAAACCTCCAAGTGGCGTAAGTGGAGATGCAGCAGAAAAATGAAATCTGCATCGCCAAAAGACTTCAATCACAAGTGTCACCAGCGTAATGCTTGTCTTCACTCAAGGCTGCTCCGAAAATAAATGAAATCTCGGCAGTAGCAACAGCGATTGCACGGAAGACTGCCTGCTGAAACCCAGCCTATAGCTGCGCTAGATTCCACCAACTTGGTCTATCACCATCCAAACTGGTTCAGGAAGATGCGCCAAAAGACCCTGGATTTACTCGTATGGCTCAGTAGTCCCAGTCGTCTTCATTCTGCTCCTCGTCGAATTATTTCGGGATATTTTGCCTCATCTTTCCCAATTTCTTGGCTGTGGTTCACCATTTCCGACTGAATGGAACTGCTCATGGATGCGAAAATGAAATCTTGTTTCATCTACTGCTCGTCAAAATGCCGACCAGCGAATTTTAGATGGAGCCTTTCCTCCATCCCTCCCATAAATTCTCTCTTCCCTTCCAGACAGACGGAGGACCGAAGACAGGCGCCGCGGAGACCCATGTTGCTCGGCAGTAGGTGAGACTGAAGTCGCGTAGTGTCTCGTCAGCAACCGGGTTGATTTTGCTCTCGAAAAATTAACGTGTCTCATTGCGTGCTCATTCACGTCATCCAGTGGATGACAGGGAAAGGAGACGAGGTGTCAAGTCTCGGCATACGTTGCCTTCTCAGCAGTCGTCGAATGCTTTAATTTGCCTTATCCTCCTCTAACTAAAGGCAAATATGGAAAATGAAGAGGACCTTACGGTTATTTCCTTTCACCCAATGGCTCGCGAAATGTGGAGTGTTGGCATGCGACTTACGTCTTTGTTTTCTAAGCTCTTTTCGCCGGGAAGAGCAACCAGCCTCGGCTGCACACAAAGGAAGCCAAGCCTGTGAAGAAATTGCAAACAAAAGGGCCAGTTCCATTGACACCACTTGACAACCTACCTCGAAGAAGATTTAACATAAACGTCAAGTAACGTAAGCGGCCCTCGATTGTTGGAAGTAGAAGGTGGTCTTGGGTCAGCCAATGTCCTTTGCACCGTGCTTTGGTAGAAACATTAAGTGGCCTCACACCTCCCACCTGCCGCCTCCCACGGCCTCCTTTGCTCTCAACTTTATCCCTTTCCTACCTCCAAATTCCCCTCCTTCCACGGATGAGGAGCGGTGTCATTCGAGCTATTCGCCGTTAGCTACGTAGCAATAATTCGGAAACTGTGAAACGGTCCTTACGTACAAGTGGCAAATAAAAGGTTCACTTTTCAGATCATTTATTGTATTCAGTGGAAATTACTTTCCATGGTATCTGCGATTTTCTGACACAAAAACTGGGAAAGTCGCATATGCCTTTCGAATAAATGTGTTTTTGTGAGTTAATTAAAGATTCGAAGTCTTTCATCTTACCGTTTTGTTTATTGTAATTTTTTTCTCATAACAGTAAGTTGTAGCAGTGGTAGAAGGCATTAATCGGTCGGAGAAATGTCGGGTGCATGTTGGAGATGCGGTGAAATGTCATATTTCCGAGCAGTTATGTAATTTGTCACCAGCCGTTTAGATGGCCGGTTGCTGTGAAGTCTCGGAGCAGATTCATGAATAGTTCCGTCTGTTGCTGGGATTCCACAATCGTCGTCCTTCCTTCCTTATTTTGCGTCATCAACGTGGGTAGGAGGTTTTCCTCGAGGCGCCTGGACGACAGTCATACTGCCGGAACAAAGTTTTTTTGGGATTCGCATCGAGCAAATTTTTATTTAGCGAATCCACCTCCGAATGCCTTGTTAAGGTTTCTCACAACTTGTTTAGCTGTGTGTGCAAGAAAAGTAGGTGTAAAATGTGTTTTAATTCCATCTGATCTCGACGAAAAATAGAAATAAAAGGGGGCTACAAACACGCATAAATTTTGCGAGATGAGTAAGAAGGAGGCCTTTAAAAGCGGTAAACAAAAGTGTCGCGCTCACGCTACATTGTATCTCTCTCTCAGCGGCAGCTGAGCACAAACGCCTGTTTCATAGATTGCAACTAGATTATTTCGAGTTTTTCATTATAAGAAAACTTAGGTGGGAAGTTATGAGTAAATAGTGTGAGCCACCGCCTTTGTATCAGTTAACTTGAGGTTTTGTTTTAACATTATTACAAGATTCAAAGAGACGTTATCTCCTAGACGCCTTGTTCAGGCGCAAGCGCTAACTAACCAACCTTTTTTCTCCACCATTACCAAGTTTTACTTATTGTTTTAAACACTTCGGGGGGTTAGAAGACTTATCTTTTGAAGTAAAACTCAGGAACACGCCCTCTGCCCTCGCTCTGGTGGAGGTCGCCAAGGTGAGCACATGTAGACGCACTTTCTCCGTTGTCGCGGCCTCAACCCACACCACCGTTCATCGTTTAATCCATGAATTTTACTTACTCTGGTTACATGCAACAGGGGTGAATGCTGTCGCCGCAGATGAAACGACCAGGCCTAGGGCGACGAAGTGGAGGAAGTGAAGAAAGGAGGTGTCGATGTTGGCGTACAAGAGTTTGTCATAAGTTGAATTCTCACATTTTATCTGAGTACCTTTTAAATTAGACAGTCAGAGGGACGCGGATCCGGAAGCCTAAATGCCTCATTTCGCATTTCGCCAAATGGGATGGCGGGCTTTAACGCAGGTGGAAAGTTTGCCCTCCACTCGCCCTTCCAAATGTCATTACAGCCGTCAAGGCAGTTTATCCCCTGGCAGTTAATGGTCGCTTGCTAGTCCTACACGGGGTTGCCCCGAAGTAATGACAGGCTCCTCTCCTCGACTTCGAGACATGCGTGATGGCCTAGGAGGGAACTTCAACATTCCCACTGGCAAGCACCAAGGTTAACGCCTGCATGGTCGGCTGGTTAAATCGGCATCGTAGGAAAACCTCTTCCCCCAGGATGGGACGCAATCGAGTGATGATTTGCTGAAGTACCGTCGAATTCGAGGAAGTAGGGGTGAGAAAAGGAATGAAAACGTAAAGTCGACGGTAAAGGTGTTTCTGGTGAAACGCGATAGGTGGAAACGAAGTCGGGAAAGACGTCATTAGGAAATTTAGTCTTCGTCTTCAAACACACACACACTCAGTCCATTTACGTCGCCCGCACACAAACGATGCCATGACGGACGGCTTTTCTGCCTCAAACCGTTTGCCAGCCCATTTGGCTTTGCGAAGAGTTGAACTTAATGTGAGTTGTAGAAGTGTACGTCATTGAAGACTCAAGAGGCAGTATCCGCAAGCCCGAATTGAGTGCTGCAAGGTGAAACTGGAGTCCATGCTGTCCGAAAACCAATCCGAAGTTGACCCGAGGTGGAGATACAAAATGTGATGCTAATCTACTCGTCCGCGTCTCCACCGTCCACTCGAAGACTCGCACTCCACGTCGAGTCGTAGTCATCGTCTGTGCCCTGTCGGTGCAGTTGCCCTCAAGGCTGGCGCTGAGTGACGAAAAGACTCCACGCCCTTCGAGGCCTGTGCATTCAGGACCCGTTCACACACTGGTTCATTCAGTCCAGTCAGAATTTAATCAACTGTCCTTAAATTCCTTTTTTTTGTTTCATGGTGCTCAGCAATGAATTTGGTAACCGAATGATTGCGAATTTTTCAACAAATGCATCTTTCACTTTCCCTTATCGTCTGGGTTTCTGCCTTCAAATTGGTTAGAATATTATATCATTTCGCTTTGTTTGTGTTTTACTTTAATTTAAGATGGAAGAACAATGACATACAATTCAGACATATTTTGTGAGCGAGAGGCATTGTCGTAAAAAGTGATTTTGCTAGATTCCGGTCGGGTGATCTTTAACCGAAAAACGCTCTACGTTCTGGCTGCCCGTGCAGATGATGTCGAGGAGGTCCACGTCGGTCAAGCCATTGTCGATTCAGACCGTCAGCGCACAACACAGGACAGTGCGGAGAAGCTCAAATGCGAATCGCATACAGGCATTGGGAGTAAAACCGAAGAAGTTTGGCAATGTCAGAAAACCCGCTCTTTGGATCCCTCACCAGTTTTACGAAAGTCACTTGCCGCAGCGCATTAGCATTAGCACCAGCGATTCGCACTTGAAACGCAACGAAATGGATTCACTTTTGGGAAACAAAACTAACAACTGGCCACGGAAAGGGGATAGTTTACAGCAACGTTAATGGGAAGAGATCGTGGGTGGTGCGAGGTGAACCAGTCCAGACGATGTCAAAGGCATGCCGCCCTTGGAACTTTTTCCAAATAAAAAAACAAACAAACAAACGCCCATTCCAAAAGTGTACGTTGCATCAACGCGCCCACGAGAGGGATGCAATTCGAGCAGAGTGGACAGAAGGGGCCTATCAGGAGGATGTGGTTGATGTCCGCCTTGGTAATGCAAAGTCCCACACCTCTTTGGTCTCTCGCCAGAAATTACGGGGTCTGCGTCGGAGTGCGTTGTCTCTTCCGCAACGTAGCCTGGCCCTCGTTCCATGCAGAACTCCTTAAATGGTACAATATTTAATGACGTTAATGATGACAAATCACACTTGATTCTGTTGTTTTGATGACAAGGATCAGAAATTTTATACACGCGGAATTATGACGCCGACTGAGAGATGGCAAAAGGGCATCTACAAGAACGGACAGTACTTAATTGGATAAAGTTATAGATTTTTGCAGAACTTTTGCATATTTATCTTCCCCCAAAAATTTTTCAAGGACCTGTTTGGCGACGGAATAAATTTCATCGGCAACAGTCTTTCCATCGAGGATGAAGGATAGGCAGAAAGGCGGTTTGCAGGATGGCAGGTGGAGAGAAAAAGGAGGAAGTCGATTCCGAAACAACCCTCATTTAATGACTTTCAATCCTTGTATCGAAGTAGGGCCATCCTCTCTTTTCTTCCGAAAAGAAAGATGCGAAACCGGTGTCTGAAAAGACCTATGACAATTGCGAATGGAGGTCACTGAAAGTGCCCTCTAAATTCTCCTCCATTAACAAAAAAATAAAGGCCGGGCCGAGCAAAAAGTTTTGAAATTACTACGACTGACTTTTTCACTGACGGCTTAACTGGCTAATCGAGCAAGGAGAATTCAATCATTTACATTTTCTCTCGAAAAAAGTTGTAAAGTTAAAATGTCTGCCAAAAGAACAATTACTCTGCTTTAGACCACGGACTGGCACATAATTCCGCTAAGTGCTCGTCTCACCTTACTTGTTACGGATTAGTAGCGTGTTTGGCAGGTCACCCAACATGAGCTTTTCAAGGCTTTGAGGAACGAACATGTGTGCAGCTCCATTACAACTTAAGATGTCACGGTTCAATGAGGGAGTATTTCATTAGCCGATGCGGGGGGCTCAAGGCTCGAGCTACAAATGGACGAGTGGTGCCAAGGCAGACGACATCACACGGAATGTTGATTAGAAGTCGTGGACTAGTGGCAACCAGTCGTCAAGCAACCTGAACGAAACAGTGGTCGGAGTAAGTACCGAGGGGTACTCAAGGCTCCGAGCGATACTTCGACGATTTCCATTCCGTAATCAGTTGAACCCCAAAGAACGGCTTCGGAGACGCCAGAGAGTCGGCGGGCGACTTTAAGTTTATCTCAGAACAACCTGTAAGTCAATCACATTCCTATTGCTCAGCGCTCCATCTTCACCCGCTCAAAACAGTCTTTTACACCACCCTTAGTCTACTTATCTCACTATCTCCTAGAGAACAGATTTCCAGCGTTTTTGCGGAATAGTCGATCACTAGGAGGCCTCAAACCTCTCACGTTTTTTTGCGTTTCTGTTCCTATTTTGGCGTGTGTTAACCCATGCGGCCGAGCTCCTCCTCCTCCTAGACGGGGTGCCGCGACGGGAACAACCGCTGTGTCGCATGCTGAACTCCCCTTGCCCAGGTGCAAAGCATTCAGCAGTCCCCGGTATTTTTCACGCGACACACTCACCATCCCTCGGCTTATCTAGTCAAAATGGCTCTCATGCAGAAAATATTCCACTCCCGTGGAGACGAGGGCATTTGCCCACCTCACTCGTTCCGAAGTCGCCGATTTGGTTGTGCTCACTTCATCCATTCATCCTCCGAGTGTGACTACGTGTTGAAGGCTGAGACGGGACGGCACACCACCTGCCTTGTGTGCCCGAGTTTTACTCCTGTTTTTTTCTCGTGTGCTTTTCGTTTTGGACGAAAGAATGACTACGTCGTATCGCTCGAATTGAAATAAATAGGGCGTATTTACCTCTCGCGCACCCAGAGGGGATCGAGGAGAAGGAGGCGAATGTGTCGACATTAAATGAATGAGAAAAACGAACGATGGCTCACCCATAAGCTTTAGCAGTAAAAATTGCGTCTGAATGGCATTTATAAAAAGCGGCGAACGACTAACGTCAGATCTAATGTAAAGATCTGTAGTCAATCGGACATACGGCCAGTATACACCGTTCCTGATCGTCTTGGGGGTCGAGACTGTCTAGGACTAAGTTATGGACGGGGAATCGCGGAAGAAAGCGGCTCTTTTGGAGGTCTACCTCCTACTTTTGCTTTTAATCGGTCCTTAGAGTGAAAATTCTTATTCTCTGGCGCTGACTAATGTCTAAGGAGGAGGAGGAGAGGAAGAGGAGGACGCATTACAGTTCTCCACCTCTCGTGAATGGATGGCACTGACCCACGCCTCAGCAGAGAAGCTTTTCAGTAATTGAGTGCGCAAACATGTCTGTCAGTGGAGTTCCTTCACCACCGAAAGATGCTGCTGAGAGCAATTTGGAGACTGGCACGGCTGCACAACCGGTTAAAATCATGGTAAACTTCAAGTCAAGTCCCTAAATGTTCCCTTGTCTTGACAAATTCTATCATGATCCCACAAAATACACATGCGTGCAAATGATAACAGCTGCCACAGTGGTATGGTCGTTAGTTTTTTTTCTGCCCTTTGCTCTCTATGACGGAGAAGTTTGCCCGCAAATGCGCTTTCTTTAGGCGTTTGGAAATATTAAACTTATAAAACGCCCACCTTTCTCCCCGTGGATAAGCCAAATAGCTAAGAAGTGGGACGGCAAGGTGGAACATCTGTCAGCTCTCGGAATGATGGCGCTGGTTCAAGTATGGCTGCCCGGGAACAGCGGCCTTCCGTCCATTCAATGAGTTATTCCACTTTTGACTCGACTCGAGGACCACGGAGTCGGAGGGTGGAGAAGAAGATTTGGTTCTCATGCCAAAGTTGCCCTCATGTGATGAAAATTATGCGGGGCGGAGATCACAGGGGAGCTTATGCGAACCCAAGCAATCTACCAAATAATTTCTTTTGCTCCATTCATCCACACATTTTGCCTTCTTCTAATAAGAATTCTTCCACCTCCTGCATTTTAGTAATAGTCGAGTAAAATGCCCACCACTGTTGGTCCTGCAATTTCGGAGCCACTACCAACGGCAGGTTTACCGTCTGCACAAGATTTGCTGCTTGACAACGAGGGGAACATTCCAGCCGCACCATTCACTAACGCATATGTCGATGAGGGGTTGTTTTCCCCCCTCACTTTCTATGAGGTTCTCGGTGTTCCGGATGATGCTAACGATGACGCATTGCGGCTTGCTATTTCACAACATTGTGCCATTTTCAGCATTCTCATCAACCCTGAAACGCGTGCCATCTACGATGCCCACAGGCTCACGGGTACGTCGAACAGCGAAAACTTGCCTACGGAACTCGAAAATCCCCGAATTATTCGTTGCTTGTGGGGAAAAAAGTGCTACCAATCTTCGTTGAGAGATAAAGTGCTGCAGTGCAAAGCACTAATATCGCAACCTTTTAAATGATATCTCCCATTTCCATGCTACTGGGTAGTCTGGGGACTCCGAAAGAAAAAAGTAAACAATAAATACACAAAGGAATGTGCGGATTAATCGAGACGAGATTTTGCATTACAGGCTTGTTGCAACGCGGCATCCTGCCTCCAGAGGACCCGCGGTGGCCCACTTTTGCGGAGCTGGGTGGGACTGTCGCACCCGTCAACTGTGGAGTCGGCCGAAGTGATCTGGTTTTGCACGTCGACATTACATCCGTTTTTGACCGATACCTCAAGGTACACTATTTACACAGAGGAGTTTTGTTGAGAGGTAGGGAAAGAACTTCTTAGACTATTCACCGCAGCCAGCAACTGTGGAGAAGCAGTAGTGTGAGCGATGGAGACATTCATATACCCTTAATAAACACACTTTCTCCGTTGGCAGACGCTTCTCCAAAATTCACGTGAAGACCGGACGTACAGGCTGATCGAGTTTCCTAACGTAAGCCTCTCCCAGTACTCTACAACAACCCCCAGCCTTACCGATGTTATCACGCTCCACAACTACGTGGGCAATGAACGCGGAGCCCAAAAGGGTATTTTTGTGGTCCAGTGGTCGCACACCTTCACGAACACATTACCCTTGATCAAAAATGGCACTTTTGATCTTAACGTAAGTTATTCATCTACCATCGTTAACAGTCGTCTTCTAGATGAGCAGTAGCGAGCAGGGCACCCAAGGTTACTTTAAGATCAGCAGGGAGTTTTATCACTGCATCCGGCTATTGGCGGGTGTGGACAAAATTCCGACCGGCTTTCGTCCCGCATTCGGCGCCTGGTTTAGTCCTGTGCCCTACCTCTCAGTCGACTTGCATTACAGGCTCTATGACAATTATGGTGGGGCGGCCAAAGTGGTATGGCAATCAAAGGATGGCAGGCATTTCTTCCATGTAGATGCAAGCCTTACTACAATGTCTCCGCCCACACTCGTGCTGCGCCTTGAATCTGTCGTCAGGTGGCGTTGGTGGACACCCTCATTTGAGTCATTCACTGCCAACCGTCCGAACCACACGATCGCCCGCGTCTCTGAGGCCAATCCAACTTCAGTCGCAATAGACAATTATCTCTCATCCTTGACGGCACAACCGGGACGGATTTTCGGTTCTCTCCAGTGGAACACATCAATCTGGCCAGAATTGCATGTCGGCGCACTGTGTAATCTCTCACCGAACGTTACCTTCTCGAGTGAGATCACAGTCAATTTGTTCGGGAGTGTGGGCTTAACGTCTACCTTAAGGTACGGAGGCTACGTATTTTCACTGCCAATTCAACTCTCGAACGCCTGGAGTCCTGCAGCTTTCGGCTTCGGTGTTGCGGTCCCCTCCCTCGCATTCAGTCTTATTCGGCGTCTTCTGTACCATCCGTGGCTTCGAACTGAATACGAGAGGGTCGCGGAGATGCGCCGCCGACTTAGGCAAACAGAACTACAAAAGATAAAAAGCAGAGCCCTATTGATGCAGGCCATCTGTCAAAGAACTGCCACATATCTTGTGCAATGTGAGTTAGATGAAAATGGCCTCGTAATTATCTCAGCGCGTTACGGTCGGTTTACGCAATCTCCTAACGAATTTATCCTTCAATTTGACACTTTGAACGATCAGTCGATTGACGTGACAGTGCCTGTACAGATGATGGTGGAGAATCACCGCGTTCAATTGCCGCCGGGCCGCTGGGCGGAATTGAACGGGTTCTACGACCCTTTGGCGGAAGTGGAGGACCCGACATCTCCCCTAAGTGATCCTGTACGCCACCTCTTCGTCACGTACACTTACGAAGGTCAGCTGTATAGAACCTTCGCTGAAGAATCGAGAGGCCTGGATATTCCATCTCCTGCGGACATCTTTTATGCGTATTGGAATTGACTTGCCTCCTGTACACAGCCTCCTTTCTCAGTGCATATGCATCAGCCCTTGAGGGTGCTCTCTAGCCCTCTCACCCGCTATCACAGCGATTTTGGCGCCGGGCGGTCGTTGTCGAGGCGTCGACGTGTCCATCCCTCCCTCCGCGCCCACCTTAGTTCTATTCTGTTCGCGGTTGGGCAAATTTTAACTACGCCTGGGTTAAGGTCATCACTTAAGGCGAGTGTGGTTGGGTGAGAATTTAGGATGGGAATATTATATAATTGCCAAAAAATCCTAATAAAGTACACTTGGGAGAATCGTAAGGTAAGTAAACTGCTCCGCTTTAATTAAGGGTAAATTTTACCTTCATTCGAGGGATTTTACCAGAAATGTTAAAATTCGACCTTCACCTAAAGGCACAAATTTTCCCTTCCGATTTTCGACCGAAAAAAAGTTGGTGATGATAAAAATGGGTCCACTTCTTACGCGAAAACACGAGATGATCACAAATTGCTCTTACCAGTATGCAATTCGACCCAAGTAGAAAGTGGACTTGTGGAATCAGGTACGACTTACGACGGGCAGACAACCTCTACACTTGATTGCCTGAGGCAAGTGGTGCAGCGCCTCACGCCGCGGCACGGAGGTTGCAAGTTCTCTCCGTGCCGTGTGGGGAGTTTCAGAATCCCCATTTAGCGTTTTTACATGGGGAAAGAGTACGACACGAGCTGCACCAGGGCGGAAGTCGTCAAGTGGAATGCCAAACTGGCGTTGTCTTAGTCGCCACTACAACGGCGGCGGTGCAGCATCAACTTGGACGGCCCGTAGCGAAATCGTCTGTTGATAGACGTCAATGATAACTGAAAGATGTTTACGAAAAGTTAGGTTAATTTGAGGCTCATTTTAATGTCAGTGGAGGTCTGTTAATTGAAGAAAATGGGAATGGTGGGATTCCAACTAAATTCCCGCTTCGTAATACAATGGCCACACTTCGAGGTGTTAAATGCGGGTCAACGTTGAATTCGGCCGCCGTGGCCTTGGAATTACAAGGTTGGAAGCAATGAAATGGACTTTCAAGAAAAGGTTAAAAACAGAAGACGCAACTTCTAGTATCATTTATCATATTCGACGGAAAAAATTACAATGATATCAACAACTTCCTTCCAAAGATTAGACAGGTTCTCTAAGTCTTTTGAAATAAAGTCATTTTTGGAGTTAATAAGCCTACTGTCGACTAACAAATCGAATAAACGATATTTCCCACTCGAAACTCCATCAAGCAGCTCTCAGAGGCTCCTTGAGCGGGTGTGTCGAAGGACCTGAAAGACTCCCTGTGGGGCAAAGCGAAAGACCGGCTTTTGGGCGGCTATAGTCAGTTGGAAACTATGAAAGGGACTACAAATTTAAACAGAAACGAAAAGGGGACTTTTCACCTTTCGTCATATTCCATCAGAATAACTTCCACTGGTGTCTACAATTTCCTGTCAGCGATTGAACAAGTCCCCTTAAACCTTTTCTAAAAGGTCGCCCTCTGTAGAGTTGATGGACGACCAAAAGTCCCCCGCAATGTCATTTGGGTCAATCATTCCCTTCTCCTTCAAAGCCACTCGTAACTGCGAAAAAGGTAATAATGGACTGAATGCGACAATGTCGGGTGACAATGGACGGGGCGGCAAAATGTCCTCCTGTTGAGGACTCATTCAACTCGTCAGGGGTAGATGAAGCTTTATGCTGTTGTGGTGCTTTGTCACGCGGCAGAATCACTGTCCCCCGTCGACCGAGCGGCTCTCCCGCCGTTTTCCTCATCACTTTCCTCTCGTGCATCAACTTCAACTTCACGCTCAGCAGTGGCACTTCGCCGCCCCCAATGCTTTCCTCTACTCGTCTTGTAGACTGGAGTGGTGGATGCTCACTCCTCGACCATTCCACCAAATGCTAATCGTGAATATTTTGATTTCGATGAGATTTCGGCTTGGGAGTGTGTTCTGGGTGGTTTAGGCCTTCCTACCCATCGGCTTCATCGCCTTTCGACCATCATTCGGAGTCTACTTCTCATCAAGAGCAGTGTTTTGTTGTACAGACGGCGGCAATGGTGTGTTGGGAGGAAAACAACAAGGGTGCGCACTTGCGCCTGCGCTCCGACGATCATCCGTCCGCAGTGGCTTCACCTCGGACGGCCGGCACATATGAGTCCACTTCTTTCTCCTCATCATCTCTTGTGGGCAAATGTTCTAACACAATCGTTGTCGTGTGGAGGGTTGCTTCCTCCTCAGTTCAGACCCAAGTTAACAAATAGTTCCGTGTGTGTGTGTGTTTATGTGTGTGTGTATGAGTGTGTGTTTGCACCGCCTTCCTCTTCGTTATAATCAGCAGAGGCCGGTGGTCTTCCTCAAGACGCCTTCACGACACTCAAATGGTCGAAAGGAAATTATTGAACCAGCATCGCGCACTTTTGCCTTAGTGGGTGCATCTGTGAATGCTTCTCGGAGTTTGATGAGCTGAGACCTGATTCCACTCAATCTGAACTAATTTCGGAAAATTAGATGTAAATGGCGTTAGGTCTCCTTCTGGAATCGGTGAAAAAACGCAATGAAAAATGGATATAAACACGGAAACTTATGCGAAATGAGGAGGAATGCTATTTTAGCCTTTTATAATAAAAATATCGAAGACACATTGTAGCGTATGCGCCTCAGTTGCAGCACGGATATCAGCAAGGATTCTCTCACGCTTCACTGAGCCTTAAATTAAGCAGCCATCTTTAGCCGCTGAGGCAAACCAACTGCGCTCCGCTCTCCTCGCAATCCTCCCTGGCCACGTCGTCCAGGGACTCAGTCCTCGTGTGTTGACCGGCCTGTTTAGTAGAAATAGCATTTTCTCACCACTTAAGAGTCTTGACGTTTATGAATATGGCTTAAGATATTGCTTTGGTTAGCCTGCAAGCGGGTAAAATCAACCAATTTGCTCCCTGACAACGATGTTCAGCGGCTAGAGACCACGTGGACGGCATTATCAACACCCTAGTCTATCTGGACTCTAAATTACACCCCTTCTTCCCATCGGAGTATTCGAGGGTTAAAAGGTGTTAAACTTCCTTATTACATCTTCCTTATTACCCTTCCTCAAGGCCAGGCGATGGCCTTCATCAGGTCCTTGTCGTGAACTCAGACTATTGGCTACGAAGTAAAATGAATCCAGCCAATCTGTTTAGATAAAAGGATGTCTCGAATATGCCGATGGAGGTACGCGCCGGGATGTGAAAATGCTCCTCCGGGGAGTATAGCCGCCTCTGACACATGTCTCGAAGGCTTCATCTGCACTTGCGTGAAACTCGGGAACTGTTTGAGCTCGTGCGCCATAGAGGAGTGCTTCGACAGCTGCCAGGCCTGGTCCCATTGGAGTGCCACTTGTAGCTTCACATTTCATGGCAATCCGGTTCAACGCAACAGGTCGAGAATATGCAAGTGTGATCCGCAGGGCAGCAATTACTCTCAGGTTGGTTTGATTTCTCCACCGCTGAGTGCCTATTAAGGTAGGCAGAATCACTCACATTGTTCTAAGAGCCCACTTTAATCGGAGTAATAAATGGAGGTGGGAGGTGTCTCTCCAGAAAAAAAAAACAATTTATATTACACTGGGGAAATGAAATACAGTCGAATGACTGACATTATGCAAACCGGCGCCTTCTCTGACTCCCTCCGGCACCTTTGGGGCCTCGAATTTGACAAATTCTGATTAAAAAGAGGTAGGAAATGAGTAAGTCTGTGTTGATTAGAAGAGGAAAAGTTAAACTCCTGCCAGCTCCGCATGCCGAACAAGGCATTCCTTCGACGAGTCGTTAAATCCGCCATTACTAAAAAATCGGAGGCTGAATGGAAGACCCAAAATGGTGAAGAGGAAGGAAATTCTCCCTTTGGAACTCACGCAGTTGGTAACTCTGCTAGACCAAGTGGATAATGGAACCAGCTGCGGTGTGGGTGGAGCACCGTGGTCAGTAGGAAGGCGAATTGGGGGGATTTTGATTGAAATTAGGTGGAATTAGAAGGACTTGAGAAAGAAGACCCATGTCGAAGCACTTTTTAATGCTGTCAACCAACCTGTTTGACAATAGCGAAATTAAATTTCAATGAATAACTTTCCGAAACACCGCAAGAGGCCCATTTCTGTATAAGATTTGTTCCCTCTCTACATCTACATTTTACTCCATTACGTTAGAATGCGGTGATTTAGGAGATTTTTGACTAACTGTCGTATATTAGTTTGGCCTATAAGAAATAAAAAAACGTCAATTACGGTAGAATTATAAAGGAAAACTTGCATACAATTTGTCCACGCGTCGGTGACCTGTTCGTTGGACTGGATATTTCAAGGATTTCCCTCACCCCGAGGAGTCACACAGCAGCTCGCCTAACATCGGTGAGTCCTTGGGAAAATACTACTTCGTAGTGACGATGGTGATCTTCTCCGACGGTACCCGCTGCGGTCCATCGCTTTATTTCGCTAACAGATTCAGAGGAATTCTTATTATCCGCCCTCACCCTATGCAGGCAGCTCTGCAAGGAACACGAAGAAGGATCTGTTGGCAAAGTTCTCTAATGAGCTAAGGCCAAGGTAGGAGGCGGATGACGGTTTGCGTAGGAATTCCAATGGTTGTAGGTCAGAAATGTGAGGTTCAACCAAAAAATTTGCTCTGATATGCGTCTCTTTTTGGCAAGTAGATCAACGTCAACAATACGTGTTGGCAGTATTCTACATGCGAGACTAGGTGGGAGTTATACCGCCTTGCTGTTGTTCTCTTCGCCTGCGCCGTCATCGTCAAATTAGCCACCTTCGTGGGCTCGGGTCTTGTGACCTTCCTAGCCACCTCTACGACAGCCCAGAAGGTGCCCGGCTTCAATCTGAACCCCATCGACACGGAGATCGGCCTGGCGGAGGACATCTCCATGACGGACGACGACGACAGAGCCGTGGACAAGTTGACGGAATGACGAAAAGAGATGTGGAGGAGGAGACAGCGATGAGAGTGACCATGCACGTTTAATTCCTTTCTACAAGGCATTTTTCGTTGTTTGGCCCTTGATTAACCAAACAATTTATTACTACACTTCTCCTTCCGGATGTCCTCTACTCCGCCAATGTTTCAGTTCAGAAGTCCTTTCACTAACCCCTGACTGCGCGTTTCCTTTCCTCAGCCTTTGTCTCTCGCTCCTCCTGCTCACCTCATTGTCACTTGCATGCTCATTTGTTCGTTTGTTTGTTCGTCTGTTAGTGCTTCCTTCTCCCTGTTGGAGATTAATAAAGGTGGGGTGCATGCTTGAGCCCAGCCAAATTTAGGCGGGTCTTTGTCCCAATCGTGCATCATACATGCCAGATAATCTTCTCGCTCTCTACCATACCAGTCTCCCCAATGCAACTTTATTTGAATGTCCTCGCCTCTCATTTGAATTCGCCCCAAACTCTTTACACTGCTAGGTTAATTCGCTAAATGGTCTGGCCAGTTTCGAGTTGTTCAGGCATCCTTCTACCTGAGTTTTTCATCAAATCCAGGCATCGTCGTGTTGAGCTGCCTCCCAGATTTCGGCTTTTGATGGGTGCCAGGGGCTCATTCCTGCAGCTTTCATCACTTTCTCCTTCCAGTTTCGTCTTCCTTCAGACTTGTCTTCTCTATTTTACTTCAGTTTATGGTGGATTTTATGGCCCTTTTAGCAGCCTATTTGATGAGCCACCTTCTTAATTTCTAACTTCATGCCTCCATCAAACCAACCATTCTTCTCCGAGCAATCAACCCTTTCTACGCTTCGTGGCGTAGGGTATATCAATCATATTTGAATATGAGGAGTTTTGTATTCCAAAATCGCTTCTTTATACTCTCCCCCTGCAAAAGTTATTTCTGCGACTCTTCATCAACATTTTCCATTGTTTACACATGACTGCTTGTCCTGCGAATAAGGTAGGAACAAGGAACATGATAGATCGGACTTGCGTTAATTTTAACAGTCATTCCCCGGGCCTACTTCATTCAGTTAACCCATCTACTCTAGTCCTCGGCCTGCCAAACACCTATGTCTAATCACTTTGTCATAAAACATCCATTCGACCATCTCTTATGCCCTCAACCCACCTGGAGTTGTATTTAAACCTTGTCACTTTGCGTCTGTAATATTTTACCGTATATTGACCACCTTTGATAAAGTAGCCCCTCATTTATCTTAATTGGCAAGTCGAATTCGGCGGTCTTGTGCCTTCTGCTCAAAATTTGCTATCAGGTTTACATATAGCCGGGTGGAACGGGGTAGAAAAGAGGAGGGCGGGCGAGGAATTTGAGGCTTCCTTTCTATTACACCATTCCGCCCAACGACGTTCCTACAACCAGTACCTACCTGGTCAATGATGTCTTACCCTTTCATTCGCCGACTCACTCACGGCTGAATCCCGTTAATTAAGGCCTCCACTCTACCCTCGTTCTGTTTCGTCTTGAGGCCTGGGGACATCCATTAATCCGCTCCTTCACTCACCATTTTATCTTCCTTTTCCTTCATGACTCTCAGTCCTACTGTCCTCTAATAAATCAAATACCACATTTTCAACTCATTACTCCATCAAGCAGCTCCCAGAGGCTTCCTTGAGCGAGTGGGTCGAGGGGCCTGGAAGACTCCCTGTGGGGCAAAGCGAAAGACTGGCTTTTGGGCGGCTATAGCCAGTTGGAAACTATGAAAGGGGCGACAAATTTAAACAGAAACGGGAAGGGCACTTTTTTGCACATTATTATCACATTCCATCAGAATGACTCCCACTGACGTCTACAATTTCCTGTCAACCATTGGGCAAATCCACTAAGCCTTTTTGAAAACATTCCTCTCTGTAGAGGCGATAAACGACTAAAAGCCCCTCGCAAAGTCATTTCAGTCAATCCGTTTCCTTCTCCTCCCAAAAAACTCTTTCTCCTTGCGAAATCTGTTCTCCTTAACTATTTAAACTCTGCCTGAGAGATTATAGGCTTCTCTTATTCCTGATGAATTAATTCATGACGGTAAAAGTCGGTTCTTCGTTTAACCTAGGCCGCATTCCCACTCCATAAGTATGTCTACTGGTCGTTTTTGAAGAGGCAGCATTTGGGACACGATTTCGCCCAACTCAGTGATGGGGGAATTCCGGTCGGTACATCTAATCCAGTGGTGATGACAGGGAGTTTTGGAGGTGGTTAGAACTGTCCCCTATGCAAGAGCTCCCATCGCGGCATGCACGCCCAACCAACCTACCACGTGGAGTCGTTGTCTCAAGAAATCTGTTCCCGCACAATTTTTCCATTTCAACCTGCCTCCATAAGATGTCATTGTAATTGTGGCTGTCATCTCAAGCCCGATTGCAAGTGTCCTAAGTTTCAGGTTGGAAAGCATGAAACGAGCGTTTTTGTTTAATTCGTGTTCGCCGGCGGCCGAGAGAGATGCATTGTAACGTGCGCTCCATATTTTTATTTAAAAGTTACAAGGAACTTCTTCCTGCCAATTCCGTAAAAATTTTCAGCGTCCATAGTCCATTATTACTTTTTTCATCGGAACCAGACGGAAACAAAACGCAATTTACGTCCTCTTTTATCGCATGAGTTCAATTTGAAGCATAGCGCAGCTCATCAAGCTCCGAGAAACATTAATGAGACATTCAGAGATGGATCCGCTAATGAAAAGTACTCGGTACGGATTTCGTAAATGTTGTTCTGACAATTTGAGCATCGTCGACGGCCTCGAGGCGTTAGAGCTTTTCTCGCCGACTACACTTACGTGGTTGTGGTAGGATGAAAAAACGCCAGGTGAGCAGCGGTTTACCAAAAAATGGGTTGAACAGTCGCCTCGATAGCCAGGAAAACAGTCGACATAACGGAGCCTGTATGTTCTACGAAGAGGTCACACCGCGACGATGAAGAATCAGGCCAATGAAGCTTCTAGCTGTTCTTGCCATCTTCCATGTCCTTTGACTAACATAACTATCCTCACTTTCTTGTGTTTTCTTTTATTACATCTCACTCATGCTGAATCCCTTCGATTCGCTATTTATATTTAAATTAAGCCTATTTTAAACAAATACTCGACCTTATAGTTCTGTTCAACATGGAGACCTCATTAAAAACATTTCCATACACTGTGGATCGCCTCTAAATTAAGTCATTTTGATTAAGTCGTCATAGAAGGGTCATTCCTTCCAACAAGTTTGGTCACCAGTAATTTTCTATTTCGAGACGGGTTTCACTCCTTAGTTTTGCTCGAGGCTTGGCCGTCGGACTCTCTCGGGGCACTCCAATTCCTTTGATAGCCACAAAACACCGCATTTTACGTTTAACGGGTGACTCGAAGGTTACGGAGGCACAAAAGCAAATGAAAGTTAAATGTATGCAGAGAAGCAGGGATGTTGTCACCTGGGGCTTGGGACTGTCCTCCCGGAGACAAACTCTTCTCTCGCATCCATGATAATGCCGAAGCAAGAAGTGACGCCATCCTCCAAGTAAAAAGACAAACTGTGTGCGTTTATGACAGACACTTCTACGAAATATGCTGTCACCAATGTGCAGTAAATTATCCCTTGCTACAGTCCTTACCACCAACTCGGAGATACATTGGATGTCACTCTCTCGATGTTCCCCTGATTCTCCCTCCTCGTGGACTGGCAATGACAGATTCTACGAGCGAACGAGTACACGAACGGTGAGTCAATCACTGAATTCTTGGTCTCCACAACCCAACGCAACTGCCATTGAAGTATCTCAGTGTCAACTAAGACTGGTATTCTCTTTTACCCCTTCTTCTTTGGTACGCATTTTTTAAAAAGAGGTCTCAAAGTGTTCGATGAGAAGCAATTTCGTGTCCATCACCCAATTTACTAAACGGGCTGGGCGATCTGCCGAAACTACGCGCATGACCAGTTCTTCCACCCGTCACCATTAGCGTGAGGATTATCAGCCATTTATTCAACACGGACGCCTGGGTTTGGTCTTTCGTAAGGAGTTTTATTTAAGACCTTTAATGAGAATAGTTACACAACCGGGATATTACTGAATGGTAAGAGAAGCCAATTAAGTCTCTCAAATCATAGTTGTCGTAGCCGGTCAAGTATGCACAATCACGGCGGAAACGTAATTCACCAACTTTTCCCAAAAAGTTTGGTACTTAAGAATTTCATTAACCGCGGATCATTCATATACAAAGCAATAAGTCAGCGCATAGTTACCCAAAATGACTGGGGCGCAGAACAAATAGCTTTCCTAAAGGTATAAAACGGGACGGAAAATATCCGTGGTCCAAACCAAGAAAGTGTATTGCAACCATTATTAAGGGTTCTTACATCAGCAACACAACCCCAAATACCGCATAAGCATGTCGGTATGTGTGTGTTTGAGATATTGACAGTATCTGGCAGATAATTGATGAAATAGAATACAGGATGAAATCAGCATTCAAAGAAACCAATCGCCGCCATCATCGCAACACCGAGAACAACACCAGCGAGTTCGGCCGCCGCCTGTCTTATCCGTCCGGCCCTCTTCGCAGCGTGTCGCCGCTCGTTCATCTGCTGGTCAGCAAGTAGATCTGGTAGGACCGACACTAGGGCGATGTAAATAAACCCACCGGCAGTAAAAGGGAGTAGACAGGTAGTAATACGTTCGGGCGAGAGGAGAGCGAACTTGTAGGTAGGATCATTACTACTCATTCCAACGCCGGCTACGAGTAGGCTCAAACTAGCGCCAAGGACTGCACCCAGAGCGGTAACCAGTTGGAGGAGCATAGCCTAAATAAAACATAATGCCACTAACTAAAGAACCCAATTATCCAGGAGCCAACGTCGAAACAATGACTTGCTTTCAACGACCTAAAAACACTGATTGTCATATATCTGAAGAAAATACATTCTTTTGACTAATTTGAATATTTATTTGGGATGCTAATTTACTTCCATTATCAACCTTGATTATAAGTACGGGATATCGAAGTATGTTCCTTTCCACTACAGCCGTAATATCATGAGCACGACCATAAGTTCATTTTAATAATTTGGTAAATGCTCTCGTTAACATCCGTTACTCAGTGTTAACCGTCTTATATGGAATGATTTTAACTCGTCTTTTCTAACGATATATACACATGGGAAAAAAAACCGGCTGAAATGGAGTGACATGGTTGCATACAGGATTATGTCATCACCAAACGTTTTGTTGCGTTTTCCAACACACAATTCAAAACCGCAAGCGAAAGACATTGGCATTGATAATTATAACTGTTAAAAAAGATGACGTGCTAAGAATAGAATCATATGAAAAAACAGGAGGTAAATGAAATTAATATTAAGAAAACCACCAGAAATGTATATATGTATGTGCTACCTTAACGATAGGAAAGTAAAAAAGTTGTGGAAGAACACACCCGATAGACGCCACATCCGGACTTGATAAGAATAGCATAATCGCCGATTTCGTGAGGAAGCTCGTGGATTAACACAGTTAACGTTGTGACGTAGCCCACGTTACGACTAATCAGGAATGAACCAGCTAAAATTTAAAGCAGAACACTTCGATAAGCTAACTAAACATGCATTTAGCCCAATTGACATCAAAATTAAGTATTCCATCGGGGAGCCCTTGTAATCAATAAATATCAGAGAAAAAAGAAAGTAGCCACAAAGAGCAAATTAAAACGCAAAAAACAATGATTGCGCAGAGAAGATAAATAGAAGAACCATATGAGATAAAAACACTTTTTAAGAAAAAAGTAAGATCTGTGATCAGATGTGAAAAATTTTGGCCTTAAAGAACGTACAGATTGCAATGCCGTCAGTAAAGTTGTGCGTAAAGTCAGCGGCAAGGTTCAGATAGCCATCAGTGGACATGCCTAAAGAAAGTGGTTAGATTTAGTGCATAAAACACAGAACATTTGCATCGTATACAAACCCAATTTGTTTTTGGTCTTATTTCCGTTAGATGTATTGGAGATGGAAGGATTACTTTTGACGTCTCCTGGTTTGGCAGTCTTTTGTTTCTTATCTCCGTTTTCGTGAGCCGGCACCCCCATGAAAATGATCATGGCTTCCCCGCAGAAACCGAAGAGACTTGTCAATAAACAAAAATGCAAAAATTCCAAAAATGACACAAAGAAATACATGGGTATTTCCATCCCACAAGCTGTGCGAATGTGCATGTGTATGGTGGTCATCTTCGGTGTGAACGCCCCCTTGTGTATGAGAAAGAGCATGGGGAATTAAGTGGAGAAAGGCATCACCCAAGAGGCCTCCTGCTGCAAATCCAAGAAGGATTTTTAGAAAGTCGCGGTGTTTATTGAGGTCGGGAACAAGAAGAAGGAGGACAAATGGCGCTACACTGATGCTCACAACTGAACCAATAGTGTCCATCCATAATTCTTTCACATGTGGTTTTGTATCTTTGATACGATGATAGCCGTCCTCATGGCCTTGAACTTGATTGTGGTGATGGCCATGTTCGTGAAATTGATCCATTTCGTAACCACGGCTGTGGCCAGGACCATGAGAATGGCTACATAACGGACATATAGTATGCTTATCACACAAATGAACTTCTACAGAAGACTTAAAATAGTACTACGGTATTTCTACGTATGTAAAATAAAATAGATTACCCAAGTATGTCAAGCTTAGTGTTGTATTCTAAAGACACTAATTTCGGATATCGGCAAATCGCTTAGGCACCTTTCAAAGTCTCCCTCAGAATGAAGAGCAGCGCTGGTATAAGCTAGTAAGAAGACAAAAAGACCGAACGCCACGTATCGCATCTGCAACAGACGGACTATGTGGAAAACGGGACAATGGTGACGCAAACCCTAAACGGGGATAACCCTGACCCAAAAAGTTTGCTTCTGGTTAGGTAAAACAAACGCGGAAGCATGGATATGAAACAATGCTGTTGCTGTTCCCCCCGTACGGACATAACTTATCAGATTTTTAAGCATTTGCGTTCTTTATTGAAATATAGTTATTTTCTGAAACATCTCTATCATAAAGCATTATGCAAGGCCGGCCACAAAAATGACCCAAAAATTTTCGAAAGAGTATCTATCACTGCGCAATCTAGTGTTTACATTAGTTTTTTTGGTTTCCTGGTTAAACTTCGTTAGACCCAGGTGACAGTGTAAACTAACGTGAGCAACACGCCCAACCCTCGCCAGTTTATTCAATTATCACAATGTCCGAAATCGTTGAAAACCTCAGCCAACACAGCCACAAAACCGAGAAACAGTCCTCAAACCTTCCTATTCTATGAGTCAGATAATAACACTCAGACTAACCTTTTTTTAATAAGACAGAGAAAATGGGAATGCACTAAAGAAGAATGTCTGAATTTATACATGGATTAACTAAAAGGCTGTACAATTGAAAACTACTTTTTAATTCTTTTACGATGATTCCTCTCATCACCACCGGTATCAGCACCACGCTTCCTAACATTTAGAGGGTTACGGGGGTCATAGAGATCGTGGCGATCCGGATCGTCTAGAGATGGATCCATGACTCTCCGCGCTGGTGCTGGTTCTTCAGAGACTAGTTTGCAGCGTAACCTATAAAAAAGAAAAATTCGGACTACTTCATATAGCCTAAAGTTGAGGACTAAAAGACCACGAAATGAAGCACGAGTGAATTATAAGCGTTGTGGACAAGAACACTCGATAATTAAATACCGGGAAGGAGTGATATTGTTAGGTAAGAAGTATATTTGTCGATAATAAATCACCTATACCAAGTGTCGAGCACAAGAAAATGAATTTACCAATCGGTAGGATCAGCGCCAGGTGCTTTACTTTCATCAAATTCCTTTTTCGTTACGGCCGACTCGCCGTTTTTTGACTTATTCAATGCACTCAAAAGTCGGGACTCAAAACGATTTAAGAGACTCATTGTCTGGCCCTCCCTGTCCTTACGCTAAAAAAGGGAGGAAAGAATAAATAAAAAAAGCATTTATATATTTAAAAACAGCACAGAATCAGGGCTGAAGCATATGGTCCTTAAGGACATGGTGAAACTTATCAATCACCCATACAGTTTGTTTACAGTTTAACTAATTAGGCCTATAAATGGTTGTGGAATTAACAAAAGGAATGGACGATCGATCTTAGGAAAAGGTAAAAATTACAACGAAATCGGGTATCAATGGCAACCCTCATTTTCTGTACCACTTTAGTAATTTTGTAGGGAAAAAAATTTTCAACGAGGGATAACAATAGTGGGACTAGTGTTAATCAGGAGAATTCGCGGCATTATCAAATGAAATAACTGAGATTTAATTAAAAGTTAGAGTAAATAAATCCCAAGACGGATAGAACAACTGACACGATTGAAAGCAATCACAGACTACGAGAACTTTCTGATACAAAGCCAATCAATCCCAGTTCCGCCCCGTGATTTTTTAGATTTCGTGACGTGTAAGGCAAAGCACCTCAACTTCATGTGCTAGCTTCATACAGATAACGAATGGTTATTGCAACGACGGATAAAAACATACTCTAAACATCCGAGAAAACCAGGAGCGTGAAACGTAAATGCTTAACAAATAAAAATCCAAAACAGAATAACATCACATTATACGCATACAACCATGAATCGTGCCACCGAAATGACGAAATTAACTACTGGGGTAAAGAAACGATCAAAGTGAATAAAAAAGGATAAAGCTAAAATGTAAGCACGTGGCATTGACAAAAGTGTTAAAGGTGTAACGAATTTTAGAAACGGAAACAGCCAAATATTAGGCAAGCGCCAACCAACCTCTTTATTTTTCTTTGCCCTAGCTCGATAACTTGCAACCTCATCGGCGAAATTTTCGACCATAGGCTGAGCTGAGGCCTTCGCTATGCCCGCAGCAACTTTTTCACGTTGTTCAATTTCCCAGGCTTCGGCACGCTCCGCTTCCTCAGCCTCGCGTTGCGCTCGGGTCTGGGCTACTAATCGCGCAGCCTCTGCGGCCGCTGCGCGTTCCTTCGATAATCGAATCGTGCGCGCGATGTCTCGTTTCACCGCTTCCGCCTCCGCACGTAATCCCTCCCTATCAAGTTAAATCTCCACAAATAAATTAGCTGGTCAGCTTTCCCCAGGTAACTACAAATTTTACATTCTGACAGACTATCTGATTAGTAAGTGTCCTTAACTGAAAAGATGGACAAAAGTATTTAAGATAGATTTTAGATCATCAAATCATTTTTCCTTTGATAAGAGGGTATCAAACTCATCCTTCAATCAGTTGCTAGCCATGTTACCAAAGTAGTGAAGTCCAAATCGGCAGCTTTGGCCATCAATACGAAAATCGCTTACTAAATAGTCGAAGTTCATGAACTTTAAAACGAAATGGGTAAGTACTCAACTATTAATTCAATAACAAGCTTAACATTAAGGTTTACGAAAAAGTACTGTCTTATAACCAAACATAAAATCGATAACTTGAAACGACCAGATTTTTAACATGCAAAAATTCAACTACGCTAAGAATATTAATGCAAATATACACTTGTCATGGAGGAAGCAATTCGAAATCAATCACAACGTACACGATTAGCAATGTTGCTGACAAGAGGTTACGAAACTAGCGCATGCCAAAGTCACATAAAAATATTTCGAGAAATATCTTAGTAAAGGCACGATATGACAGTTAAATCAAGACAGACATCAAGGGGTTACGTAATACTCACATCTTCTTTTGCTTCTCCCTCATTTCTTCCTCAGTCTCGAGTCGGGAAGCTAACTCACGTCTACGCCTACGGGCTTCTGCCTCGGCTTCCAAGAGTGCGGAATTCTTTGCTGTAATTTCGGCGTCATTATCAGAGATTGAAACAGCCTCTTTAGAAAGTCTATCATCATTCACGAGATCGTGAGCGCTTTTTCCACGAGAGCGAAATTTCTGGAACCGGTGGTAAAAAAGAAAGGTCGAATCCAACCTCTTCAACCTTAGATACGATCTCATCTTCTTCCTCTGCCTCACTTCCGAATGACAACAGAGAAAAGTTCCTAAGATGTACAATAAATGTCGAGAATGGACTGTACTTAGTGGCTTTCGCAGTAGGTTGGGCCTGCTCCACACTGGTTTTTTTAAATTTCAGTTGACGAAGAACGATATCGTCATATGGGTTTAAAATGACCTATACGAGTTATAACAATTAGACTTTACTGTAGCCCTCAATATTCTATGCAATCTTGTGGGTTGATCTCCATTAACGACATCTACCTCCGCCAATCGCAGCATGTTAAAGAGCGTATTGCCAACTACACGTCCAAAAAGAGTATGTTTCCCATTTAGCTCAAGAGCCTCGCCAAGAGTGAAGAAAAATTGACTTCCATTACAGTTTGGTTCAGGGCATGCCATGCCAAGCAGACCTCGGCGATTGAAGGACAGGCGAGAGTGACTCTCCGTCTGAGCACAAAACATATAACTCGAATTAGAAATGAGAGTACCTTAAATGGAGCTCCATATATGCTTTCCCCACCATCGCCCGTGCCAGTAGGGTCACCACCCTGAACGATGAAGCCTTTCACGAGCCGGTGAAATGCGGTATCATCATAGTACCCTTCCATGCATAATTGTACAAAGTTTCTGCATGCCAGTGGTGTCTCTTTAGACCAGAGCTCAACTTCGATATCACCAACTGTTGTAGTAAGAATAACTTTTCCATTGGTCGCGGGTTCAGTTATATAAATGTTACTCATGAACAGGCAGGCCGAGGGGAGATGTGAAATTGCAGAGTAAAACTAACCAATGACAAATTAGGAGTAGGTTTTAATAAAAATGTTTTGGACGATTTATGCAAAACATAACAGTTTCGAGTAAGAGCACAGGTGACTTTACAGATGAAACAAAATATTCGAATGCTGACAAAGGCATTGGCGTAGTGATTTGATGGAACGGGAAACAATGTTCTTAAGATGGCATAATGCTAGTTTGTTTAGCCAATCCGACCTACTTAAAATTCCCAAGCGAAAAGTATGCGGCTTTGTAGTTTTTAACACACTAGGGCTTTCCGTGCTGCTTGTTTTTGGATTTATGCTGGCCATTCTTATCTACCCGAAGTCGATGCGATTAATGTCATCAGCTACCTCACACATGTGTCTGGGACCACGCAACCTGAATTGTTGTATGACAATACGATTTCGAAATACATCCAAAGTCGAAACTTATTTAATTGTTATGACCACTTACAATAACGGCCTGAAATCTGCTGATCACACATGTTTTACATCAACGCCCAAAATGAACTGCGCATTGTTAGCCCCCCAGCAAACACGCGCATCTCACGCAAGTCGATAGAATACTGAATCGTTGCTGATAAATAAATTTCGCTATAGGGGAGACAGTTATGCCTTCTGAACACATCCGTTGGGTTCATCACCTCCCAACACGAGAAACCCTGGGAGAAATAGGTTTTCCATAAATTCCAGCTAATTTCGTCATGAAAACTATTACACAAGCAGAAGCGCTTGAACTACTCTTTTGATACTTTTCAACTCAGGGTTCCCAAGATAACACGTGTTGAATCTGGGAAATGGAGAAGAATTAGTGGGCAACATACTCCAGAGACCAACACATAAATGGAAACACAATAGGTCGCAGAATGGTGCATCAAGTTATTAATGCTTAGATCACACGGTAGTTACCAGAAATCGATCAATTATAATACACCTTCCTAACTGTAAAATTGTTTCCCTTATTGCCCATTATTTGGAGCTATGATTTAACTTGAAACATTGCTTTACAAGAGTCAAACTAGATATATATATAGTCCGCACAATTTCTTCGAGTTTGGGGCTCTTACCATTTATTTGTGGATGCATGACAAGTTGACCAGTATAAATGTCGCACAAAATTGCCTCATAAAAAACTTCCCAACTATAGTACTTTGCGATAATGTCAGCAGCCCAATAGTCCAACTCCAATGCTTTCTAAAACTTGATCACAAAAACCCACAAGCTATACCACAGCCACGGGTGCTAAAAGCCTCCGCGGAAACGGCACGGAGTAATGGCTATTCGCTTAACTGTAATTAAGCTTATCCTTATAACTACATTATGCATTAATGGGCTACTTGAATGTTGTTGTCTGATTTGCGCGAAGCATACGCGCTACGCACGTATTCATAATAATAAATAGAAGAACATCGTCACCACCTATGTTGTGAAGCCCATCTCCCGTTACCGTCTAGTTTTATCTTTGATCTGACCGACAATAATTAACACAACACGCTGCAACGAATTATGCATACAATCGCTCAGCTATCACGTAAATTCCTAGCATTTTACAACTCTGGTAGTATATGCCTCTGTAAAAGTCGAAGTTAAGCTTTTTCCTCGCTTTCAGCTGCTTTACACAAAGCATTACAGCTTACAAGATGTTTCTTGTATATCGAGGTAGAATCTAAGCCTACACTGAGAAATATAAGACTGAAGTTTGCACGTTAGAAAAACTATTCTCAACAAATAAGTCGTGATACTAGTTTAATTTACTAAACGGCATCATTTAAATTCGAGTCTAGAAGGTGTGATAAAATTGCTTCGCACAGTTTCACACGACTGTCATCATACTTAAACAGAGTAGGAAGAATGCTTTGTACGTAGAGATCTGCATTCAGTTGGCCTGAATTCTTTGGGTCGAACTCAAAGTGAGCTCCACTTAAGACCAGAGTTCCTTGGCCAAATTTTCGCGTCGCAATGGCTGGACTTTCTAGATAATGGCTGCAAGGATAAAAAACCACATATTTCAAATATTCATATTCATAAAGGGAGAAAAAAAACCTAAGTATCACTAATATGTACGAATTAATCGAAAGGCGCATTGAAAGTGCGGCAAAATGGAAATCTTACTTCACTTTATTAAACATCTACACATTATTGGTTCCTAAACAAACGGCTGCATCATGATCTCGAATCAAAATAAATAGACCTTACTATGTGTAAAGAATTCTCGCCCCCTTATGCGAATGACTGAGGAAGTGGCATCCCCCATTGAAGTACCGCTGAGACGGAAAGTCTGGTGTTTCGGCGTCAAAGGCATTTAAAACTGTAGAACAACAACCAGCATCAGAGTTGTAGGCGTAAGACTTAGATAATAGTCCTTCTGTGATGTTTATAATACTACAATTGGTCCCAGACATGGATCTGGGGAAAAAAAATATGAAAACACGAGATGGTCATATTAGCCAGAACAATTGTAGTTATTGCAATACGACCGTATACAATGTCTTAATGGGTAACTTACAGAACAATAGGAGAAAATACGATGCTCATTCACCTGAAAAAAAGTTGAGCTTTCCAATGTCATTTACTTCCAGTGGTCCACCAATGTCGAATTTAGTATATGAAGAAGCAAGATATGCACCACAACATATACCAAGGTACGATCCACCAGACGAAACAAATGAATGAAGACTTTCGAGACCAACGGAGCCGAGACTATTAACAATTCCTCATGCGAACCCACCACCGACAATACACACAAATTGATCTATTGAATAATGCATTGATAGAATCGGCAACATTTAGTCGAGTTATTTCAATCTCAGGAAAAACCTGACTGATACAACTTTGGCGCTGTTCAACACAAAGAGGAGCTGTTCCGAAATCATCGTAAATCCCAACAGGAGCACGCAGCTCTATTACGGCCGCCAGACATATGATAAATTACGGCTCTCAAAATGGACAAAGGAAAAGGGTTAATTGAACATTATTGTAATTGATAGAGGAGAAACAAATGACTCAGTAAGGCCACATGTAGAGATAAAAGCGAAAAACACAGTTCGAATTGGACTGAGCTTTTATATTTCTGTGATAGACTTAGTTGGGCTATTCTCTTAGATGGGACTTCAATAAAAGCAGAAGATTTTGCTTATGGTATGCAAAATGATCACACGGTAGTTCCCGTTGTCATTGAATGAGAACCTATAAAAGTATTTTAGGTCTTTATGGGGTCAAATAATGATATGAATGAACATCATACAAAATAAACTATGAAACTATCGGAAAAATTCACTGCCTATAACGTATTTGAATGAATTCGCATTGGGGGGTTTTTCAACTCTTCCACCAGCCATTCAGCCTTCAAACTTCTCATGGAATTTGGGCGTCGATATATCAAATTGCTGATCTGCTGGACTTCACTCCGTATGATACAACAACGGAACCAATAATTTGACCTGAGTATAGTCATACCACTTTGGCGTGACCAGGTCTCCTCCTGCGCCAGCAACTTGTTCCTAGTCCGGATCACATGCTAAAAATGTGGCGATTAGTGCATTAAATCGTAGTTGAAAAATTAAAAAACAATAACATGAACAAGCGTAAACTCCCGCAAACAAATTTTTAGTTATAAAGTGCAAATATATCAGAAAACAATAGCAACAGTGTGACGAACGCCATTTGACTAATGAGCTTTTGCAATTGTTTAATTTTGCCACCTTTCAGATGTGTCCTTGAACAATTTTACGAAAGGCGCAGGGGTGTTTGCGCGTCATGCCAGGAACCAAAGTGAAAGAAAGCTTAAAACATATCAGGGGTGAATTTCGTAAAAATACACTATCGGAGTCATCTGATTGTAAACTGGTAATTATTCACTTGGTATTTGAATTTCAGGAACCGTCACCAAACCAAATCATTTTTAACTTTAAAAAGCAACAGAAATTTGCCTCTGTATCCCGAAGTTGTTGGCATAAACAAATCTCGATCGCAGGTTTACACTTGTTGTAATATTACTCTCTTCGTAGTTGGAAGTCATTTTTGCGGATGGGACGTCAATATGTATTGCCGAACAACCCGGCAGCCACAATCAGAAATATGCTGAAAACCTTTTATCAACTATCATTAATTTTTGGAAGAACTATTTCCCCAGTTACGATTTTTGGTACTATACGATAAGGCATTCTACTTTAGCTTCGATGCTATTCGAGTTGATGGTGATGATGCACTCCTACCTCCATCTAAAGATTTGTCAACATCCTTTGCCGAAAAGGAAATCATCCAGAGAAGCCTAAACTACTCAAATGAATTTTCTCCCCGTCCTATGAATGTTGAAGATGTGACTCAAATCTTTTTCTCATTTTCTTAGGTACTTGACTTAGTTAGCGAAGCTAAAGACAGATATTTAAAACTGTCTGAATATCAGTATCGTTTTCCTGGAACCACAATTGAATATCTTCTTTGTCCACTTCTCTCTATTCCTTTCTTCACCATTCTTGATCTAAGCGATGATATTAAAGTAAGTAAAATTCATTGTTTACGATTTATTAATCCGCTTGTAATCAACATTGCTTCTTGTTCACAGTTGTTACATTAAGATGTGTTTTTCAAAAATTTTTAAAGTTGGGCCAAACGTATACTTAATACAATTTTTCGGAATGTTACAGAATACAAAACTCGTTGATTTTTGTACTATTGGTCTACGAACGGACAAGGCACTTCGGTCGTTAATTGTTCGGAATGCGCAACTTAAAAGGTAGTATTCTTTTTGATTTTGGTAAAAGTAGCGGTTTCATTTACTTTTGGCGAGTGATATTGGAGCAATATTAATGAAGGTTTTGTAAACTACATGAGTTCTCCTTATCTATTTTGTAGGGAAAACGTTTGTTCCATTCTCGGAAGCCTCCCGGCTGGTTCCAAGCTTAGGAATTTAACCCTCTCCTTCCCTAAAGAAAGTTCGACTTCGACCTCTATTGGTTCTCTAAAACCGCAAATTTTTAAACGTTTGATTTCCCTCTGCATCAGTGGTGTAGATGTTCTCGAAACAATGTTCAAAGAGTTTATTTCTAAGAATGACTTATCAAGATATGAAATTTTACAACTACGACAGTTCGATTTGTCTCAGACGTCCATTACTCCTACGGTACATTTGATTTTTGTCGCTACTGATTCACGGCTACTAAATTTTATAATGTCTTAATTTTTACCGTTATTGTCATTTACAATGGACTTTGGCCATTTGCGAGGACAAAATTTTTTTAAAATACTTCTTTTATTATTAACTCGTCGCATATGGTAAATTACGTGTTCTATTGTTCCCTTTCGATATAAAGACCCTACAACACTTCTGTGCAATTGCATCACAACTTCGTGTGCTCCGTCTGAACAATTGCGGTTTAGAAATATCTCAGGTACTTTGGTATTTCTTTAAGATGAAGGGTATTTTGTCAAAACAAAATTTCACAGACTGTGAATTTATGTTCAATACACCATTAATGTCATCCCTACTTGTGTTTTAAGTCAGATATTAAAATTATCATAACTGTAGACTATTCCTGCAGACTGTGTTACTTTTGAAATTGAATTTTTTTGTTGAAAGGTTTGCAAGTTGTTGAATACGTCGAAGTGTGAACGACTTGAAGTGCTGAACTTGTCTGGAAACAAATTAAACGAAGATGACCTAGCTATAAAAGCATACTTCACTTCCCTGAGGTCCCTCCAGGTGCTCATTTTGAGGAGTATTAATGGCAAAAATATCTTGGACGGATTGAAAGTAAGGAATGTTTTGCATTCCTTCATTTCTATACTCCGACATCACATAGGGGAAGTTATTTCCCTATATCTTTGCCCCAAACTGACACAAATCATTTGTTTTAAGCTCTTCTTTCTCAACCACGCCAACCTCTCGGCCCTCGTGCCGACTTAAAAAGATTTGTCGGTCGGATTTGTGCAGAAGCGTACCTTTTTAAGTCCACATATTGGACAAGCATTCCAGCTTAATACAAGAGTTTCGACCTAAAATTTAACCATACCAAAGATCAGCCTCTGTTCCATCTTTAACAACCTCTATCATAGTACACAGCAATTTTTCATGCAATTGTATCAGTTAATTGCCGGTTCACGTCCCGGTTTCATGTTAGCGATTTGGGTTAAGATTCGAAATGTCATTTGCCATTTAAGCTGTGAATCTGTTAGACCCAAAAAATTTACTGGCTAGGGTGGTGTACAACGAATCCGTAATAATTACCTAAGCGACATTCACAACCTTCATCTTCTCATTCCTGCACTCACAAATCAAGACTGCCTACGTCAGTCACCGCGGTGTTGAAGATGCCGAGGACGACTGCGTCGCGTCAGTTGAGGTTGCGTTCTCACGACCCCAAACCAACTCTGCTAGGATGTGAAATAAGGTGTATCACGATAAATCACGCCAACTGCTACTTCCGCGTGTGTCTGTGTGTATCGCAAAATACGGTATCGACACGAGTGTGCACCGAAATACTTTCTCTAAGACACTCATTCCATACGGTCCACTGATCCTAGGATCTGCCGATTCATTTCCCTTGAAGGATGCCATTAAATAAAGCCTTCCTCTCATTGAAACGCCTTTTTGAGTATAACTACGATAATTGTACATGATCCAAGTTTTCGTCCCCAAATAAGTTTATTCCGACAAAAGTGCTGACTATTACTGAGCTGTCAAAGCCAAAGGGCCCGCACCATAGCAATACTCGATGGATATTCTGGAATAACTGGTCTACATCTGTCAAATGGAGAAGGCAGAGATATGAGAGTATTGTATTCGCAATCGCTTGTGACATCTTTATAAATAGGTCACTAGGCGGCGGTTAGAACTTGAACAGTTTCCGTTGAGAAGTGGTATTAATCTAGACACACCTATTGTTTGCTTGCGAGAATTCATTAAGACTATATGCGTTACCTCTGTTTTTAGCACGTTTGCAGTGGTCTCGGTAAACGCCAGGATCCTGTCTATTGCCGATTGGAGGTGGATTTAGATAAATGCAACCTGAATTGCGATGTGGGGAAGATGATTGCAAAATATCTGCCGCGCATACGACAACTTACGAGCATCTCTCTTCTTGAAAATGGTGAATTTATTGCGGTTTTTCTTTCACGTATTCACCTAATTGTGTCACATTCACACGCCATCAATTTTGGGGTCACAAGTGATCCAAATTTACCATTACTGTGCTCATTTTGCACGCCCGCGCATGCATATCTGCTCGACGTTAATCTACAACATGGATGTGAATAGTTGAGGGGCATTAAGTGGCCAATTGAGAATGTGGGTTTCTGGAAACCGATTTGGAGAGGCGCCAAAGGCCAGCGGAGACGTCCTAATGCCTTAGGTGCCCTCAACGCTTCGGCGCGGTACTTGGGGAAATTTTCACAAAGTCGAGGAGGCACGGGTAACCAACTTGCCCGCACGCACAACCACACACACAATGCCGTTGGTATGCATGTTCTCAGGCTATTCGTTGCTTGCACAGCTTCGCCAGTGACGCAAGTAAATCGCAGGCGTTTGAGTTGGAATGCACCTGTGGGAGTGCCGAGTTAGGCACGTCTCAGCAATGCGATTACAACCTCCACCGATGTAATTTGGGTGCATTAAACAACCACAATCACATTAGTTCCCCGTGGCGGTTGCTACTTTTTTCTACCCCTATTTTCGTGACCTAAAACCGGCTGCCTTTATTGAGCATAGAAGAGATGAGCATGTGATGTTTTTTTTAGTAGTGGAGGATGTTTTTTTTAGTAGTGGAGGATGGGGACAGTCATAATTTTATGAACTCTCTTATTCAGTGTATGAACTTTTGGTCCTTTTCTGTTTGAGCGTCATTTGTTTGTCCTCAGCCTTTAAAGATGCCACTGTTCAAATTGTCAGATGCCTGCCTAGTTGCTGCAACCTGACTCAAATTGCCTTGGGCACTCGGAAGTCGCCGTCGTAAGCGTCGCTTTTACACTCATTTTCCCCTATTTGTACGCACTTCACTTGTGCCGCGATATTTGAGAAGTCGCCCGATCTGATTTTGAATTGAGCGCCCCAGGGAGCTTTGGCCTTCGCTCATGGCCGAGCATAATGTGATTTTGCCGAGAAGTGTTTGCATAACCACACCACGAGCATTTGTTTGTGCCTGAGAAAAATTGAGTTGGTGGGTTAACGCTGGTAAGAATACTACGCGGATCGCCAGGTCTTCCCCTCTTAAAGGGGAGAGATTTGCTACGTAATGGTGGCCCATTTGCATTTTATTCTACTTTCTTTGCCTAATCCTTCTACTTTCAGCCCCTCAGTCACCCTAACTGAGCTGGCACAAGTCCTCTCCACCCCTTCGTGTGTAAGTTTAGCGACGTCTTTATTTTCTCGTCCGCAAAGAATGGGACACTCTAAAAATTCCTGTCGTTTCTTTAAGTAGTTTATTTTAACGTTTCGCGTGGTAACCCCACAAGACGTATGCCTTAAATGGTGCCAACATTTAAGTGGCATTAAGGAAAGCGTAAAACACTCCTGTTAATGGAGTGGCAGACAAAAATGACAAGTTTAACTGTTTGCCCTCACATACACTGTGAGTGCGTTACACCTTACAAGTCTTATGTGAAGGCAGAAGTCTTGAGTAGACAGTGTCTAACATGTGAATACTTTCTCCTCTCCTTTGAAGTAGCAGGGTAGAGAGGTTTGCAAGGGTCGGCGAGAGACGCAACCGCCTTACCGTCTGCTATTTTGCCTGCCTACAGAGCGTGAAGAGGCTGGTGGTCGGGGTGTTGGGCGACAATGCGGAAATGTGCAGTTTCCTGGAGGTCATTCCAAGCCTTGGCGAGGGACTCACCTACCTGGACATCAGTTGTTACGGCCTCAGCGATGAAGAGTCTGCCTGCATCTTCCGCTTACTCCGCAGGGCTAGCTCTACAGTTCCCTTCACTCTAATTTTCAACATCAGTAACTTCACTGACGAGGTAAAATCTCATTTTATGGTGTTAAGTTGTTTTCAAATTCAATAGCGTGGCTTGCCAACTCAATCCACTTGCTTTTATGCTATCATCAGCGATGTTGGAGGATAACTTAGGTTCCAACTAAGGCTACCTTCATTTTACTGAATCACTAACGTCATTTTCAATTTCTTGTACCTTTCTACGATGCACACTTTGTGTAGTTTCTGAGTTGAGAAGCCAACTAATTGGGGATTTATATAAAACGATTCCACATCGAAATTTCACTTTGTCCTCACCATAGACGAAGAAGCACCTGATGCAATTGTTAAGCCACAAGTGGCCTTTACGCAAAATCTTCATTCCAAATCGACTTTTCATTGCTGAAAGTGGTCAAGCTACCATTGTCATGACTGAAGTAAGTGGTTGTATACATTTTGCCACTTTATTCCATGTTTTCCACATTTGTTTGCCTCCAAATCTAAGGGCGTCAAGACAATTTGTCACACTAGGAGGTTATGAAATCTCACCTCTTACCTCATCCTCTTAGCTATTTCTGTTCGAACGCGGCGATTCTACCCTATCTTTACTAATTTTCGCCTCGCTTCTTTATTTCCAGTCCGAAACCTCAAAGTCAATCACATTGCCTCGTACTAAACTTCCACTTGAGCTGGGAAAATTCCAGGACGCTCTTATAACTCCTTCGATGGATTTGTGTCGTGCTGAACTTGTAAGCTGCGCGACATGGTGCCGTTCTTTTACTTTACAAAATTGGTTTACTCATTAACCCTCCGATACTACTGACGTCCGCCGGGAGTAGTATCTTCAAACCAAAGCATACAGCTTCTCGGACACAATGTTGAATCCTTTAACTCATTTATTTCCCCTTTTGATCTAGCAAATCACTAGTAATTTAGCGCTCCTACATCGATTGTATAGCACATGGTCATTTTTGCATTTATTCTAAATCAAGAGCTCCTTGCACCAAAATGTGTACTGATTCTTCAAATTCCTCTTCCACCACACCCACCAACACCACCAGCATTGCCATCATCGGCATCATGTCATAACCGTTGCCTGGTTCTTGACTATTTCCCAGGAATTGAATCAGCTGGAACTTCAACTAAAAAAACGATTTCCTAGAAACAATGTTGAACAGATCGAGAACGTCTATCCCGATCTTAAGGGGGCCAGAATGAATCTACATGAATGCTCACAATTACCCTCGATGCATGTTGAACTCTTGGAGGCAGCTCTAAATGCCGAGAGGTGCAATCGTGCAGTCAATGGCACTTTGAAGAGTCTTGAAGACACACTCAAAGTATGATGACCATGCAGGTCTTTGTTGTTTCAATTTCTTTTCTTAACTTCACTCAAACATTTGGGCGTACATAATGCAGGAGTATAGAACCCACAACTGTTCCTTTTTCATCGTCTAGATCGTATGTCTCTGCTAATTTTTTTTGCTTTGTTGCCGTTCTAGAAGTCTCTTAATGCCTTCTGTGAAGAAAGTTGCCAGTGTTTGAAGGATATTATCCATTCCAAATTCAGGCAGTCCTACGTGTCAGTGAACAAATTCTCCCAAGAACTTTCGGAAAGTGCTGCGAACATTGCTTCTGAACTGCTTAATCAAAATGCCGAATCTATTCGGTCACTGGTAAGGACTTGTTGTCGGTGAATGGCAATGAAATTCTACCGCATCTCATACCTTCTCCTTTTTCCCCTTTCACCTTTAGTTTCTGCAAATGAATACGAGGATGGTAGAGAAGATGTTACTCGAAATAATGAATGGGCTTAAGGATGTGCTCAACACAAGTATTTGTCATTTCCCCGAAAGCATCGATTTGAAACCTGCCGATCCAATAAAGTCCTCAGGCAGTGAATATGTGAGTTTTTTTTGTATTTCCTTCCTGATACTTCACGTGAGGCTACTTGTCATTAGCATTGCCAGCGAAACTCAGTCTCAGGAAGAAGAAGAAGAAGAAGTTCCCAACACGTCTATGATGTCGTCAGTGCGTTGGGCTAGATAACTGTTCAAAGGGGGATGAAAGTTGAGAGTGGTCGATCGGATGTCCGGTGATATGCGCCCCGAGGGGGGGGGGGAGGAATCGGACTAACGTGATAAGCGGCTTTTGGAAAATAGAAGGACTTTTATGTACCACCGAAAAGTGGTTTCACTTCCCCATTTTCTCGGGAGATTTCGTCTGCCCAAAGGGAGTTCTGTGAGGCGGTCCCCTAATGCACCTCCTCTTTTCCTTCTCCTTCTTGTTCTTCTTCTGTTCTTGCTATCTGTCATTCTATTACTTGACTACCTTGAAGATGGCGCTTCGTTCCTGGTCCATTGCAAAAAATTACCACTCCACAGTCAATATGGAGTTCTTTTGTTTCGCAGTCTTATTTCAGGTAGTTTCGGGGCAAAAAAGGAATTTGCTGGTCAAGGGTAGACCCAATTCCTCAGTTAATGAAAGCAAGGCGGTACCCCTTGACTTGACTCCAACCACGTGTCATTCATTCAGATCTGCTTATACATGAATTACTCCCTCAAAAACCACCTTTCTGGTGAGAAAGTTCAGGCTACTCTTTCCCTTGAAGGAAGTGAAGTAGTCGGTAGTGAAGGACTGCTTTCATTGCTTACAAAATACTGCATCTTTTCTTTTTCAGGTATCTTTCAATTCGCTTCAAGTGCCGAAGATAGTTGGTTAGTGTTACATACTACTCCTGTCGTATGTTGTTGTGGAGCATAACGTGTTTGCCGTCTCTTTCTCTTAATTAGACCACCTTTTAAGTAGTGTGATTAGCAGGAGAGAATTAAATCAGACCGAACTCTTGCCGAGATTGCCTCGACACCGTGTCATTCATGCATGTTGACGTGTAGGCGGCTCTACCGTCTTCTGCAATTAAGCTCCATTTACAAATTTCAGGCGAAAATGGAAAACCTGGTGGTAAGATTACCTAATAACCACGCCACATGGCTCTTCTACTTGTATTTAACCATTTATTTCGTCTTATGACTTAACATATTTGAACACTAACCTGCGTCTACGACACCCTTTCCTCGACAATCCCCCCCCTGCCTTTCATCCCCCCCTCTCCGCCTCGACTGTAAATGGAAGCTTCGTTACCAACGCTGGTATAAAGAGTACATAAAAAACCCCCACTTTCATCCGCAGTAAGCGTACTTTTGTTGTCTTGTAGGTCATAGTTGTCAACAGAGAGTCTCTCTTCTCGCAGGTAGTTGTCAAATACAATTACACAGTCGAACTAAGTCACACATTGAGGACGATTTAAGATGTCCTTTTCAAAAAAACCCCTTAAATTGAAAGCAACCCTGTGAATAGTCCCTCCACATAACTCCTCCACCAGAATGTAACTACGCCTTTCCATCTTTGTTTTTGCATTTCCATCGTGTGTCCGATTACGTTATGTTGATAAAAAACTGTCACGGTGGTCAGGAAGTAATCTATTTTGATGACATTTGAACCCAAAAATGCCTTATTTAGTGCAACTGAACTGCATCTGAATGAAATGTTTGGCGGGTTCAGCCCTCGAATATGTCTCTCAACGCCTATTCCTTCCGCACTTTCTTCTTTACGTCTTCTTCCCCTCTGTCGGCTTGAAGACCCAGACGTAACGCTAAAGGGGGCCCATGCCAGTCCACTCCTTCCATCTGAACGCTTCCCGCTCACCGGGTCGCTTTCTCTTGATAGGATCCGTTGAGGGTTGCAATTCTATGCACATCCGTCCCCTTCTCCTAAACCCTCGTTAGACTTTCTTCTCTTCTCTTCCACCCACCTCAGTCCAAATTACTTTTAATGTGGCGCAATTGCCATAGTTTGTGTCTTTAAATCCCAAATGTCTAAATACCCGCGTTCTATTAATCACCGAAGTGTCTTCCTCTCTGATGAACAAAAAAGTGGCATTAAGCGTTGATGCTCTCCACTACTGCCCGAAGTCTTCACCACCGTGGTATCGTATTTTCCCTTGGTGTTTGTCTTCTTCGCGTTTTGAGCATCAAATAAACTACTAGTTCCGACCCTTTTCAGAAGGAAAAGTTGACTCCTTTTAAATTCGCTTTTTCACCATCTTCAGTAGATCCTTTTTAAGATATATTTTCAAGGTTAAGAAAGAAAACTTATGGAAGTGGCCTCAGAACGGTCACAGACACCTTTAATGGACACCTGCATTGATGGACACGCAAATCAGGTGATAATAACTCTGATGTCTTTCGATTCTATCGCTTCCTTTGTCTTTACAGAAAGTAACATGATGTACCGGCAAATCGAAACGCCACTCCCTCGTAGCAGTAAGCTCTGACTACCATTTCTCCGGCATTCTACATCTTTAGAAATGGATGTGGTTAGTGTACATGAGGAAGATAACTCATCCGTCTCTTCTTATCCCAGCTTCGCTCTCGAACAAACCACCCTCTATCTCCTCTCCGGACAAAGTTAACTCGGAGTACGGTTAGTCAAATTTTTCTTAGCTTCCTTTTCTAAAAAATGTCCCTTATCATTCTCTGATGGTAATTCTTATTGTCGAGTAGGGTTCTAACAATCGCGGGGGTACTTTATACCCTCGCGTTGTGCGCGAAGCAGCCCTTTTCCTTCAGACGAATTTTCACAAGTAGGTTTCGTGGAAGCAAAATAATATAAATAGAGATACGAAGAATGTTAGCACAGCTCAAATACGCGCACATTTTGCCATTGTGCGGGGGACTTGGACGGCTATGCGCATTTTTGCCGCCATCCGTTGCCATCTTGCTACACGGCATCCCTAAATTCACAATCTCAGCCTTCTTCAAGTTGATATTTCGGCCTAAGGGTTGTCGAAGTGGTGAATGTTAACACCTCGTTGAATTCTCCCCTCAGGTATAAAGCGGTGGCTCTATGAAATCGCAACAAATTTGAAATTATCCTCATAATGACCGTTATTAAAATTCATTCACCCGGCAGAACACTTCAATGCAATTTCTTTTTCACTTAAGTTAATTGGCGAAATCTCTCTCTCTATGCACTTTGTACAGCCAACTACCGTGATACAACCTGTTATTCTTCAGAGGTCTGCTGTACTAACTTGCACCATCTCTTCATGATTACAGATGAAGTTTCGAGTTCTTACCCCCTCCAGGCGGTCGTTATTCGACCCTCTCGCCAAAGAAAACACGAGGCTACAACAATTATCCACACCGACGTTAGCGAGGTTATCCACGGACCTGTAGACACCGCAGGCCTCTTCCGGACCTCCTATCCTCTGTCTGAAGGCGATAACGAAGAAATTGAGGGGTAAGGCGATTGCACGTAGGGGAAATTGCGTCATTTTGTGAAACGTCTTTTTCCTTAAAGACATTATCACAAGCGAATAAACACGTGCCCGTATCGGGTTCGTCCAACCAGTGCAGGTTTAGCTTGCAGACTGCGTTAATGCCTAACATGGGGAGGTGCTCTCACAATAACCCTTTGGCTATTAAGCCACGAAATCCAGAACTGTCTCTATTTTGCACATTTTCTGGGTAATAACAGTTTAATCTTCTTTATGAGTCGGTGTCCCCAACCCATACGATCTGCTTTGCATACGATGATTAATGCGGAGTCATTAAATCAAAAACCTTCAAACACACTGCAATAATGGTAAATTTATTCGTTGTATATTTATGGAAAAGGCTCACTAGTGTGCATTTTAGGGGCCGATCGCTCTTCTTTTGAAGGTTTGGCAGATTTGATGCCTACTTGGTTCCGCGTTACTAATGGATAAGCTTCCATCAGGAGGAAGGTGAAACCCATCACCACCTGAGGAAATCGCAATTGTGATTGAAATTGATTTCACTTTCCCCCACCGCAGGGATACAGATGACAGTTCTGATGGGTCGGGTCCGAAACAACCACCTCCTGGGGTACCTCTCCTGGGGAAAACTGTGTTCCCAGGGCTGCCGACTATTACTCGCGAGGTATTAAAAAAGCAGGAGGGCTGTTTGACCAGAGTGACCCCCGTCTCTCCTCCAAGTAAATTACAGTATGAAACTTTATTACCATTTTCCTCTATCCAAGGAATGCCAAGTAGTCATCTTTTTTGAAGGGGTGAAGATTATTTAGTGTTAAGTCTACTCAAAGAAAAAGGATCAGGTGATTTTTAGCACAGGTAACATGAGTACAATTTCATATGTTCAATGCAAAAAAAATTAAAGACGATAAAACTTGAGATTCACCAAACCAATGGCAAATAACGTTGATTTCGTTTTCTGCCCATGCGTTTCAAAAAGGCGCTACGTCGTCGAAAAATAAGGTAATAATGCTTTCATAATTCAAACTATTGAATCAAAGGAATCGGAAGAGAACAATTTCCTGTCAAGGTGTTATTTAACGTTGGATTGTAGGAAAACCACCAATTATCCGCTAATTGTGTGCTGCCTTTAAATTGAGTGGTATTCAACTCTTGTTAAGTTGCTATAATTTAGAAAAATCATTATTTCCTAACAGGAATTTTCAAATACCTTTCAAAACATTTTATATGGTGGCACAAACCGCCTTTGGAGGTTTGGCGAAGTCAATTGAGAAGCAGAGACACTTTCTTATTTCCTAAGACGACGAACTTTACCTTTTTCTCGGAATTCTATGAATATGAACATATACATGCTCTTTTAAGCCTCTCCCAAGTCGACAGACCTCAATGAAAGCGTCCGGAGTGTCGCTTTACTGAGAAATCGCTTTGAAAGTGGGGTACTTGCCCGAACACTTCAACCGATTCCAAGGCAGCTACCGCCTTCGAACAAGGAAACCGAAGACCGCCCTCTTCCCCCTCTGCCGGAACGAAAATAGGTAATTCGCTCTCTTTAAAACTCGTTAATACTAAGGCCGAATAAGGGAAATCCTTTCTAAAAAAGGCTTTCTTCCTTTCTCCAACAATGAGTGATTATGGCCAACGTACTTTTGCCAGTGAATTTCGATCCCGATTAGTCTTCATGTAGACGAGATTCTCTTTCATCAAGAGTTCCTATCCTCACTGAACCTAAGTAACTGCGCTCTGTAATTTTCGCTTAAGCAAACCCAATACTTTTGCCTTTTAAAAACTTGACCATGATTTTCCCCGTTTTAACGACGGTACTGACCATTACGTATCCGGCATTGAGTTACTTCCTGGATTCTACCGCACTTTCATTGGCACAAAGTTGCCCTCTAAACCTCCATGCTAATCTTGTCTTCATTGGGGCAGCGATGCCAAGATTTAGCGATATATCATGAGCGAGCATTACTTTACTCGCTATTTGCCCTTATCCATCTCTTCCTGTAAACTCTTTATTACTTCAAGTCCAGATAGTCGTTTACTACGCACTAACCAGTTTTTACACACATGGAAGAATCAAATTCGGGTGCTTCCTTAGGTTATGGCGGAAATCGATCATTTTTATACATGACCACAAGACTATATACGCGTCTTTTTCCTAGGAAACAAGGAATAACAGACCAAATTGCTTCCCCACCGGCTTCGGAGAAACTTTTCCATTCTTGTGCTTAATTTGATCAAATAAAGTCATTACGCTTTTTCATCTTAATGCACCTGATTCTTTTGTTCTTATCTTTTCATAGAAATAAGGAAAGACTAGCCCGAATTGCATTTTTCAAATAGCATACTATAAGGAATGAAATGTTAGTTTAATCAAAATAAAAATTCAAGCCGATATACGATAATGCGACCGTACGTATCAGTAGATTTCTCAAAAATGATAGCAGCGCTTGTGTAAATGTTGCCATCAATAAGATTGAAGGACTGAAGACTATTGTTATCGACAGGGTAAAAAAAATGGGAAGACTTGTTGTTTTTCGTCTCATCGGTCCACAATTGAAGAAGAACTGCCCCGGCGGAGAAACCGCCCTGGAACTGAATTTTGATGGCAGTAATTCTTAGGGGCTCTTTGAATTCAGCGCGAATCCACTGCGACGCACCAGAATCTGACTGCCAGCAAGTGTCCAGTCGTCCGTCAAAGAGGAACCATTTGCCGTAGAGTTGAGTGTTTTTATTTAAGACTGAACTGACCGTTAAACGAGAAATATATCCCGGCAAACTCATTGAACACCGGCGGGCAAACGGCTGCTGGAAGTAAAAATATTGATAAAATTTAAAAACCTCTCAACATTACAGATAATTTGTAATAGCAGGGTGCAAAAGTACATCGCTCGAAAAAAGAATAGGGCCCGTGAACCTCGTAGGCCTACGCAAAGTTGTCAAACACAAACTAAGAATACACCGGTAATGGACGTCCCTAAAAAAAATAGAGATCACGGAATCATCAGGAAGTTTGTGTAGAGGAGAAACCATATTTGGCACGACTAGGTGTCGATCAAGATGTAGGTCAGCATTTTGAAAGCTATAAATAAGTGGCGCCGGTGTATGAGTTCTTTTTTTTAATGAGTATATCATGGAAATAAATATTATGGACTTCATAAAAAAAATTATGTGGCCTAACAATGGTTTCTTCTTGCGAATCCAACATGATTTGATGTGTACGCAGGAATGAGGCAGCAGTAAACGTACATAATCCTCCATAGAGGGCTTCATAAAGTAGTCATCTCTAACGATTAAATCTCTAGCGAAAACTCTCTATCGCAGATATGCGTTGTAATGGATAGGTATAATCCCAAAAGGTGTGGAGGAACAAAAATAATAGGGAACCGGGCTATCATGCGCAAGAGGACAAGGTTGGAATTTTTGGAAATTGAAACAAAGTGACTTTTGATACAGATGATCGTGTTTTTTATCGTTAGACACTTAATAACATAATGTTCTAGCCTTAAGATTAATTTCTCATGTGTATTTCATCATACTTTAACTGCAACACATATCTAACAAAACATTTTCCAGGAGCGTCAGCAGCTAACCTAAGATTCATCGGTAAGTGCCCCTTTGAAAAATCGTTCCTTACGGAGAGCCTACGTCTTCCTCTGGCTCACTCTGCGGCCGCGTTTGACGACGTTTCGCTTGATTCACGCTGTAGGGTGCGCCCATGACGGTGTACTTTTAAATTCGTTCCATTAATTACAAAACCAGAATATTTAAAAATGCTCGTAATGGTTTAGTTTTAGCAGCCTGCTCAACGTTTTCCTAGTGCTCTTTTATTAGGGCGCTATTAAATTTTCTTAAAATTTTCCGTCTGTAAGTTACTTAGGTTTCAACACTACTTGCACCTATTTTAAATGGTTCTTCTTTTCCGTTAATTTCCCACTATATTTGAGAATTTGCTCATTTCCCGTCGGCCCGTTTGCTCACTCGCTCCCTTAATCTGTCTCCGATGTAACTCCCGTCACCTGTTTTGAGTTATGGCTGACGTACTTCGCCCTCGAACTGTATCGAGACGCGTTCTTGGAACATTTGGCGGTGTGTTTGTTCTTGTTACCTTATCTCAATTCAGCAGCGTAATATTTCTTCGTTTGGGTAAGTTCCTTGTTTACATGCTATCAAATAAGGTTTCCTGATTGGGCAAGCCGGGTTGATAACCACAATCTTGCAATTTTGTCTCGCTTACTTCATTCTACTCTTGACTATCTTCTCAATTTGCGCCATCAGCACTAATGGTGCTATCGAAGGCGGTGGAGTGTACTGTATTCCTTTTAATCTTCTCTTATTCCTCACATTTATACAACAATATGAGGTCTTCCTTAACTAAAGTTAGTCATGCTTAGTCGCGTGTTGGGTCCCGAATTTGGTGGCGCCGTCGGAGTTGCTTTTTATTTCTCTCAAGTCTTCTGTGCTGCTTTGTATATCGCTGCCTTTGTCGAAACCATTTGCGCGAATTGTGGACCAGGTGGTTAGTAAACTTTTGTGATCCATCACCTTTGGCTTGATTTTTTTTAATATTCGACTGGTTATTATTATATCTACATATTTGCTTTTTGTTTATAGGTATTCTTGTCAATGGTGGATTACCCAGCGTTACTTTCTGGTGGAAGTATCTTTATGCCACCATCGTTAATCTCATTTGCCTTTTGATTCTTTGCATAGGAAGCCGCATGTTCATGAGGACTAGTGTTTTTATGCTTATGGTGCGTTCTTAACTTTTCCATATTTTTCGGTTATTCGACATTATCTCCAATATATTCTTTTTTTGCGTTATTCGGGATATGAGCAAGGTTATACCGCCGAATTGCGTTTTTTTCACTTTGGTTATTTTCATCCTTTATTACTTATTTTAATGCTTGCCCTCTATTAATGTTCCCTTTGGGAAAAAAAGTTGAATTTGTATGTTAAGCAAACATTATTCCGAGGAATTTGCAAAACTGATTCTTCGCTATTGCTTGGTCAGATAATTGTAGAGTACTATATATTCCTTTACTTGATTAAGTTTTTGCTGCTTAGAAATATTCCACCTTACAAAAAAACAGTAGCATGAACTGCTTCGTTGTTATATTCGAGACTTCTTTCTTTTCTAAGTTTTCTCTCGAGCATTTATTTGCTAACATAACCCCGCTTTTCCTGTAAATATATTTATCTTCCACTTTGCACTTCCCGCGATATTCTATAAACTCTCCATCAGTTCCTAGTAATTAACTTATTTCTTCCCATCCATTTCTATCATATCGATTATACCTTGTTCTCACTTTCTTAATACTTCAAATCGTGAAATGTGTTATCCTCTTCTTTTCTGACTATGTTTAGCATCATATTTGCGCTAATTTTAGTAAACATTATGCTTCGTTTACAGCTCGTCTTTGGCGTGATAGTTTTCGTAGCATCTAGTTTCTTCCAAACACCTTTTGATGTGGCCGTGCCACGAGTTAATGGCTTAGTCTACAACCACAGCGATATCAATCAGACCACCGTAATGGTTCCTTTCACTGGCTTTAACTTAATCTCACTTCGAGAAAACCTCTTTTGTGAGTTGCCATTTCGTTATTTCTCCTCTTTTTTGTGTTCTTAATATACCTCAAACGGAGTCTCTCTGTGATATAGCTAACTACACAATAGACTATGAGAGTTGTAACCAAATGAACTTCGTTATTCTCTTTGCTGTCCTCTTTTCGGGTGTCACAGGTATTATGAATGGCGCCAACATGTCAGGTAGGTTATTTCGGACGTTTTCTTGTATGTTAATGTACGATTGCTTCCTTGTTCACTATTCATAGAGTGATTAAAGTTAGTTTGTGGGAAACTTATAATCCACTTCATAGAGCACGGGTTCGGGAATATTCCCATTTCTCTGTTTTTATTAGGAATCTTGTCTGAATTACTCAAGGGAACTTTAACTTACCTCGCCCATTTCCAGTGGTCAGTCCTGTCGACATTAAGCGTTGTTTCTACCGATCGCGCAATCTTGCTGTTGTTTTATGGTCTCATATTACATATTTGTAGGAAAACGAACTATAATTGTCTGGTCTGCCCCCCTTAGAATGCTCCTTTGAAAAGTTGGGGACATTTACTTCATAGCGAGAAGGAATAGATTGATGGGGATGATGTTGTTAAAATGCCTTCCTAACCGAAAGAACATCTTTGAAAGGAAATATGGAATGTCCCAGAGGTGTCTGAAAGTTGCCTTTTTCCCTAAATAATGTATTCATTACATTAATTATTTTTGTAATCCATCAGGCGAACTAAAGAAACCGTCGGTGTCCATCCCAAAGGGTACACTTGGAGCAGCTGGGACCACGTTGTGTGTTTACCTCGTTATGTCCATCTTGACAGCGGCCACATGTAGCAGGTAAGATACGTTGAATTCGTTCTTTTAACGCGGGCAAACTGAATTTTTTACGTTTACCGACCCATGTCGATTCAACGTAAATGTTACAGATGACTTTTGTGGTATGCAGGCGGTTTCTTGTAAGTTGAAGATGGCATTTTTAAACAGTGTTTCGGCGGTTACTTTTTATTCTTGTCTGGCAACCGGCCGTCTTTTTTAAGTTCAATTTAAACGTCTGTCGTATATGGACCTTTGGAACGTTCATTAGAGTAATTTCCTTTGGTCTTTGGCCCTTAAAAGACTCTCTCCGGAATGGACTGTTACTAAATTAAATAAAATGTTACTGAAATAATTGACTTAGACATATATTTAATTGACATTAACTTGAGGATGTTCATGTGACTAAAGACTTCTATCTGTCAGCATCTATTGCAAGAGTCATTGAGGAATTTTCCATTTCCGTGCCTTTCGCTTCCAAAATGTATTTTGTCCAAACTTGGGTCACGGATGGCTATACGATTCGCCTTGTTCTCGCCTTCGCGTATGCTTTTTTGATCGACGTGTTTTGTGGGAAGGGGACTGTGGTTGAAACAAGCGGTTTGAATACTATCAACATTTGGGGTCGTTTGCAACCATTAGACGTAAACACACACCCTTGAAGTCGGGCGACTTCAGCTGTAGATAGTTGTTTTGACACACTGATTATTTGCCGTCACTCTTCTTTTCGTTATTTACTTCATGAAACAATTCCAGACCACATTTTCTTGACAACTAATTTTTCTTATATGAAAATTCAATAAGTTAGGAAGTCCAAGTGTTCTGAGACAGCGTCTGTCCTTACACATTTCAAAATTTCCTCTTTAACTTGCAATTTGCTTCACAACACAGGAATAGAGAAGGATGTGTTATTGTCAGTATTGGCGAATTTCTGGGTCCCTGCATTTGTTTGTCGAAATCATCTTGTTTTAGCCTAATGTCCGTCATTTAAATCTCACCTTTTTCCTCTACTAGACGCCTTTTAGTTGATAACTATGCCTACATGCAGAGTATCTCCTTTTGGCCACCGCTAGCTACGGTGGGCGCACTTGCTGCCTCCTTATCCGCCGCTTTGGGTAACCTCATTGGCGGCTCACGGATCCTTGAAGCCTTGGCCTTGGACGAGATTTTTGGCAAGTTTATTCCAAAACTGAGATATCTATGCTTCCTTTTAACACCTGAGATTGCAATTGTCTTGATTAATGGGCTCGGAAACTACTTACAATCGCAGACTTATCACAAATTTAGGCATTTTAGATAACTACCCTAGACGAGTGTCATAACTCTCAGTGGTGTTGCGGCATGGTTGTGAGGCAAATCCTAAGTATAATCTTTTGATAAAACTTTGATAGTTGGATAACATTTTAAAGTAAACTTGTTTTTTATTGTCGAGTTTCTCCTATACAATTATAGTTTATGTCCGTTTGGAGATGATCTTAAACAGTCGTGGTAAAAATATGTCTTTAATGTATAATGCGACACAATGTGGATTTTGCTTATGCCCTTAATCATTATTTCCGACAAAGTTTGTCCTCCTTGTGGCTTCCGCTTCTCTTGTTGGTTATTTTACTCTCTTTACAAAGTAGCGGGATACTAACTAGGCGACTGTAAAGGCCGTATCGGCTACTTATGTCTTTAGTTAATAATTTAGGACGATAAGATACTGGATTAATAAGATTACTAACAGGCCTCATCATCAGCATGATGACCTCTTTGACATTTTATCGGTTTCTATTTTCACTTTCAGTTTTTATCGTAGAAATCTGACTTTCTTGATTGAAATCTTGAAGCTGCGAATGTTAATCTCATCTTCGTATATTTAAACGTACAGGCAGCGGAGGCCAAAGTCGGTTGACACGCAGATACGACCGTTGTTGATCTAAACATCAAGATATTTTTTGCTTGATTTTTTTAATTCTTGGTGATTTTTGTCTAGGCGTTAGCCTCAGTCCGATGAAATACACTACTGCTGGCGGAAACCCCCTTGTGTCTGTACTTTTCACCCATCTGGGTGTTCAAGTATGTTTCTTTGTATTTAACGTAGTATAAAAAGTTTTGTGCAAATTTTGTCCCTTCCACATCACGTCACTTTTATGCCCGTTTTCCTGTCAAAAATGTCTTCTACCATTGCCAAAAAGTTGAAACACCTTCCATTGGTAGCTTTTTTAATAGATCAACTGACTTCGTGTTCTCTCATATAACGTCTGTCAGGGGACTGTAGGAGGATTGAGAGGATTGTGGCCACGGACTGCGTAAGCTAAACCTCGTGTTTGCAACCTCCTTGTCATACACTAGGTTAAAGCAGTTTTCTACAATATGTTGATTACTCTCCGCAATGAATATTTGGGGCAAATGGCCGAGAAGACCCAATTTGCCTTGCTGAATTGAATAAATATTTGTCTTAGTAGGTCTAACAAAGTCAACTGTGCTGAACTTGAGAAATTTCTTCATTTGCGAGCCAGCCGAACGTATTCTTTGAATTAATCCCCATTGCAGACCATGGGGCCTTGCTCCTGGTGCCGTCTATTGTTTAAACCGCAGTGAATTTTGGATTTGTAAATCCTTGCCTCAGCACCATTTCATCCGGTGCAATTGCCATCCGCTTCCTGGAGTCCTGATTACTGGTTAAACTTATGGGGAAGGGTCAGGTTCTGAGATTTTTCAAAGTTTGATGACTGAGGGGCCGGCTTTGGATTATTCTATTTCGGAAAATAAAAATATCTTACTCTATCTGGTGTAGAAACACTTTTTGCAAGAAATTTTGCTTCATATCCTTTTACCAATTCGTATAAAACAAATTAAATTTGGATAATCTGAGATTTTTTCCCATGAAGACTGTCTTATCTGTGAAACGGTGTCTTTCTTCAAGAACGGTTGGTCTACATTCCATTAGACCACTGCTATTCTCTTCTACGAAAGCATCGAACCTACAAATAGAGTCCAGTCGCGTGGGGATACTGCTTGCATTAAGTAGAATTTATCACTACTTCCAGTTATCGCCACAGGTCCTTGACTCGGCTCAGGGCCGGTGAGAAATAAGGCCTTATTAACTGCATTGATGTAGGCACGTAATTGCTGTATTTCTGAAGAATGTCTTCCAGCTTAGTGCTCCATGAAAAAGATTTCCCCTGTCAATTGTCTCAGGGTGGAGGTTCCAGTTGCCAGTTTGCTTGTAGCTCGTACCAAAACTTATTAGTTGCAAAATTTTTGCACCAAGGAAAGGTTGTTAATTTTGCCAAATTTCCTTTAAAACGTTCCCATTTTGGCAGCGAAGTGGGGGTGAGGCCCAGTCATCTAAGCGTCAACATGCTCTATTTACTTCGTGTTTACAGCTTGTCTTCTTCATCGGCAACATGAACGCAATCGCTCCGGTTGTGTCAATTTTTTTTCTCATCGCCTATGCTTCAGTTAATCTCGCCTGTGCCCTGTTGGACATTGCATCCGCCTCGAATTTCAGGTACACTACTTCTACTCCCAAGTTAGTATTTTCACCTCGGTGCCTCTCTTTAGTCTAATTAAATCTTTTACAAAGAAACTTGCCGGTTTTACACTGGTCATTTGACCTAAAATTGTATCAGGATATTTTTTTCCCCACGTGTTCTCGCCCTCGTAGTAAAATTCGGTGGCTATCACTCAAAACTCAGGATGTTTTAGTAAACTTGTTGGCAGTTTGTGAGGCAGTTTGGTGTAATCGCTAATTATTAACACTCCTTCCAAAAGGAAATTTTCTCCATTTAGCGCCTGATTTTACTGTATTTTGAAGTACTTTTGCATCAAACTTAGCCAATATTGTCTTTCAAATTGTACAATTTCAATCTTACCAAAATTATGTCTAATTGCACATTTCCCCTTTGAGCGCTCTTCTTTGCACCAATTGCAGTTGTTCCGGCCTCAGAGGGGTCACTGTCGTTGGCCAAAGTCAGTGTGAAAAATAGTCTTCTCTTACTTTTCTTTGACTAGTTTATCTAATCACTTTTAGTGTCAAATCAACTAATCTTCTGGCTTATCTGAGACATTTTTTTGGTTTACTTCTCTTCTTTCCGACTGATCTTTCCTACGTTCTTGTCCAAATAACCGCATTCCTTGTTTTCAGCCTCCGTTATCCATACCTCAATATTTTTGATAATGAATTTCCATAGAAGGAAAAAATTTTAGCATAATTGTGTACTTTACCCTAATTTTTTAACCATACTCATTTCAATAGCACAACTCTATAACTCATTGACTAACGGGTGCCGTTGCTATGGCTTGAGAAAAATCCTTTGCTAAAGAGCGTAACTTTTTACTGTTTGTGATCTCTCTGTGCTTTACTTGAGAGCCGAGACTGATTAACCTTTTTTGTGAATCGAAATCATGTTGCCTGAGAGAGACCAGCAATCACAGTCCCCTATCAGTGACGTGTAAAGTAGAAATCTCGGTGTGGTTAATATTGCCGCCTTTGTTGCTTCCCGTTAGTTCTGAAGTGATCCTTTTGCGTAGCTAAAGTGGACGCTTATCGAATGCTTTAAAAATATTACTTCGCTATCAGTCCGATTCTATTCCCCCTCTTTAAGTGCCTCATTAACGGCATTTTCGATATTAGACTCTGGGCATTTTGGATAATAACTTATGTTTTGGTTTTTTACACCCTTTTTGTCAAGGCAAGTGGAATATATTGCCTGAATTTAACACTTGCTAGTCTCTCTACTGAATTCCATTTAAGTAGCTATGCTACTATGCTTGCCACTTTTAGACCCACATTTAAGTCATTCCACTGGATGACGGCATTGTTAGGAATGCTCGGCTGCTTGACGATGTGCATTCTAATTCATACCTTCTACACCCTTGGAGCAATCGTCGTTCTTGCCGTTCTTGTCTTCTGTCTACACCGTCGTCACATGACCGTCTCCTGGGGTGATATTGGCCAGGCCTTGATCTTCCATCAGGTTTGTGTAATTATAAGTCCTTTTAAATTCCTTTATTTAAGGCGACTTAATGCGTCTATTTACCTTACTGCCGCACGGTACGAAAATAAGGCAGTCTAGTCTAAAACTTTTGGTATTTTTCTTAACTGCAACTTCTACCATCCAATTGTATGCGGCAGCACTTTCATTGCTTTTGAAAGCGTACACTGCAAGTGAAAGCAGGATGCAGTAATCACTACCGGCCATTGAGAATGATATGATGCGGTTGATATAACTTAGGCAAAACCCTTCCGCGTATATGTTCCAGTCCCAAATCTCGCGTCTTTCGTTAAGAATTATTCCGAGATACTGTATTAATAACCGGACTGGACTCTGAAGATGATGTGTCTGGAACTATGATCTTATTTGCGTATCTGAAATCAGATAAAATCGCAACTCCATATCTGGCTTTGTGAACTCGATTTCATCAAGTAGGCGGTGACATGTTTTATCTTCATAATGTGACGTGAGTACTTCGAGGTGGTCTCCGTGTTTGTGAGTCACTGTCAATAACTTGGCTTTTACTTAGGGCTACGGCAAACTGTTTTTGCATTATGGTTTGCTTTATTTCGTTAGTTTAATTATACGATTTGTGTGGTAGTTGCGTTTTCTTATCGGTCGGGCGCTTTGTATCGCCTCGATAAGCGCATGTTAATGGCGCAAAAGCTCTAAAACGGACGTATTGAAATCTGGAAAATGATATGATCAACTGGAACTACTCTCCTGTAATCAAGATTGTGACCATTGATGAGCCTAAGGCGTTTCCGGTGAAAACTAATTTTAAATCTAGGATCGCGCCTACCTTGCGTCAAACTTAGGTTCTTTGGGGAAATTAGCGATATTACATAAACGATATTTGCCGGGATCCATGATATTACCGGACGTCTTTTTTATATTTACTATACAGAATACACCTGATACCAAAATTGTCTTATCGCATCCTGCGCAGTGAATCCTATTTCCCATGTTGACGTGCCTAGGAAGAGTCCTTTCCCCCTATTTAGCAACATCATATGAGTCCGGAGATTCCGGAGGTGACATTAATAGGCCATGCGTTAGTTTCATTAGGTTAACTCCACTGTCGGCTAGTCGTTATGTTTTTGTTACCTTTCTTCTCAATTTCCCTCAAAAGATCCGTATGTTGTCACTTTTTTGAAGGAGTCTAAGACCACATGTATGGATGAGTCCTCCGTTCTACTTTTGGTTTCTCCATTCCTGATGCTTCCTTACTTAAAAATGTTTCAATCATCATTTAATTTTCCTTCATGAGGGTCAAAACTCAGTCTCTCGCTCTCTCTTATCAGGTATGTATTTGTACGTTATATCCCCGTGTAAGGCTATGATTATAATTTGTTGTTTAAATTGTTCATCCTCTGTGCTTATTCTGTAGTTTTTATCACGACCGTCGTATGAGTTAGACCCCTTTTGACTTAAATGTCAGTTTAGTGATCCTTAACTTCTCTTGTTTCTTCGTCGACCCCATGTTTGCTTCTGGTTTGACCATTAGACAACAAGATCCACTTGACATAAGTCAATTGGTACTTCTAAAGTTTTATGCAGTAGTCTGTATCCATTCGCACTTTATGCTTGGCGACCCTGTCGTGATTCTTTGGTGCTTTCGACATGCATCCACTTAATTAATTGGTCGCAATTTTAATTTTCCATTTTCTCTTGTTTTATTCCACAACTGTTTGGGAGAATGTACTCCCTTCAGGCGACAAGGGGGTGTACCATTTGTGAAATGGAGAGGGGTTAATCTCTTATCTTTATTTACAATTTTTGCCTTTCACGTTCCAAATGCCTCTTAAATACTAAAGTGACTTTATTGAGCCTTAGTACCAACTTTTGCAGTTTGAATTAACACTGGACATTTGTCTTTTGGCATTCTTTGGTCTCTAATTTGCGATTACCCCGGGATAGAAGTAAATAGATAGCGGATGGACAGCCTTTGTTGAAATTTTAGCTTGCTGATGATAAGGCTGATGTTTGATGAATTGTTTTTAACTTATAGAATTTACTTGTTAAAATTGTCTCGATGTCTAGTAATTGGTTTTCGTGGTTCATACTTTTTTCGCTATTCTTGCAACTCCCATCCTTCTGGGACATTTCGTGCCCTTAATGATGTCAAATTATTAAATTAAATTTAACTTTAATTCCATGCTCAAAATTTGTCAACTGCCACTCTTCATTCACCGCAGGTACGCAAGTATCTTCTTATGTTGGACGCCTCAAAGGATCACGTGAAGTACTGGCGTCCACAGATACTCCTCTTCCTCGCCAATCCACGTTCTGCAGCAGTGCTGGTCCAATTTGTTAACTCCGTCAAGAAGGGCGGCCTCTATGTCCTTGGACACGTGGTGGCCCCTGCTCGCCCCAACAATTATGAAGTGGACGATAGTGTCGAGAATCAAGATGATATTTGCTGTATCGCTCACAGGTTCGTTCGGGCATTCATTGTATCCTCACCAAATGTTGCTGCATCGGCTAGCCGGTCATCACACTTATTTTAATCCCCAAATTTCCCAAGTAAATTATAATTTCCCCTAATTTCATGCGTCAGCTAGCTGGTGAACAAACTAAGATTTAATTCAATTTATATGACGAAATTAATGACGAAATAATTTTGACCCGTTTTTAAGGCATAGTGTTTCTTTTTAACAAAATTTTATTCGGATTTATCTTTCTGCGCTTAGATTAATTCTTGTTTTCCCACTAGAAAAAGATAAGCATCCGTAAAGCATGGGTGACAAGAAGCGAGAAATTAAATTCGTTTTATGTCTGAAACAATTTGTTTGGGAAAAATGGCCAACGGAATCTTAAAAGACTACGCCCTCACCTGCGGTGGGGTGGAAGTTGTGGCTAATTGCTCGGCGTGGTAGATGGTTAGTTCGTCTTAGGCACTTGTATTTCCCTTCACTGCAAGCTTTATTTTTGCTACTTTTTGCTGCGCAACTGCTTTGTCTATCTCTTCCGTTCACCTCGACTATTTACTCAAAATTTCCCCCCCGAGGTATTCATTTTCCATGAAGTATGTGCCATAGTAAGCAGGCAATGCAACAAGCCTTATTCACTTTTCAATTCTTCAACTGTGTCGTTTGCATGAATTTATCAGTCTTTTGGACATAGTTCCAAGGAATGTTTAGTTAATCATAAATTGATGTTACTCTTACTGTTGTAAATCTCCCAGGTTTGCTTAACTTGGATGCCTCTCTCATTTCGATCCTCGTCTTATTTCGAACGAGGAAGTTTGGTTGAGGTTGGCTACAATTGCGCTCCCAAGAGCATGTCACCAAGCTTAAATGAGAGGCTGTCTTCATCACTTGGTATTGCTGTAACCCTTTACTATTATCCAGTCCTTCCTGCTCTCATAATTGCTCCCTTCAAATTTTAATAAGCACACTATACCAATGGTTTCCTTTGTTCATGTTACTCTTAATTCTTGTAATTCTCCCGGATTATCTCCATGTTGCAGTTAATATTTCCCCGGCTTTAATCTCTTTCCCTTATTTACACCTCATTCTTTTACAACTTTACGTTTATTTGTGGTAACTAGTAAGGCGAACTTCTTCATGCCCTTATTTCTATTAGCACGAAATGGGTATGTAAGTGACTGTTATGTGGCCTTTCGTCGAGTAACCCATGGCCATATCGAAATATGGCAGTCCGATGTATTCTGAGAAGCATTAAGTTGTCTCGGCGATCAGTTATCATAGCGATGGGGGTGATGGGTGAGGAGCGGTTAGCGGAGCTTGTAATTGACTGTGCTTGAACCTATCGTGCTCCTGCTTCCTGTTTGGACAGTTGCCTCCCCCTCCATTTCAGCGTTAACTTTCGTTTTGTGGTGAAGGTAATTTGGAAAATTAAACGGAAAAGACATCTTTTATCCTTACAGCCGGAGGTGGTTGTGGTTGACGAAGTCAACTACAATAGTTGGCACACTCTCACGTTGACTTTTGAGTATCGAAATCGTGGTAGAGTGCGCATTTTTACCAGGACTATGATCAAAGGGACCGTTGAAAAATATTTAGAAGTGGTCTCCAAAAAAGCCAAGAGTCTGGAAGGCTAAAACAGATGTTAAGTCAAGCATTATTGATATTTATTATTATAATTATGATTATTGTCATAGATATTAATGAACCACACCACTTTTCTCCATGATGTCTTTGAAAGCATCAAAGCTGGCTTTCCGCTTTGCCGATTTGTTAGTTGTGTCCTGTGTTAATTTCTCTTCCTTGGATGAAGTATGGCATTTTTGGTTCCAGATATGTTGAGTAAGTAAATAAATCAGAGTACATCTCAAAATTCGCCACAATTTTAATGGGATGAACTACCTATACAAAATTTAAAACCGTGGAGATCCTCTGGGAATAGTAAATCTTTCCATTATCAAAGATCCCCATTACTAGGCTTCATTGTCGGTGAATTGCACCTGATTATCAAAAAACAGTGATTTGAATTTAACTCCACTAGTCTTAGTGTGACTCTTATTTGTTTCACTTTTTTGGCTTTCAATGCTATGCAAATTATTTTCTATCGTGTTGTAAGGGATTCCAAACGGCCCATTGTATTTGAACGCCGATACTCCTGATTTTCGAGTAGTTTTGACAATGTGCCAACTTTTTCCACATCACATATGAGAACGAGGCCCCAATTTAAGTGGTACTTCGAGGAGGGAAAAAGGTGCATTTCTTAATTTTGTGTGTCGGTTAGTTTATCATAGCAGAGTACTTTGAGATGTGCTAACTCAGAAGTTGATTCGATCTTGACTAACTTTCATCTCTTAGGAGTGGTAGTCTTTGCATTGTTATTTTTTACCAAGCCTTTTCGGTGTTTTTGAACGCTTGTTTTACAGCATGTATTACGAAACGCGTAGTCCAATACGCCTAAGCATTTCCCAACAATTTTTTGAAGTGATTTCCTTGATTTTCAGGGCTACTAACCGGCATGTCAGCTTAATTGACTGTCGAAATAACTAGTAGATCGGCGCCAAGTGAAACATATTTTATACGAAGCAGAGATTAATAGTTATTTGTTGAATTTTTTGCCATATGCCAAAATCGGTGGCTGCTTATCGTGACACTTGTGAAAATCACAGAAATGGCAAAACCGACAACCGCGGAGGACAATGTTGATGATTTAATTTAATAAACTACCATTCTACTTTGCCTACCTTTTAGCCTCCTAACTGTCTCCCATCTCCCTCCTTTAAATATAATTCATTAGTCGGTTGTGTAAAAACCAGAGGGGGTAAATATGCGATGTCTCAGGCCAAAAAGGTCTAGTTTCTCTGCCATATTGCGCTCTTAATTAGTGGAATAAAACCAATTTAATGAATACCCTCATCTCTGCAATCGTACTACATGTGTCGAGTCTTTTTATAGGAATTTGGACAACTACTCACGCTATCTTAAAGTAAAGGCTTTCGTTGAAGTTACCCAAGCTGGCAGCAATTTTCGGGAGGCTTTCCTCCACCTTGTTCGTCTCTCCGGTCTGGGGGCCATGCGACCTAACACCGTTTGCCTTGGCTTCTACGATGACGCCGAACCGGCGGTGAGTGGCTTTCCTTCCTTCATGTGCCTCGTAATGGCCTACTGTCCCTACTCCATAAAGCAGGCTGTTTCTCTCCGCCCTCACTAAACACAGTTTTTGGTCTTTCAACCTTACCCTAATTCATTGAATCCATTTTTTGTTCCACTATTATTTATGTTTAGAAACAAGTCTCTATTGTTCTGTTCTTCATTTCCCAATTACGCTGGTTTAGAATTTCCGTTCCCCAGAGTTCACGTATGCTTACTTTTGAAATTGTTTATCGTCTTTTGCATTCCATTAAAACAACGGAATGAGAGTAGTGCTGAAGTTTGAAAACCGGGGTAGAGGAAGCGTTTCATTTCCCATAGAGGTGATCTGCCTTAATTGTCCATTTGATTTATCGTGTCATTTCTGGCTAATTCACCACTTTTCTGGTGTTTACCATCCACCCCGTAGAAGTCTCAAAAGATCATTTATGCATGTTCTCTCCCGTTTTCATTAATTTGTGTATCCTCAATTACGTCTTACCCCATCACAAGAGGCAGTTAGTCGCTGTTACCTTGTAAAAGATTTGATTTTTCTCCCTCCCTATTACCAGTAGCATGGACGCAGATAGAAGTTATTGGTAGAATTCACTTTATTCATATCACCTCTTCCCTTGCCATATTCCCGGAATTAGTTGTCGGTTTCAGTCTCTGACAAAACCGTACTTGTGCTAGCTCCGCTTCTGGCAAATCATTTTTCTCAGTGTGGATTAAAGGCGCTGGAAATCGCATTGTGCACGGAGGAAATATACGAGGAGATCGGTTAATCAGATCACTGCATGATGGGTGGGTGGATTAATCTGCTCTGAGCCATGCTTTTAAACTCTCCTTAGGATACGTTCGAGAAGATACGTTTCAGGCTGCAGTCAAAATCCCACAGGGGACTGTTTCGGAAATCTCGGCCCCCTCCGAGTTCAACGACCGATGAGATGAATCTCGTGCCTGTTGAAGATTCTGATTCGATACTGAATATTTGTGAGTTGACGGATGTTTCATCTACCCACTCCATTTATGCACCTGCGTTTAATATTTCTTTTTAACTCCAATTATCACTATTGCGGATTTCGCTTTTTGTTTACACCTACAAACATTACTTTGCCGACCGCATAAAAGACGATGGTGAGAGCCTGGTTTCGGCTAGCATTTTCCGTGTGTGTACACACACCCTGATGGGAATGCAATTTCAAGAGTTAATGTTCGTAGATTCTTTTACTGTCCAAACTTTTGACCTGCTACCCGAATACGCGTCTTTACACGACAAAATTCGGGTGATGGTTTGTTCACTTGCTTAGATTTTTAATGGCTTGTGGAATCGGTTGAAAATATTATTTTAACGTCATGAATGGAGTAAGTACAGAAGGTGCTAGTTACCCAACATCACTTTGTTCATTCTTTAAGTCTCTTCAAATCCTTAATTGTGTGGAGTCTTATTTGAACTGATTGTTTAAAATGTTCGTTCTCTCACTATCCCCAACCATAAATCATTGGTAACTTACTGGTCATCACTCCTCTATGTGATCTTTTCTCACCTCTTATCATGTGTCTAATTCTTGTGGTACTAAATGGAATGAGCCCTAGAACCTGAATTTGGCCGCCACTTTTTCCGTGCCTCATTAGTTCTCGCCAGGTAGCCACGAGGGTTCAACTTTCTTTGCGCTCTCTGCTGTAGTAGTGGAAGTGCCCTCAAAACAATTCGAAAGCCAATGACTTCTCAAAATACGATGCACTCTTATCTCTTCACCAAATAAAACCCCAAGTTAATCGGTGGATGTTATGCCATTAAGGTGGAGGCGCTCACTGTCCTTTTAATTAAATATTAAGATGAAATAAATTTGTAATTCGGCTTGGAGTTCCTGTGGCAAGTTTCCAAATCTCAGTCATTTTCGATGTCGTTACTCGATTTTACGCTCTCCTGTTAAATTAGTGAATGCTTGATAAGCAGGCGGTGTGACGATGTGATCTCGTGACCTTCAACAAATCATGCTTGTGTTAAGGCATCACCCAACTCTCTCCCCCTTATTCAGGCCACCCAACTTTCGTCTTGATGGTACTCTCAAACTTGGCAATTCGGTAAACCCTTGCTTTTAGTCTTGAACGGTTCACAAAATCGGCTATTTTAGGGGAATATAATGTAGGCCTCTGCGATTTTACTTCTTGACAATAGACTTTATGAGTCTTAATCTATCATAGGCTTTTTAAATAACTTATTAGACGCAGTTTGGAGTTCTCAAAGGGAACCACTTAGTATCGTACTCTTGCACTGTTGCTTTACTTTATTTTTAACTAGGTGTTATATCTATATTTCCGTGAATCGTTTGATCAACCCATCCCACTACCATGGCACTGAACTACGCATTTTGACTAAATTATAAATGTTAAGAGTGCATTGGCTGATCGAAAAAGTCATCCAAGTAGATGACTAGTAAGTTTCACGTTAGTTGCAGCTTCCTGAACGTAATACGAGGGGAAATCTCGAGACTTTTTGCTACAGTTTTTTGTCTAATTTTGGAGATTCACCAGCGATGGTACACTCTTTCACAATTATATCTTTTGGAAGTAAAATTCTACTCTTTCAGAAGCAGAAAACCTTTTAAAATCCAATGAATTGTGTGAAAACGGTAGCGAAGTAATTTTATTTAAGCACCTGTGCGAAGTTGAGTTAAAATTTATGGGCTCTTAGACTTATTCCTAACAAAAATGTACACATTCTCGCGTTTTCGGTGTAACGGCACGTAAAGTCGCAACGAAATTTATTTAAACAGTTACACTTGCATGCTGTAAAAGTTGGAATTTATAAATTAACATTAAGCTGTCTCCTGTCTTGTCACAAAGATTATTTTTTGTTGTGAGTTTATAGCCCTGACATCCAAACAATGCGTTTGTGACAGACGAAGTAGGATATAGGCAAAGCAACCCTGGACACGATTCCATCGGAGCATTTCAACTCTCTTCCTCTTCTTGAATTCACGAAATGACATTGCAATTTTGGAGATGAGGAAAACTAGGTTGGAGTGCATCTGAGGCCATATGCGTCAGGCGTCTATAAACCTCTTGAAAGGTGAAGAAGTTCCACTGGGTGCATGTTGTATCTCATGTGCGAGTTCGAAGTTTATTACCACCTTTCTCAAAACTTTCTTCTTGTTTGTGTGCGACGATTAGGCTTATGGTAGAAAGAATCGGTTACATTTTAAATACTCGATTAATTTGTCGCTTTTCATACTCTTCATTGAGTCGTTTGAGTGGTTTTGATCTAGAACTCCGAGGAAGCCTGATAGCAAGCGAAGTGAAATGCAATTTCGGCGACTTGGACTGTTCCACATTGACCGCTCCACTACCTCCTAACTAAATTTGTCGGGAAAATTCTTTACTTAAAGAAAAATATCCTAATTCTAATAGTTCCAACTTTAGGTTTTGGGTAAATTTACCAAACAAAACCTGTCTGATCTTCTTAAAAGTAAATGCCCCTGCGACTTCTATGGAGTTTATCTAAGCGCAAATACGATATCAGGCTTAAATTTTTTGTCTTGAGTTTCTTTAAATGATACTGTCCACCTTTGAAGGGCTTTCCTGCTCTACATTCCTTAAATTATTCCGGACTTGGGGGACGATGCCCCGTGCAGAACTTGTTTCTATGTGATTTATCAAAACTTGTTGTTTGTGTTGTAAATGCCCGAACCTGCGTCACTATTGCGCCCTGGGTTCTGGCCAAGGGGACGGAAGAAGGAGGAGTCATCTTTGCCATCGTTTTTTCAATCAGCTACGCTAATAAATGTTTCTGCAACCCTTTAGATGATGACGAATTCTCTAGATTACTGCCCCAGCCACGATACTCCTACGTACCTCCACAACAGAGTTCCCCCGATTCTATTCCGCAGAGGCGTCTCTCTCCGCTGGAATATATCAAGTTGTTGCAGGATTTGGTCACAATGAAGGTTTTATTTTAATCATTTTTATTTTTAACTTAGACAATTCTACTAGCCTAGCCGTATTACTTTTTTGCTTTTATAACTACGCCATTTTGAACGGCCGAAAGTGTTCAAGTTGTTCATTGCTTCTATCCCAAACCATAACCTTCGATCCAACAGTTTGAACGATACTTTATAGGTGTTTCCCGTAATATCATCACTTACTGTCAAACGCAAATTTTCTTCATTCATAATCATTTTGACTTTTGCTAGCATCTCTCTTTTATTAGACTCCTCAAACCCGGCCTTGTCAATCAGTATTCACTACGTCTTTTTTATGACATTTCACAGGTTGTCTTGAAAACTTCTACCTCAACTCTTTCTCAAATGACACATTCACTTGTGCGGCGACAGGGATTTTAATAATTTCATTTTACTTTTCTTATATTGTTTGCTTTAAATTCCTCTACGTGGAAGCCCATGCCTATCTTCTACACTTTAATGCCCACCTCTTTGTTGTCCAGCTGTATGTCCCCCCCCCCCTAGTCTTATACTTATGCACATTTAATAGTTAAGTTTTTGCAAGTGTTTCCAACACACTGTCCCTCTGGGAAAAAAAATATATTGTGCTGTTAGGTAAAATGCCTCGAGATATTACGGTACTACACTTTGAAAGTGTCTTCAATTTCAACCATGATGAGCTAAAACCGTAATGAGTATTTCCGCACAACTGAAGTTTTCATGGTCGAGAGCATGGGAATTGAGGTCTTCCAGACGTTTAAGTTGCACCATCAAATAACCATTTTACCCTTACGTGGTCGTATCCGCGGGTTTTACAGAGGTACGCTTTTTGCTTGAAGCCCATCACGTCCTCAATCCAGTTGTGTGCATTGAAACGAACATTTTCAGTCCATTTGGATGTATATGATACTGGCTAGCATTGAACGCACCTGACTGCATTCCACTATCCCCCTCCCCCGCTGCAAGCCCAGTCAGGCACATCCACCCGAGGATGTTATTTCATCTTTTTTTCGTTTCATTGTCTCCTCACCGCTTTCATATGGCCATTTTTCTATTAAATATTCGTCTCACGAGGACACAGTTAATTCCTTTCAAAGGAACCCATTGACTATCGCGTTGCATTATTTCTTAAAGGTGTATTTTTTACAATTCTAAAAGAGGCTGATGAAATTATTGCATCATTTTAGCCATGTTATGGGAACCGTTCGAGGTATGTCACCTCTACTCTCTTCTTTCACTTATCCACCTTCCACGATTTATAACTTTGATACTTTACGTTTCTTTGTTCGTTTGCCAAAGGAGTTTACTTTCCCCCTATTTTACGACTGTATTTGATGCGGTGTTCCTTTGAGTCTCATTTAAACTATTCAATGTACCAAGTGTATGTACTCAGATGGGAAAATGAATAACTTGAGCGATCTTTACCTTAAACGCCCCCGACCGAAATGTCGCATGTGCCTCGTCATTGAGTGCTTCAATTAGAGTCTTAAATTTGAGCGCTTTTGTTATTTCAAATTTATGGTACACCGATAACTTTTTTTTTTAGAGGTATTGTTAATATTTGGTCAAAAAAATGTTTTTTTTTCAAGAACCTTTTCACTCCTTTGCTGGCAATACTGTTTTACAGAGCGGTATCTTTATTGATGTAACAAACGGGACTTGCTTTTTTGGGGTGGGGGACGACGATGGCTTTCCTGCCAACATGATAGTGATCCTCCGAACTCAACCTCTTATCAAGTCTAGGTTTTCCTTTTCACTTTTTCGATGTTGAGAATCTATTATGTACTGAGACGGGCCTCCCACTTCCTCGCTCTGATCACTTTCTTCACCTTGTCTTTTCCCTTTCACTGCCTCGCCGTCATCACTGCCTCAACTGTTTACTTTAAGTCTGCGAGTTATTTGAATCATAAAAATATCTGCAATGTGGTAAGCAGCGCGTTTTGCTGTTGCATAGAGCAAAGTAATTTGGTGGAATATTTGGTCATAGAGATGCATTACGCTTGTTAGCATCGTCGCACACGCCTTTCTCGACTCGCGTCCTTCGCATGTGTCCCCTCTTTCAGCTTAAGCTAACTGACTGCAACAGCGCGCGCAGCATTTGCTGATTTCCCCGGGAAGAGGAGCATTCCACACTCTTTTTGGCAGTATTTAGACTGTATAGCTTGGGTTAGCACAACGTCTGCATGCTGTGATTAGTCCTTTCGAAGTGTGATTTTGTATTTTACGCTCCACTTTATTGCCCTCCCCGTGCATTATCGACACCATCATTTGGATTTAGACATCTTTGAGGGAACTTCGAGCCCATGTTCCGGACTGAATGTAGACGGGTAGTTAAAATGGGATTATTTTTTTCCGCTTAACTCTGTTGTTGGTTGTCATTTGACTTGCCTGGAGGCGTTGTTGGCGAACGAAGGCCCGACGCATGTCCCCGGTTGGATTAGGCGAGGAGACGAGGGAGGGCGAGAAACTGTGTTTTAAGACCTGTGATTGGTCAAGTTACAAGCGGTGGAATAATGCCCTTTGATGATGAGGTTTAACAACCATCTGTCGGCACCTCAGCGAGGAGTTTGCACACCACTCCCATTTCCGGGGAGCCTTGTTTGTCTAACTCCCTAACTTGCCATCAAATTTTTATGTTACCAAAGATAAACTCGGCGACCTCATGGACTCCTTGCATTCACTAGCTAGCGTTTCAAGGCTTTTTTCTCATATTGCACGTGTATTTCAGTCAAATAACTTTCTCCTCTGTAGTCAATTCCAATGCTTCATGCATGCAACATTCACATACATCTGTAATAAATTCAATTCAAGAACCGCTTTATATCTACTGTAGTCGCTTGCGTTATTCTCACTTTTCTTTGCATTGAGTTGCCTTCACGTACGCATCACCCCCGATTGCTGAACAAGGCTTGACCGTGACCTTTGATAAAGCCTCCCCTTTCATGTGGTCTTTTTACGGATTTCTGTATTGTTTCGCTTAGGCTACTTATCAAATGATTCACGTACTTTTTTAAGTTCTCTTGACGGTATATGTGTACCCATCCAAGCAGAATAGGTGACCCTCTCTGAAGGGGTTGTGAATCAATCAGCAGACTCATTTCTCCATGTGTCCAGTTTAAAGCATGCGCAAAGAATTCCCTTTTTTATTATATTTTGTGTCTTGCAGCAATACGCATTCCACTTCATCAATGTGGTGTTGGAAAGGTTCTTTACACATCATCTCCGTGAATATACTGCAGTATTTCCGTCTTACTCTCAAGTTTTGGGCTGTATAGGTCAGCAGAATTTTTCGTGAATTTCATATTTTGCAGTGCAGGAATTGATAGTTCTGGAATTTCGCTGTTGTGCATGGCAGACTTGGAGGAAAGGCCTCGCATAATAATGACCACCGTGGACGCGTTGCATGCATACGATTACCACGCTGAGTGAAAAGGAGCCCTGGCGTCTCGTTCATAGACTTTTGCCCTCTAAGCCCCGTATCTACCCTCACCGGGTAAGGACATAGTGCTGGCTCGTCATTATGCGCCGAAGTTCGCCGATTTTCTTGTTTCTTGGTAGCCCTCGAAATCTTATCTGAAGTGCATTTATCCGCTGTGATTGTCATTCGAGTGACCCTCGCGAGTGCAAACAATTCATTTGAGGAAAAAATTGCCGCATTTCTGATCACTCTCCCTTTTAATGTTACATGTGGCTTAAATTGTTAATTCTCATTTTATTTGGACGATTATCTACCTTTTACTTCGTTTTTCTCGTCAATATTTGTGGCTGTGAGATAACCCGAAAGTGTTGTAATTGTTCAATGTTTTTACCTGCCCATGTTCTCTTGTTACATTTCCGTGTTGCGTCAGTGAAATGACATTCCAAATATTTATTCGTTTGGTCTAAAATTGTCGGCTTTGGCAAACCATTACATAAAAATGATTTACTTTCAACGTGCAGTCATGATGATGGTCGCGTCACGTTGAATTAGCAAAGTTGACAGAGTCTACTTCTCTCGCTACTAATTATCCCCAACTCGTTGCCCCTTTTTTTCGTTTTCCAGGCTCTCCGAATTCTTTGAACTCAGATTTCGTATTACAGCCACTAGTAAAACCCTCGAGTTATTCCTGAGCGCGTTATAGTTTTCCTTAATTTTGTCCCTCGTTAACGTGCACGAAAGTAGACTGATTGTAATGCCAAGTGAAACGCGACTCGACTCCGAGGAGATCGGAAACTTTTTACTTTGCAGCCCCACAATTTCCACAATGTTAGTCTGCCCTCAAGATTTAACTTTCTTATTCTTGTAATCTCTAGAAGAACATTCTGTTAGCCCGCCACTTCCACTCATTGGCCTGCGACGAATTCGAGCTGGTGATGGGTTCACCTCAGACCACCGCCCGTGGGATCTTCATCCACGCTAAGCCGGCATATTTGGACGTATGGCCAGCAGGACCCCCTTGTGGCCAGTCTGCTTGGGAAGCGGAGCACCCTGATCAAAAAGCGTTTGACCGAACTGGTTTCTTCCTCCTCCAATTGGCCTGCCTGGTTGGACGCTCCCCGGACCTAAGACGCCGACGTCGGAGACCCATTAGAATTAGGGTCTTTGTTCCATCGACGGCTACTCTCACAGATGCGGTTTTCACGGCACGAATGAAGGAGGTCCTTCAGGGGCTTAGAATTGAGGTAAATTAACGTGTTTGTCAACGAAAATCGTCGTGGCACTTTGGTCGACTAATCAGTCAAACGCAGTTAGTGTAGGCGGTGGGTATTTTATTCCCATCACGATGGTCTAAATTCACAACTGAGTACCACGCAGGTCTTAGGTAAATTCAGACATGAAGAAAGCTGTATGCGGACTTTTCAAGAGCTGTTAACGTCTCTGAAGAGCGTTTATCAGTAATCATTTTGTTAAAGGTCATTATCTAAATAAAACTTACTTGTTGGGAAAAAATGGTCTTTGGAGAAGTAGACCTTCGATAAATCGAGTATTGTCTGAGCTCCACTAAGGGATCGGGGGAATTACTGACAGACAGTTTTGGTCGAAACCTTGGTTATCATTCCATATTCCTTCGTATGAACACTTTGTAACTATAAACCGAACTGCGATGCTTCCTTCTCTCTATGTACGGCGGTTTCGACAGTTAGAGGCGTGTTCTCCACATTATTATTTCAAAATTTGATGTGCACAAAGGCAGGATTTTGATGTTATCTTAGTATATGGCGATAAGAAGTTCACACCGCTGGTGGGTGATGCCTCAGAATTTCAAAATGTACTTCGACGAACGTCCAATTGCCCAGGGTTTTTTGTTCTTGTCTACGGGCAATTTCTTTCACTTGTGGTTTCCTCATGCATTGACTTTTGGTAATGGCACTTTTCTCCTGATCTCACGAAGTAGACCGGTCGGTGTTTGCGCTGCTGGCGAATTAGGGGTCTGTCCTATTCGAAGTCCTCGATTGTGGATGCACAAAAGGACATGTAGCCTTCACGGAATGCACCTGTCTATCGATACGTCATGACAATGGTTGGAGTATTGAGAATTAATGCACAATGAAAGATAGTCAGACATTAAAGTGGCGCCGCGTACATGCTGAAAAGTCATGGCGAGGGGATGGAAGGTGGTCATCGACACGAAAATCTAGTTATCTGTGCAAAACTCGTTTTCATAATGAAGGCACCTCTGAACACTTGGGTTGTGTGTGAAAATTCATCGATTCAACGCCTAGTCCATGCGAGTTCGGAATGCGGCAGTTCCCGCAACAGATTTTTTGGCCGTTTTGAGCGCACTTGTTCGATTCGTAGCCTCTTTAATGCATCTCGAGGTGGGTCCTTTTTAGTCTACGCACGCATCACACTCATAGTCCTCATGTAACGCCCAGTCTCATCAGGTGATGCGACATTCTACAAGTCCTACTGAACCCAAAGTCTAGTTCAAATGAATTGCATCCAATGTTTTTTTACATCACCTTTTAATTTTGCACATTACCGGCAGAATTTCGTCATTTTCCTGCCCTAATGCAATCTTCTTTTGTTCTGTAGACTCACTGTTGCCTTCATGTGTTGGATCTTTGGGAGATAATTGGGCAAATTTTGTCTGTTGGACGATTTAATTAGGTGTACCTCTCGTCTCAAAAGTGTTGTCCGCCGTTTGGCGTTGTTCAACAGTTTCTTGAAAGAAGCCCACTTCAGACAACTAGTGGCGGAGCATCTGAAGGACGCGAGTGATCATTTATGGAAAGTGTTTTTGCTCCACTGAGAACCTTATCAATGTTAAACGGTGTCCCCTGGTAGCTTTTTCCTTTCTTGTCACCTCACAGTAAAATTCTGTCAACTTCAGCCTTGACTAGTGTCGTCCCTAGCTCAATCCAACTTCATTCGGCAGTGGATTTTGATATTTTTTGGCTTATTTCTTTCTTTACTTTAACCCAAATGACATTATTCAATGTCGAACTTGTTTTTCCTCCTACTTGTTACAGTCTTGTGGTCTGACAAACCTCGTTCCTTATCTTGGCTTTTTTTCTATTTTCTTCATAATTTTTAAATTAGTTTTGTAACCTCATTGAGGGCGAGGCGTTTGAATTTGGCGAGAGTCCACCGTGTTGCCGTGTCAGTAGTGCCATTTCATTTTCTCGTTCATGGTGGTTAATCTCAGAGCCACTCGTAGGGCATAATGTATTCACTGGCGATGACGGCATCCCTGCTGTAAATACCCTCTTCGCCGTTTTTTTCTTTTATGCCAAACAGTCTCCTTTCAGGCTATCTGTGGGTTTGCATGCTCTCTTTACGCAGCCTGATCACAACCGTCATGAGCAACCGCCACCCCCTCAACCTCCATAAATGGAAAGAAACCTAGTCAGAAAACAACAGGTTGTTGTGGAGGACGGCGACGGGGGTGGCGCGTGGCGAGCTCATTATTCTACGTGTGTTTCATTATTTTACACTTAACCGGCCTGCGTGCAACATGGGTTTTCTCCAGTCATTTTCCCATTAGCGCTAACGAAGACCATGCTAAATTTTCTCTTATCGCTCCCCGTAGCGACCCCACTTGCCTTTTTATAATCCTGTCAGTGGCATTCGGTGTATGTTAATTTCCGGGATTCATACTTCTTAGTCCCAGCCTATCATATATCACCCCTCTCGCCCTCATGCCGTTTTTCCACAGGTAACAGTAGCTCTGAGTATAAGGGCGCCAGCTTTAAATTTTTCCGGAGCAGCTATTAAAACCACTATTTTCGGGGTACATGTACTACTGCCTACGACCTCTGCTACGCCCAACAGATTTTATAGTGCAATTCGGACCCCGTGATACTGACAAGGGGGTATCCATCCTCATGCAATTCACTTCATCGACAACCATGCTATGCCACGTGAGGTGTAAACTCACTAAAGGTTACCATCGCGCCCCTTCTCACCGAAAAACTGCAGCAGCAGTGGCATATACTCCTCTACTCCCATCTAAATGTGACTGTGTCAGTTTAGGACAATTCGCTCCATCCCTCTTGAGGCGATCAACTGTACTGAGCCTGCTGGAATACAGGGTTATTCCTGCTTCTTTTTTTAATTTCCCCCCAATATTTCGAGACCTATGGATGTCCTAATCTTAAATACTTACGTGGGACCCGCTAAATAGCGGCCTGCCCTGGTCTTACTATAAGCACTAGAGTATAGACGACGGAAAGGTGAGTGAGGGAAATTTAAAAGAGCATATTTTTGTGCGAGGCTTCAAAGAACCAACGGAAATGACAGGCTAAGTTAAACGGGTAAAAGACGAATACCAGTGAAACGAGCTGTCAGTGTATACGTAACGCGTTTACCAGTTCGAAGGGGTGAGTTTTGTGAGCATTGTGCCATTTTAAAAGATAGCCTTGCTCTGACTAGTTTAGTTACCTTACCTTTGTGTCGAGGCAATTAGCTCCCACGCTGAAGTGCGGGCAACTTGGCTAATAAGGGTGCACTTTTTCTCCGTTTTTTTCCTGATATGTTTGCTCTTATTTTCGCACTAGTTAGACCGTAGGTCTGTCGCAATGATTACAATGAACATTAACCAATCTTTTCAGTGTGTGTTAGCATTTGTTATCAGGTCAGAGGTAATACAAAACCCGCACTAGAAGAAGGGTAATTCCTCCCTTCACCTAAGCAAATGGTTTACTTTCTCACAAGGCACGTTTTGGAACTCGTTTTTTTACCCCTGTTTAGTTGCCGATAGTTTTGGCGCATTGTATAATCCACTTTCTTGGGAATAACTTAACCGACCTTGTTTAAATGCCTGGTCTGCTCCTCAATTAAGCAACTTCCTTCTCTTCTGCCTCCAAACACGGAATCCAGCATTGACATTACTCGCTAATTAAGTAGTTCATGCACCATCAACGCCTAAATATTTCAAGGAGATTTTTAACTAACACGACAACCTACAGTAGCCGGTTTATAATCGTAAGGAGAGGTTAGCACCCGAATGATAAAATCCTCTCCTCTCATCTCAGTTATTACAGGCTTTAAATCGGTCTTTGTATCACTTTGTGCACCAAGATTTTATTTTTTTTTAATATTTTCAAGAAATTAGCGGACAAATTACAGCCCCTAGATTAGCGTTGGAGACGCGTGCAGAGTTAGCCGGCGGCGAAGTTGCAGCAATGCAGGTCACAGGAGAGCTTGGTGTGCGGACATCGACTCGGCGCCTTGTCGCCGAAAGACCTAAACTTCAAGTAGTTGGGTCGCCAAACAAGCTCGGTTTAGTAATGAGGTCAAAGATCAATTGTGCATGCATTTAAGTATTCAATTCATGCGTTCTGGTCAATGGGTTTGAGCGGTTCGGGCTGACATCCGTGTGGTAAATGTTGCTGAGGCCGGCGTGGGCCTCGTAACTCCATTTGCCTCGAATTGTGCTTGCCTTATTTGAGGGAGAAACGAGACTGTAGGCGGTCGAGTGGACCGAATATTTTGATGAGACAGAAGGCTTCCACACTTCGACCCAGAAAATCATATACTTTGGCAGATGATGATTCTCATAATTTCATAGAAAAGAACGGTTTCGGAACAGTGACACATTTTTTCTACCCGTTTTTCACCATAATAAGCGGTCCTCTAGTTGGCCTTCAGAAGGTGGAATTGCGACCTTAGCAATTTCATATCCTTCAAGAAATACTTTGTTGATGAGATATGTTCAGTTGTGCTAATCAATTCAACGTTAAAATCTTCTTTCAAAAGGCTGAAATCCACGTGGTTGAGTTCAACCATCATCCAGACGGAAACGAAATCAAAACAATCAACCATTTGGTCTCCTCGCATTGCAACGCTGAGAAGGGGACCTCGGTCGTTTTCCTAAGGCTTCCACTACCGCCACCGTCAAAGTGTACTTCAGATGAGAAATACGCCTACTTAGATCGACTAAAAGATCTCACGGAGGCCCTCCCACCGACTCTCCTTGGGCTGGGAATGCAGGAGGTCACCTCGGACTCTTTGTGAATACCACCCACAGTCGGAACGGACCTCGAACCTGTACTTGAACCTCCCCTCGACTTATCTTGTCAGATTTGACTGTCTTGTATTTGACATCATCAAACCATCTACACGGTTTTATGCGATTTTTGTGCATATAAATCTGCAAAATTCAAAATTGTTTTCTAGTTCGCCGTTTGATCACTTACAAGGTATAGGCAGAAATAACCATAGGTGGAATTAGAATGCTACCGAGCCCCTGCTTGGGCCGTGACCGGACCGTGGTGAGCGCCCAGACGACTCGAAAAGTTCGCGCCAAGTCGATGCATCACGCACTGGGCGAGTCACACAAATGCTCCACCCGCGCCCCCTCCTCCCCCCTACCCCGGGGCCCCCTTACCCAAACTGACCCAATGAGAATAAAGTAGGTTATTTCCTTGTTGAACGCTAGATGTACACACCATTGAGGATACGCTTTCACAACAAAGGTGACACGGGTCCAAGATACACACAAATGCACATACACACAAAAGCCCAATGGGATAAGGGCCTAAAGAGCCAAGTTACAGAGGGAGAGGGGAAATGTGATAGATACACGCAATGGCAGGGAAGCATTCTCCTACACGAAAAACTCAGCGAAGTCGAGATACGCTTCTCTAGTTTCGTTTTTGCTTGTTAAAGTATGGTATCTTCTCGAGTTGCGTTTTCAATCTGAAATAGAAGCACAAACGGGTGGCAATAGAAGGGGGAATTAATCAGTAGCGTATGGGGGAAATTATCCCACTGATTAGCAAGAGCATACATAAGTAAAAACACCTTCACGGCTCTTAGTGTAAATCCCAAAACTAAAGCTGGCTTAACCTGTTACAAATTATCATATCGTATCGCCAGTTCTGTATCAAAAAGATGGGTAAACGCCGCTTAATTTAAGTAAAGTATTTACCTGATAAAGAAATAAAACCTACGGTCTCGATCGGCTATAGGAACAGAAAACCAACATTCAACTTACTTGGTCCAAATCTTGTGCAACTCTTGTTTAGGCTTCTCGGTGAATTTATCAATCTGAACCTAAGAAGAGAGCCGGGAATGTACCAAAGTCAGGAAACCCCGGGTTTTGGAAAGAAATCGTATAATAGTAATCAACTTACATGGTACATATCGTAGATTTTCGGAACGGTGAAGATCAGTGCGAAAGCTTGAAAATTAGATTGACATAAAGATAAAAGATTATGCCTTGAACAAGACGGATAGTAATGAGACTCAAGGATAATGCGTTGAAACAGATAACTAGTCACTAACCAATGACGACGAGGGTAATTAGGTTGAAGAAACCTCCCAGAATTGATAGAAGATACATAAACAGAGCGAACTAAAGCAAAAGTAACGATTTAGACGAAAATGAATAAAATTAAATAAACACCAAACAGAACTTACTTTCAGAGAATCAATATAGTTTTCAATGAGTAGATAATGCTTTAGACGTTGGAAAAGGGACTCAGTTTTATCAAATTTGTCATTCACGTAATCTTGGACGCGCTTTCGCAAAGCTTCTTTGTCTTTGATAAACCAGTCGCTGAGAAGTGAGCAAGCGGAATCAGTACGGATAATTGGCATTGGAGAGCGTAATAGTTAAGAATATCAAAATTTACCAGAATTGTGGAGGGAATTACTAATTCAACGAAAGTTAAAATTCAGCGTCATTCCAAAGCTACCGGAGGGTTACCTGAACGGTGGAGAGGCAGTTTCGTCTCGCTTGGAGGTTATCAAGTCGTAGTAAACACGCGCAGCACCAGTACAACAGAGGATGGCAAGGCAAACGTAAGAGAAAACAGACACCAGAGAAAGACAACCAAGGCTGAATAAGAGGGTGAAACCCGCAGCCATAACAATTGCCGACTCAACCGGTCTTTTCCAGTATATCAAAGAAATCACTAAAAGAAAGATAATTTTGAAAAGTGCCGGACGTTATAAGCTTGTTATTAGGGAACTATGTACGACAGTGGTGATTAGTGTTCCGATCCCAGGAGCGATAGAAACAGGGTGGCAATTATCTATGACAGGACTTACCTCTGTGTGGAAGTTTCCCGATGGCAGGACATATATATGCTAAATTCGTTACAACCTATGATATTAAAGCTTACCATGTTCGGGTTGTACAGCAATTGCGTTAGACTCCATAGCAGCGAAAGAGCGCGCGAGCGTAATTACGGCTATTCGAAACGCGGGGGATCAAGACCGATTGGATAAACAAGTCGGTCGCCGAGGCATATGAGATTCAAATTTAAACTACGGCTGCAAATTAAAACCATTAAAGATGCTAATGATTACCTCCATAACAAAATTTTTATGAAATTTTTTAGGTTTTTACGTGGGTGGAGGACATTGAAGAGAGCTCGGTATTCGGTGAAACGCCACGATCTCCGTTAATAAGTAGTCTACTTTACAGCAGACAATAATTTAAACTCATTACTGTTATTTTGACATAGCTTTCAGCTGCCTTAGCGCAATGTGGTACACCGTGGATCTGATAAGCTTTGGTATCGATGCGTGCCTCTCCCAACTTTGACCCATCACACACCGGGGCCTTCTGTCTCTTTTGTATGCCTTTGATCAGTCACCTTTCTTGCAGCACCCAAGGTTGCAATGAAATGAACGATAATCGGAAGGTTCTATCCTTCATAATGCTTAAAAATTGTTGAGTCTTTTAATGCTACAGACAACAATAAATCAGCTAAAGAGCATTTCTCGTGGGGCACGAAGTGGGGACGCACCGGCTTTAAAAATACTTTTCGACTGATTCTTTCAGCATTATTTTCTGTGAGCCACATTCAGAATATTTTTTGTCCTAAAGTAAAATGGCATTTATTCCACTATCCTGAACCATTTTAAGCACATAAACGAACGGGCGCTCTCCAATATTGTTCAGGTCCCACCTATTATGACTTTTCATTCTAACAATGGATTTGTGTTATTGTTCATTCGCGTTTTAGGAACCAAAAATCGTGCGCGAGAATTGGATTTCGGGCAAGTAAAAATGTGCAACTTCTATAAAAAACACCTGAAATAACTTATGGCGTGGATATTTAAAACCAAGCGTTGGAGTCGATACGAAGGATACTCGTCAAACCGTTTGCCATAAAATGGTGTCTCGATGTCACATTATTCAGCTTGTATGGTTTAATATGTGATTGTTTTGACAAACGACGAAAGGAGGCCTACTATTCACAATCTCTAAATTTTGCATATAATTGCACCAAATATTTTTTCTGGCGGTCCTGACATCGTCATAGGATTTCCCCACGACTTCGAAAACCCAATCGTTATCGTAGTTCAAGAATCCACATCGCTTGTGTAGCACTGAGGTTAATGCCGGATGAAATCCTCTGCCTCTTAAGGCAATATTTTTATTAGTCGAGTATATGATTTAAGTGGTGGCAAATCAATTGATGGAGGTGGTGAGAAGAGAGGCTGTAGTAAATGCCAGCACATACCAAATTTATCTCCCCTGCACCATATGATCTCAGTTGTGAGTCGAAATTCCTCAAGTTCGACGTGGTGTTTTGACGCCTCCAAAGCTATCTAAAAACCCACATAAGTTGTGGATAGAAGAATCGTATCAGGAAGGTATGAGTAGAGTGAACAAAAGATCCCGTGATCTATGTGTTCTCTCCTATTAAGACGCAGACAGGGGGCTTGATGATCTAGCATTTTGGAATATCTTCACAGACAACTATAAGGTCGTTTCCTCTTAGGCGATTATGATACTAGGTTGAACCAAAATTGGCGAATTGTCTTCGACTTATATTCCTCTTCCATATGGCAAAAAACGATGCAATAAAATTGGTCGACTTTTCCGCCAAGGTCATTACTAGCCACTGATTGGTTTTGAACTTTTCGATACTTTCCACATTAGCCCAAATACTTTACCGAGATGTATGACAGTCCACCTAATATGCCCAAGTTGCGCTACCTTTATCGGGCCAATAGTATCAAAGGTCTAACGATTGCCCTCACGGCCTCGGCTAGCATCACCGCTTTATTGACATACTACCTGTACCAGAGGAAAATAGTTACAGTACGGAGGTTCTATGAGTAAGCCTACTGCAATTCCTTATTTCGAAGAACTTATGATCCCGATATGGAGTGGAGTCGATTACGCAACTCTGGAATCTTGAAAACGGTAGATAAGGATGGAAAATTCATCGACTTATATGATTGAAATCGGTTTATTCTTTTTTTCTGTCAATTCACCTTACTTGCGGATTATTAGCACAAATAAAGTTTAGTATTTCCCTACCTACACCCTTGCAAATGCTCCTCTTCGCGATCCTCTCGTCTTTGAGCTAGTTATTTTAAGGGCTGAGGATGACGAAATTGCTCGGAGTTCTTCCTCAGCCTTTCTCATTTAACCTCTCCGAACATCCTCACTGGTCGTCCATGATTTTACTATTTTTTTCTGCGCTACCTGTTATGACTTTCAAAAGCTATTGTTTTAGCCCAAATAATGCCTGCTAATGTAGTGAAGCGCAAATTGGATGATTCATCCGGTAAGTTTGAGGAAATGGTTAATCAGAACATTTATTTACACTCAGCCGTGGGTAGCAAACGAGTCAGTCTGGAAGGTGCGCAAATCACCGATATTGTTAATTTTCAACAAGGTTGTGCGTTCTCTTTTCCCTATGTGTTTCTCCAATATCCAGTATGCATGACGATGGATGGAAGTGAAGGGTAAGGAATCCGAGTACTTTTCACATAAGTCAAGCCACTCATTGTACACGTTCCAAGGATCTTTGGCGTAGTCAAGTTGAAATAGCGTTGGATTTTGGAGAAGACCTCGACCTGCCATGACGCCTGCAAGGGCAAAGTTTTATTTAGACTTAGGCCTTGCCTTTAAATTCTTAACTCTTAGGCTTTTTTCGGGAAAGCCGATTGGAAAGATGGATTGTCATCCAGGCTGGTAATTGTTTCCTCGCCCAGTGGTAATGGGGCCGTAGTATGCCATTTATTCAAAAGCAGTGGGTATCTCGGTGTCGACTTACAACACCGGGGAAACGATTTGGCCACAGTCGCGCTTGTGCTTCCGATCCCAGTGCATCGTATAGTAGCTCTTTAGTTAACAGTTTATAGAGTGTTTATAAAGTTCTGTAGTTTTACTCAAGGAATAAATATCCATCGTGAGGGACCTTAAATGATGTTTAATGATGGAAAAAAGATTTGACTTGGTACATTTTATATTTTAAAGTCTGGCAACCTCTTTTGCGGTCCGTCAGATGACTTGACATCGAAGTCAAATACTCCTTGAGTGGGGTGTTGTCAATCATTTTTCGACACAACCGCAACCATCAACAACTTAGTGATTTCGGCCCCGTTGGTGATTCCTACTGCAAGGAATAAATTCGCGTCATCCATCTCTTGACTTCAGCACACTAAAAGAAATTTAGGATCACCCATTTTACGACTACAGTTTCCTGACTCTCACTCCAACTTCATTCAGAAGTCTGGGAATCATCGGGTGTGGTTTATCGTTGCCTCGGCGGTGGTGGCAATGACAGAAGTTGTGCAATTGCAGCATTAGAATTACACTGTGCTAGAGAAATCAATATGAACTGGAACCCCTTCAATTTGGAGTTGTCATTTCTCCCTCCTCAGTAGGTCAACCACGCTTCTCAACCGCGAAAATAAAATTAGACCTCCATCAACTCTGTACAAGCGTTTCTTGGCTCCAAAGTGGCTTAATTTCTATGATAAAACCAAAGAAATTAGAGGCCCAGGCCAGAGTCGGATTCCTTGTGCTCGGTTAGCCCGAGAGCAAACAGTAAAGGCGGGTGTGGCAGCATAGAAGGAAGCCAAATAAAAAGTGGAGGGTGCATTTCATTGCACCCCATCAACTCACCCTGGCAGCCGGTAATGCTTCGAGCTTGGATCGCGTCATCAAGCGACTTGACATCCCCGTTGAGGAAAATGGGCAGGGGAGCGGAGGCGCAAATGTGGTGGGGCACGTGGGCAGCGACTACCTGACCCACGTCGCCCCAGCGTGCGGCGTCGACGGAGCGTTGAGACGGCGTGCGCCCGTGAATGGTCACCCAGTCCACACCCATACGAGCTGCGCGGCGCACCACCTCGGTGGTCAGCTCGACGTTCTGCGGAATGCAATTTTCAACCCGATACACACCTCCTTTACAAAGACGTGGTTGATTAGTAACCTGGGTTTTTTATTGCCTGGTTGTTCAATTTTGTTTTTTAATTGTGGTGACAAAGTGTGGAGAAGTGTGGGTCTAAATCTGGTCCCAATATGGCTCAGTCGCCGGGAGGACGAATTCCACGGCTTTTGTCCCCACCCTCGAGCAGCACCCATTAAATTTCATTTAGTCAAGGCCAGAACATTTGAGACGGCTTTGGAAAGTGCCCTTACTTTTGTCATATGCAAACAGTGAATGGGACCCACTTAAAACAAAAGCGACCTCTCTGCTGAGCACGGGCGAATTCATATAGTCTCCGCCCACAAATAATCATGACACTAAGTGCAGTTGTCAAATTTGACATCTAGTGGTCAAAATCGCCCCAGGATAGGCCATCCTATGCCACAATTTCCTCCGCAATACTGAACGCGATTTGATGATGTCTACGTCATTAATAAATTCACCTGTTTCAAGTGTGAATGCAGTGGTTCTCAACTAAGAGGACAACATGGAATGTACGTCGGCCTCATTTCACTCCCCATTTGACTGCATCACTTTGTTCAACCTTAGGCAATATGAAACCGACTTCCTTTAGTACACTTTGAGACAGGCTTGAAACCATAATTACAGGTTGTGTCCAACTCTAAATGGATCCCATTGTATCCTTAAGTGTGTAAGCCTCAAAATTCCTAGAAAAAACAGTCTTACACTGGTTCCGGAGAGAGAGGAGGAAGATGGAGAGTCTCCACCGATGGCACGTGGTGCAAAGGGGACGAGGCGGATTTTAATACTGACAGAGAAGGCAACTTGGCACTCCTCACCCCCCGGCAGTTCCACAACGCGCCATCGGGGCACAGCCGATCGGGCCGTCTTAACCAGGTCCTCGATCACTTCGGGACGTCTTAGCAATGCCGCGCCGTAGCCCTCTTTCATAGCCCACCTTGAGGGGTGGGAAGAAAAAAAATAGCGAAGGTGACATAGGGGAGGGACGACGAAAGCAGCGCGGGACAGGAGATGGGAGAGATTACATAAATGTTCTCTTAACTAATCAAGAGAACATTGAAGGCTCACCCTGCCGAGGGAAAGGAGGGGATTTGAGGATGTGAATATAGGATATAACAAGAGTGGTGAAAGAAAGGAAACAGTGGGATTTTAAAAAAAAGTGGAAACGATTAGGTACTGACACAAAATACACACTTTCAACGAAATCAAATTCTCACAAATATGTCTACAAGAAAGACACCATTGAAAGACGAACACCTTATTAAGTTGGGTCTAAAAATCAGGAAATTCCGTAGATAGCGAAATAAAGGGATGGATGAACACTCTGGCGTTACCACGAGGAGACGAAGGGGAGTTGGTTAACTTCTACCAACTGAAATAAGAACTTCAACTGACAACGATGCCTGGAGGCATTTCGGCTAAAACGGGGAGGGAAGTAATCCTTGAACAATATCCGGGGGTAAAAAGTAATTCCTCCAGAGTAAACCGGTTTGAGAGCCACTATTCCCGGTCATTTGTCTTCGGTGGTTTCGGAAAAAGGATTTAAAAGAAATTAGGGGAAGTCAAATGGAATTTGGAAATAGAACTCAGAAAGTCCTGATTTACAAAATTCGAGAATTACTTTCGCTACGTGGACATACATCACACCTAAGTTACCGAAAATGATTGAAGTCGATGGGGAAAAACTTTCTTTAAGTATTACTTAAATAATCATCAGTCTTGGCGATGTAGACGATGAAAAAAGGTGGTCTTTCAGGTGAGTCTTTGAGAATTCTCGATCAACACGGAATGCTCACTACTTTGCATAATGCTTGGAAAAATTTCGACCAATTCAGCAGAGCTGCAGTATGACTGACGGCTAAATCAAATCGGAGTGCGAAGAGACGCACACCTCTCCGTCTGCAGCCCTTCTGGTATTTTGGCTTGTAAATCTTAGAGCGCTATGCTCGGAAACAGTGGAGTCTTAACAACATCGTAATCAATTTGCCCACCGCTGTGGACAGCCACAGTTGAGGTCCACACCATCGCAGAGGGAGGCCAATTCCTCGGCGCATCGCGCGAACTCGGGTCCCGAGGTGCAGGCGAGTTGGGTAATGAGCGGACGGTCCTCGGAGCAGGTAGAGAAGTCGGCGGCGCGTGCTTTGTCGGAGTGGAGGAAGGCGGAAGACATGATCATCGGGCTGTAGGCCAAATCGACGCCGTATCGCCGCACCAACAGGCGAAAGGGAAGCCTGGGGCAGCACAAATCGTCAGGTAACTAAGGCAACCGAATTATTCACGTGAAGAAGTAAATAAATAAATGACAATCAACAGGTAGCCCAGGAAATCGGCGAATAATGCGGTATGGAAGCAGAAAGAGGAGAATACATGGGCTAAGACCATGACCGAATCAAATGTCAGCATGACCTCGTTACGAGGGTTTGACATTGATAGTATTCGAGAAAAGTGTCTCCGATTTCAGCTATGTCGGGCCATCCAAGGTTCCTTCGTACTTGAAAACCGAAAATCAGGTCTGATAAACTCGATTGCTTCGAGTCGCTCAGGCGTATGCGAAAGGGGACCCTTCGGTAGCCTTAGGAATGCAGCGGTCGGAGGCCTTTCTTTATGGTCTACTGCACCCTCGCTTCCCGTTCGGGTAAACCTACGGTTCGCGTCATGGACTCCGGCCTCTTTTGTGCCTTTAAAGTAGATTCCTTCTCGAGGTGTTAAATTATTAAAGTAATTTACAAACAATAGGTAAATGCGGAAAGTGAACCGAAGGTGATTCGGGACAGGTGGTCATTTTAAGACGAAACTTGAGAGAAACACGTCTCAACAGAAGGAATTTTTCTGGTATCCTCTTCCAGTCCTAAGAACGGTTTCAGCCAAAGCTCAGGGTGGCATTCTGCATGCATCCGGAAGCGATTCCCTCCAGCCCACATCAGTAGAAGTTTTTTAGCCAAACTGACGATCATCACAACCCAAAATTGTCCACGAGAACAAGCCTTTAGTGTAGTTATAGCTCAGACAAAAGGATGAAAAACGTACTTAGAGTAGCGAACCATTGGAGCTGAGAGCCGAACGAAGGGCAAATCCTTCTGATACAACGAGACGATATCCATGCAAATGGATGCAGATACGCGTATTGTCCACCTCGTGCGAATTCAGCTGGTGCCTGGGCTAAGGATGATAAGTCTAGATTATAAAAATACGTTAGCATTGAGAGCACAACGGGTAGATTGTTTACAAAGCATGGATGAGCACTACGAGACAGTCTGAAAAGGGCGAACAACGAGCAAATGCACCCATGACGAAAAAAGTGTCGCGGTGGTTCCGTCTGCAACACTGCTCCAGTGTCTTTCAAGTCGGACGGACAAATGTGCTCGGATGACTTCACTTAAGTGACCCAAAGTGGCCCTCGAGACTGATGCTCTACTGATTAAGAAGCCAGAGACGAAGGGAACGCGAAGGAAGCAGGACTGGTAAGCCATCTGCGGCCATACTACTAGAATGAAGAGTTTACGGTTGTCGAGCAAGAATCGGTGGCGTCAATCGCACTCCAACACTGAGGTACTTGTGACATAGCGTCAAAAAACCAACTTTTTAATTAAAATATCGCCTCAAAGCGACAAAAGACGTTCAATCGTCCTCATGTCAACAGCCAGAAGTTGAAACCATTCCTCGAATAAATAGTGGCACGACGCTAAAACCTCGTCTAAGTCGAGTTACGGGATCAACAATTTCACATATTGCTGACCACTAAATTCTTACATTAAAGGTGTTTTTTGGGTCCACTTAAAACTCATTGGAACTTGCCAAGCTCAGTTGTTGGGGCAGTTAACTCTCGACCCAATTACCGAGTCGGGTATAAAAGAATCCCGAGGAAGTAGAAATCTCACATTTAAAATTCGACACTTCAGTCAAACACTTTCGAAGGAACAAATCACAAGAAGCAACTAGTATGTGTATTTGCCTCAACAACTGAAAAAAGAATCACAGTCAATGGGAGAAGTGACAATAAAAGAGAGAGGAAAAAAAGGAAACTGAATTATTATCGAGAGAGCGTAACTTGTGTGGGTGCAGACGAGAACAGTTGATCCAGTCTGGCTTGGAATTCCGGGGGACTCAGCTTGATGTACTTCTCCCTCCGGGAGGTGAAGGATGCTCTGAGCGAATGATCGTGGAAGGCTTGGTAGTGAGGCACCATCTCTCGAGAGAGACAGACGCGAAGGTCTTCACGCAACTCTCTGTCCGGAATTGACAGCTGGGAGTGCTGTTTCAAAAGGCTCGTAAAACCCTGGTTTACGCCCTAAATAATAAAAAAACGACCGATTACTTGAAAGCAATGAAAGGGGGAGAAACGAAACCCTACACACGTCGAAATTGGCGACGTTCTTCCACTCTTAAGCTAGAAAACTTGTCGAAAACAAGCAGGACTTAAAGCTAATTTTGCATCGCAAATGAGAGAAGAGGACTCGAGGCCGAAACCACGATGACCAGTTGGTACAAAGCAAGAAGAGGAAAAGCACAAGTTCTGCGAACCGACTCCGTAAAATTGGCTCAATCCATCGTTTAGGGAATAGTTAAGAGCTTTCAGTATCAATGATTTGGCGACATCTTTGCCTGTCTTCTCTAGCCAAACGGGCATTGGTTTTGGAGGCTGGTAGGAAAGAACGTCGCAAACCTCAAACATACTTCGAGGATTATGTATTCAGCCAAAAATTCGTACTTTTAACTTACTTTTCTATTTCTTAAGTTCTGCCTGTAATGCCCCGCTTCAGCATAATTCGTCCAACTAACATGTCGGCGAGTTTATCAACTGAGACCTCGCTAGCCAACGTGAGGAAACGTTAGTGTATTAAGGTCTTTCACTCAAGAACACTAAGACGGACGTAAAAAATACGCCCCAAGGAGATTTTGTAAGGGTTTTGGATAATCCCTTCAAATAAATAGTCTTTTCGCATGGTTACGCGAAAAGTGGGCACCCAAATTTCCCTTTTCTTAGGCTAAAAAATCCGAGTTGCCTTCAGAGCAAAACAGATTATCGCTAATGTATTCCGAATTTATTACGACGCGATTTGGTGTAGACATTCAGCAAAAAACTTAAATAAAACGAAAGCAGAAGGCATGCAAGTATAGCGGAGGCGATGTAGTGTGATTTACAAGGAAAAAGTGTAGGTTAAGGAAAGTATGCAAAAGAAGAGTCAAGAAATACTTACGGTCCAAAGGTCCTTCAATTGGGACCGTTCCTTTGAATCCATCTAGGTGAACAAGCGGTGATTAGCAGTGGGGAAGAGAACAGACGGGACGTCGAGACAAACACCCAGACGAACAGTTTACCTGTTTACGTTGGGCCAATTGGCTAATAAAAGCAGGGGACGGCAAATTTATGAATCGCATGCATCTACAAAGAATCAAAAGACGACTTTATCGTTATGGGAGACGACTACTTAAAACCGTGGGAGGAAAGCACGGGAAAGTCTGCAATGGTTAGGGACGATTAAATAGCGGAAGTGAAAGTGCACAGTGCTGGAGGGCAGCCCAGTGAGTACTTATTCCATTTCAAAGGAGAGATGGATGGATGGGTGGATGCGACTCACTAACAAATATGAAGTTAATGGTAAAAATCACAAGACGATTTTGACCAACAGCGAGACTGATCACAAGATCATGCTAGGTTGGTGAATTATCACATACAACCAATAAGAAGGGGAGATATAAGAACTTATTACGCTTCAGTAAAGCTGATGCTAACCTGGAGATGCCCTCTTCCATTGAAAATCTGTTACGGTCTTTACTTACTTCGGGGCGGGAATTATTGGGACAGTTCACTAAAATGCTCGAATTGCAAGTGCTTAACACACCGCTCTAATGATGTCTTCGGCCGTGACCTGCACTGCCATGACTCCACCGCAAAGGCATTCTTTAATTTCGAGGTACTATTCCGCGTAATTCAATTTACCAGTACCGCAAAATCCTTACTTTTCTACCATTCCGTAACCAACCATGAAGAGTGTTGTAATTCAGGCGAAGTCAGGTGTCGCTACAACTCAACTTCTCCGAATCATTGTGTAAGGCAATCAGAGCCGATTACTCGCCTTGACGACCGAGTTATTTGTCAAAGAACTTGTAAACTGTAAATGATGTCGAAACCAGAGGGTCTGTTGCCTCAGCTAGTGATACACAAAAAGTAGACGCGATCTTGCATTTCTGCACCTATTTCATTCTGTCGAAAATAGGAGACGGGGTAATGAAAAACGCCTGTGAACACATGACCTCCTTGATGAGGTCTGAGTAAAAAGGAACAGTGAGTTACTCAAGTGTAGTGGGAGTAGACCGATTAATGCCCGAGATAAACTCTTTGCCGCCACAAGAATGAAGCCAAGAACGCATGAAAGGTCGCAATGAGGACGTGAAAGGGAAGAGAAATGTAAGTCGGTGCTATCTCGGATTGGCAAATAAGTCTTTGTGGATTTTATTTAAGGGTGAAAATTCAAATTTGTGTTGAAAAATATCTCTTTATTCAACTAAGTACTGTCCGTTTTGTCCATAACCTTTTGCCATCGTTAAGGCAGTGTCATAATTCCGCGTGTATAAGATTTCTGATCTCTGTCATCAAAAATATGGAATCAGGTGTGATTTGAGATCATTGGTGTCGTTAAATGTTTTATCATTTAAGGAGTTCTGCATGGAAAGACGAAGTGGCAGTCTGAAGGCGCAAGGTCGGGCTACGTGGCGGAGGAGTCAACGCACTCCGACGCAAACTCAGTATTTTTTGGCGAGAGACCAAAAAGGTGTGAGGCTTTGCATTACCATGGCGGACAGCAGCAACACCCTTGTGGCGCGTTGATGCAACGTACACGTTTGGAATGGGCGTTTGTTTGTTTGTTTGGAAAAAGTTCCAAGGGCGGCATGCCTTTGATATCGTCTGGACTGGTTCACCTCGCACCACCCACGATCTCTTCCCATTAACGTTGCTGTAAACTATCCCCTTTCCGTGGCCAGTTGTTAGTTTTGTTTCCCAAAAGTGAATCCATTTCGTTGCGTTTCAAGTGCGAATCGCTGGTGCTAATGCTAATGCGCTGCGGCAAGTGACTTTCGTAAAACTGGTGAGGGATCCAAAGAGCGGGTTTTCTGACATTGCCAAACTTCTTCGGTTTTACTCCCAATGCCTGTATGCGATTCGCATTTGAGCTTCTCCGCACTGGCCTGTGTTGTGCGCTGACGGTCTGAATCGACAATGGCTTGACCGACGTGGACCTCCTCGACATCACCTGCACGGGCAGCCAGAACGTAGAGCGTTTTTCGGTTAAAAATCACCCGATCGGAATCTAGCAAAACCAATCTTGGCGCCGCCTTTCTTTCAAGACATCATTTCCATCTACGGCACACATATTCTTGTGTACTTGCGATGCATTTTTGTCTTTTCGAAAATAATACAACAAAATATGTCTGAATTGCACGTCTTGTTCCTCCATCTTACATTGAAGTCAAAACGCATCTAAAGAGCTAATTGATGTAATATTTTCACCAAATGAAAGGTCGAAGCCCAAACAGTAAGAAAAAAAGTATATAGGTTAGGTACTTTGGATACTTTAACGAGACAAGAGAAAGTGTAAGTCATCAGTGGAAAACCCTCAATGTCTTAATTGCCAACCTAATATAACAACCGGTAGCATCGTCGCTCTTTCAATGGAACCCACGATAAAGCCAACTCCATCTGCATTCCATGGAGGAAGTAGATGAAGGAATAAGAAAAACCGGTAGGTAACGTACGCTCGTGTGTATATCTGTTTACCTCACTGAGGACTTTGGTCAACTTGTCCACCGCAGTGTTGTCGTAGTCGTTGAGTACACTTTCTAATCCAGTCCTAATAAATAAAGGAAAAAGAAAGATGTAAATACCGGAGAAAAAGAGAGTGCGAGAGGCCTACCTCTTGAGGTTTGTGATAATATAACGAAGGTTGTTCATTTGGAAAATGACGCGCAGGAGATCATCCGAATATGCCTCGGATTTCTTGTCGATGTTGGTAACCAACGTGGTGATGACACGGACTGAAAGCGCAACATGATAAAAATAAGGATGTGGGACAATGAAGTGGTTAAGTCTAGACAAGCACAAGTGGTGAATCACATGCCGGATTTCAAAATACTAAGGTCCCTCAAATCCCACTCTATTATATAAGTGAAAACAAAACTAAGCGCATATTACTGGTGTTTTTCTTTTTTCAACCGAAGATTTTGAGTTTGATACCCTCGTGGAGGGCGATGGTTTGAATACATTTCAAAAAGGCTAATCTATTCTCAAAAAGAAGCCAGGTGGGTAAGAATAATGAGGAATGCGGTAGGAGGGATAAAAGAAATAAGAATGCGGAGGAGAGATTCAGTTGTGAGAAGGTGGACACATCTAAAGCAGTGGCGGTTGATGGTTTTGGCATTGTAACAAAATAAAAGTTTGTGAAAGGAATCAGTGCATTAAGAATGAATTAAGTAGATAATTTAATTCCATCCAAGGTGTTAAATGAGGACGCTAGCGATTCGAGAACACTGAAAAGTGTTTTTCTTGCATGACATTCAAACTGGGATTAAAAAGCACGTTTCTCTGACTTTTATGTACTTGAATAACCTCTTCATTCTTCCTATTTTTTTGCTTTTGCCGCAATTTTACGGAGTCTTGTGCATATCAGGGCTCTCGCCTCTTCCTAAGGCAACAACGATATGTCGGGCTTAGGGAGAAGCCCGAAGAAACTCGACAACCGCATGAGCAAACAGTTCGTCTGAATGACCACGATTTGATGAACTAAGCGCCATGGGAAAAATTATCAGCGGTGGGTGAATGAAAGTGCCAAAGCATTTATTGCACAGGCCCTTAAGATCAAGTCCCCACTGTGTATTCGTGAAGCCACAAAATCGTTCACTAAAATCCTCGTTTGAGCAAGTCAGGACTTCTTTCGGTGACACAATCTTTAACGTAAATTTACGACGGATTATGAGTATGCCAGACATTCCCTATAGAAATGTGATACCACAAATAACCTCATCCTCTGTTAACTTTGTAAGGAGTCTTGACAAGCTCTGAATGAGGAGGCTGCTCCATAATCTACATTCATTATATCACCATCGAATGCTGAAGAGCTCTTGTGAGCGCATGAGGAGAGCTGTCACAGGAAGGAAGAACATGCAAAAAGATAGCATGAATTCAAATAACTTCACTTTCATCAGCTCAGTTCTGATAGTAGTAGTAATGATAGTACACGGGAAAAAATAAGCATGGCTAAAAGCAGCCTACCGATATACTGTCCGAATGCCGATCTTGCCATTTTAGGCTTCGAAGTGACCGTGGTGAGATAGTTGAAAGTCGCTTCTGGTGCAACTTTAACCTCTTCCCATGTGAGGGCCGTCCCAACCGTTATTTCGTAGTCAATCAACTTCTCCAAAAACAGCAAAACCTTGAAGAAGAACACAGAATTTTAGGTGCATATTAGTTCGCTTTTTACTAGAAAACTCACATTGGAAGTTAGTTCATGAACCGTGGCGTCAGGAGGAATATGTGAAGACCCAGTTCCGGGTTGAAGTTGGTGCAAAAAAGCGTCGAAGGTGGCTTTTATTTGGGCCCGGATGCGGTTCACAAGATCAATCATCGGTTGAGATACTGCGTTAACGACCTGAAGCAAGTGGGAGAGGGAACTGGTAGAAAAAAGAGTCATGTCAGAGAGCAGAATGATGGCGAAAATGGCCACCTTCAGGGTCTCCACGAAGGACGGCGAGAGATCGATGAAACGCCGCATGATGGTGAGGAGCGAAACGATCATGTAGAACTCGCCGCGACCTATCACTCTGCCCATAAGGCGCACATAGGACTACAAACGCGAGAAGTTCCAAGTTAAAGAGGAGGTATTAGCAGTCAGGGATCCTAAAAGCTACGAACAATTTTGTTTGTGAACTTCTGTTAGACATAAATTCGGCGAATGGCCGGTGGAATGAATCCCGTAGGGCCTTTTAAATAAAACCCAAATAGGGCCTTTTGGAGTGATCCTGGCCCCTTTTCTTGTTGACAGCCCGACAGGACAGATGGTGTCGGTAGCAATCAAGTTAGAAATAATCGTTTTATGGAACGCCGCCATACTAGCGCTATCCGTTTAGGCATTCCAAGCATGTCGGAAAAGGTAACAAAGGAAAAAATGATAAGGAGCAAACACTTCTGAAACTCATTTCAAAAAACTAGTGAACGTTTAATTAAAAATTTGGTACACAAAAAACTAGAGCCTACAATTTAAAAAACAATGAAAATGTGAAAACCAAACCTGGTACAAAGTACTGCCAACATAAGTTGAAAAAAGGTTTTGTGCCAAAAACCGCACACGTGGAGCTTTAAAATCTAGAACACATAGTAATAATGTCCAAAAATATCGTATGTGCTCGAGAAATCTACGGGAAGGAAACAAGTCCGAGACGTGTAATGCCTGGGCACTTACTGGCGGTATCCCTATAAGTTGAGTAGTTGAAGTGAAAAAGGGCAATCAAGGCTGTAACGGAGGTAAATGCAAAGACTGAGCACCCAACCTACTCCTTTTCGTGTCCAAAATCAGAAAACCACTGGAAAGGTCAAACATACTCCACCCTCGGTCATGAGATCGGCTAAGGCACTGTGACAGATGACACCGTAGGCGAGATGGGCCTCATGCGAATTCATCGTCAATTTCATACGATCCAAGAGGAGTCGTTCCCGCTGAAAAAGAGATAAGGATGTTTGAGAGATGCGTTTATCAAGCTGAGTGTAGATATATGTTTCTATTTGCAACGCCTATTCGACGCTTGGGCATCGAAATATGGAAAAGGTGAAATATGGAATATTAGACGAAAGAAAACGAAAAAATTAGCATTTCTACGATATTCAATGACTAGATAATCTCTAATATTGAAAATGGCCTAACTAGTTAAAAGCCCTAGTTCGAAGGAAAGCAGTAGACAATCTGATGTTGTAATAACCCAAAACATATTTATCCATTTGAAATGGAGATAGTGTGAGGACACGAAGTAACGAAAGTTAGAACGAAAACCGTCGCCTCAAAGCAAGGCTATTTACACTCTGTGAGAGACAGTAGGCTCCCCCCAAGGGTAACTGTATACGTTTTATCTATCCATTAAATTTTTCTTCTCCGTGTTGACAGATGAATATTGCTATGCACTCAAAAAGATGAGCCTCAAATCTAGGGGGAGAATTCTCTGAAGACCAAAATTTTTACAGGTGATTATAAAAATTGGATAAAGTTCACACCCAAAATTTTCGTTAGAGTAACTTACAGCTTTACGCCAAGAGCCACGGCCATTTTAGACAGAACATAATCAGTGAAATTGTTGAACGGCGACTTGTTTTTATAGAAAATAAAAAATTCGCCCGAGTAGAAGATTTCAAGCAGGGCTAAGATCGTGACTAACTGTGCAACGAAAATATTCACATTAGAAGGAGTTCATAAATTACCCACAAAATTAAATTTCCTTCTGCATTCTCACAAAATCCGGTTGTTCAAATGGATGTGATATTCGTGAGAGAAGGATAAGGCGTTTATTAGGACATATTTTACGGACTGGTGGATTATCTTAAGTATTTGATGATTACAGAAACACTACCAGGGAAAAAATGGGGAGCATACTAACTTTTCAAAGCAGAGATATTAAGAGTTGAGTAGCACAGCCACTAAAGACGAAGAAAGCATACCTCGATCAAAACCAAAAAGGCGCTAAGACTGGTGGCGTAATGCTCTGAGTCCAAATCGTCCACGTCTCTAATGTCATTGCTCACTCCACGTCGAGAATTGGCTAAAATGTTTTTGAAAAAAAGGATAAGTCCTCTTGTGTCTGCGTTATCAGTCTACCGCATTAATAACGCCCACATTTCTGGTCCAAAAAGTTGTCACCATTAGTCAGTATGACAAATGAGAATTCGAAGAAGCTATTGTGTCGGAGAGGTAAGTCGAACGATCCCTACCGAATCCATGTGACCGTAACACTACGCCCCTCTATTACTCGTATCTATGCCAAAAAAGCCAAATGCACATGCACACACACATCGACTTTCGGAGAAAACACTTGACAAAGGGTCCTTTTACAAAATCACCATCAAAATCATTCATTAGGAATTATCCGACCATTTTTTCGCCAAATACGACATGGACATGACATCACGCACGACATGATTACGCTTTTTGGTATGCTATTAAATTCCAATTAGACGCAGCATCACGCCAGGACAGTGTTCTCACTTATAAACGATTCCTTGCTGGTAAGTACGAATAGGGATTGAAACAACGGTTGGCGGATGTCAGGGTTTTCATTACTTAACAAAGGATCGTTTTTGTAAATGCTTTCGGTAGAGAGGTGATACCGAAAAATAAATGACTTAAATTTGGTAGCCAGACTAATGCATGACATCTAACCCAGATCGCTGTAGATATATTCTATTAGGCCCAGCATGATACTTAGGAGACCACACTGGTGAACTCAGTGGTGATTGTCTAAAAGGTCACACCACGGTCAACCGTCTTAAGGATAAACGGGAGAACTTACTCACCATCCCAAACAATTCCAACAGCTTTTAGGCCCCTGTGGAGCGATAAAACAGAAGAAAAAGTCAGATGACGGATGAAATAAGATCCCGTTGAATGGAAGCTAGATAGCCTTACCGGCGTCTACTGGAAGTGGAAATGTTTAACTGACTGCCCGCTGTCGCAGGACGACTTCTCTAGAGTAAAAGAGAGTTTAAAAGAGAGTTGAGACAATTCCGTTAACTCACATCTTTATCGCATTCTCAAACTAACTTACTGCATTTGATATATTTTTATCCAGTGATTTTTGGTATTCACGAAGTCTGAAACAAGAAGCAAAAAGTATTATCCTGTAAATCAAGCACTTAATCTTATTGCGCTTTAAAAATTTGGAGAAAATAACCTAAAAGACAAGGAATTTTTTTAACTTTGGTTTAAAAAAATGCTGTAACGGTACCAATGACTTCATAATCATACATTTTCGCAAGCCGAATCACATATCAAATGTGTAAAGAGAAATTTAAGAAACAACCATAAGGCAATATCAATGCAATGCCTTAATCATTAGTATACGGGGAACAAATGTTCTTTTTCACGTACGTCACCAAAGCAACACGCATCGATGCCTGTCTGAATTCACAATACTGAATCAGAGATTGGGGCAGTGGATATCCTTCATTGGAGGCAGAATTTATGCCTCCTGTCTGAAACAATTGAACCAAATGACGATAAGACTTCTTGTTCTCCATAGAATTCATTGCAGCTGAGGTAACCACGGATGCTGTCTTGCGTAGCCACGTGGATATCTCTTGCATTATATGGATCGATTCCTCGGAGACGGAATCACATTCGATGAGCTTAGCCGGAATTTCATCGGCTTTTGTGCCATCCAACGAGATATCGTCTAAGAGAGGAGAGATATGATAATATCTGACCTCCGTGCTTTGCTCTACTAGCCAAGCAAAATGGGAGGGTTTTAGTACCTTCTTTTTCTACTAATTTGTAAAGGGCATCAGGGGGCAATGGAGTAAAAGACTGGTTGAGTATTTCCTCAAAATACTTGTGCAGTGATTTTAATCCGTTAGACAATAGAGTAGTCTGGAATAATATGAATAAGTTCACGCAAGAAGATCAAGTTACGAGTCGTGTATATTCCAGATGTTCAGTGTTGTTCTGATCAAAATAAATAAGGGAATCCTTAATGCGATCCATTGCCTTTAGGTAGTTCGTAAGTGAAACGGCTGGTCTAAATTTCAGCATTGGTATAGACGAAGAAGTACCCCTGAATGATTATTTGTTCAACTTCCCGACCGGTTTTGTAGAAATTTTGCACATGATGCAGACCTTCTATACAGTATTGAAGATCTGAAGGAAACAGGGGTTAGATGTATGCAAAAATACTTTTAACGCGAATTTGAAGTTGATCAACCACCTTTTTCAGTGGTTCCATACCGCTGCGGAAGTCTTTTGCCGCCTCTATCACTGTACTCAGCTTCTCATCTGACTGTTTGGAGACTTCAACAAACTTGTCTTTGATTGCGAGGATCTGACTCATTTGACTTGGGACCTGACAAAAATAATGGACTGTTAGTATGGAAGTAAAAGCCAAGTTTTTACAGACGCAGCTATTAACTTACATAGTTCATTAAGGCAGCCATTGCAGGAGATGACCTTTAAAAAAAGAAGGCACCGAATGATTGTTTTACACAAATGTATCGTTCTCTGAGAAGAAACGTTTCGTATCGACACTGAGACTGAAAACATGATGTGATAAGGTTTGCTCCTACTTCACGATAGTAGCAGGCGTAAAGACGAAAGAGGGGAATAGATTAATACATTGAAAAAGATGGTGGTAATATTGATCAGTAAACTTATATCAAGGAGGATACTTTCACTAGAGGCAGCAGATAATAAGGCTGAAAAATAGAACACGATTTGAGTTAAAAGTTTATAGGGCCTAAATGTGTAACGATGGAATATAACTACCGGACCCTATGTTTATAACCCTAGAAGGATAAATTTCAGAAGAAAGTGATAACAAAAAATCCATTTTAGAAATCAACCATATGGACACTTAAGTTCAAGGAAGCGCTGTCTTTCGTCAACCAATCATAAAAGGCGTCCGACAAATGCACATTTTCGCATGAAAATTAGAGTCCGATTAATAATGCCTCGACGCTAACACAGATCCTTTTCTTATAGAAAGAATTATGCATACTACTTGCTCAGAGTAGACGTATATTTATGGGCGATCACAACCGACTCAACTACTTTTTACTCAGCCAGAATTTTCCATAGTGTGCGTCCGAGGATTTTTAAGCTTTCCCGAGACAGTTATTACCTGCGAGATTCAAAAACTGTTTACCCTAATCTCATTTTGACCCTACTCTCTGGTCTTGCAGCCGCGATACTTGAGCGCAGTAAGCATTCTTTCATATAATCAAGGTAAAATTCAGCATGCCTTCGAAGGAAAAACACTATCGTGAACCCTCATAAGGTGAGAATATAAAGGCTTAAAGCTTTGAACCAGTATATACTTCTCCGTTCACGCATTATTCACTTGAATAAAACATTTCACAGTGGTTAGTTTCATATTAAGTCCTGGAAGTAGTTAAGCCTCAACCAGTTTCGAGACCCACATCCTTCGATACATTATCACGAACACCTGCGTCCAGCAGATGCGCGACTCCCGATTTTTTCAGTATTTTGAACCTTTACACTCCTTGATAATGGCGACTTTTTGGCCTTATTGAAGAAGAAAAGCACTGGCTACATCTTATCAATAGTAGTAGAATTCGGCTTCGTTCAATATTTGCCCCTAAAATCACCGTGAAACCTACTAGTAACTCCAACACGAGTGAAATTTTGTCTGAAGCTGAAATCAAGGCGCAAATTTGCCTAAAAATAAGGAAAGAAAGATCTGTTCTTGTAAGAAGTAGCAAGAATCTGCTTACCGCAGTGTCGAGCTCTGTTTCACCCATGTGCTTTTTAACGTTGCACAGATATTCCTGCCATTAACCTCTCTTTTACCCTTTTAGTTTATGATGCTACTGGGGGAGAAAATGAGTTTATGACCCGCGTTAAGTCGAATAATCGTAATGCACTTTGAGGTTCGAGTAATTTTGTATACCAAACATATGAAGACTACTACATTCCCAATTATATATGTATTTTACATTAATCCATAGGTCGTTTGTCAGATTTTTGCATGATATATGTCAGAAGAGGCAAAATAATAACAATATTCATATGATAGATATTACTGGTTATATTGTAATAATGTTAAAAATCTGGCAGAACGGCCATCTAAGACAGACCGGTTAGAAATAAAAGACTGGCTACGGAAATTTGTTCGAAATTATTTCTATAAGCTCTATAAAATTAACCAACTGCGCGAGGCGGTATATCTCGCAATCGGCTGGTCATTTTCGAGCAGGTATTTTCGCCACTTCTGTAAGTGTGGGAAATCGGCCAAACATTCAGACTTGTTGGCGAGGAGAAAGTCCACAAAGTCCAGAAGGTAGAAGTCTGCAATCGTGACAGTGTCTGCCGCAGCGTAACTTCCGGGCGCTTCTAGTAACATGCGATTGAGATTCTAAAACCAAATAATTATCTACCGCTTAGCGCTACCGCACAATTTGCAGGATATGCTGAAAATTAAACCAGGTGTTATACTCATAACTAAATAGGGACTCATTGGCACATGTCCTAGATGATTCCAATCATATATTGTGTACAAGATTTGAAATATGATATTTGACACCTACTAAATGCATTAGTATCGTCGGTGCCGCTTGATCCTTTAATCTGCACCAACATCGCCAAATTTGGCGTTAAGGAATACTCCGCACGCCGCGAATTGATATATTTGTTAGTTGTACCATGTCATCAAAATATGTGGAGCAGTACGCCTTCTATAATTTGAGTTACATTAAAACCAACTCGTCCTTCCTTCGGAACTGATTTCTTTGACTGGCTACTGGTGGCGACTATTGGATTAATGCGTTTTTAAGTTTTTTTCCAGACACCGATTATTTGTGAGTAAAAAGGCACTTAAGTAAAGTACAAATATCTAATAACTTCCTTGAGCGATCAGCCAATAATAATGGAGTAAATTTGACCCGCGTCGGTCAAATGACCCAATCACAACCTGGCCCCGCAATAGTCCGTCATTGTCGGGGCGATGAAATAAAATCTTCTCGGGGCCCCAGACTAGACGTTGAGTCTGGGTTACTTTTGTTGGTTTCAATTTTACGTCTCATTGTACTTACACGAAATGCCTGAATAACTTTATCTGACGAAATGGCATCGAAATTTTGAAGGTCTACCCTGTTGTTCCTTCGAAGAGGTTCTGTACACTAAGGGTTGCACATTATCTAACAGCCTGAACCAGTTTTCCTTAGGAAAAAACGTGTGATTCGTGAATCACAGTAGCATTTACCCAGTTAATATTATCACTGGATACAGACCAAGATAATGTTCAGTGGTATACCGAGATTTCTTACCTCAAGAATTTTGGAAATCCCCTCGAACAACTTGTCTTTATATTTCTTGCGATCTTCATCGTCCGCATCGTGGAAATTCCTGTTTTTGTAATACCGTAAGAGCAAGTTTCCTGACTCCATAACCTGTAACAGAGGACGAGGGGAGAATTAGCCCACGGGACGCGGGAGTAGGGGCCAGTACCACTAGAAACATCCATAACGCGGATCATGGAAGATCCTGTATGTTTAGCGCGAATTGGTGCAGTCCACCCTGCCTACTTTAGCCTAGGCATGTCCAATATGTTTAAATGGTGGTGAAAACTTTCCCCATCTGCGTAGCAGCGGAGTCTCTCGTCCTTCCCCCTTCCCCGCCCCCCCCCCTCTCCGCCGGCTCAATTAACGCCTCAATTCACGTGTGTTTCATTACTTTTTCCGGTTCTGGTGTCAGTGGACAGACTCACCACCGTGATTTATTATTGATAAGCGTTTACATCGGTACCGCCCCGTCTGTGACAAACGTCGTTGAGTGTAAACTTTAAGCCTCACGTCATCACTCGTCGTGATTGCATAATTTAGTTACTGCAACAATGGCTTTAGCGGTTGAAGCGCAACAAACGGGGTTCAGAAGGCCGTTAAATGAAGTGGCTGAACCAAGCCCACGAAGGTGAGCTGGCGGCGATTAGGAAGGGTCAAATAGATGCCGTGAAGTTGGACGATAAGCCCCATTCTCTTTCCCTCTAAGTGACCAAAATGCTATTAATTTATGTTACGATGACCGTTACAAGATGAGAGAATACATTCCCGCGGCCTGACAAGGGAACTTTTGCGTAAAGGGAAGTGATCACCTAGGAATTGTCGGTGATTTTAATTCAGCGGCATTTTAATCGGTCTCGTTACATGTTCCCTCCTTCCATTTCCATGATGGAGTCATGAAACGCTACAATGAGTTTCCCAACCATAAACATATTTTTTCTTACTTTTGATGTGTTAACAGAGGGGTGGTAGCAGCATTACCACCTCGCAATATTGCCCCTTTGGGATAGGGGCAAATTACGCGAAAATTACTGCAAATTTTATGGGTATAAGGTAAACTGCCTTAGTATATTCGCTGAGAATTTCTCTGGACGTAGACAGGCAAAGGGAAAAGGAGGCATTCAAGTGGCTGATGACTTCACTCACCTTCCCGATGATGCGATCGCAGTAGTACATCTCCATGTCGTCCCGACCCAGGAGGTTGAACTGCTTGCCCAGGCACCGGAGGATGGCCGAGGCTTCCGTCATCCACTGCAGTCGACCGTCGCGGTGTTGGATGCGCAGTGCAGGCACACGTCTTGTAATAATCTCCTCCCTCTTCAGGGGCCAATTCTTCGCCGAAATTGCCTCGTCCTCGTATTTGAGTTTGCAGTGCTCGAGGAACATTGTGAGCGGACCCGAGTGGGGACATTTTTTCATGTGATAAAACTATTTGTCGCATGTTAATAAGAAAAGAATAAAATGTGTAGAAAAGCAGCATTTTAGGATCGTCAGTTATGTCCGGTGGAAGTGGCAGTCATAAATTTTCACGTTCCACTCAACATGCATTCTTTGCCGCATCCGAAAGGGACACTGACGCCTCGACGACTAAATTGTCGAGTTGGGCCATTCCACTGTTAAGTCCATACAATTCCTTTAAAATTCCCACGGGTGACTTTCTCGCAATAAGTGGCGTAGCTTTTGTAGGTGGCATTCTTTATGTTTGAGTGGCTTTCGAGCTTCTCCTAGGTAAAGGAGCCGAGTTATGGGGCAGAGACTAGGTACGCCGTAAACGCAGTAGTCTCCCACTGCGTCTGCTGGGAGAACATAATATTTCCCCTCAAAAACTCCCGCCATCTACCAAAAAAGGTGTCATCACAAAAGTGGAAAACTACTTTCGACGGAGACGCGTTAAGGGCATGTTAAAACAGCCCAAAAAGAGGGTTTACTTTAGTGAAATGGGGCGTCGGAAAACTGCGTCTCGGAAAGACTTCATCCGAATTGAGGACCTTCCGCATATTACAAACTTCTTTAGGCAAAATTTACGCCTCTTCTTCTTCATTTTTCGCCGTCTTAAGCACTCTACTTTGCCGCTCAGACAGCGTCATGGGAACCCGAGGCTGCCCACTTGCAGCCCCTGCGAAAACACTGTCGAGGAAGATCGGAAATGTTAACTGCGCGTAAATGGAGCAATGAAACAGGAAAAAGCCCATCCTCCAGCAAACATGTAACCGTTTTCAGGTAAAAATAAGTTGGCACAAAAGAAGAAGAGCGAGATTGTTGTAACCAACAGGGTCTGTTTGCCCGTGGAGGGAAATGATCGCAGGTTATTTTTGCCACGCCGGGGGGGGGAGTGGGGACGGGGGCCGGGGGCGGGGAAAAGCAGTTCATTTCGTGCCTCCGAGTGGGATCGTCCTTCCTGAATGCAAGTCAAACCGACGTCGAGTGCCTTTCTTAATGACACATTTTAAAAATTCCCCTTCGCGCTGTCAAGGTGGAGGCGAAAGTGAAGGGGAGGGAAGAGAAGGGAGGGGGGCGGCGAGTTCATCTCATTTATATTTATATTTTCCTCCCCTACAAAAGGTTAACATTTCTATCATTCTTCTGATCCACTTGAAAGTCGATTTCTGTGCTTTTTTATAAGGTGGGCGAATGTGTTAAAAACCAAATTCACCGCGGTCAACTCGAGCACGTTAAGTTGAGCGGAGGGAGGAATATGCAGATTTGACTGCTCCACAGGGTGGTGTTGGGGGGGGGAAGGGGAAGGGGGAAGGGAGAAGGGGGAAGGAGGAAGGGGTGGAGGAAATGCCGAGCACACTCTTCAAAATGAACCACTCTATTGGAATTTTATTAAAGTGCACGAGGTCCCAACTGCAACTAGGGGAGACGAGAAGAGCAGCCATTTATCGCCTTTGTGGCAGAAAGGAGTAAAAGTGTGGTCCAAATTCTCGTGAGTTGCATGGTCTCCGGGCTACCGGTTCAGTGAGAAAGCAGTCGAATCACCGTGGACTTACGGTAATCGTAGCGCCTCGAATGTCAGAATTCATGATGCGACGAAGAAGAGAGGAGAAGTGCGAGTGTTGCAGGGCAGGAGTGGAGGCTTCTCTTAAGAATTGCACACTCGGCAGCCAATCGAATGTGTCTAGTGAGCTTCGCAAGGCATGCCACACTCTGTTGTGTGTATTTGTGTATTTCTCTCTCTCTCTCTTTCTCTCTCTCACTGTGTGTGTGTGTGTGTGTGTGTGTATGAAGGCAGTCCTATTGACCGCTCACGTCACAGGGTGCCTGACTCGCCTGTCACCGTGGATGCCAAGCCTCTCCAGGCGAGAAAGGTGATACCAACTTCGGCGGCTGCTCACATCCCACCGATGATTGCGTCGACACGCTTCCGAGAAAGTGACTCGGCTGCGAGGCCCCATCTCTTATCACCCTTCACACCGGTGGATCACCTAAAAATGTCATCTTTAACGCCCAAATTCCTGTTCAGCCCACTCAATTTCTTGGTATTCAGACTGTCAAGTTTCCTTGTCGACAAGGATGTGCTCCCTTTGGGTTATTTAGCGAGTTCCTACTTTCCCTAAGTCCTTCATTCTCAAAGTCATTCATCCAGAGATAAAGTGTGCTTGTGTATACAAATTTAAAGCCTCCTTTCTATGGGCTTTTAAGGCCTTAATGACAAATCACTTCATCCGATTTTTGGAAAAAATACTCCGCCTAAATCGACGAATACAATCCTCCGGGAACGGGTAATTCGCCCTGCCCTCGGGCGAATGCTCCTCAACTCCTCTGAAGGGCGTTTCAGGCCGAAAGAGAGGAGAAATTTCGTTGAACCTTCCCCTCAATACCACATTTTTTCCTACTGAGGTTCCACTTGCCTTGACATAGCTTATAATGCGCCGAAAAAGTTTTGTGTGATGATAAGTAGGTCAAGGAGACACCGTTGAGTGTGAGTAAACCCTCCCTCATAGTCCTTTTAGACAACTTCATTTTGAGGCGCTTTACGTCACCACGCTGCATCATGGAATTTGGTGAATAAATGCCATTGCATAAGTGCCCTTAAATTCAACAACGAGGCGCCCCGAAACACTGTCTTGCATTCATAACCAAGTGACAGTTGACTACTTTTCCTGGCTCTTGTCACCCTCGGGCAATGGCCCTCTTTTCAGACAAGTCGTAAAATCCAGGCGCAGCGGCATCAAAAGGCCAATGTCACAGAGAGAGGCGATCACCGTCGGTTGACTTAGGTGTGATTTTTTGTTTGCAACTTCTTAACTACGCTTACAATGCTATCAGGGTGAGGGACGAGGTGATGCCTGAGATCTACACTTGCTGCGACCGTGTTGGACCCATCCTGTGTTGGGATTGTAAAGGAGAAAATGAAGGCTTTTGAGGGAAGGAGTTTGGGAAGAATCTGTTAAATTTGTCATAAATAATGACGTTTCCCAATAATGCAGACGTAATTAAATGACCCGCTCCAATTAGTGTTTTCCTTTTCGAAAGTGGCGCGCACTAGCGGGAGACACGAATGATCCAATCACCGCGCGCCTGCTGCGTGCATTTCAATTCCGTGTGTTAAATACTCTTTATTAAGCCCACACACACACACACATGTCCTTCAAACCTGCCATTTCCCCTCTGACATCCAGGCGTGACCTTGAGCCATGTGGAACGGGGAGAACAGCATAGCGACTCCCAACCTCTCACGGCGAATGGCCAGACATGTCACCTTCAGGGAAACTGTGATAGTGAATGAACCGAAAACAGTCTTTCGACGTTCGCCCATTTGCCGGTACAAATTGCACAATTCCTCCTCCTTCTATTCCCACGGAGCCTCCTCCTCCTCCTCGCTTTCCTCTTCCTCTTCATCATCCTCCAACGCAGGTCGTGATTCTTCCACCGTTTCGTGCGAATCATCCTCACGTACATCGGTCTCCTCGTCCACAACCGTATTTTGGTCTTCCTCGGGCACCTCCTCGGTGGATTCTACTGATTGCGATGAGGAATTTAGACAGGCTAATCTCTTGAAACATTCCATCTCCTGGGACGTGGCACGTAGGTTACCCTTTTCCTACTTCATATTAACTCAGAGTCAAAGAATTCCCTTCCCCTTCGTCTTCACTCACATTTAACCTCGCCTCATTTTTTTATCTTCTCGGAGGAGGCAGGGGTGTGGAGGCGTTCACTTTTTTTCTAAAAATAAAGCCTCCCATCGAGGCGTCTATTCACGTTTCGCGAAGTTTCAGTTAAGTCTTTTTTCTTCGCATCAGAGGCAGCCTTTTTAATACGATTTCAAGTTATTTCGAAGCTGTATCTCGTATTTTGCGGTGGGCTTATCTTCGCAAATATCTTTTCCTCTTCGAGAAAATATTTTTTTGCCTCAATTTCATGCTCAAAGTGCGATTTTGACGGTTGGACGTGAATTTCTTAAATCACCTCGAACAATTTTAGCCATCACTGCATTTCCATTAATGGTGACTGGCGTTCCCTCCACTCCCACCCACCTTATTACATTTATTTCGAGGAATTCCGAGATTACGAGGTTAATTCCAGCTAACGCCCACTTTGCGGGCTTCTCACGACCGCCACCTGCCTCCTTCCCATCGGTGTCGTGTCCGCCCTGGCGCTTCTACTCACTGCACACGGTGGTTGAACTCACGGCGGCAGTGCGGGCGAAGGATGGCCAGCCTTGCTCTGTTCACGCCCCCATCGTGCTCCAGGCGGACTCGGAGTCGAAGACATGCAACTTCTGGGAGGGCACTTTAGGTCTTTTATTTAGCCAAATCAAACCGAAACTTCTGCCATGAGATCGCGAGATAAGGCATTTATTACTCGGTGGAGTGCTGCCACTGTATGCATAAAAACACCAGCGCTACTTGCCATTTGCTGCCAGGCGGCAGGGAGGGAAAAAAGAGCCCGCTTTCTCCATCAACCGCACTATCTTCTTTCTGATACCGCTGACCTTCGTCTGCAGTGTCCTGCGTCCTCCCCAACCTCGTATTAAGTCAGGGTTCATCGCCATGAATGCAGCCAGAAGGCTGTGCCACTGAAAATTGGTCTCTCGCCACAAATCCGTTTACTGCAGCACTTGTTAGTCCGAACAAGTCAGGTTACACGTGCAGAAGAGCTGGGCCCAGGAGGTCCGTGGCCCCCATGAGCAAATCACACAAACTAGGATTTTTTTCAAATTCCCTTATTTAACGCTACCAGAAGTGAGACTATTTTTTGTGTTAAAGAGGTAAAATGTTATGTGTTTAAGCGACTCAAACTGGCCTCTTCGCCGTGATACCATAAAGAAGCACATCGCAGTAAAAAGGTCCTCCTTCTCCTCCCCAACAAAACGCCGGTGCCTGACATAAATCAGGCGAAACCCATTTGCTGTCTCCTCCACTTGTTTTCCAAAAACGAAAGTATGCTTGTTAGGGTGGGCCTTGTGGACCTTGACATAAGAACAGACACCGTCGTGGTGGTTTTGCCTCTTCATGGCTGCTTTTTAAATGGGCGGCGCTCATGTGCCCGCGAGGTCCATCCCACTTGTTGTTGAGTCCCTTCCCAGCGTTGTCGGTCTTCACCTCTCCACGGGCAGAGCAACAGACACACCGGTGTCTCACCTCATAAATACACACACACACACACACCGGCGTACATTTGTGTCATTTCTGGGGAGTTTGGCTCAGAGGAGGTGGAGGAAACGTCGGAGAGCTAGTCTAATACCGCTTGGTCGTCTGCCCTGAAAGAGAGGCGTGGCGATGGCAGCGGTCTTGTCCCACTCTGGCGTCATAAATCCTCGCGCCTTTTTACTTTGCCTCAACTCTCTTCTGATTGTGCACCGCATGGGGAGACGTAACCCGGGTAATGCTGTAAAAAGACATGTCATAAATCATTGCCCGGCGGCGGATATAAGAGAAGAGAGATGTAGTAGTTTCGTTGTACCTTCTCCTCCGCCTCCTCCTCCAACTCTTCCGCCGTTTTCTCCGGAGGTCCCGTCATATGCCGCACTCTGGCACAGCCCGGAGTCATCATCGGAGGCTGAATCGAAGTAGAAAAGATTAAAATTGGATTCACGGAAAATGCTCTCATCTTGTCAGGATGATACGCCACGCTGTGCCCCTCTAACTCTTTGCACTCTCGAGGTCTTTTTGGCTTGGACGAACCACCAGCACGAGACCACCTCGGCCAAAGTGGGAGGAGCATTTTTACGAGCCTTTTAAAACCACCTCAATTCAAACAAGCGCATACAAATGACAAAGTTTCACCGGCACTGCACTGAATAAATTAGTTTGCGTGTGATATTTCGTGAAAAAATGTCAAGGAGGCATCCTCGGTGTGCCAAAAAACACGTATTTGAGTGGGACGTCACATCCCCCTCGCACGTGTATCCGCAGAGAAAGGAAGCGAGCTGACGACCTTCCTCAACCAGCTTTCTGGCCAACCGGCCATCGGCGGTGCGTCTCCACCGCAGTGAATGCCCAGAGCTCCGCCTTCTCCACGTCACACCTGCTTCGGCATGTCGGATTCGCCGAGGGCGTCCTCCCTTCCACAGCAATGCTTCACTCGCCCTCTGCTCTCGGGGTGTTGCGGCTGGCGGGAACCTTTCAGCCCCTTTCGGCACTCTTCCTACCCGCAAAGCTTTCACTTTCGTCGTAGTTCAGCGGAAGGCGACGCAGTCGCCCCCTCCCGAAGCTGGAGATGTGATCCTTTCACTTGCTCGACAAGCGTTTTTACGGACAGCAAATGGCTGAGTGGCTTTTCCCCCTTTTTGGTCTCTCCCAGTTTGCACGAAATGGAGGGGTTGAATGGGCGATTTCCCATGCAGGACAAAAAGACGCTCACATTAGCATTTAAGCGGTCTTGCGGAGGAAACAGCACGCTGATGCACATTGGACCGCGCGATCAACGCCACCCATAAATTTCGTACAATTCGGTGCAATGTTCCGCGGTTTCGCTTGCGGTCCCACCTCCTCCCGCAGTAAATGATCCTAATTTTTAGTCGTCTCTCACATCCCTTGCTTCCACACCGTCGCCTCCACTGGATGCTCTCGTTGCGCCAATGAATGTAATTTATTCACCCAAGGCGGCAGAGGCGAATTCGCCCGAACACGAGCCGATCTGGTCGAGGTCCGGAGTTTTAGTGGCTCCAAAACTCCTCAAGTATCAGTCTCGCTGCCAAAACTGTTACTCGCCAATGCTGTGCTCAGACTAACCAAAGTGAGCTAAGATTTGGCATAAAATGGAAACCAAACCCACTCGACGGGGGTGTTTCGGAGAGAAACCTCTTCTCGCACATCGTAATTAAGTGGATCGAGTCAAAAAACCACCGTAACGCCGTAACGCCGTAACGCCGCAGCAGCGCCGCTGGGACGCGAGGCGTCAAGTTCGCCTTCTCACGTCTCTTTGTGTGTTATGCGGCCACGGGAGTTGACGCAACGATGGCGGCGATGCTCCGCGGAGCAGAGATTTCTGGCGAAATGGCGGAGCAGTCACACAGGCCTCCCACCAACTCCCGCCTTTGGCCGTCCGCCCTCATTCCGTGAAACCCCCACCGGCTGCGGAGATAAGCAAAACTCCGCAACAAAAGAATACCTCACAAATGAACTGCAGTCTTCAAGTAGACTTTTATTTGCGATTCTCATAGCTCCGACATGACTTGCACTTCTTCCATGGCTCAGGTGAGAGACACATCCTCTTCCCCCGTACCTCTCTTGAATGAGAACTCTGAGTCCGCGAGGGACTTAGCGGCTTCAAATAGGCATGACAGTTCCTCTCTCTTCCCCCTTTTGGATGTTTGCCCCTCTAGCACGCAGACAGTATTTTATGGTAATGGCGAGGTTGTGGCCTGACCCCTCCCCAGCCAAAGCCATTTTAGGGACTGTTCAATGCGGAACTCCCTCGATGCAGTCGAGAAAGGCTTTTTTTTGACCGTCTACCCCAAACTGTAAGGCTGCCAAAAACCTCCAAATCTCTCTCTCTCTCTCTCCCGTCTCTCTCCCTGAGAACAGTCACATTTCAAAGCCTTCCTTTTTACAAGCCGACGTCCATTTCCGGTCTGATTAATAACACCTTTATGCATCAAATATTTATATGCCCAAGTAATTACTTTTCCCACTCAGACGTAGCAGCGAGGTGGGGTGTGTGGCCGCGGTATGCCAGATAACCCTAAGAAACCGGACTTATGTGGACAATTTGAATGTTTTCCCTCGTCAACTTTCGTCAGTTCTTGAATGTCATGGAAAATTTCTCCTATCAGGCCAGGAATCGGGGAGTGCGGACTGTGATTTCCGTGAAACCTAACCATCGACGGGGAGGAAGCCTGATGGTCTCCAAAAAGAAATATTTTTCTTAGACCTGCTTGCCAATTTCGATGGTGTCTCCCGTCGAACGCTCGGTGGTAGCATCTTCAACTCACCACTGTGAAAACCAGCTGGAACTTGCACGCCGTTTTCGCTATCGTTTGAGTGAAATGACAAGTAAAACTAATCGACAGTGCTTCCTTGAATCCACACATCCCTCCGCATTGCCCAATCCCGCTGAATATCAAACCTAAAGCGATCGTTTGACCTCCTGACCTCCCGCCTGTAGGCTCACATCAGGCGGAGTTATGCCACGCAACGCCGAGGTAGTGTTAACTTGCCTTTGGGGCAAATTACCACCGCACCGCCTGGTAATTGCACTGGTGCGAAGATTATCACCCGCCGGCCGAATTCAGACGCGCGATGTCGCCCTGTCCGGGGTCAGGTCGTACAACTCACGGCGAGTTTTAAATCATCTGCGAGGTTTTGGGAGTTGCAGGCCGGTAACTCTACCGCAGCGACAACTGCTATTTTCGACGTAGGGCCTGCCTGCATGGGATAAAGGCTGTTGGGAGGCGAAAATTCGAGGCAGGACCACGTAGTTTGCGCAAATCAACGTTCCTTTGTGATCCGCGATAGTTTTCCTTCAGTCCGCGGTATTCTTCTTCTCATCGCAGTATTCGAAACGCCGCCAAACTACCGTCGGTAGTCACTGGACCATATAAGAGGGCGGCGAAAGTAAATAGAACTGAAACTTTTCGTTAAAATGTAGTTCCGATCCCCCGAGCCCATGAACTGACATCCTTCATGTCGCGAAACCGCCGCATGGCGGAGATTTCCGACTCCTCGCCAACCTCACACATGCTAGAGCCGGGAACAGCGGAGGCCCTGACGCCTGTGAAGCGGGTGTTCGCCTTTCCAGCATCGTCTCGCGGGAGCCCTTGTGGGGTGCTGTGCCGAGCCTGCATCCTCTCATATCTTCGCTCCTCCCGCGACATCATTGCCCAATGGCCAGCGTCGTTCGCTAAGACACCACCAGGCTAAAAATGAGCCGAATGTTAATCGACTGTGAGGCTGACGAAGACCCTGCTGAAGACACCTACTGTCTCAAAGCCTTGTGGCTTTCTCCTCGTTCAGACGAGATGTGAACGAGGAGTTGTGGAGTGGCGAAGACGACAGAAATGCAGACGAAGTTGTCTCGACGGCGAAACGGACTAAGATTCTTGACTTGTGCGGGGAAGCGGTCGGATGGAGAACTTTAACGCTACCTCTTTGGCTCAGTTTGCCCGGAAGGAAGCTTTCGAGATTGGCTCTGAAGAGGCTCCACTCGGATCTTCCAGCCTAATGTTCTCACATACGAAAATTGTGTGCGTGTGGGTGTGTGTGTGCGACAGGCGAATGGCAAGACGCACCAGCGAGAGAGAGAGAGAGAGAGACTGAGGAGGACGCCTTTCCACCTTTATGAGGCAGTCTGTGCGTAGATCCATACGCGAAGCAGGCACCTCCGTCCATTTAAAGCGGAGGGGTGTGAAGCGAATATCCCCCTTTCTGTCGCTTCTTTCATCCTCTGCTCGACTGAATAAACGACGACTATTTATCAAAGGGAATGCACACACTTGTGACTTGGATTTTTTGCCTTTCAAAGGCCTCTTCTGTCAGGAAGTCGCCAAGTCCACGTCCTCTTTCCACTTTCGTGTTATCTCAAATGCCTAAAATGCGTTAGGAGTGAATAAATTACCTTCCACCTATCTTCTCCACATTAAAGTCACCATCTGAAGTCAGACCGAACGTAATCATCTTGCCTTGTCCAACTTTCTCCTTGTCAAACTTTTGGAGGGTGGCAGGAGAGCGCTAAGTCGCCGCCGGACGTCAAAGAGACGTAAATACTAGGGCGCGTAATGATTTTTTACAGAGAAGCCTGGTATTATTCTCGTGATGATTATTTTTGAGAATTGTTCAGATTATTTCACGCGGCAGTGCAGATGCTATCGCTTTGGCCAAGTAGACCGGCCGCCCCATTCCTTGGTGAATGGGAAATGTGCTGTTCCTGCCCCAAGTTGGCTTCCCTCGTGTTAGAAACTCTCTAGAACAGCAAGTATTTTCTTTGGAGACCGAAATTCCGTTACTTCGGCACACAATTTGTGCCGCCTAAAGCGCACCCCTCGGTGCCAACTCAGTGCGCTAGTTTTTTCCCGTAAATTTTAGCTTTGTGGTTATCCATTCTTCCATCCCTTCGTATTCCGACATAGATTTTACTTTTCGTCAGCTTCAGCCGAGCCTACTTTTTAGGATTTCAGGTCCATTAGCTCTGCCTCCGTGCCCTCCACTCCCGCTCTCTCATACTACTTATATGCAGCCTGCAGGCTTTTCAGTAGACTGGGTTGGACTCAACCTTTCGCGCCACCTCGGTCGCATGCACGTTGGTGCTCTGGCCTCTCCACGATATCATTCCCTCTTGAGTTAGATACCCTTTCAAACTGCGTGCTGCAATTTCAGTTTTACACATGAGCCGTTGCGAGGACACTCACTAGATTGACGTACTAAAAAGTCGGCGTTTACGGTCACCAGAGAGGAGTCTCCTCTTTGTCACGCGGTGAAACAGGCAGGTACTCTCTGTCGCGCAGTTATTTTTCCCGTCTCCTCACCAAATTTCTGCCAAACTTACCAACGCAACACCACTTCGTAACTGGTCATCCACTTGCACTCACCCAGGAAAGTGCACCATGGCTCCAGCTTTGCTGATTTCCCAAGCAATAACGCATTTTATCTCTAAAGTCACATGTGCAGGTGTAACACGGTGAACGCCTCAGTTTCTCGCCTACCACTTACCGTACTTGCGCATTTCCACTCGGTGTGACTTGCCGATTTTCGAAAAGACGAGCTCCAAGTAAGAAAGAGTCAAGTGAAAGAGTAAGTGAAAATCGCTCCATCTGTTGCCGCTTGTCTGGTCAATGGAGGCCTTTTATGAAACCTTCAACTATTCTTGCGTCTTGTCCCGAAATTCGCAGTCGTAACCTTTCAGATGCAACTCGAAGGAGACCGTGCAAACAAAGTCAGATGGAAGGGGGCGATTTTTAATTGTGTAGACAGTCACCATTTGCATTCTGACTACAAAAGCCTATCGAAAAGTTTTTTAAAAAGTCGGAAAAAAAACGCGACACAAAGATTTCCGTTTGGTAAGAGGCCGATTTTCCTCCCACGCTACCTCAACAGACAGTATTTCATTGCTGTTTCCACTGAATTGGCGGTTACCGGTGGAGTGGTTGGATTTTGGCAGTTCCACACTGCCTCGCGTCGGTAGTATACTCCACCGGTACGGAAACTGCGTCGTTCTCTGCCACATTGTCTTTAAGGCTTTTGTCTTCGCTCTTTCCTCCGGCATTTTTCCCACAAACCGGCAATACTAGGCGACGTCCGTGGTAAGAAAGGCGGTAGGGGCAGAATGTTGGGAGTGTTGGGCTCGTCTACCCTCGTCCCATCGACGGCGGCGAAGAACTCCGTCAAGTAGACTTATGCAAATCCCACGAAATTTTCGCCTTCACTCCTCGTCAGAATGGATAAAATTCGGTTATTTCGGGCCCTTCAGCTCCCCGGTGATGAGGAATGCAGTCCGAGACAGTGTTCGCTTTCCACTCGAGATTTGCCATAAACTGCCTTCAACCCCGTTGGAAATACCAACTTCGGCTTTCGGACGGCAGTTCAGTTGCCTTGACAGAGAGGCGGAAAAGTGGGCAGTTGGAGAGGGCCTCGCCAGATTGCATCCACCATGACTTCTTAAATACCAAGAAGGGTGAAAAAAAAAGAATTTCCCCCTGTCACGTTGCGACACTAAGCGGATGCGCTTTGTTTGCGTTCACCGAAGAAGGCAGTCAGCTTTGAAGTCACCCACAGAAGCATGCTTCGGCGTTGGTGGCATTCGCCAGACGACCTCGGGGTTGAAGCACATCCAGCCGGCGCTGTGGCGCCGAGCGCGTGTCCCGACGCGTTCTCTGTCGAAACTGCTGCGAGTCGCGCTGAACGGCCCGCGAGTGCACTTCGCCTTCTCCGCCTTCCTCTGCCCAGGAGTAGACTGTTGGCAGACCGGCTAAACGCCCATTTTAAGCCTTCAGGACAGACTTTCTTCGTCTTCTGTGCTCGACAAATCCCTCGTTGCGGCAACTTGGCCATTGGGATACATTTGGGGAAAAAACTTGGCAGAAAGTGTTTTACTACAGTAAAAGTGCTTCAACAAGGCTGCTTTACGACTTTCTCCATGAAAATCCGCACTTTTATCAAGAGTTTCGTAGCCCTAAGGTAGAATCATTTTAACATACAAAACTTAAATTAAAAGTTTATTAATTCCAATTAGTCTTGTCATATTTTCGTGACAGAAAGAAGGTCTCAGCCCAGTTGTTGCTGCGAGTACAAGCGTAATTTCCGCAGAAGCATCCTCAGAGTTCCCTCAGCCACCTCCAAGTCCGTGACTCACGACGGTCGTGTCCCTCCCAAGGGCTGTTCCTTTCAGGCGGAGGGAGGAGCGCTTTTGGACGGCGGAGACAACCGAGAGTTATGAAGGCGAGCGCAGAGGACTGATTAATAGATGTCGGCGGGAAAAAAAATGTATCAAGAAGACGGCTTCAACTTCTTCTCTCGCCATTCCTCTGTCCTCAGACTGCGGCCTCCACTCCTTGACTTTGTGTCCCCTGCGGTGAAGGGTCGGTGTGCACCAAAGGGGCGGAAGGTGGGCGCATCAGTTGGTGTTCGTGGTTGATTGTGGCTTCGGGACACAAATCACTCACTTTCACCCCGACAAAGAAGCAACTCCACTCTAGTATTGTTGCGATTTTAGCTCTGTCGACAGCGCAAAAATGCAAAGTGGTTGTTACCTTGCGGAATGGGGCCTGCGAAAGTTGGGCTTCAGATGAGCTATCGCGACAAAGTGGGGAAGAAGATCTTTGAGCAGGACGAAGATGGGAAGCTAATCTACGCGAGAGCAGAGACGCCCAATTTGACTGCTCTCGAACTTAAAGGGGAACGTTTTCATCATTGTAAGACGCTTACACACTTCTCGCTCCATCCGCTGATAAATTGGTGTGTAAAGTCGCTACTCTGTCTCCGCCGAGACTCCAAATCAACTCGAAATTTTATGTTTTTTATTTATTTCTGACATGCACTGTGCCAATGCCAGTCACGACCCACGGGATTTTAAGCACCGGCGAGTAGTCCGACGAAGTAACGACAGTCCGCAGTCCGAGAGGCAGTCCCGACTCCCTTTTGAGGGCTCTGCACTTTCCGCCTCGAGGGCCGGAAAACGCCGGGCTCCGATGCCTCGTCCACACTAAAGCGTATCCATGACGCCAAATTAGGTGCACCTTCGTCCCACCGGACGCGAGGCCATAAAACTCCAGGTAATGGCCGTCGGGTATAACCACTCCCTGAATATGAGTATGCGGGGGATTTTCTAGCAAAACATCCACTGCAGTATTAAAAAAACCTCCGATGTCGATGAGTAAGTCCACGGACGTGGAGGGACGTGGAGGAGTTGAGGAAGGAGGGGGGGGGGGGAGGGGGGCATTTAGTATGCCCAGGATTTCTAGACGGACAAGAACAAATAATGCTAATGGCTTTTTCTAACCGACCTAAAGTCCGGCCAGAGGTTAACTCCCCACTTTCATGCGGGCCGCCTCATCAGACCTGTTTCTCCTCAGTGTCCTCAGGCGCCTCCTCCCTCGGTTTTCTCCTCATGTCTCCTACTCCTCCGTGGCAGCGGAGACTGTACACTGCGCCTCAGGCTCAGGATAGGGTGGAGAGGAGATTTGGCGGTATGCTGTATTAGAACAAAGTGAACCGAGAGTCATGTAAACAAACGGTAAGGTATGTTTCCTTAGAGCATCACGCCCGATTTGGACGAACTGACTGGGTTGACTAGAGTTTTAACGACCACAAAGAAGGAAAATACAGAAAAAAGGGAGTTAACTCAATCTACGGTTCCTCCTTCTTAGAGGCTTTTATTTTATCTGGAAGAACGGGCCGGTGGTAACTTTCATTCGAGCTGAATAAAAAGTCCAGACATGGCCGACATTCCGCAATAGTCAACCGATATTTGTTTTTTCTGTAGGTAAAAGAATGCTCAACGTAAAAAATAGAAATAGGAGGCAGAAAAATACATTTTTCCTGCTGACAAAATGAACTGTATTGTTCCAGTGGTTGTGAATCACATTGCATGACGGGGACCACCAACAAATGAGATTTCGGGGAAAGCAGGACCCTTCAAGTTACTGACATGCATCTAGTCAGGGAAATGAACTCATCATGTCGCCCTTGTCTCTCCTTTCCTTCCTCTCGGCCTCTCCTCTCCTCTCCACTGTCATTAATGGGTCAATCAAGAAAGCTTCTGACAGCAATAAAATAGCAGATAAAACGCACAGTGAATGAAGGCGTTTTAAGAACAGAGACGGACATTAACGGGTTGCATTGACACGTAACCCGGACGTAGACCCTACGGCATTGTCTGTCTCCGATGCGTTGTTTCTCCTTCAGACTGCTATATCCTTTCTCTCCTGTTCTGCGGTCGCCAAAAATAGCGAATGTGTTAATCAAAGAAAAATGTTCCCGTCACTTTAGCCCTTCCGATTTGTCTTCCCTTCCCTGTCCACGAAATGCTTATTTAAAAATTGTCTATAAGCCGCCAGGTTTATCTAATCTCTATGGCTGATGTTGGTTTTTTAATCTTCTCCAAAATCGCGGAAAAATGTACGGTGTAATATGAGAATACGAAAGAAGAAAAAAGAGGAGAGAGATATCATAGGCGCGTGGTCCTCGGCACAGTTGAAAGGCGGCACAGAATGCCGGAAAGGAAAAACACTCCAGGCGGTAAAAGTATACGGAGTAATCCTAAACTTTTATTCAAATCCATGGGAAGAGTAAGCTTTGACACTGTCTCTCGCTCTTTGCTTTCATTAATCGGATTTGAACGCAGATGTTCTCTGTTTATTCCAACAACCGAGAATTAAGTCATCCAAAAGAAGGTTATTGTCGAGAAAGAGTTTTGGTAACCGGGGACGCGCGCATGATGTGTAGGGATGGGCGACTAGGAATTTGCACCTAAGTGGTCATAAATTTACTTTTGACTTGATCAACTGTAGGTTTTTCAATTTGGGGAAATGTCAAAAACGTCAATTTTTCCAACTTTCGAAATTAATATCATACAAGTTAGTTTGGTTGCGTTGTTCATTTTATAATCAAAATTATCTCGACTTCCCATTTGATTCTCCATCATACTAACAGTTTTAAAGATATAAGATATAAAAAGTTGTTACTTTTTAAAATTCAGTAGGAAATTTTACAACTGGTCGGTCAAACGGCAACACTCAAGGCAGGTTCGTCGTAGAGAGTTGAAATACTAAAGACAAACTGTCAAACCATTCGATTGTTTTGAAGCCAAACGAAGAATTTCAAAGACACGGGATTTTCTTTCCTGACCACGTAAAGCCCTTTTAACATTTGTGAGCACCAGTGCTTTAAAGAATACCAACTGCATACCACTTAGCATACTTCGATTGGCTGATTTGTTTTGGAAGAAGCAACAACGGGGTGTATTTAATAGTTTCAGCAGAGCAAAAGCTTTATACCTTTGTGCACCAATCCACTTGTTAGGACCGTCAAGATGTCCTTCGAACTTACACCACAAATGACAAAAAGCCCCCCGCAAATTACTTATGCACAGGGTCACCGAGAAGGCTTTCACCTCAGTGCACCTCCCCGTTTCCTTTTTGCGCTGGTCCACCAGCCGGATCCTCGACGTTCCTGGCAATCAGATGCGGTAAAACATGATGGTAGACGAATGTGTTTACAGGACTCTCGTATTTAATTCCGGGAACATCAGATATCATAATTTCATATAGTCCTGTCTTCATCCTTTACAATGTCATTAAGTTCAATTCTCTCCACCTATGCAAACGTCCACAAAACAGTTAACATTATGGGGACTGCTAAATCGAGAGGTGGCTGGTGATGTGTTGGCCCTTTGGGCGCTGAAACCGCAGCTGAAGATCACAACAAGAATCTTCCTCTCCCTTTTTACTCAAATTGAATGTTATCAATAAACTCTTAGTGGATGGCATCTCAAAGCGTGACTATATATCATTAAGAAATTGGTCGAAGGCTAGAATTAAATGAGCATATTGAGACATAAACGAGTTCTTTAACTCTCATCTCTCGTATGCATAAGAGATTTTGCTACCTCCGGCAATCGGGCCTCATTAGTATGCTTTTTTCAGTGATCTTTAGTTGGGACGATTTCAAAAACAGACCGCCGTTCTCATTCGCTTCAAGCTTATGCTGCGGTAATGTATAGATTTAGGGCACGAAGATACCATCTGTCAAGAATCGCCGTCCTAAACGCCTTTACATGCTCATGGTGATGATTCAGCGAGTTTAATCCCTTGGACATTATATTTCATTACCTTGTCTTTTTGGAACCTGTTTACCATATCGTTTGGAAAATTTTCAACCTTGTTTTTGAGTAGTATTCAAGTTTTGTCCTGATGTTAAGACATTATTATACCTCTGAAACAGACCGCCTCTCCATTCCGCTGATAGGCTATAGGTAAGTGTTCGCGAAAAGCCTTTAAAACAATATCCATACCTTGTTGAAACTTGGAACTCATAGATACCATATCTGGAATTTTTCAACCTCTATGCATTTGTTGTCCCGTTAGACATTCATTAACTCTCGCATTTAGATTAACCATTCGCCCACTTATTGGCACACCAAATGAGCAGGTTCGATTTTCTTTCTCTGGCCATTCTCTCTCCTCACTTGTGAGGCCTTTTCTCCCATCGTCCGTTGCCCACAAAACCGACGCTTCCCTGCTCCCCCTCCCCCCCCACCGATGCGGAGCCGACATCGGGCCATCGAAACAGCTCCCCCACGGAGGCGTGTGGCCTGATGGACGCGAGTCGAGAAATCTACCGCCATCCTGGAAACCACCTCCTCGCTCCATCTTTTATGTTCTCCCTCCAGTATTCTGCCTTTCTTCCCCCTTCTGAGTGTTTAGCCGGAAAAACGTTCATTTCGTGGCCAATGTAAATGAAGGAGCCCTTAAAAAGCGCCTTCCTCTATCTCGACTTTGTCGTCTCGCTGGTGTCGGCACAATCAAAAATACGTGTTATTTCGAGCCGGCATTTTAATCTATCCGGCCTTTTACCTTCCGATGTTTCATTCTCTGTTTTAAGATAACTTTTTCCACTTGTTTGTTCACGTGACGAATACAGTCGATGCCCGAATGTTTTCTCTCAACTGCTCGAGAAGCCGAATTCACCCACCTTCGCGTTCCGGCGAAAGCCTCGCTCACAAGTGGGCGGCTCTTTTCCTCACCCCTCAGGCCAAATAGGCGAAATTGAGAATAGTGGCTGTCTCTCTCCATCTCTCCCTCTCTCTCGCTCTCTCTTCTCAAGGCCTGTAGGAGGGGTATAATTAACTAACAGAGGATGCTGAATTATATTTGCCCTAAGGTGACCTTCCACAACTTCGTCACCGGCGTCCAAGGATCTGCTTCTGTGCTCGGGATGAAGTGTGAATTCTTTTATAGTTGTGAGCGTGAGTATCCAACACACCACACACGCTCCTTATATGGTTTAGACTAGTGCGAGTCTCCCCCTTGTCACAGACGATGTGATAAATGTGCTGAGAATTTGTGCGCCTCTTCGTATTTAAAAGACGCGACACAGAGGAGTTGCTTACGACCCAGAGATGGTGGCATATTGTCGGTGGCTTGGCACACCACGGCAGTGCGCCTAATGAGACTTTGGTGGTGGAATTCTCTTTTCTCGTCTACTCGCTATAGCTCGCATGTTACCACAGGCGAGTCGGGTGCTCACTTCACCGCGTGTATTGCTATCCGTAACATTTTGCTCCAAGTGGTGAGAATTGTTCACAGGATTATAAATGCACTGACATCACAAATCATCATACCTGCCAATTGGTTGTGCCACATCAGTCGCCACGAGAGATGTGACGTGTGACAGCAAAACTGCCACCATGAAACAAGGGCCATTCCGCAAGCCGCTGGTGAGACGAACGTGACGAGAGTGGAGGCCTGACAGGTACCTGAAATCCGTTAGTTGTCAGCGTCTCTTATCCAGTTGGGAGGTTTCGACAGTTACGGCCACGCTGTGTGAATTATACTGCCGCGTCGTTTAACAATAAATCCCCTTTTTGTTAGTTTGAGAGTTTTTAATTACCTACGTGGCGTGGCATTCACCTTCCATTAATTACTTCCCAGTGAGTCACCGGGACGGTAAAGTACAAGGGAATTCGTTTTGATGGTCCCATGCTCCAGGCGATCTGTATGGACCCTTACACTTTTTACCGCACCGGCCAGCGACAAATTCCCTCGGTCCAACCCAGACAGAGTCCATACTCAGTGGCAAAGGCAATGCTCACTCTCAGGAATAATAGAAGGACTGCTTATTACTACGCAAAAAGTCGCAGCAAAATTTATGACAATTTTATCATTCACTTTATTTTAACGGAAAAACAGAATGCCTCGAGGGGTTGCTAAGAGTTCACTTTAAGGCTGAAAAAGAATAGAACTTTGTCTTTATTCAAAGTGAAGGGACTTGATAAACAAATGCAATCCACTACTCCTGTTATCAGCAACAACACACACACACGCAAAGGTCCGCCACAAAGCGCGTATTTGTCTGGTATGAGTCACTCCACCTGCCCGACGCCCATTGGGCTCGCACCGTGGCAACAAAGACATGCTGCCGTCCATTAATTGGCTATCAGAAGTTGACTAGATGTTCACACTACAAACAGGCGGTGTGAGCTTAGCTGGCGGCAGGCGACAAGTGGGAAATAGATGCTTTTCTGAGCTGGAGATGCCACTCTTAGGTCAGGATCGGAAGGAGCGAGCCCAAGTCGTAGGAAGGGGCGTAGGGTGGAGAAGCGACGCCTACGTCCCAGCAGCTCCCCAAGGTAGGGCCGTTTTCACATCCCCTTTACCCCGCCCACCCCACCCCACCCTGACACATGAAACCCTGCCAACAGGGACATTCAACTCCTTGAAATGGCTCTATCTTCTTAAATGGAGGTCGAAAAGGGTCCCCTTACAGTAATTGTGTGTTAAGTAGCAGTATCTTGGCCTCCCAAAGGTGAAAGAAAAGAAAAAAGGTGTATGCAATACATTACTGCGCTGTCCCTTCATCTCCGTCGCACACACTAGTCGGGATCCCTTGTGCGTTATTAACGGGGGACTCGGCTGTTGTCATTGATGTTATTGCAAAGGCAGATTCAGAACTAATAGGGTCGCTTGTTAGGTTGACATCACTGCAAACGAAAACTCTTCACTTCCTCATTCCGCTCCAACTGGACTGCTTTTCGTACACTCCTGCCTCAGGGCTGACTTTACGAGCGCTCCACTGAAGTGTTGGCGATTCGGCGGTGACAATCACAAACTGTGATGTGTGGTCTATGCAGTTTCCTGCCTCCATGCTGTGGTTATCCGCGGAACAGCATTAACGCAGCGACCACACGAAAACACGCGCCCCACATGCAGTTGCTATGGCTTTCGGGGTTAAAGTTGCGAGGACTTGTTCTCTCCGTGCAGCTGCTTTTGGTTTTGTGGGGCGGACGAGTATGCCTGAGAGGCGCTGGCGGTGGGGACGGGGCGGGGCGGGGTTGGGGTAGGTTGCTCTCGTCTCCGCCTAATTGACGCGGTCCCCGTCGACTCTCGCCCCGCCTCCCCCAGGTCCAGCAGAAAATTTTGTCCTGAAACACAACTAATCACTTTCTCCCACCTCCTAAGGAGACCTAGGATTGTTTTCCTCGCCCTAATTAACACACAGAAGATTCGCTCACCCCTTCCTCCACTTCTGCCTTACACCCGCTCCCCGTTCGGGCTTCCCGTGTGGTGATTGATTAGTCCATTGGCCCAGCGCAAATATTTCACATTTCCCACTGCTGAAACCTGGGCACAGAGGAAGTTTTGTGGCCTGGATATAAAGGATTTCTCACTTCCCTCGTCTTTCCTCCAGACACGCTTGAGCAAAGTAGGAGCTGCAGTCAGTGGAGCACTTTGTACTTGTCCTCTGCCCGCGCTCTTCTCAAACCCCTCGAGGATGCTTGAGGAATTCGTTCTCCCCTCAAGCAAATTCCCGACGCAACTTGTGCTCTTGAAAAATTTATTTCACACATCCGCTAGTCGCCAACGGCTTACTGCGAAATTCACTCATTTCCTATTTTAATATTTGACTTGGCGAGACTTTCTTGTATGATCCAGAAGGTGTTTTCAGGCAGTAAAACCCACATATCCAACAAGTGTGCCTGGTGTTCGGAGACCAGGTTGAGTCTCCACTACTTCGAGGCCTTGGCGACTTCTTGGCCTCTGCGTCTCCGCTGCTGCCTCTCAGCCTCCCGCTGCAATCTCTAAGAGACCGCGGTGCACTTTTTAACCTGGTTTCAATTTTTGCCATTAGCTTTTGACGTGCGCCAGCAGTCGGTTGGAGTCTCCTCCGCCTCTGCCTCTGCTCCTCGCGTTCCCCAACGTCCCCAGATTGTGAATGAAAGCATTAGTTAATGCCATGACCTTCGTGCATTCCTCTGCTCTGGGCAATGGCGCTAGCTACGCCTGCTCACTTTCCCCCTTAAACGTCGTTCCACACTGCGTTCAGGATTTGAGGTTAGGAAGAGAGATTTGCCTTCTCATCCCCTTTTGACTTTGAAAATTCGGTCGTGGTTCAACCCTCCTCCACTCGTCATTTATGCATGTGTGCGTGTGTCTTCTCTCTCTCTCTCTCTCCCTCTTTGTTCATTGTCTTTTTGACCCCCCGGAGGCTCTGCAGCGACGGTGTGGCACTTTACTTTATTCCGTGCCTCCCAACTCTCGGCACCTTTCGAGAGACTCCGAACAAAAGTGGTTCATCTAACGCAGCTATCGGGAAATCAAATCTTACTTTCCCTCCCTCCTTGACGGTTTCCACGCAGATTAGGTCAAGCCTAACGCAGGCAGGTTCTCACGTATTCAGCCTGCGAATAAGATGAGAGGTTTATCCACCCTCTCACAGCTGAAGTAATTCAACGCAGGCAGTAGCAGAGTGTTTTGCATCTTCACCGTTTTTGACATTTGTTCTCTTCTGCCTCGCTAATGGCTCTCTCGGGGCTTTGTTGCCTAGTCGCGTTGTAGGAAAAACCACCCACGAAGCCTGTAGCTACCCGTAGCCCAATGGTGAGAGAGTAGGGTCAATTTTAGGGACGGAGGAGGGGACTGATCTGATTTGTAGCGCCGTAAACCCCCTTTGCGCCCCTCCCCGTACACTGGGCTGACAGTCTGGCCACTCCGTCTGCACCGGTGGAGGTGAGCGAGAGAGACGGGAACGGTGACATCCGATGAAAATGGAAAGCGGACAACGTAAGTCAGTTTTTCGAGGACAAAAGCCAGCCCGTTTAAGCATTCGTTGACTTTTGTGTTTGAAGTCCGTATTGCGTTGGCCTCAGTTGTTCCTCGGCCGCTTCGTGAAGCCAGTGAACCTTGTCCTTGCTAAAATCCCCATTTACACTTCCTAAAGTCATTTCCTGAACTTTTTCTATTCTCAGTCCAAAAGTAACGTGTGGTTGAGGCTCAGCATTCGCCGGTGGGATGCAGGTTGAGTGGAGGGAGTGTGCGCAAAACCGTTTTCTGGTATTCCGTTAAATCTCCCGTACAACCCTCCTTCTTCTGGACGTGCATCTCACCGAGTAATTAATTTCCACAGGACTCGACGAAGGTAAAGGGCCGATGTGTGCTCCGGGGCACGAAGAGAGATTACGGAATTATCGTAAACCTCCTCAGCGTTGTGAAAAAACTGGCGTATTCGGCACCATCCAGTCTCTCTCGGGTCTGCTTGGCGTTTTAAGGCTACGATTAACTTAACGAGTTTAATTATTCTATGGGCGTGTGGAGGATCGTGCGCCCCTCCGCGTGGGTAGGTGTGAAAGGCTGATGCGGTCTCAGTGCTTAATCGCACACACACACGCCCATTGGCATTCGAGGTTTCCACTAGACGACCACGGCATGTCATTGGTCCCCGAAATTTCCGTTTTATACAGTGAGTTCTTTACTTGTCTTTTTCGTTCACTCACTCATCTACCCACTGCTCACTCATTCACTCACTTTCTCTCTCACTCTGTACGTGTGTGTTCGTGTATGCGTAGATGAAAAAGCGGAGATTAGTAACCGACCCGGTTTGGTGACTACCGCATCTCAACCCTCCGTGTACCTCTCAACTTACGCGGTCAAAGGAACGTGGCTCGCGGGTGACAAGCTAAATCGCATACACTCCATCCCCCATGCTGTGGAGGAGAGGTCGACCCGCGATCCCCAATTCGTGAAGCGTCGCGCCACCACATTCGACACCGACATGTCCGCTCAACGCCAGGGAAAGGCTGCTAGTCGGAGGCGTCTTTTCGTGAGTTATTCCCCCTCCCCTCCCCCCTATCGCGGCCTACCTCAAATTTCATGTCATTTCTGGGTCTGCGCATCGGAGACGTGATCACAGCGCTGACCTACTTCCCTTCCAGCCTTCCCCAAACTGGCGGGAGAATTCGTGGACCGATTTGGATTTTAGCAATCATCCAATCACTTGTGTTGAGGACCAGAGCAGTAAGACGTGTTTGGCAATAGGCGGTAGCTCACAATCTCCTCCTCCTGGTGCAATGCAACAGTGGAAAAATGCATTCTGAAGTCCCGGGCAGTTTGGATGGGCGACAGGACAAGATGAGGGGCATTCGGATGGAAAAGCGCACGGGCACGGTTCATAGTTGCCTCTACCTGCGGGGTTTTGTGTGTGGATTCAATTCCGCACCAACTGCATCTTGCCTCCGTTGTATTAAGGCAAGGCAGTCCGGAAGGCGTCTGTACTACTAACAGAAATAGGCTGTATGGGGCTCACTTGTTCGTAAATAGCCCCTTTTTTCGGTAGACTGAGTGAAAACGGTTGAATCAAGGGGGTGGGGGACGGGGCTTTCATTGAGGGCGGTGCGAAACAACTTCAAACAGTGCAATTAGCATGGGAAGAGAAGAGGTGAAGTGAAGAGGGAGGCGCACTCGGACTCCGTGTGCCACCGACCCGGTGCATTGATTCGCTTTAATGTATGCACCCCGAGTTCTCCACACTTCACTGCCGTGTGTTTACCTCCAGCTTTTCTTCTCAATGACATTAACTAACGGCCTACGAACTCGTTATTCAGGTGTGTTCTCCTCAAAACTTACTTTTAGAGTCTTTTTTCGAAGTCGACCAATGGAGTCCGCGAAAAGGCTACTCTCAGGGTTAAGCCAGACCGGTGAGTCCGTATTACTTCATGATGCTTCTCTTTTGTCATGCATTAAATTAGAAACCCAAAGCCTTAGTTGCTGACTTGTATTCCCCCCCCCCCCCTCGGAGATATTACAGCTGGTGATTTCTATTGCCTCTGAGTCAAACGCCTCGGTCTCCCCACTCGGCAGGGGTCTTTAAACACCTCCTCGTAACCACGAACGATTCGCAATGCGTTGGTAGCGACTACGTGACCATCTCGAGGTCATCGTCGGCATTCTCTCACTCTTTTCTGATTAGATTCTCTTCATTAGGTTTCTGATGAACGGTCAATTCTAAGTCCAACTTGTCAGTATTTTTGATGTCCCTGTTGCTTGGCTTCTTGTCGCGTATGCTCAACGCGTCTGTGATTGCACTTTGTTTTTCGTCAGGTCTTCCATGTAGAACGAAATTTTTAGCGAAGAGGCGTCGAAGCGAGCTACATTATGCTGAGAGACGCAGAATAGATTGGTTTATCCTAAAATACTTGTGTTAGAATGTGTCGGTTTCACTCACGACCTCCATCGGTAATCGCGTTTCGCTAATGTGAGTTGCCAGACTCGGCGCGGCTTTGCAGTGCTGGGCCAGAAAGTCTGCTGTGCACGAGCCGACCATTTTCGTCCGAATGGAAAGGAACGCGCTGACCCGTCCCTGCCTACTTGATTGGCATAGGCAGAGCGTCGTCGGGCCAGGCGAGTCGTCGTCAGTAGGTCGTGAAATGGCCCTCCGGCAGGGGTGTAGGACAGAGGCAACCGCAATGCTTCTCGTCAGGGGAGTTTGTTCCGATCCCCTCGGGTCCACTGTTAGTCAGGAGATCAAGAAAAGGCGCCTGCCTCCACCTAATCCCCACTTGCCTGTTGTCACCTCCTTTTTTTCTAAGACGTATTAGGAGACGATGAGGGATGCTGCTCCTGCCCACATCAACATTAACACGGCAGCATGGCCTTGTTCCACGCGCAAGTGCCCTTTCCTCTCTGGGGAGGAAAGAGCTTTTATTTACGGTAGTCACCGTTGCAGTTGGAAGAAATTATTTTATTACTCTCCTCACCTTATTTTCCTCCTTCAAAGTCATAAAATTGGGTGAAGTTCCCTTCATGCTCTACCCCACCTACACCCTTTCGTGACTTAACGATCCGATTGAATTTGTCGCTTTTTTATTTTCTTTAGCCCTCCACCTGATGACCTTCCCGGGAATTCTACCGCCTCCAACATGGTTCAAAACCTTGTGGACTCCTTGGGCCGTCACAAGTCTGAGCTGCGATTCTCTGTCTCCTCTCTCCACGACAGTATTGTCCAACAAGGCCAGAAAAACTGTTTCCAGGTAACCGCACTGCCTCCACGACAAGTTGCCCTCATCATTTAATGCCTTTTAAATGGTTGGTGCTATTGAAACGGTGACTTTGGCTCCACTGCTCCCACGGATCCAGCATTTATTATCAGTGAGTCACGTGATTTAATGTGCTTCCCGCCATTTAAGGGTCGTCTACTTATGCGAGTGATTAATTTGAGCTGTTGTGCTGACGAAGAGGAAAGACGGTTGAAGACTTGACTGATGTAGCATCCACTCGCCCCCAGGTCTCCACCTTCTTCCCTGCGAGGAAGCCTTCCACGCGACTCGCCGATGGACATGACCGCGTGACCTCCCTGACCCGCCGATGGGGCTGTGAACGTCACCGATCCACCAGTTCCACGGATGCCGAAGACGGCGAAGATGGCGACGATAATGACGAAGGTCGTGACACTTCTGCCGTTTGTCTTCGGCGTCCAGTACCCGAGAGAAGGCGATTTAATAGGGAGAGCGTCACGAGTAGCCAGGAACCCCATTCTGTTCATCGCATCTACAATTGTCGTTCGGCAGCGGAAAAGAAGTACTGGTTGAATAAGTAAGTTTTCTTCATACACTCTCTCCCCACACCTATGCCGCATTAAAAAATTTGTCTGATAGTCGCGTCTTCGGGCGTAACTTCGAGCACACCATTCACACTGCGACCCCCTCGCCCCTTCGACCTTTCCCATTCCTTGCCAAAAACTTCCGCGACTTTTACCCAGCGCTACAAGCAGATCTTTGTGGATCCATCTCCTTCCTATATTTAGGTCGTGGGAAGATCTTTTTTGTGTCATGTCTACTCCCCCCACTAGTTATTGTCAACCCACGTTTATGCTCTTCGCCATAACTCCCACTAACCTGTCTTTTCATGTTGCCGATCCGCCCGAGCTCGGTCTCGCGGTAGCATGCAACAGATATGGTCAAAAGAACACGGAGGATTTTAAAATTAGAGCGGGGGTGTTCATTTTTCACGTAGCGGGAGTTTAACCATTCACCTGGTGGTGTAAACAGTTCAGCCCTCGTGCCTCCTCGTCCCCGAGTCCCGCCACGCCGACTGAAAATGACACCAATCGAGCGAGTTGAGATTATGAGAACGAGTAGACGTAATTTTCACCCCGCAACTCAGTCCCCGAGTGGCGCTGTTCTGCCGGCACAGTTACTTCTCAAAGCTACTAACAACGGGGCATTTGGTAATTTGAGTTACGACCGTCCTGTGCTTGTTTTCGTGTTTTTGCCTGCCTTCGGCGGACGTCAGTTCTTCCCATGCGTCCACTTTCCACTTGTGATTACGCCATTGTGGGGCGTTCCTCGCCTACCTGCCTGCCCGCCTTCCTCCTCCCTCTTTCCTCCCTCCCCTCCCGCCTTTTGCCTCGCAGTGCGGCGTTGCCCGAGGTCGGGCGTGGCCCCTGCTTCCTCCCCTCGTCTCCTCTCCCCTACGTGACTCACCATCTGTAGGCTTATTTTCTCAATCAACTCCAAATAGGAATTACGACATATTTCCATTTCGCCTCGCTCCTTTTATCCGTAGATTAAAGCCCAGGCTCCCGAAACCCGCAATCTGTCAGTGTTGCAAAGAGGCTTCACACCTCAAAACCATTGACACCGAAATCCCGACTAGACTGTTGCTAACTCAAATGCATTCCTACTGCCTTGCCTTTCTCCAAACTGCCTAGAAATGGGGTTACTTAGCGCCTCCTTCTTGTGCTTAATCTCGTCCCTCCTGCAATTCCTCCTATTCGTATTTTCCGTGCGCTCACTCTCCTTCATCCTTTGCCCTAACATTATTAAATTACCTCACTTTGAAGGCGATAGGAGGGCGGGGGGGGGGAGAAGGAGCAGGAGGAGGAGGAGGAGGAGGAGGAGCCCACTTCTTCTGTACTCTTACGATGAATGCGGCAATAAATTCTTATTGAGTCACGTGCGGTGCATCTAAGTACAACCTCCCTTCCACCGACTTTGCCTACCTCCGTGGAAAGCGTTCAGCCTATTGCCAGAACGGAATATTTCTCTACACTGACCCTCTCTTCCCATTTTCGTTCACGGCACGCATACTTCTCCCCTCGCTTGTCAGTGTGTCAAAATTGGCCAACCTGGTGATGATGGGAGGAGGAGGAGGAGGAGGGTCACTGCTTGGTCTTTTCGTCGTGAGTTTTACCGACGAACTTTCTTCCGTGTTTGCCTTAAGCAGGTAGACACTGATCTGCTTGCCTACCTATGGTTCATAATTTTTCTCTGGAAATCCGCTCGTTCACAAATGCGTATGTTAATTTGGCGGATGGTGCGTCGGCGGTAGCTTGCTTTGCATAATAACACGCTCCTAACTCTTTCACCCAACCACGCCTGCACACACAAATTAATCCGTATTCGGCCTACTGGGGTGCAGTTGTGAGTCAAAACGCGGAAGTATCTTTGCCTTGTTCGGGGCAAATCGAGAGGATCATTGCGATGTTGCTGCGTAAATGGGAAAAGTAATTCCGTTTTTAGCTCGCTCCCACAAGTGCCAGTTGACAAGTGCTCCACTTCGGTTCAGCACTGACTTTTGCGAGGGAGTAAACAAAGAACGTGAGGAGACACAACGTCTCGCGTCCCCTCTCATTATCTTAATTATGGTTCTTGCAAGCAATCTGCCCAAGTAGCCCACTTGAACGCAGCCCTGTTAAAAGCCCCCCTTTCTCGTCTGACCGTCTTTAATTTTGGAGTTGGTTTCGTTAATCGTCTTCAGCGTATTAGATTGGCAAAAGGTTCTAAACCTTATTTATAAATTTTAAAGGCATTCTCCTTACCCATTTCGTAGCCAGAGGAAGCAAAACGAATTTAAGATGAAGCATAGCGCAGCTCAGCAAGCTTCGAGAAACGCTAATGAGGCATTCGGAGGTGGCGCTACTAGTGAAAGAACTTTGACGTTGGTGTCGACGATTTGGATATCGTCAAGGTGCATCGAGGAAGACCACCGGTCCGTGATGATAACGAGTAATTAAGGAAGGCTGTGGAATCCGATCCACACACACACACACACACGCACACACGGAATATTAGTGAACTTGGGTCTGAACTAGGAACCGACCATCCAAACGGCTGTGTTGAAACATCTGCGTATAATAAACGGTGAGGGGAATGAAAGGGGACTCATAATACATGTCGGCCGTACGAAGTGACGCAAGCGCAGATAATCGGTCGACCGCGAGGGCAAGCGCCCATAAAGCTCCACTCACTGTTGGCATCTTAAATAATTCCCCTACGAGATGAAATTCTCCCACATCCTCAACATTCACACGATATTCCCTCGGCCGACTATTAGCTTTTCCGTAATTACGATTTGTTTTTGAGAGAAGGAAAATACAGTAGTCAAAATGATATTATCAACGCCAAAATTAAACCTTTTGTCGAATCGTTGGCAGAAAGTCGTAGATATCAATGGAAGACAGTTTGATTGAACATAATGAGTAATGTAAAAAAAATTGTGTTCTTTGTCTTGTACCCTTCTTAAAAGTTTGTTTCATGGTTTCCAACCCGATTTTTGCGCAGTTGGAAGAACATTACACTTGTGTCTAATTATCAACTCACGCAAATATTGAAAGAAGTGGAACAGCTATGAGAAATTCACTTCATTTTCCCGATGACGGCAAATTCAGTCGTCATTGAAAACACACTTGTGTGAAGTAAACCCTCCTACCGACCTGACTTCCTTCTTCCCAGATTTCAGTGTCTCGCGAATCCCAATCTCTGCTGCGAAAAGCGGAGCGAAAGCAATCTTCACCTTTGCATTCAAGAAATCAAAGGCGTCCCCTCCGACAATGAGTAGGTTCTTGTACCGGTACTTGCTCGGGAGCAAACACAAACTTCCTCAACGATCGCATGTTTCAGGTACTTCTGTGAGATTTACCTAGACGACGCCCTCTATGCTCGAACGTCTCCCAAAACAATGAAGAATGCGTTATCGTGGTCCGAGGACTTTGAATTTGGGTTCGTTTCCCACCTACTTGTCATTTAAGTCCGCTCCAACGCATACTGATAGCCTTAAAAGTAACATCTTCCTCTGCCAGCCACTTGCCTCAATTTTCCGAGATCCGCGTTCTCCTCTGGATGTTCGCCCCGTACCTCGCTGTTGAGCAGGCCAAGAATCGAAGGGTGTCGCTACCACGTTCCGGTGTCGTCAGCGGTTCAGAGCGGTTGTCAACGTACCGGATATCGATTCCCAACCACTCTGACTCGCTGACGTCCATGGAGAGCGAGGCCTCCTCGTCCGCGGAGACCTTCGGCGGGGTGGACGACTTTCGCGGGAGGAAGCGGAGGCGGTCAATGGGCATCTTGAACAAGAAGATGCCATTAGATCTCCTGTTAATAGGTAAGTTCATCCTCCTCCAGCAGACCAAAATTGTCCCAAGATCCTTTTCCGTAGATCAACATGCTTTATACGCTCGGGAGCGATAGTGACACCCCAAATATGTGCCGATTCAGACTTTCCAACGCATTTTTAGTCTGCCCTTCTGCGTTATTGGGTGGTTTGCGATCATACTTGAAATTACCGGACATTCCTAATGTCCCGTGCTGCCGCCTCCCTTCTGACCGGCCGATCGTCCCGCCTCGGCTCTCGACACAACTTCCGCCGCAGCTTTGTTGGAGGTGTACAACTGAAACGGGTGATGTCACCGGCGGCATCCATACGGGCCGCCTAAGAATCTGCATTTTGGACGGGAGGTCACCACTCACTTACCAGCCATTTTCAACGTTGTCCACGTTATCTGTCCAGATCACATCTGGCGGCAGTACCGGTCTTGTGGAGCGTAACTTCTCACTTCTCACCAAGATCGCGATGCCAGTAGCCGTGACGGGATTTAATTGTGCAAGCGGGAGAAATTGAACTGGCGTCTGAATCCAGCGTGTATACGCAGGTTAATTCCCTGTCGAGGCCGCGCAATCTCGGATGTGTGTACACGCGTAGGGAGAGCAGAGATTTCACTCGCAACGTAAACACAAGTTTTTTTCTCTTTACGACGAAAGAAAATCCGCCGTTAGCAGGATGTGCACGATTTAAAACGAGCACGTTCCCTCTCTCTCTCTCAGCCAAATTCATTATTCCCTCGACTGACATAACCGGTGTGGTGGACTCGGAAACCTGGTACACCAGTTCCCTCGACGCCTCTCTGAAGCGCCTCTCCTTCGCCGATTCCAACTTGAGCGGGTCGTCAGTTGTTACCACCGCCTCTGTTGCCTCCTTCGACGGCGCTTTCCAATCGTCCCGCCAACATCAAACGCCGTAGTCAGGCGGGCCTCCGACTCTCGCGCAAGACCCTCACCCAACTCACACGCACCCCGCCGCGTCTGCGACTCACTGCCCGACTGGCCCAGTTCACCGTGCTGCCGGTGTGTGGATACAACTACCTCTTGCAAGCGCTCTCTAGTCCTAAAGCCTGCACTCTGCTTCTCAGGCGTCTGGAGCCTTGGCTGTCGGTAAAGTCGAAGGCAGCGTTGGCGAAGTCTCTGCTGGAAATGCTGCAATTGCGAGGCGAGGTACCCGCTTTTCTAGCCGCCCTCGTGCTTTCGGAGGTGCAAGAACAAGGTGAGATGAGAATTTAACCGGCCCTCTTAATGCTTTTTTTATGGAGAAGGGAAAGGTAGAATTTAGTGTGCGTTTAGTGGAACTCTTCGTTTTTCGCCAACTTCACCATAGAAATGCTTGTTTATCTTATCAGTCGCATGGAGGGTTGGATTTTTGTGCGTGTGAACTCGGACACGGAAAAAGCGGCGCGGAAGCACCGAGGCCGTCCGTAAAGGCCGAAATCGCCAGTAAGAAATAGTTCTCGGAACCTGAAGTCGACTATTTTCCCTTCTAGAAATGTGAACAGCTGGCAAGAAAAGCGATTTCGTTTACTAAATTTAGGACTCACTGTAGCACAGCCAGACTCCGTTCACCTCTAAGTTCCGTTTTCCATGTCTGTTACGCTCCACAGCGGCTGGTCTCGTCTAAACCGCCGTTAAAAATCGGTAAGTACATTTGCGTCTTCGAGCGGTTTTGCTGAACTCACCTCCACGGGTTCTTGACACACCAAATGCCAATGAGGCGGGTGGACGTGTGAAAGGGTTGTTGCATACTCGAAAATCCGTATTCTTTTGGATGGGGACTTTCAAGCCACTTAAATGTATCCGCATGCTCAAAAATTGTGCTATCTCGTATTCAAACTGACTGTCAGAGGTTTAGACTGTTAGGCGGATTAAAAGACCGGTTTTCCTCCGAAACGCGCACTGGACGCCTGTCTGAATGCTGCTGAACTCCGTATGAGTGGTAACGCCTTCAGACTTCATCAGAATGTCCACGCCTCGTCTCCGTTAGGATAGGTGAGGGAGATTCTGCCCGAGCACCGAAAAAACAATCTTGTTTGGCAAATACTCGCACAGGCAATTGACCATAACTCCTTGCTCTGCAATTTCAAAATTTCCTCCTTCTCCAATAAGTAGTAGTTCGAGGAAGTTGTCAACCTCCTCCTTCATGTTGCCCGGACTTTGTGCCTTCCCTCGACTGTACAAGGATGCCATGACAGCAAAGCCCCACCTTCTTTGAAAGGAAAGTCGTACAAATTTGTTGGATGCATCAATTTCCATCCGTACAGTGCTTAATGAGCCAAAAAAAAACAAAGAAGTGGCTGAACTAATGGACTCTTCTCCGTGGATTTATTGAACATTTAACTGAACAGATCAATTCAACCAATCGTGAAATGTTTTGGCGGACATTAACTATTTTCTCGACTACTTCTTTTCACCATCTTGGTTTCTTGCACCCCAAAACCCCTGACAGCGAATTTAAAACCTGTACAAGAAGGAAAAGTATCGAGGAAATAATAGGTTCCACCGCGAAACTGTTCTTTCCAGACACTAGGTGGACTAGAAGAAGGGGACTGGCCCCAACCACAGCCCACCGACCGGAAATACAACTTGGCCAAAAGTTTGGCACTTCCGAATTACCCTTTTCTAGCTTGATGGGTTTTTTCAATTTAGACAATCCAAATATGGTCCTTCGGAGCAATAGCCTCGCAACCAAGGCCATCGAGCTCTACCTCAAACAAGTTGGCGGTGACTATCTGAAGGCCGCACTTAGCGAATTTGTGACTTCCGTCCTCCACCAGACCACAGCTCCAGAGCCCGTCAGCACCAATGCCAAACGTAATTCTCTCGGGCGAATGCATACCTCCACGAGGCGACCCTCTAGGGACGGCGCGTCGGAGACCATCCTGCGAGAGGGCGCAGACTTTGAGGTTGACCCGGACAAGGTCACTAATTCCCGTCAGCTGCTTCGTAACCAGGCTAATCTGATGTGTCTTGTGAAGGAGGTTTGGCAACGAATTCAGGCCGCAATCTCCGCGTTTCCCAAGTAACTTTTAACTTTTAAATCCTTTTGGTAAACAGCGCTCGGTTAGCTCAACTGAATTAACCCTTTTCTGGTGTAGCGAACTGCGGATCACCTTTGCAGCCATACGCGAGGCAATGATGCTGACGAATGGTTCTGGTGTTGGAATAAAAACTTCCCAAGGTGAAAGTGGAGGTCTCTTCGAACACGTCGTCTCGGCATGTGTCTTCCTGCGGTTCATCTGTCCGGCCATACTCTCCCCTTGTCTATTCGGATTGGCTGAAGGTTTCACGGAGGATGCTCGAGCGGTCAGGGCTTTTACCCTGGTGAGTTGCAAGTCCACCTTCCCCTTACAAGCTCTGTGATGTTGTAGCATTCCCCGAATGTTACTGAGACAAGGAAGTTAGAAAAGGGAACAGCCGGAACGAGGTTGGTGTTTACACTTGGCAATTATCAGAGTTCTACGCTTCACATCTGACCGTCACTAGCCGTATCCCAAGCTTCCGCACTTCTGCGTCGGTTGCTATAGCGATATGGTTTTCTGCTTTGCAGATAACCCCCGAAGAAGTCGGTTCAGTCCACTTGTTTATCTCTCCTAGTTCATCCATTACTATCAGGTGGAATTATGACCAAGGCGGGGCCTATTTATCTCAATCTACGACAGGAAGTTGAGCGCCGTGAATGAGCGATTGCATTCGGATGGTAGACACTGGTGTTATCTTATGCTCCCGCTGCTTGCCTGGCGGATTGTTTTTGCATACTCAGCGTAGACATTCTCCTAACTTACCGCGTAATTTGAAACGCGAGGCAAAAGTGGTCAAAGATAGAGTTGCCCTTATTGAATTGTTAACATAATTTCGGCTTCTCCGAAATCCATCTTATTTGTCGATCCGTCAAAATTCGTCAGAGGCGAGTAAGCCAGTGTCCGCCTCTTTGAAACATTATTGGAAGGAAAGTTGTTTTTCTATGATGAAGCCCCTTTTCCGTCACCCTCGTAGGACGTTTTGCTCCTCATTAAGGCCTTTTTTCGATTTGATTCTCGGTATTTTGATGCGTCTGGCTGACTTGGGGCGGTGGCGTGTTGACCCCCCTTCTCCTCCTCCCACGGGTAGACGAGGCGGCAGGCGTGATGAGAGAGAGAGAGAGAGAGAGAGAGGCCGTAGATAAAGACGAAGGGTCGGCGCTTGTCAGACCGTAGACTAATACACCGAGTTGTCACACCTTGACTCATCGAATAATGGCCGGTTTCAAAATTAGTGAAACCCCCGGCTGCCCCTGCGCACAGAGGCACCAGCCCGGCCGGTCAGGAATAAATCATGTGAGCACTACTTCATATGTGGTGATTTGTGCCTCGAGAGAGGCTGTTGTAATGATGACAAGGCAGACATTTGGTAGATAAAAAGCTGTCAGCATGTGAGTGATGTGTGTGTGTTTTCAGATTGGAAGGTGAGAAATGTGTGTACATTTCAGTATTTTTCCTCCTATCCGCGTTTTGGTTTAAATAGGATACATTTGCTCCTCATTGTCATCCTCCTCCTCCTCCTCCCCCCCCCCCCCCCCACCATTCCTATCCTCATCGCCCAAGCCCCTCAAAAAATCACACCCGGGCTGAGGGCAGAGGATCACCTGTTGGGGAGTGACCACGTCGCGGACAGAGGTGATTTGCTAGGCGTACGTCCTGTATGACCCTTTTTGCGGCGTCCCTAGACCTCTCGTAGGCCGTGCACTGCGTGTGAGTCCACAACTCATGTTAGCCTCCTCACCCATCGTGTGACGAACTTCGCCGGACAGGGACGCTCCCGTCTCTCCCTGAGGCGCGAGCCTACGACCGCACTTGCCCCAATACTGTCTTAGCACTGCGGACCACTTCCAGCGAGGTGGTCGCTTAATGGCTTCTCACCAGGTCTCTACATAGCGCCATAAAACAATTGTTCTGGATTTGATTTTAGACCGGATAATGTCTCGTAGTGAGGCTAATCACGTCTTAAAAGCCCTGTCGGCTACTTTCGCCCCCATTTGCCACGCCGTGTGCGTTTGGGGCTTTGTTAAACCTTAAACAAAAGATATTTACATATATTAAGCGGCTTTTTTGGCGAGCCACGGGCGCGTGGCAGAGAAAGGGAGGCTTCAAAACACTTTTGGGTAAGAATGTTAGTGTCAACCGGAGTTAGTATAACCGAGTAAAAAAATACGAGGGGGGCGTCGAGGCGGTCCCACAGACCTCGTAAGACATCTAAGTGGATCTTGGGTTGAGGAGCAGTGTTAACACAAACAACAGGCGTTTCCTATTGTGCTCAATGTCAAACGCAGGTGGCGAAGACGATCTTGAATTTGGCCAACTTCACTCTATTCGGCGATGTGAAGGAGTTGCACATGGACTTCCTCAATCGCTTCGTCGCCGAGGAGATGCCGACAATGCGTGCGTTGTTATGGCGTTTGTCAGAGCCGGATTTGCATAGTGACTGCGGCGCTGTGGTTAACAGTAATTTCGACTCCACACCCTACATTGCCCAACTGGTGGATGTGCTCACAGTGCTGAAATGTCCCGTAGCCGAGGGGGTCAGTGCCTCGGCCAGCGTGAATCTCACCGCCCCACCGGTGTCCAAATTTTGCCGGAAATGTGTAAGTGTCCCTCCACCCTCATGCTCGTTGTCGACAATTTCATATCATTTTTGGCGTATACTTGTTCTCCCCCAAGCGGACAATCCATCATGGAATAACCGGTGGAAATCAGTGCATCTATAAGCCGTGAAATCCCCTCCAGACAGACGGTTTCAGCGGACGCTGTGAGGAGGTTTAAACAAGGACGAGGATGAATTCCAGAGTGTTCGAATGCAGTTGGACTGCATTGGATTGAAGTAGACCAGCAGCAAAAGTTAGCAAGGAGTAGTTTAGACGTTTCGAAGGCGAAAGTGCTTCCGCCGAGGAATTCCTCGTGGCGGATAATAAAAATGCCCTAGTGGTACGGTTTCCCTGCTTCTGGTCCCGGTTGCTCACGATGTAGGCTGCGTGCGAGCGGATTATTTGCTCTCACATTTAGCTAATGTCGAATCTTCTACTGTAGGGCACTTCATCTACTTCTGAATGCGGTGTAGATCCCTCAATTCTACGGGAAATGCTTCATGACAGTGGCCCACTGGGCTTGGTGGTCTCGAGACTTGCGAAATGATTGGCAGAACCCCACGCCAGTTAATCCCGAGAAGTCGGACCAAATGGGTCGGGTCTTCCGCTTAGGGTGGCTGCAAATAGTCGGATAAAAGTGCGGAAAAAAGCCTCACAGATGAGTGTCAGGTTTCTGTCAAGACAGTAGAAAGACTCGTACAATCTGTTTGAAAAAGCTAGTGTAATTGTGATATCATCAAGTGGCCATCAATTCTTTCGACCGCCAGACTGCATTTTGTTGGCCAAAAAACCAAATATTAACTGTTTTCTTCCTTTTTTAGATTTCTATCGTTGTAGAGAGCGAATTACGTCGACCAAACTCCCGGCTTGACTTCGCAAAAGCCGCCTCCATCGTCGTTGGAGGTGCTGCGGTTTATTCGACCAGGTCAAGTTGTTTGGACAAAATCGTGCCCCGGCCGCGCCTGATGGAGTTGCAGAACCTCCAGTCCGACGTGTCGGACTGCCAGCAGGCCATCTTTAGCATTCCGGGACAACTGACGGCGACGGAGCATTCTCTGGAGCTGGAACAAATGAACCTGGCGACCTCTTTGGCCCACTGTCATGTTCAATTGGAAGCGGCTTTTGCTGCGATCCCCACTGATGTAAGTTCATTCCCGAATAACGCCGCCGCGATCTTTGGCCACCCCCCTCCACCCTTCAAGAGGACTCATCACTTTGCGAACCAAATGTTTCAATGTCTTTTCCAGTCTCGCATTTGAGGGTAGTCGGAGTAACTTGTCAGACCAGCCGCGGTTACCCATCGCGCAGGTGTGTCGGAAATTTCGTTGCGACTTGGCGTGAGGATCATTGGATCACGTTTGGCAGTCTCTCTGACCGTTAAGTCCACGCATGTTTTAAGGACACAAGGAAGGCGAGGTGGGGAGTTTCGTCTCACTTTCTTGGGCAAATCCCCACTAGCCCCAGTCGTCCACTTGACAGTTTTCATTGCTAGAACCTCGAGCCTCCTGTGTAGATTAACCTCGCCCCACTGAAAAAATGTTGTGGATGATTTCGGGTATATCGCTGTAAATTGCATCCCGTGGATATGTGTAAGGCGTTCAGCAACGCACATGTAGTTTGATATGCAGGCTGAAAGAAGGGTGATTTCAGAACATCTTCATGTGCGCAATTTTTCACGATTCGGTTGGAGGACTGATAGGTGGGAAAGGCCTCAAGGCGGTGTGTCTAACCATTTTATTTTGCCTCTTCAAGAAGCTGGATCAGCCGCTCAAAGATCTGCGCGCAATACTTGATGCACTGACCCATCTGACTGTAATCGACGCCAAAGAATGGCACAGTGGAGATGTAAAACGACCAGGCAGCCAACAGAATGTCTGTCTGGAACTGGCCTCCAGTGTCTCGGCCCTCTCACTCGCCAAATCCACTTCACGGGAGGAACACATCCCCGCCACCAGCCAACACGAGGCGGGGATTACGAAGGTGGGGGAGGACGAGAGGGGAGAAAGTGGAGGCCTGAAGCCGGTCACCACGAATTTCACAACTAAGGCGAAGTCAGCACAGCTGGTGGAACAGAGGACGGCCTGCTACCGACGCCTCATACCCCACCACCTCCACGCCAAACAGCATGCCGATTCGAGTCAAATTTTTTCGAATACCTTCAACGTGAGTGGCGCTCCTGATTGTGGCTCCTTGCGTTTTGAGCATTCACGGCCAAAGGTTAGAGGTTCTACGTAAAGTTTGTGAGCAAATACCTCTTGGAAATGATGGAAGGCTTCACTCTGAAAGTCACTAAACTTGAAGGCTAAAACGTTTGAAGTTTTCAACTCTAAGCAGTTGATTTAACAAATCCAGCTCATTTGTCCGGATTTTCCTACATGACTGCCGGAATATGGTTGTGTTCACGGGATTTGAACGGACTAACTGAGACATGCTAAATCATTTCCAAGTCCCGTTAGCGTCTGTTTCTACTCAAGCGCTTTTCCGGCATCCAACTCGATCTGCGGCAGTGCTCTCTACTATCTCCTTGGCATTCGAGTCCCGCGTCGTCTCCCACTTCTCCAAAAGGCGCGATTCTCGACATAACCTGAAAGAGCACTTAACACCACGAATATTTCTACACTGGGCAAGATGATGAGATTGGCGCGAGTCGTCCAGTTATAACACTTCTCTCGTGTTTCTCATCTTCACTTATTTACTCCATTTACCATAATTTTGGACCGTTTAACTGTACTGCTAGATGTACATCCGCCCAGTGCAGGGGCGATGAGATGACTGGAAAATTCGCATTTACAGCCTTGGAAAAGTGTGAAATATGGAAGGAGACGAAGTGCTCGACGATGCCTCAAATAACTCAAATCTGCATAGTTTCTAAATTAGGAGTTTTCTTTTCTAACTGATTCACCGAAAAGGCCTACTCGCCTGTGTGACTGGCCCCGTGGACTTGATTTAAACAAAAAAGATTTATATGCTAAAATTATATTGCCTAATCATGTAATTATTTGTGGTATCAGTTGGAGTTGTTTGCCAACTGGGTTGCAGTGGCATTTTTCGCCAACTCTCATCCTGTTATCTTGTGAGCCTACCTTAGCAAAAAGGTGGATGCTGCTTCGTCCGTGAAGCCCTCGTTAGCCAAATTAGCAGAAGGCACCTCAGTTCACGTAGATCCATTAAACCGGCGTCTTTGTCGCAGTGCTTGCGCTTTTCGTGCAACTGACGATGAGGAGAGTGTCGTGGCAGCGAAGGTGATTCGCGAGCTGAGAGACTCCGTGGTAGAGTAGTTCTGCATCACGTGACGCACTGCTAAAGTTGTAAAGGACAAAGACCCCCACGAATTGCATTGTAATGCGATAAAATGCGGTATTTGGTTGGGAGTAAGGGAAACCAAGTACTCTGTCACCTTCGTGAAATAAGACCCAATTCCGCGCAGACCATCAGTGAACCAGGACCTTTGTATGCCAGCGACCCGCCAGTTCAGCCGACGGCCAACACGGGCAATCAAACGACGGTGGATTCTCACCTCACCACAACCACCAATGCGTCCTCATGGAGCCTTCTCCACACGACCATGCCGACGCCCTCCTCCTCCACTCACCTCAATGCGGCCACCCCTACCTTCTACTCTGACAGTTCCTGTGCTTCAATGGCTCTGCCCTCGCCACTTGGCAGCAGTGGCAGCGGTGGCAGTGGCGCTGCTGGTGCCGTTGGCCGACCCTCAAACTACCCAATCATGGGCACCAGTCTCTACTCGGCCAGTAGTGGTGGTGGAGTGATTCAGCGATCCTGCACCTTCCCCCATAGCCAGCAGGAGGCTTATCCAAGTGCTTCTCGGCCTCCGCAACCCACTTACAACCCCGTCTGCACGTCTGGACGCACCCTCGTGTCTGTGGAAACGCAGACCTCACGAGAACAGGTGACGGAGTTAGATGAGACTGTGAAAGAAGCTGTCAGTGGCGGGAAACGGAGTCAGCGAGCGACGCCACAACGACACTTGTACATCAATATTTTGGACGAATTCGATGGAGGGAATGTGAAGTTGCCTAGTTGATCCGCGCTCACCTTCTCCGGGGAGTCTTGTATAAACCGATGATGAGCCAGTAATCCGTTATCTTTTCCCTCTCTTCCTTTTATAGGACCTCTAATACTTGATTTCGTCTCTCTTATCAGCCGTGTATGCTTATGTGAGCATGAGGCAAAAGGTGCTCATAGAACGGGGTCTATTGACATGAAAATACCAGATTAAGAACCTACAAACACCTAAGAAATGTTCTCCTTGAATTTTTTGGTCGGGTCGTCAAAGCTGACTCTTCCATATGCATTTAGGTCATAGCATTGTGGTTATTCGCCTTGCAAAATTAGCAGAGGCTGGCATTGCTCAAGCGTACCAGAGATTCCAGTCCATAGGAGATAATTACGACGTGATGTTTTTGGGCGAGTATGGCTCATTGGACCACTGTTTGCTGGTCGGAGTCTTGAGGGTTAACTAATGTCTTGTATATCGTGCGGTCATCTATTTTTCACCGTATCGGGGGTTGGCCAATGGTTAGCGTAGTGATATGAAATCAATTACTTAAGCTAACGAAGAAAGAAGAAAATCAAGCGCTTCAGCGTTGAGGATGGTCGGGTCAAGTCTGTTAGTTGCGGTTATAACCGCTCGACACTGTCCACAGTGTCGTACTTAGCAGAGAAGAGAAGCCAGGGAGACTGGTAGGGGATAATAGGTGAACGGGTAGTTGCGTTAGTCTAGAAATAGGGGAATGAACAGGTGTAGCTATCAGGAGACGTGAATCATGCTTAACGAATCGGACTGGTTGGTGTAATTTCGTAGTGGTGTGACGTGTTGTATCTCTTTAAATGTTGATGGGATGTTTAGCCTCATAGATTTGGATAAAAGACATAAATAAATCTCCAATGCATTAAGGATACAGAATCATTGTCACCATACCTCAACGCATCGTTTCCACTTTACGGGGGCCTAAACCTTCTTTGGTACTTGATTTTCACATCACTGCCCACTTCGTCCCCTCATTTATCCAAATAAGTGGCGACGCAGTATTGGGCGCTACTAGTTTTTAAAAATGGGAAAGCGCTTCTTTCTATGGTACGGTGTATTGCCTGAATTTTCGCTCGATTGGGCCAAGACTGGATTTTTCTATCATAATGAGAAAAGGATTCTCAACTTGGTCTGTAGGAACGTCGCAGAGTTACTATCCAATCACTATATTAAGTCGATTTTGTAACACTAGATCCGTGATCTCCAAAGTCTTGAATATTTATCCAAACAGTAACGCCTATAGACTAAGTTTCGGAAGCAAAATCGTAATTTAACTGGAAAACAATGGTAACGATATAGCATAAAAATTGGAAGACGGCAATGCACTGAGGATATTCCAACTCTAAACAACCATATGAGTAAGCTACAGTGGAAAAGCTTTTAAATACATGAAAGGTATAAAACAATTTTACCTATCGGCATAAATTAATACTGCGGCTCAGTTTACTTTGATCGGTTTCCGTGTGAGCAAACTAATAACATTTATTCAATTTTTAGGCCGAGATATATGGACTGCCTTGATCGAGTAAAGCGTAGTTAATTAGACGGCTCTTACCGGTTTGTTGTATGAATAATCCCCAGTATGTGAGCTCCATTGACTATATCGACGACATTGTTTATATTAATTGTCATTTGTGGCAATCCTCTGAAATTTTATCCAGTTGCTGTGCCGTACATTAGAGCATGGGTCCGGGGCGGAGCGTATCAATTATCGGTTCTGGCAACTGGGGCTCAACAATAGCGAAAATCATTTGGGCAAAATGTGCTCCAAATCGAACGCTTCGAGGACAAGGTAAATGCGTGGTTCCGATTTGTTTGATCTTTGTAGGTCAGAATGTGGGTATTCGAAGAGATTATTAATGGTAAAAAGCTCACCGAATTAATTAATGCGCAACACGAAAATGTGAAATACCTCCCAGGAGTAAAAATTCCCTCAAATGTCGTTGCTTTGCCCGATCTTGAGGGCTGCACTCGCGACGCCGATGTCCTCATCTTCGTCCTACCGCACCAGTTCCTACCTAGAGTTTGTCACACCATGAACCACATTTGAAGCCTGGTTGCTACGGGTGCTCGTTGATTAAGGTACGCTACTAGAGGGGACTTTCGACTCAAACCTGTTTGTCGTCTAGAAATACGTTCAATCGGTTTTTTAAATCTAGTAGGACTGACTCTCCCTGAGATGCCTTTTCTATCATGTCTTCCTTAAAACAAATAAATCCGACGCAATTATAACTTCCCTTACAGTCATTCCCATTTTGTGTCGTTCGCTCATAATTACCCATGTTCTGTTGTGCAATCGTATCTGTTTTAGTACTTTTACCATATGCTCGCATTTATAACAAAATGATCGACCCGCATTCTTGGGTCACCTTTGGCAACGTTCCGGATGTTTCACGTTGTTTAAATCCACGAATTGACTTCCAATTCTAAGACAACCCCTATAATACACTCATTTTTTAAAGTTAATGTTATGCTTGCATCCACAGCGGTATCCGGGGTCTAAAATAATCTGAATAGTCTCGTTGTCCACCAGGGCCATTCCTCTCCTTGGTTGACCTTAACATTAGGTCATTCAATATTTTCGAAAACAGGATATGCTTGGCAATTAGTACACGATTAGTTTTTTGGAGTACTGATAGCTACTATGGGTCTCTTAAAAGCGTATTAGAAATAGAAGCTTGGATTAAAACAATGTTTCTGTCTTTGTAATGTGGGGACTTTTTGCACTTTGATATAACAGTCCTTTGTATAAAGTGACTTATTTTTCAAGACTGTGACTGCCATTTTCCACTTGCCTCTACTTGTGGATGTCTCATTTCCAAACCGATATTTTATTTAAACGAATACTTTAGGTCACGCAGAGTTCCACGGAACCTTTTTTGGGTGGGGTCGCATTGATTAGTGTTTTCTGTATGCTCAAATGAAACCCTTTCAGGGAATATGTTCTAAACTTATCAACGTGCGCTTGTGTGTCTACATGTGCGTCAGTATGCCCCTACAATAATTATTGCCGATTCATTCTTTTCTTTTGAATGATGTCTGACGAGAACAGGTTGATCATGTAACCTGATATTAAATTGCTTCCTATTTCTTCCCCAGGGCTTTAACGAAATACCTGGAAAGGGAGTGAGTCTGGTAACAGATTTAATTCGTACTGAATTGAACATTCCCTGTGCCGTCATGATGGGTGCCAATCTGGCCTCAGAAGTGGCTCAGGAGAAGTTCTGTGAAGCCACGGTTGGATCGCTCGATAAGGCACAAGGCCTAGAACTAAAAGAACTTTTTGAGGTTCGTTGCTTCCTTTTTTAACTGCGCTCATTTATATATATATATATATATATATATATAATTGGAGCGGCTATTGTTAATTTTTAAGCAGCAGACCATCTTGTTTATACTTCTGGAGTATTCCCACCAAAGTATTTGCGAAAGTATTCACTGTTTGTCTATCATTTTGAATAGTTCGTTTTCACTTTCTGCACGTGTTTATGTATTTTTTTTGAGCGCTTTATTCGTGGGCTTTGATTTGATTCGATTCTCAGTCCTTAACCAAATGGAAACATATCATCGTCATAATTATATGTATTGAGCTTACAGCTTTCAATCTTTTCATAGATAACCTTTATGGAATATCATGAATAACTCGGAATTACGCATTTGGGCTAAGGGGATGCTGGCATCGGCACCTAATTTACTCCTGAATAGATGTTTAGGTTTTGGTCCATTTAAACAGCTACAACATAAATGTTGATTGCTGTGACACCTATAACCTGCATTATTTCTGCCTTCAATAACTTGGCGTGAAGAAATAAGGCTGCTCCAACTGTACTATTTTCCGTACTCTTGCTTCACTCTTGAGATACGAAGACTTTTACCTTTTGGTTTGCCTCTACGATTTCCTGTCAGTCACGCCAGTCTGCGGTATCTCTTCTGAGGGTCAGGTGTGCCCGTAGGATCATGTGGCAATAAACGTCTTATTGACGTCCCTTTTCAACTGGTTCACACGCGTTTTGGCAGTCTAATATTATTCTACCCATATGATTCAAGTAGAATTTATCTTTTAGACTCCGTACTTCCGCATTACCGTCATTTCCGATGAAGTAGGAACTGAGTTGTGCGGCGCTCTCAAAAACATCGTTGCCATCGGTGCTGGACTGAGCGAAGGCTTGGGATTTGGGGAGAACACTAAGGCTGCGATTATTCGTCTTGGCTTTATGGAAATGAAGAAATTCATATATGAGTTCTTTGGCGATAGGGGTAAGTTTCATTTTTTTTTCTAAATTCTCTTGGTAAATTATTGGTAAATATTACGCTTTTCCTCCTAATTTAATGCATATTGCTAGGGTGAACAAAAATTTGAGGTAATTACCGGTAAGAAAACAAGAGGCAATCTGGCGCACTTGTTCAGAATTACTCCAGTAATCAGAGGGCCTACCTCATTCACTGTTTTTACTTTAATGCCATTCTAAATGCTGTTAATGATTCTATCCGCTTGCCTTTAACCACAACTTTCTATCAACTTGTGCTTTCAATCCGTCAAATTGATTTGTGTTTTTTTTCCCAGCTATTTCTGATCTACAGACTTCAACAATTTCCCCCAGTTTTTTTTAATCGGGAAATCGTTGGTTTGACATTTTAAACTTGTTATTGTATCACTTTTGAAACAAGATAAGACCTTTTTCGATTTGATCTGGGACCGCTTTATTATTTGAAATTAGGTTAATGATTTACCCCGTTTTTAGTTCTCCCAGCCTAGGGAACTTTTTTTCAGTATCCGTTAAGAAGAGAACAAAGGTTTTTGTAGTAATTTACATTTTTGATACTTCTTAATACTCATTTTTTGCCGCCGTAAGAACGAATTTAGGGCTTAAAACCAGGCGGTTTGATTCCTCATATGTAAGATTATACTAGTGCATACTTTTTTGAATGGGAAATAATCTCTTCTATGCTAATGTTAATAAGATGGGTATTTCGGACACTGTTTGACTTTTTACTTTGACAAATATTTACTGAATTTTCTCAGAATGTGTCTTCATCTTCTTAACATTAATTTACATGGTCTTCTAAATGGATTTCGAAAAAGTAAGCATTCACTTAAGTGCCTCTAGCTCACTCAATGAATGCTTCCAGAAACGCATAAAGCAGCCTTTTCGTTCTACTTTTAATAATGCAACGTTTGTTCTTCCAGTCCCCAGCGCCGATTTGTTAACTTTCGTTATTTAGTTAGCCAAGTGGTTTTTCTCGTTCTTTTTTCATCACTCTATGGATGAAGCCGGCTGAATAGTGGACCAAATGTGTTAAATTTATGCACTGCGCGTTTCATAAATTGTATACGATTGTATCCCCGTTCGTATACTTTCATTTTATTTTATTATCACCAAATGTTTATGGTTTCTCGACTCCTCTTCTGCCAATTCGATGAATTTCGCGATAGATATATGAAGAAGGTTTGGGACTAATCACATAGTGAAATACCTTTATAGCTATCCCACTCATATGCTAATTCTCTTTGGTTATTATGGAATTGTGTTATAGATACAGCAAAACGCAAAATATGTAGAGATGTCTTGAACTGACGTAGGCCATTAAACTATCACTCAAATAACGCCGTCATTTCTGTAACTGCGCCTCATCTATCTGAGGCCAAATAACGAATGATTTGAGTGACGTGTCGCTCATCAGATAAAAGTGATTTGGTGGTCCGCCGATGCCTGCTATTCCTGCATTCTCGTCTCTTCTTCTCTCAACCTCTTTCTCTACGATACTCGGTTAATGAAATGTCACTATCGCCACTTGGGGCTTTTTTGCATACTTTCTAACCACGACGAGTATTTTATAATATTTGTTGCTTCTTCTGTATCATAAGATTGTTCATGAGATGTGGACTCTATTGGAGTTGAAGGCAGAGAATAACCTTGGAGACTTTTTCGTCTACGTAAGTGCCGATTTTTTGACGTTCGCGGAACGCTTTTTCCAAACTTTTTCAGTTTACCAAATTTGAGCTTTGTTATTTATGTATAATCTTTCTGAATCCCATAGACTAAGCTTGCCCTGAGAAGTTCAAGGGGCGAATTTTGCCGTGAAAAGTATCATCTTATTACACCCTTTTTAAAATTTTTATCGCAAAGTAGTGTAATTTCAACTGATGACTCCTATGCTATACTTTTTTTGCCTAGGTTCTGGCAGATTAAGGCTTGGCAAATTCCTAGATGCATTTTTCACCTCACCATTGAACAACAAAATTAATGCTATGCTTGCTCAAAACGTACAGTGTTTTTTGATCCGCATCACAGTCTTTTCAAAAGCTTGTCGAATCACAATTATTTGACACACATCAACGGCGCACTCCGCAAGGACACCGATGAAGGTTAAATCTGACGTTCATTTAGGTCTTTTGCCTTATGCTTATCACCTTCTCTCCTTATGAAGAGCGATTTTATCGGACTCATTTAATATTCACAAAAGGATGGAAAGGCTAAAGAAGGGGAAACAGGAGCAAACCACATGTGTCTTCGCTCAACCCAGAGTGGTTAAATATTAACGCCTGTTTTGGAATCTTTTTTTCTGTGTATAAAGTCTTTTCATCAGATAAATTATTAGGAGCATATATTGAAAGTATCTCGATGAAATTGTCCAGATCAAGGGCACCTGTGGGGTCGAATTTTACACCTTATGCTCTTTTTGAGTTCCAGAATGTAAATTCGGCGAATGGGTTTTATTAAGCTTATTGTGAATGTATATTTGGTATTTTGGTTAAGTTATTTAAATTTTGCCGCATTTTTGGAAGAAGGTTCTACGGAGTTCGTCGTCTCCTGTTGTCGACCCTATGTCAACGAAAGTTTTTGATCTGCATATGCTTAAGACTCCTCCGGCGTTCCCGAGCATTATTTAAAGCCTTGATATGTTATACCCGAATTGATATTTACCGTCTGCAGGCTGATGAGTTTTAGATGATGAGTTAGAAAAACGGTAAAACCGTCGAGTAGCCGTTCCCTCAGCATTACTTAATTGCGCATTGGCATCAGCAAGTTTTGAACATTTTCCTCCCAATCATTTGTTCAGCGAACACAAAGCTAGTTTATCTACCTATTTAATTGTCCCATTTGTGAATGCATTGTTTATGTGGAGAGCTCAACTGATTTTTAATTATAATGGAGAATTGGTCTGCCGACCACACTACTCGATTTAAAGCAAGCATTTTGGCAAGAAATGGGACTTCTTCGCCTGTCTGAACCCTGCTTTTTGTGACTGTATCGTTATCTTTTCCTCTGCCATTCCTCTTGTAAAATGCGGGTTGTCGAAACTGTCACCAGCGTTAACTAAGCTGCATAATGTTGGATTGATCGCTATCTTGCATTTTCCTTCGTCGAGATAAAGGCACGAAATAGAGAGGAGCTTTAAATGAAATATGATTCTGCAAGCTTATCAGTTTAACTATTTATGGAGTTTTTCGTTGTCCCCGGCGTTTTCTTTGAAACATTCGACCTTTCGTTTCTTACTGGGATGACACTGCTCCTAACGTAATTATTCAAATTACCTTATTTGTAGGACGAAGAAAAATATACTCCATCTTATCCTCTTTTTGAAGACCGTCTCTTTCCCCTTCCCCTTTAAATTCATAACACCTCACTTAATTCCGGATAATGGTTAAGGTAAGGAGTGTTGGTGATGCTGTTGTTAGCGCTGAATTTTCACCGTAAAATAAATTGCAGTTAGTCACTGGAATGATTTTAACCTTCCATTATCTCTGTTACCGCCAACTCTCCTTCCGCAAATGGATTGGAGTAGTTGATTTCTGTATATCGGCACTTAGACATCTCTTCTCCCTTGTCGTCACCTTTCACTTAAGTCATATTTCGCATTCTATTCTCGTCCTAAGTGGAGAAGAAGTGTAATGCATTTTAGTGCTGTAGTCTGTTTTCTGGGCAGGGTCTGCAGCCTAAGGCGATTACATTGTTGAATATGGTGACAGAACGCCTCGGTCGAATATCCAAAATGGTGACCCAAGGCCACGAAGCTAAATGTTGCCCCTCACGATGTGGCTTATAAGGCGAACTGTAAGATTTGAGATTTACTTGCTAAATGAAAGAATTTTACAATTTGTCCGGTGTTTTTACCTTCCTCAGTTGTATAGTGTGGACGATGAAGTAATTCTATTTCAGTCATTGAGCAATTGTTGTCCTTTTAGTTCAAGTAGAAAATTTGCAATAATTCCTTACTATTTCGCTTATCTCAAGTTGTTCTCCTTCCACACGCACACCTTGACTTTTTACTTCCCCTTCCACTAACATGTGTTCTTGTGGGAACAGACACTCACGCTGATAAAAACACACTTCTCCCTCACCTGCTAATTTCCCCTTCTCCTCCCTCCTACACTAGTAACTTGATAGTTGTTGCGACCAGGGGTGATAATTTCCACCTCTGATTTCACATTCTTCACACTTCCTCTTTCCACAATAGCAGTCTTCACTTATTCGGGTGATTCTTTTGGTTGTTGGTTGCGTGACCACAGGCCAAGCCTGATTGCCCACTCGTGTGCCTATATTATATATCATTAAGCATCCTTTTTCTTACTCTTCATGATTGGAGACCCCTTTTTTATTGAACAAATAGACGGACCCTTTTTCTACATCCCCAGTCGCGGTGGTAGTCAGCGGCTGTGATCGGATAACATCACTAGGAGACAGGACAGGGCAGGGAAACAGGGCGGTGCTTGAACCAGCTGTGTGAGCACGCTTTTAAGTTAGTGCTTGGACGGTGTCTCTTCTGAGACTGTCGCTATCGCCCCTCTGCCTTTCTACTTGCCTCTTATCTCCCTCCTCATATCTCTTTCCCACTTTCATCCATCTTGTATCGCACTCACCCAGCCATACACACGGTCGCCCTCCTTTCGTTGGCCTGTGAGGCACGTTGTAAAATCAACTACCCTCCCCTCCTCCCCTGTCCACAACGCCTTCGTGATGATGGGGCCACAGGGACGAGGGCATGCATTCACCACTGCGGTAGCTCGCGCTGCTGGTGACAGGGTGAATGACTTGCCTCGGGCATTCTCATTCGCTCTAAATTATTTTCACCGGTGTATTTCTCTTGACGGATTTGTTTGCTTGGTGTATGCACCGAGTTGCATACCATGATCTTTATACGTCTGGATTTAGTTATTCTAGCTGTATTCGACTAGCCTGCTTTGTGATTAAAAGTGTCGCCTCGTGCAGGGTATAATAGCAGATAAACACTTTCGTTCCTAAGTTTCCTAGGGATGATGAAATGCTTTATGATAGAGAAGATACATTAATGGGCATGTTAACCAGGCATTCGCGGTTTTCTTGCCTATTACTGATTTCGTCGAAGTGGATTACTCGCCTGTTTATGAAATTCGAGGTTGTCTCTCGTAAAATATCATCAGAATTGGTTGAATTTATTTTTCGGCCTTCTCACCTTTAACATTGCACTTTTGGAGCCCGTTTCATTGACCTAGAGGCCTCGTCGTCCATTGATTGAATTTACAAACTTTTTTGTTTCTTAGTGTACTTTTTAGTTCATTTGATCTCTTACGGTGACCGGAATTTGTGCCTCCTTACTGCTCAAAACATTCCATTCATGTGAACGAGATGCTCCCTACTTCAATTCTGTTTATTCAACTTTTCATGGAACCGTGTGTTTTTTTCTAAGAATCTGAAGTAAATCAACATTCATAGTGTGTGCTTGCTCGCACGAATTTTAAAATATCCTTTTTAATGCATTTTGATTGAAATCTGCTTCAAAATGTGGATTTATCGTCAACCGTTTTCTCCCTCGAATAGGTCCTCGGGAATCCACCTTCTTGGAGAGTTGCGGTGTTGCCGATTTGATCACCACTTGTTACGGCGGTCGTAACAGGAAGATCGGTTTTGCGCTAGCTACCACCGACAAGCCAGTGGAAGAACTTGAGGCTGAACTTCTCGGTGGCCAATCAGCTCAGGGCGTCCTCACTGCCGCGGAAGTCTTCAAGATGCTTCACGATCGCGGTTTGGATGCTGAATTTCCCATTTTCACAGTGGTTCACCGCATATGTCAACGTCAGGAGAAGGCGGACACGTTCATTGATTACATCAAACGCCATCCGGCCAGCCTGAATAATCATGAGGCCTCAACGACTAATTGATGGGTCCATACTCATCGTCGCTGGATCTAGAGATATCTCACCGCTATCCCATCGTCATCCCTCTACGTCTCTTGTCTAGCTTTGTCTAGGCGACGTTTGTTTAACTACGTCTATTCGGCACTCAGGGAACCATTAATAAAACAGTAATTATTGTCTTCGCTTTTTTGAGTGTCAGCTTTGTTCGCGTAGCCCGTTTCCGTCTCTGTTTAGAGTATGCTTGGTCATACATCTACGTTATTTTGTGACTAATGTCATCAGATTTCTTGTGTTTCAAATCGTTTCCTCATGCTTATTCATAGTGTGAACTTCCATTAGATGCATTTTACTTCTGTGTTTATCCTCAAGTCATCTGTTTTAGCTGGTATTGTTATTTGACTCAGAAATTTTGTTTTTTGCTATCAAAATGCGGTTTGATTGTCTTTTGTGGACACCGATTCTTGTGGGTCTCAATTTCTGTCCTCCAAGTATAGTGTATTTTCATGGTTTTTTCGATTTTGATCTCGGTTTATCCCCAATGTGGAGCGGTTAGAATGTCCCTTGAGGCTTTACTAGCGCATTCAACTCAAAATAACAGTTTGTTTGGGGGCCGAGATGGATTTCAACCTACGTCGTTTTGTTGCAGATGGGGTGGCCAAAACGGCGATCTTCAACAAAAACCGTTGGGCAGGCGAAAATGGGACGGAGCCACTGGAACCGTATAATTAAGGTGTCCATGTATATGGCCTTTGAAATGCTGTTGAAAGTGGCCGTGTATTCACTAAATCTTGAAAAAGTGTTGTCTTAAACTTTTTTGTCGTACAACCTACATAATGAATGGCCACGTTAAAGGTTCTTCCCTTCGTATCTTGACAAATTTAGGTCTGGGTTGGTCAAGTTAGCACACATTCACGTTAGGCATTTACGATTGTACTATTTCCGATCTTCCCTACTCCCCAGACTGGAAATGGGCAGTTTGTTTTAGGATTATTTATTAATAGAAACCGAAATAGACACAAATTCTCCTTCCTTGCCCTCTCGTTTTCTCCCCAAGTTGTGTGCATCAACCAACTTTCTCTTTTCTCGCTTCATTGCCTAGTCTCGTTTTGACCAATTGAGTAATTTTTTAACAAGTGATGTCCATTAGATACTAAATGCTGTTTTAGTGAGATTTCTGAGATTGGGACCACTGTCTCACATTCAAATTTACGCGGTGCTGGTGCAGTACTGAGGCAATGATAGCAGTCTTTCACCAATGTTTCCGTAGTTTCTCCTTTGCATACTAGTGTTAATAGAAACGAGTTTATTTTATTTGTGCGTTGGAAGTGATGAGCGCGGACGATTGAGGGTTGACTAGTTTTGTCCTGGCACGTCACGTGACTGCCTCGTTCTGGCATGCCTCCCCTACCCGCAGTTAGGTGGAAAATAGTCAAAACGTCCAGACTATTTGCAATTTACGCTACTAAGTAGAGCCATCATTGCCGAGGTAGAGGGGCAAAGTTCCGGGGAATGTGAAAGTGCAGCTGTTTGTGGTGCAAATACACCGACTTAGTCGAGGTTGATGTTTAGACGACCCTCATTGTACCTAATTATGGTGCAATTATTTGGTACCACGGCAGCATAATGAGATTCAGGGTCCACAAGGTGTTGGCTGACCCAAGCGGTGTTGATGGGAGCGAATGCCCATGGGAGACACTTGTACAGCGAATCGATGCATTTCGCCTTCCTCTCGATGCAGCATTCACTTGAGTGAGTGAGACCGACGCGGACAATTCCGAGGGCCTCCTTGGAACATTTCGCTGGCGCAGTTACTGTGAAAGCCATTATGAATGAATTGTTGCTGTGGGTGGGGGATAACAGGTCCGGTTAGAGAAGAAACCTCGTGCTTTCACGAGCAGCGTTGCGATGCCCATGGTTGAGCGAATACGTAAGCCGGCTATAGTGGGGCTCCTGGTTGAAATGTCAGGAGGCCATGGCTTTAACACATCGTCGCACTGTGAGGTGGTGATTCAGTTGGCAACCGCTAGCCCCTACGCCGCCACTCATCCTGTTAAAGCGTCAGTGATTAGCTCGAGCGTTAGGAAAGGGGAAAGAGGCGTCCACTTGGACTGCGTAAAATCGCTGTATTTGCCACTGTTTAAATATGCCTTTTTAGCGTACTACTCCAGGAGGAAATTCCCCTAATTACAAGGCCCAAAATGCGATCTGGAAAAGGGAACTACTATATTATTATCATTAAAGCATAGTCTATAATTTAGTCATGGTAAGGACCTGGATGCTCTTTTCACCGGGGAAAACTCTGCTCCCTGCCACTCCTTTTAGAGGCAGGGGCAGACAACGAGAAAGCAGCCAGAGAAGCATGAGCAGTGGAGGTAATAATTAAGGGGATCATGTGTATCCTCTGTTTTTAAGTCACCCACATCTCGAGCTGTAGACGGACTGTTAATCAGGCGTATCGTCCTTTCTGAGTATTTCTGTCAAGTTGTAATGAAATAATTTGGAAAAACCAGTTTTTTTTATTCATTAACTCGTCCATCAGGTTGATGATTAATGATGCAACATCCAAGTCTCTAATCAAACCATCTTTAATTAAGATGTAAATAGAGAGAGACGTTGAAGCTATCGAAATATATCTTTACCTTTCAGCTCTAAAAGAATAGCGAGGCATGTTAAATCAGAGTTATCACCTCCTCCCGTGTAATTATTTTCGCGTTGACTTCACCTGTCAACATTCACCGTCAGTCTGCCTTAATCCCTGCGACAGCCCCGCACAAGTCAGCTGACAAGCCCGGAGGCCCTCCCACCCGGGGGAGGGAGGAGGGGGGGGGCGATCGGGTGGAAGCTCCCGCTATGGCGTGAGCCAAGCCGCAGGTTGGAGATGCCTCTGCCCAGTCGTGCTGGCTGACAAACGGTAGCCTTCTGAAAGGAGCATCGACGTTTCCCCCACACGCCTTGTAAGTCAGTGAACTTGAGGACAACTTTCGCATTAACTTGGTTATTCCTTGGGGATCGGAATGTATAATTTAAATGTACTGAAAGTTCCCAATTATCGTAGTCCCCAAGTCCCTCCTCCCCTTGGGGAAATAGAGGTTAGGATTTTTTCAGAAATAGCCTCGAAATCTAGCCTTGTTAGATGTCATCTATTTTGTTAGAACAAAGGGGCCGTTTCTTCTCTCACCTCAACTCTCCTCGAGGACACCGCGTGGCATGAACTCATTTCTCACTAAACGAGTTCTTTGTTTAACTGTTAAGTTTATTGTGACGCCCACGGCGAGGGTAGCGGCGCGGATTTCCGGACTCACTGCATTAGGATTTTCAGTAGCTGAAATGTCAAACTCTATCTATTCTGTATATGTGAACATAGTATATTTGGGACAAATATTCTATTCGAATGCTTAATTGTTACAAAGCTATCCTGTGACATGAATTATTGCCACGGAGGTACTTTTGCCTCGCGGGAACCCAATTAAAATCATCCGTCCACTGCAGAACGAAGTCAAACGAACTTTTTGCGTGGGACAACTTTTTGTCATTAGAGTAGAAATTCAAAGTGGTAATGATTCAAAGTACTCGTTGTTTGCCATTTGGGAATGCCAAAGTATACACGAATAAGTCGCCATGTTGGAAGTACACGGGAAGGGCATGGGCGGCAATTGCTTCCAGGCTAATAACCTGCTCTTCTGCGTAGAGGTGGAAAATAGAGGTTTTGCTGGTGTGGTGCTGCCCAAAAAGGACCGTCGGCACCAGACTGTCAACTGCCTTGTGTACGCTGACCGACCCGGCGCAGAGCAGCCCGACTTCCAGCTCGGCTGGACGAGTTTCATGATGATGCTGATGTCTTAATTACACTTGCGAAATCGGCCCAAAAATTTTAGTGGGAAGACCAAGAAGTCGTTAGGATTAACTACCAACACTGAAGTGAGATCAAATATTACGCCTTTAAATGAGGCTTCATTAGGCACGCCTTTTGCAGCTATTTAAATGAACAAGCTCCCTCGTGCACATTAGTTAGTGACAAATATTCCTGTTCTCCTCTTCTCTACGCGCAAGCTGGAGGGTACGGGAGACGAGGATAAAGGAAAAGCGTTGATGCCACTGCAGTGGTCCCACTGCGCGCCGACCCTGGATCAAAATTTTATGCGAATGCATACGGAGGAAACGAATGGAGAGCGGAAGAGCAAATGTTTTCTGGCTGTGCACGTTCCTTCCGCGAAATGCGGCGGAGGATTTGGATCGCCGTACTGCAAGCGATCCCAACGAGGAACTGAAGCCTTCATTAGTCTGTGGTAACAGGAAAAAAAGGAAGAGGTCCAAAACAAATTCATCGATGCGTGCATTAATTGGCCGAGGCGGTGGAGTTCTCCTCCGTGCGTTACACTGCAGCAGAATCTGTACGCATGTGAGCCTGTTGGGAGGAGCACGATGATAGGCGGTTATCCAAGCTGCTCACACTGAAAATCTAATAAATACTATTTATAGGCCCTTATAAACACACGATTAGGGACTCGTCCAACCGCCGAAGCCACTGGGCCAGCGAAAACTGTTGGACAGCCTTTTCCACGGCCACTCCTGTCACCTCACAGGCTGTCTGGTGCCGAGTGAAGGGAGGTAACTGCAGATCAAAACCATCAAATTGTTGCAGAAAAAATTACTTACATTGCGGAAGTGAGGTTTCCACTCTCTGCTCATCCACTGTTTGAGTAAGTCTGTGAATGTTTCACTTTCCCTTAGTAAATGAAATGGTTTGGAGTAAACGGTATTGATGGTAGGTGTGATTGCCGATGGATTGAATTATAGGCCCTCCTCAGCGCCAGAGATTTGTGTTGCCAAGTGGAATGAAGAGTTCCATCTTCTTCCACTCGGATATCATCTTTGTACGGCCTCGGGGCAAACACAGAGCTCCAAGAACAATGCCTCGAGACAAAAGAAGCACAAATGGGCATTTTGTTGCTATCATGTGATTCGACTATTTTAAAGTGTCTAAAGAGGATCGAATAGGTGGGATAAGGAGGGTTGAGATTCTCTCTTCGTGGGTGGATGATTTGTTGTCCTTCAAAAAAGTAACCATAAGTACCGATGATATGCACGGAAAAGAGGGGTTATCTAACTCTTTGATTTTCAAATCAGCCCAGTGTGAAGGAAGCAAGTTGGCTTGGAGAAAGTAAAAGTGTGCATCCGATGATGGGCATATTAGGCGAATATGGAGGAAACATCGCTCCACCATGCTATTATGAGACGGCAGAAATCGCGAAAAAGGGAAGAAGAACTCCCGGGGTTGAGTAACGTCGCGTTCTTGTCAGCTCTTCGGCTTGCAGAGAAGATTAATTAAGTGGAGTAAGTTGGTGAAAATAACGCATGTCGATGAATATCTAACTTCTTCCGGCAAACAATTTACTGGCATCCGGTAGAAGGCAGTTTAAAGGGGACTCCTTAACGGGAAAAGGGTTGGAAATTCTTCGCAGGCAACGAATTCGAACGAAATTTTTCGGTAGAAGGCTCCACGAGACAGGAAATGAGGAAAGCACTCAGTGGAGGAGCAAAAATGAAAAAAAAAAGTAGAGAACGAGAAAGAAACGTGAACGCGATTTATGGCCGAAGACAGAAGTTGCTAAAGGCTGGGCGGATTTTTCTAGTAATTAATGCTCCTTGCGGGGTAGAGGTGGGATGAGAGTCAAGGATTAAACAGTGCAGAGAGTAACTAGGACGCAGACACAACAGAAAAGGGGTAGCAGAGATAAGCGCGCTTGCCTGTCAAGATGTCAAGGCGATGCTATCTCTTTTGCTAACTATCGGCCTTTCCTTCGGCCCCTCTCTCCCCCTTTTTCCTTTCTTGTGTTTATTCAGCCTTTCCCCCCCCCCCCCCCCCATTAGCACACTTATTAACAGCTAGGCAGTTTAATTTAACTCGTCACACAACAACACACTTCTGACAGCATTGCATCCGCTAATGCTGCCCGTCTGTAGTAGGGGCAAAGACACTGCCAGTCGCAGGTCGCCCTAAACGGAAACATCGGAGTTCGCTTCTGTCGCGGATGGAAGGGCTTCGCTTCCTCGCCTCCATTGTAACTTACTAACTTTTCCACTATCGTGGCCGCTTAGACAATGGTCGTCTCCACCTCTGATCAATGTGAGAGACGCAAATGATAAAGAAGTCTTCGAGAGATGACAGCGGATGGCGCAGTTGGTGGGTTGCAATTTTGTGGTAAGCAACGTGTGTCACTCTGTGCCTTTGACTTGTCAATTTTGTCCTAGAGGAGTTGGGCCAAAACATCATAAATATGTTTTTGAGGAAAGAGACAGTGCGTGTAGTAGAGAAAAGTACCATTTTTGACAAAGTGGTTTGTGAATGTTGACTTTATAAAATAATCCAGATCAGGGTAGGACGGTAACACTATTTTGCAACCTTAGTTACGTCAAGTTGGTGCCAACAAATAGTGAAAAAATGTTTATTTCTTAAAATAAAGTAAAACAGTTTTGCTTATTATTTCTCTGCCCGGAAAATCGACAAAAGTGGACTTTCGCCTTCCAATTGCCCTTGTTATAATGGACCGGGACGCAAGCACAATTTTATCCGCATTTCCTCACACACTGTTTTGGGCCAAGCCTGGAGCCTGTTAATTGTGTTTTTACGCGGATTTGATTCGTTGGCACAGCACACCCCACCGTCTGCTCCAGTCGCAGCATAATCGCCATGGGGAATTGCTCCCGTCTCACCTTATGCGATGATGGCACATAAAAGACTATCCTGAAACCCGTGCATTTAATTATTAATGACATTTCCTCTGAGTGTTACCCCCACCTACGGCCATGGCGTGCGCCGTAGTGGTACTGGCATCGTCAGCAGATGCAAACGAAATCACACACTATGAGTTCCACATCTGATGCTCACGCCCCTGAGGCTTTGCCAATCTACCTTCTTAAGGATCTAGCACAGATACCCCAATTTACGTTCATGAGCAGTTAGGATCCCCGAACCCGCACTGGGGGGTCGATCTCACATCAGCTGAATGTCGATGTGAACATTGAGCCACATAAGTACGACTTAACCCTGGCGACTAATGCCGTCGAGCGGATGGATATCAAACAGAGGCGACCAGGACGGCTGCTGTCGCTCTATTTCTTGTCGTTGGCAGAACGACAGTTGGACAGCAGTCGGCCCTTGATCTCGTATGCGAGATGTTAGCTGGCCTGACGCGCATGGAAACAGCAGCACCGCCCACACGCGGAGTGGAATCACACAGCTTTTTTTCCATTTTCACCTGCTTTTGAAAGATGCCAATGGTATATCAGAGACATCTAATCATTTCCTGCCAAAACGATCGCCTTAAAGTCGATTTGAGGCCTCTGATTATTAGACAATCAAATGAACTTATTTTCGAGTCATTTTAACACCAGCGACCAAAATATGGACACCTAAAGAAAGAGGGAGTTATAGCTCTCTGCCAAGGATACAAAGCCAACTATTTTAGAGTTCAGTCGAAGAAGTCGAAGGTATCAGAGTGTGTAAATTTTTATGCCACTCTTCACACTTTAAATGTTCACACTCCATGGTACCTGGCGCACAAAGGAGTCTCTGTAGCCAAAACCACCGGTTGTGGCTTCAGGGCCGCCCTCACGGATCTACAAGACTCGACCAGGCAAATCCGAAGTCTCCGTTTCCTCTCAGACTACGCTCTTCAACCGTTATTGTTCGCTGCCCTAACAATTTCTCTTGCGATTTTACCGACTAGAGCGGTGGGGCATACGTTATACGGCGGAGGGTTGGACTCAAACACACGCAACGAGGTCATTCACGTCTCCTTATTGGAGAAAAAGTGGAGGAAGACACTGTGCCGAGTGAAAATGGCGGGATTATTCCTGAGATTGACCAATATATCCTTAGAGGTATCAACTCTTGCAATAACTTATTCCATTAAAGCAGTGAGAATGTTTTTTTATAGTAAATTGTGACGCACGGGGGAAGGAGGGATAATACAACAACAAAGCACAAATGTAATAAGTCGTCGATTAAAGACAGGATCTTAGTATTCACCGCGTGCCTTAATGTCGGCTCGCACCAAGACATCGCGTAGAATACCAAATTCACAGAAGGTCTTTCTCTACCGCATATACGAGCAGTCAACGCGGTGTCTTACCACTCCTACCTGCCACCATCCGCACGGCAATCCGGACATCGGGGAGTGGGAAAGGCGTTCAAGTCGCGTCGACGCCTGACATCACTTACCTGCGGGCGGGAAGACAGCTCACGAGCCCCCTCGGCCACGCACCGTCGCCGGAGAAGTGCTCAGCCTCGTCTGAGTTGTGCTCTCGCACCTGTCTCTGGGCAGAGCATTCCTCCGGTCTCCAAGCCAATGGCCTTCTTGCCAGCCGCCCTGCCTACGTGCCCACGTGAGTCACGGACGAAGGGGACATGCCCTCTCCCCGGTCTCTTCGCCTGTCCGCCTGTCTGTCTGCCTCTCTGTCTGGTCTGCTGCCTTCTCAGGCTTGGCATCTCACGGCCCAATCACAGTGAGAAGCAATTTATGATGGGCGTCTCACCTTTCCTTGACTCGATTTTTTTCGTACCATCTGAGACGCCCCCTGAAGACCCTATGAGAAACCGCCGACTTTTAGACTGGCATCGCTAAATCGGTCATCCCTCGTCGTTGTTGTTGTTGCTGTTGGTGTTGTTGTAGGACCTTACTCTTTGGCGAGGCGTTGATCCTCCCTCGCCGTGCAAAGGCGATTGGTGGGCAGTGGGACTGCTCATGAAGCTGTGGTGTACAACTCTTCTTGCCTGCTACTTTTGACTAGGCGATTGTACACTTTAACGACTGCCTCTCCCCTCACTCACATTTATTGCCCAAAATCATCGTGGTGGCCGGGGTTTTTCACCGCCCGCGAGTACCTCCTCGGGATAGGGGCCACGCCAGCTTACAGTGAGGAGGTAGATTAATAATCTCTCGGTGAATCATCGTTCGAAAGATTAATAATTTTAGTTTATAAATTACTGATGGCAAATGTAGAAAATTAGGAGTTAACATTTTTTTTTACATCAGCTTGGGGTATCCCCACTCTAACCGAACATCTTATTTTCGAAAGCGTTGGTTGCTGTAGTTAATTCTTACTGTTCTACCTGTGCTTTCGAGTGTTAAGGGGAGGGGGGGAGGGGGGGAAACTTCTTATTCTTCTGGCCAAAGGAGGGTGGGCGAACCCCAACTGTTCCGCATTTAGGGCTGTGTCGATCCGCCAAACGGTTGAAACAATGGCTGGCGAATTGGATTATCCATGGGATTGCGTAAGTTTAAGTGGGAGTTACAATGACTTCTTTTTATGTATTGCATTTCGTGACATTTGGCTAATGCGTTTGTCCCCAAACTCTTCTTTATTTGGGCGTTGCCAACATCAAATTTATTGACGAGGAGAAATGATTCTAAAATGATGCTACCCAAAGCACAATGGAGACTTTTTCATCGACTGCCTGAACTTATCCCGAGGAAACACGAAGGCGCGGCTCACCGCACTGTAACTACAGAAATGCTAGTGACTGAGAAGATGAAGAAAGGAAAAAGAAGAAGAAGAAGCCGTTTACTCTTTTGCATACACGGACGAACACCGTTGTGAATGTCATGGTTTGTGCTTAAAATTTAGATGAACACAAAAAATCCGTCTCTCGGTGGTGGGATTTTGTGGGAACAAGGGAGCCAACAATCTGAGACGGAGTAATAGGACATTTGGCACTCAACTCCTCCTGAAACCCCCCTGCGGTAGTGTTGTATGCGTTACGGAAGCAAAAGCCACATTCGTGCATGCGCACTTCCGGTGCGGTTTAGGAGTGTAAAAATATTTTAAACAGTTATTTATAGAGAGCAGAGAGCTTCTCCACGGTCGAGAGTACAATTTTGCTTGGAGGGTCCTCGATAATGGATGGCGTTGGACGCAGGCGATGGTGAGGCAGCAACAACGTTTAAAGAAATGCCCTTTAAAAATTGCTCAAAACACAGACAGGTAAGTGCTAAGACTGTGAAAAACGGTAATTCAAGTTTGAATTTTTAATTGTGTCATTTTCACACCAGTACTCTAAGCCGACAGGCTCGAAGGGCCGCGACAATCACCGCAACATCGATGTGACGATATAGCCGCGATTTGAGCCTCGTCGCGATGATCTCCGTCTTGACATGATATGCCATCGTCGATGCGAGAAGCAAGACGAAGGCGATACCAGTGGACGTCGAACAGGGGCTAAAAATGTATTCGGGCTGTTAATTCAGCGCCATTTACTCACCGGAAATCCCTCAACTTCGAGGCTTGTGGGTCGACGCATCGAGTCCCGCCTGACGTGTGGCGGACATACCTCAGAGCCCGTGGCCCGTCTCCCTGCCGCCCGTGTGCACCTCTGCCTGCTCGCCTATTTGTCGGCCGCTTTGGGGCTTTCGTAAAGCAGGTTCTATGCGTCGAGCCCAGAATACAATGCTCACAGGTTCAGTGGCACCATACTACTGTGAAAGTCATGAGTAGCGAATCGTAAAATATCGCTTACATGTTTTTCGCCGGTTGCTTATTCGGATGCTAAGCTCCGTTAAAATCTTTAATTATTATGGCACAAGGTACTAGGAAGGAAGAGCATTGGATAGTTGATCCAAAAAGGGTGAAATGATGGAAAGCAGGGCGCTGAATTAGCGCTTACGATTTAAGTAGCAACGACCGCTTCTCGTCAGTTGTACAAAGAAGATCCTTTAAAGGGTTACAATAATCTGATGTTTGAAATTCAAAATTTATGATGGAGGAGTTCAGACGCAAGCGTCTCCTTTACTCGTTAGCATACAGGAGACAGCCGGTAAAGGGAAATTCCATCAAATAATTCGGTTAAATTTCGCTGTGTTGAGAACAATGTGATTCGGCGAAATGTCTTCGACCAATCGTCCTGTCCCCTTAAAGTCATCTCTGTCTTCATCCGTTGATAGAGTGCAGCCTATTCACAAAACGGAACGGTTTAGCTAGGCGCCAAAGTCGGAGGCTGAGAAGAGGAGAAACTGGCTTCTTTCGCGACAACCGCATGGCAGAATTGCGGCCCATTTGAACTTAAAAAGGTCTCTCGGTTTTTCACAGGAAGTCGTTTAACGCCACTGACGATGGGTAAAGCCTATTTAATATTTATTAGAAAATGGCCCTTTTTCTGCTTCCTACGCAAAATCGCAATAGAAATCTACAAGTATTGCCCACACTTGTAAACACTTTGATAGGAAGAATAGTTAAAGTTGGGGGAGCGGCTTGTGCGCAGTAAATCCTCTCCACTCATCTCAAAATACTGCCGCGGGTTCGACCTTGCCTCTCCCGAGGAGTTGTCATTTGCCCCTGTGTGTCAATCAAAATGTCACCAAGGGTTCTAGTAACTCCCTTGCAGTGGACGAATTAGAGGAGCATGGGGAGAAAGGGTATGGAGGAAGACGGTGCCTTAAAGCGAAGGAAATATGGCTGTTGAGCATGCTACTAAGAGTGTGAAGTAATGAGAAAAGGAAGGGCTCGAAATGAGGATTGGAGCGCGAAATAGGCTGCAGACAGGGTTAAGAACTCTACGAGTGTGGTTGGACGGGATGGAAGCCCCACGCTCATCGCGAATGCGGGGACGGGCGGGCTCGGGCGAACCACACTCTCGGCGAGTGTCAATAAAAAGGAGAAAAGTTAGTTGGTTCCCAAAAACGGGATTTAAGTGCTTAATTAGCATACAGTGGGGGTGGACAGACTAGGTGATTTAATGTCACAGTAGTTGTTTCTTTGACGTCACCATTTCCACAGCTGAAGAATTCAAGGCCACGCAACAAATAGCCTGACAGTTGATGAATAGTCGCCTTTTATCTGTGAATAAACAGCAAAGGTATTCTTGACTCCTCTCCGACACCACTTTGTGCGGCACGTCCGGAAGTACCACCGCAACAGCCCGACTGACAGCTGAGAGGGAAAAAGTCTCGTGGGACTACCACAAAGTTCTACTCGGTTAGTTTTCGTGTTCTCACGTTACCCCGTTGTCAAGGCACACTGGCACCATTTACTGCTAGCTGGCAAGTGGATCGAGTTGATCTCCAGCTCGCTGGTTGCTTTGCCACCTTATTAATTCGCTCAGTGGCATGAAGGGTGACTGGAGCGATCACCGGAGTGGTTAATCGCTCGCATAAACAATGGTACAAAGCGCCAGCATTCACAAATCACGAAATCACCCGCGTCACACCAACGTGTAGTGCAATGGTGCTCATTCAGCCTATTAAAACTACTAGTCAGTTGAAAGCTGAGGCTGCAGCGGTGCATAAACCGACTCTTCTCAGTCTGGTACAACGGAGGCACAGCGAACACGTTAATGAACCTGAGTTGTCCCCTCTGGATACCATCCGCACGCGGCTTATGGAACAGCGAAAGCAGTCGACAAGCGCAAACGCCAATCATGTCCCCGATGACAAGCAGTCAACATCGCCGCCGCAATCGGTTGACGAGGAGAGCCATCATGTGCTGCCGAACAAAGCAGACATGTCGGATAATGTCTTCGAGAAGTTGGATGAAGAGGAGGAGGAAATCAAGAAGCTGGATGAGACGGACCTTATTCAGATGTAACTGTTTGAGTTGCTTTTTATCTCAATACACGTTTTTGCCATTACAAAATAGCTTCATTGAGCTTTCATTAGTTAATTTAATTCACCTTCGCCTCAGTACCACAGTTCTCGTTTCTTTAGGACGAGGCGGAGGAGGAGGAGGAGGAGACGGGACTTGAAACGGTCCCCCTCCTCATTCTGTGGTTAAGGAAATGTGGCCTTTCACCTGCACCTCATAGTGCTTTCAAGAGAGAGCATTTTGGATTGATAGCAACCTTGTTCTCCTGTTAATTACACGTGAGAGGGCTGCTGATATGTGAGACGCGGGCGCGGGGACAAACACATCGTCTGCCTCTGTGTGTGTTGCGTAGGTGTAAGGCACTGGTTATGGGTCGCTGCCGAGGCTCTGAGCACGGAGCAGCCTTACACTCAGTGGAGAGAGTTCGGGTTGCGGGGAGTCCCCACGCACAAGGTCATCCACGTCCCATCAAGGAGGTCACACGCAGACTCGACAACTTTTGCGCAACTCAACTTATCAGCCCAGTGTGCTTGTTGACGTACTCTCACTACTAGACATCCAATTTGCCGTTTTCCTATTCTACACGTGTGGTGGATTTGTGCATTTTCCCCTGCGTGATTACTGTTTGCCTCCTTCGAAATACGCCTGCCAAAAGTTGAGGCAATGATAACGTGTCACTCGATTGACAGCAGCAAGAGCACTCTGCTCGAGCTCGGAGAGAACGTGGGCTGACAGGCAGGAGGGATTATGCCTTAACACTGAAAACATTCCCGCCTTTTACCAGATGACTTGTCAATGGACTTCCTGACACCTCGCGTCCGCCGCAAGAGCTGGGACCAAAATGGGATGCATAAATTGGCAATTGGGCAAAATAGTTGTTGTTTTTGAAAGTGATGTTGGACTTCAACTGCTCTCCAGGATTGATTGGGCTCAGTCGGAGCGAGTGAGCCTACAGGGTGCATTTTGACAAGACGACAAACAGGCTATTGCATCCCACACCCCCGTCGACGTAGTCGCATAAGTGAAATGTAAATGTAAATGCACAAGAGCAAACCTTTCCCACATTGTCACCAACTGCGGCGGAGTAGAGGTAAATGCAAATTTCTTGCCTCGTGGCTCACGTTCTTACCACGAAGGGCAACTAGGATGGAGATGCTAAGCAGTGCCACAAATTACTATAATTTCGCTTGGACCATTGTCAGAATTTACGTCATTTTTCCGAACCGTTAATTGTTACCGAAATTAGTCACTATGGGACGAGATCACTAACAGCTAATCATTTAATTCTGGGCTATTCTGTACTTCATCTTTGGCCTACCACCGCGTTGAACGATCGTTTTGGGACTCAAAATTGGGGCTCTTACTGCTGACATGCATCATGGGAGGGTCAGGAGGGAGATCTTTTAGGAAATCGCTGTGGGGGCCTCAAAAGTCCCCTTCGGTGAATTGTTGGTCAGCAGGATAATACCCGAATTTCCTATTCACCACTGTGGAGATGGCGGAGTTGTGCCTTAACTGCCAAATAATCCACGTGACACTTTCAAACGCGAGTCTTCAAATCAATCTCGTGCAGTGATTGCAGATGCAGCTATTCTCTTGGCCGAATTTCTATTAAAAATGGCCAAAGTTATGGAGTTTTACAGTTTACACCCTATTCTAAATGGCCGTCTTCTAAGAATGCATAACTCACGCTACGAAACTGATCCTACAACTTGGGTAGATGAAGCTGATGATACTATTCGCCTGGCTACCGACGAATTTACTTTCAACACAAATGCAAAAGCTACGACCACTTCACCGGATCGATTAAAAAAGATTTTTGCTGACCGCCAATCGCATCGCAGCCTTGCCGAGCAGAAGGTCAGTGAGTGGCTGCTCAAGTACAGCTCGTATACGCACATTCCGCCGAAAGATATGAGCGACGTGCCGGATAACATTTGGGCACCCCTCGATATCGATCGGAGCTCGAAAAATAATGCTTCCTCTGATTTTGTGGGTGCAAAACGCCACAGAAGCAGCACTGCGTCCCGCGTTGAACGCAAGTCGGCGTATCTTACCAAAGAAAGACATCTTGGCGCATCGCCCAAAATTCCGCCCACTTCGGCCGGCCGAAGTAAACCCTCAGACAGTAGGGGCCATCAGCCCTACTTCTTTGAACCACCTATCAGAAAAGCTGCCTGTTCCTTGAAGGTGACCAATGATTCAGATAAATCGATTTCATTGAAAAGAATGGAAAATTACATGAATGTGAGTAGAGGACTGTTAAAAGGCTCTCGGGTAATATCGCAAAAACGATGAGTTTCTTTTCGGATTTATTTGCTATTCCCAATTTTTTTACTTGTTTAAGTTACACTGTTACTAATGCTTTACTTTCACCTTGTTTGCCTGATTCTACGTATTTCACATTCTGAGTGAAAATGGATTGGAAGAGAGAAATCAGGAACTACAAGATGTTCCATTTTAACAAAAGTAATCTGTTGAAAATTAAAGTATATAGGTAAGTGATGCGGAGAATCCGGCATACTCACCATCCCGCGTAGTGAGTGACGCTAACCTTGAGTTTTGGTCCTGGCGTCTTCCACCCACACAGTTGAGATGATGTTTCCTAAGCTGCGTCTTCCGTTAACTCAAGGATACACTACTGGGTATGTGGGTCCAAAATAAATTATATCCATATGTAGCTTGTTCTCTTTAAGAGCCATGAAATTCGGGCAATGAGAAGGAAGCAGCAGGCGTACAGGATGAGGCTATTGACATTACCTTAGGACGCTGAGTAATTCAATCCTTTCCAAATGCAATTAAAAAGTGCTTTTTAACTGCGCTCTTAAGGCGGCATGAGTCCTCAATTGTCATCACCTCGGGTTCAAATAGATTGTCGCCGACGTTTATTAGGTGACGATGACAGAACCGTGACAGAATGATGCCCCTGTGCACAGCCTGCGTTCGGCTTCCTTTAGACTTCGTGCTTTCTCGGGCGAGACAGTCGGAGTTCAGCCTCGGGGACGCGCCACTGACTAAGCAATCGAAGGGGCACACGGCAAGGATCGACTTGACCTGATTTCCGGGACAATCGATTACTTTAATTGCATCTCACTGTCCTGTCGATTTACAGTCGTTCCGCCGTGCGTCAAGGGACGCGTTGCCGGAGCGACGGCATTCGGGCACTGATGGATCGCGTGGACGCGTTAGATGCTCCTTGCCACTAAGACATAAAGCTTTGAGGACCCCTTCGTGATGGGAGAAGAGCGTGAAGGGGACATTAACTCCCGGCGTCAGGCACCGACTTACCTGCAAGACAGATGTGGGAAACTGGATTAGGAACATTGCTGGAAGTTTATCAGGGTTGGTGAAAAGCTGACTTGTATTAGCACAGAGTATTGTCAATAAAAGAATGTAAGAGATATTTGAGGGGATTTTGAATTTTTGCTAGGCTGGAAACGGACGTTGAGTTTAAGTAAAAAGAAGCACAATTCTTCACATCATTTATTATATCCATTCGAAATAATTCTTATTGGTATTTACCAACGGTTGAGTAGGCCTTTTTGAGAAAATCTCTTTTTATAGACTTAATAGACGATTCAATTTCTTCTACAATATTACTTTTATTTTGCACTTTTTGCCTCTCAAAAATAATTTATTGTTACGGACGACGAAATAGTAGGTTAATATGTAGAATGCAGAAAAATTCATAATATAATGTGGAAAAATGCTAAATGTGGAAGCACGTCTATTCGATTTACTCTCATCGCACACTTCCTCATCGCGACTGAGGCCTCTCACAGTGTTCACCTTGTTTTGCCGTGAAGCCCTTTCACAAAAGGTGGTTTCTCGACTTTCCCAGTCAACTTACTACACGTATCGCACAAGTTATGAGAACATTCTCCGACGGCAGCCGTGAGACTGGCGTTTTCACTGTGAAGCCTCATGCCCAATGGAGTGCCACTGACTCACTGATGACAGTGGCGACAGTCCTCGTGAGACGGAAGTTTGTACCACCTACAGAAACGCCGAGGGGTCACATTAACGTGGGTCGCTTTAACTCTTACCGGCGAAACAAAAGCCTTTAAATGCGAGCGGGTGGAGACCGTCGCCACCCTCTGCTAGGCCGTTTCGGGAACTTTCGGCCTCGTGGCAGTGGCAGAGTGAACCCTGCTTTTTTGTCTATAGGAATTCTAGTCGACCCTCCTCTCTAAACCTTTGGCGGCAAACTGTTATCCTCTTTGCTTTACTCATTTCCATGTTAGAGGTGTGAAATAGGGTTGAACCCCTTCGTTCCTGAAAATTTTTCAGGTGCCCACTTCAAGGATCATTTAAAGCAGCGTAGTGTATGAAGAGGACTTGGCAAAAGCGTTCTCGGTGTCTGAAAGTGGGTAGGTGGACTGCGTCCAGTCGGAAACAGACGGTTCGCCCCCCCCTCCCCCCCCCTCGGGGCTGTCGGCGTTAAGACGGGTGAAAAGGCTGGTGTCTACGCCGCGGTGGTGAGTCACAACTCTTGAGTGCCATTGAGAAGGAGTAAACAGGACTGTCATCCACACGCCGAGCAAAAGACGCCTTCATTGAGTTGGCCCGCGTGTTCTACGGGCACAGGGTGCAACTGCGTGGTAATGCGAGCGCCCCGTCACCACTCCGAGTTCTCACGAAGCCTGGTCGCCACCGCGGGGCTCCAGTCTCGCCTGCTTCACCTGTAGCCTCTCCCTTCAACAAATTCGCGCCCATTGCTCGGTTGAAAAAATCCTGCTCACTAATTTATGGAGAGGGAGCGGAATGCAGCCATTTTGGTTCCACTCATCCTGGCTTCTGGCCGGAGAGGTGGCCTCTCGCATCCTCAGAATCACTTCGGTAAAGAGCATTTTCAGATGTCGACTTTTATTAAAGTACCTGAAATGTCGTGGCTTTCATTACCTCCCTAAGTCGTCTCGCTTTTGCCCTCAGGGGGTGTCGTATCAACTTTAAACCTAAAAACGGCACTTCGAAGAAAAAAAGACGTTTTTTAGGGGGTCGACACTTCATGGTGCGAGCACTTAAACTTTGCTTTTCAATAGACTTTGGTGTTAGACTACCGGAGAGACAACAAGCGGGCCTTCTGAAGTGTACCACAAAGGCTTGGCTCTGTGAAACATCCGAGAGTCCAACAGTTTCGGTGGAACGGTGTTGGACATCTCTGAGAGCTCCTCGCTCACCCGTTCAGTCCCGTTTACGCCACGGGGAAAAACTGGGTGCGAGTGGATGCGCCGCGATACCGGCCTTCACGATATGTCCACGAATAATGGCTAACACAAATGTTTTCAACGCATTTAACTGACAGGGTTGTAATGTGAATGGCGAACGGTGTCAAGAAAGGGGAATGGGCTGTGATTCGCACTGAGAGAGTTATTTGGCAAAGTCGATGCCAACACACACAACAATGACAACGATTTGCGTGTGTGTGTGTGTGTGTGTGTGTTTCTCGTTAAACGACATTGAGAAGAGAGCATTCTTACGGATGTGATGTTGATTTGGCGCGCCTTCTCGACCCGCGATCCACGAGACAGGGGATTCAACACGGTGAAGTGAAGGACCTCCTTCCTCGCTCGTGAGTAAACAATCACGGTAAAGTTAGCTACTTTGATGTGATGAGTGAGAGGGAGGCAAGCAGGCAGGCAGGCGGGCTGAGGACAACATAACTGTCGTAGTTATCTTCCTTCTGGGGGTGTAAACGAATAATTAAACCTAATGTGCTACTCTCGGAGTGGTAAATGCTGCCTAAATGAATTGCCCTTTGAGCATGAATGCTCACCTTAGGAAATGAACCTTACAAAACAACAGTAAATCCCGTTAAAGTGCATCTATGGCGCTTTCTTCAAGGGACAAGCACAACGGTGGATGAGGCAATCGGAGCATTTTTCGGTCCGAGGTGAAGTGAGACAGTCGATGTTCTTCACTTCAGTGTCACTTACATGCTAATAAAATGTGCTCTGCACGGTGACCCAGAAAGCTTCAGAAGTTTGACCTCTGCGGCCGACGATCCCTCTGAGATTTTGGCGTGTGGGCTTTAGAGAAAACACCGTCCCCCATTTAACCAGCAACAGAAGGCTTGGGTGTCCTCTTACATTCAACAAGATAAAACTACGATGCAACTGTTGTGTCGCGAGATCTCAGCATTCTTCTTCTGAGTTGTGCCACACGGCTACTTTGCTCTTTAAGACTTAGTTCTGTATTAATTGAGTTGGTGGATGAGTGTAAAGGGTGTGATTATGCATACGTTAACTTACCAAATGATGCGCGCGCTTTCCTGGTTCACCGGATACCAGGTTTTATTCACCTACACAGTTTTCGCTTGTGGGAAAAGTTAGACAGTACTGACGAATTGGACTGATTTTGATCTCGACAGCGGGAACATTGGCGTCGTATTATATAACTTTCGCACTTTTTTAATGTCGGAAGTTGTCACTATTAATGCGCTTAGGTGGTTAGTAAAAACGATCCTGTCTAGTATTCAGGCTTGAGCGTTTCATACCACTCTCGCGCTTTTTAATAGCTGAAAGTAATAACAGACTGAATTATTATGGTCTAATAGAGGGTTTATAAGTCTACCATTATAAATGGCCTATTAGCAGCTTCTAGATAAATTTTCTACAGCAATCATTTACTCTTCCGCAAATGGTTAAAGATATACATGTGGTAAAAGTTGTGACCTCTTCTAAAGCAGGTTACAACCAATATTAAACCAACCAGAGTCTTATAAACATCATTAACCTCTTTGAAACAGTCTTTATTCAAGGACGCAGGTGAAATGCCAAGTTTTCACTGCAGTACAAATCGTAGGCTTGTATGAATAGGATAAGCTGTTTCCGTGTCTTATAATAAAAGAAGTGGGGAATTGTCGATATCTGAAATAAATCAGGCAATTCACACACAAGAAATACACGCTTTTTATGAACAAGAAACACTACCTTTGAAGAGATTTGAAGGAACATGTTTGGGATTTTGAATAATCAACTAACTGACAAGTTTTCGACATTTCCATCAGAGTCGCTTTTATTGGGCTTGATTTTCGAATTTCTTTTATTTGGCACGAGAGTCTATCATTTCTACCTAAGGGCAAAACTCTGTGTCGGTGGACGCTAAACGCTACAGCCGTGGTTACACCAGGGCTTGCTTTGGGAATGAAGGACCTCTATTTAAGTAGGTCGAGGGTCACTATGTCTATAAACACATATTTGAGAATGACACGAGTGACGATCCGAATGACGATACTTTGAGACAAGATTTTCAGATCACGCTAAGGAAAAAGGGAAAAATAGAAGACGTGAATTATGAGAAATCTTACTCGACGCAATGTGAAATAAGTGGGGGAGGGGAGGGGGATAGTGCTGTAAGCCGCTCCCTCAGCTAACTTATATAAGAAATGACATGCCTGCTTGAGGAAGGACGCTTATTGACCCTCAACATGTTCATTTAACAAGTTCATTGGGTAGATTGTAAAGTATTCGCGAGGATCATGCACAGGTGGCCAATTGTTAACAGCAGTTTTATTAAATTCAAATCCAGAAGGATTTCATTGTGATATACCCTATGCGAGACATAATATCAATATGTTAGTTTTATATGACTACCTTAGTTGAAATGAACTTGTGATTCTACTTTCAAATGAGCCAATAATACTATTGAGTAGCCAATCGTTTCAATGACCAATAAAAACAGGGCATTCTTTTGACTATTTATAACTCGATATAAATCTACTTATAGAGCTCTATTAATGGTAACACTTCTCGATCTTCCACCCATCCTGATCCAAAGAATTTGCGATTTTCTACCGATAGACGACGTGCTTTCTTTGACTAATTCTTGTGACGCGTTTGCTACTTCCATTAATCAAAAATCTTTCTGGCTACGCCGTCTTAGCACACGAAGCAATGGGAGATATTCTTGCGTCCCAGGTAAATTATCGGCCGCAGTTTTCCTTTTATTTTGGCCCACACATTTTCATCTTTAATTTAATAGATAAATCAGTAAACTGGAAGGAAGTTTGCATCGCTAACGAGACCATTCAGGGTTGGTTTTCGGGCGATCGTAATAATCTCATTAAAAGAACGGTGCGACATTATACCACATACGGCATTGACGCCATACAAATACTAAAGGTAAGTTGTTCACATTCTGTTATTCGTCTATTCCTCCAGCCTCCACATCATCGACTTTTCGCAATAGGCGATAGGGGTGGGACTCTATCCGTCCTCTCCCTTAAAGACCTACTTTCAGAGGATGAACCCAAACCAATCTATACAGATGTACAGACACACAACGTGAGTATTGAATCATTTTAGAATTACTACTTCAGGGTTGGATTTGGACAATTTCTAGTGACACCAATGTAATAGCCACTGGGTCATCTGATAAATACTTAAGAATATGGTCAGTGCACAATTCAAGCGTGGATCTTCTTTCTCAGTACAGGTAAGCTGCGATGTTGTGCTGAAATTCAGGCTTTGTTTTGCCCTCAAAAACTTAGTCACAGTGCATAATTGAAGTATCTTTCTATCTACAGCTCAGATTTTTTACCTAGCATCGATGAACTTAACTAGTAACACCTCATAAAATTCATAATTGTTTATCGTAATTTATTGTTGCGATCCCATATTTGCCTTGTTATTCGCATCCGGACACCATAGTGGTTTACGCCACCGTATACCATGGTTTTAGATAAAAGTCGTTTCCTCGGTTAAAAATACCATAGCTTTCTAGCTTGGCTAAAATAAATGATCAATGAGGACTTGATCTAGCCCAAAGCACTGTTTCGGAGATGTCAATGCTACATCGGGTCAATAAATATAAAATCCGAAAGTGATAATACTTCTACACGTTGAATTCTTGGTGATATTCCTTTTTCACCCCTAGGATGAAGTCACCAGTCCTCTGCTCAGAATTTATCGGTCCCAATCTTGTGGTGGTTGGCACAGCCCACAAAGATCTTTCAGTCTTTGATTTCCGCGCATCAAGTCAGCATTCCGCTATCTCAAATACCTACCATCCGGGCATAGTTCTCTGTCTTAAATCACCCTATGGTCTTTCTAGCGGTTTTGAAAGTTCTCTATCTAGCGGATTTCCTTCTAACACAACGCTAGACTTCAGTGATGCGGATTCTATGGTCTCTAACCTGGGAGACATAAGTCTGCAAGACACTTCAACGAACAATAACGCGGAAATAAGGGAATCTCTCTCCCCGGTGGTTTCTGATAGTGACTTTGCTCCTTCGCAAAATGTCAGCTTCTATAGCGGTTGCAAAGGCGGGATACTTGCCGCGTGGGATCTACGAAAATTCAACAAACCTATTGCTGAACATAAAGTATGTTAAATATATATCTCCTATTTAGTGGAATATCAGTAGGTGTACTTAGTTACTCAATTAGTGGTGATCAGGTTTATTTTTGGTTAACTGCTTTCTTGATACTTAGGGAAAATCATAAGCTTTGGATGAAATTCTAACCGGGCTTAACGGAAATTAAGTGAATTTGTCTAGAAACCATCTTTTTCCAGTAAATTCCACACTTGTATTGGTGCCTTTATTCCCTGTATTTTACTTTCTTTTAGCATAAGGAATATCCCAATAACATGGAAATATTACTTATATCGGTTTTCGAATTTCAATTTCCTTGTTCGTTGCTCATTAAAATAGACTGATGAACGATGGTCCGAGCAATTTTTCCGTTCTCACAATAACACCGTGGAAAAATACCGAGGGATTATTTTATTTTTTTCTCCAGATTTAGAATACAATTTTAGCAACGTAGTTTCATTAAAGGGGTCTAAGATAGTCGTCCTGATGTGCTGTAAATACAGCGAACAAAACTTCAAGTTATAGCCACAACTAAAAGGTACAAAGTAGAAATTAGGGAAAGATTTCAAAGTCATGGAAATTTCGCTTACGATCTGAATCTTTTTGTATTTCGATTTAGAACGGTGGTTTAGGTAGATAAGTAGGGACTAGAGAAATTCAAGTTAATCTCGTTTATATCTGATTTTGACGCTTTACTGTCATAAAGAATGACAATATATAGAATAATGACATTTTCTAGAGTTATTATTTCACTTATGCTATCATATTTTTACCCATATAAGGGCGAAAAAGTAGTTTAACATTGCCGAAGTAGCCAATGTCGACACGCGCTTATTAGACCAGCAGGTTTATTCCTGTGTAATCGTGGCTTATTTTTTTACTTGTTCTGTTCTCCTTATTTCGGATAAATTAGCTTTTGCATTGCCACCGCTGTATTGCGCCTGCGTTATCTCTAAAAGGGATGTACTCGCTAGTCACTGTGCTGTATATCTTCTAAGTGACTGACAAACGAATGAAAAATAGTCAAAACACCCCTAATTACGCAATTTCTTGTCTTGCTCCAATCGACTTCAATCTCTTCTGTAATTTTCATTTCGTGTGAGAAATTAACTGAGTTTAAATGAGTTATAGGAGTAAAGTCAGTTGATGTTTCTTTAACACTGCGACACTTCGGAATTTCTAGGATTTCTGTGGCTTTTTTTCATGCGCTTTCTGCTGTCTTTCTGTTATTTCGAAGTTCTTTTTAAGAAAGAGCTTTTTTTTCAATACTAGCAAATAACTTTTTCATAAATCAAACATCCTAGTCAATCACACAGGAGAAGGGGACTCCTTAGAACATCATGATGCTAATCTTAATTTTTTGCCTTCTCTCTGTTTCCTTATAACTTTCCTCAGTGGTCTACCGAGTTTATTCTAGAGTTATTGCTCCATACAGGATGTTCCATCGATGTTTTCCTCACACTCAACGACTTTTTGTCAATGTCATCATTTCTTTCGTGGATGCGTCCAACTTGTTCACGCTTTTTTCTCTTTGTCACAATCCAGGGGTTGTGATTAAAGTCGTTGCCAAAATTCTGTGCGATTTTATTATATAATTCATAAAAAGGGTCAAGGGTCATGCATCTACCATGCATATGCTCTTCCAATTATAAAACTATTCTAGAGGATTATGAGCTTGAGCGATGTTAGTGAAAGTTCATCCCACCAGAGTAGGGGATCGAAAAGTACTATGTTTCATTTAGCCAACCTATTGGTTAGGCTTGGAATTATTCAACAAATCCTTAAGAACTTCTTACTTTATAACGTTTTTTTTCTTCCCAAAGTTGCGGTCGTTTCCCCGGAAAATATCTTTGATGGATGGAGAAGAGATGTGGGTAGCTGAGCATCCAAATCGTTTGCACGTTTTTCATTCTACTTCCTCACGTTGTACGAATTCAACTTCTCTGCTCTCACTTCTTCATGTAAGTTCGTCCGTCTTTTTCTCCCGAATACGCGTAAAATAGCATGAAATGTTGAAAGGAACCTCATTTATGGTCCCTTTATGTTTGAAGAGTTTCGTGGTAATTGGGCGGCGTTTTGCTGCATGCGTAGGCTTTGTGAAGACGTTGGAGTTAGTGCCGCTTCATTTATTCATCATGACGTTGACTGAAAATTTTCAAAAGTCTGTCTGAGGAGGAAATTATCCGCTATGCAAACCAATAATGTCGCCTTTTGAATGCATAACCAAGTTAACCCCTTATACATTTTGGGCTGAATTTTGAATTCACTATCGCATTTATTTATGTAATCGGAGGAATTTCCTGCAATCAAGTAAGAATTAAAACCTTGACGCCAAAGTGCATCGTCTAGTATTGTGGCCCCAACAAAGCAAGTTGCATTTCTAGATACTCGATTTTGAATCAGTTACCTTATCCAGCGATATCCGTTCGTCCAGCCATACAGTGACCTTTTCCATTTGTCCTTTTCAAAGAAATTTTCAAAATCCCAATGTTAGGTTAAGCATAGCCTGAACTACGTGTATCTGCCGCTTCCACCTCTTGCTTTCATTCATAGTCGTCCAGCTATTCCCGAAAATTGTTCGCAGCTTATTCATCGACTAGAGCAATTACTCTTACAAACTATGTTGGAAGGAGTTGCTACCCTCGGAAGTTCGAGAGGACCTCAAGCCACTGGTGGTTTGTTCACCCGAGATTACACTTCACGAGTGTTTAAATTAACTGAGTACATTTAGCAAATCGCTGTTCACTTTGGTCGTCAGATGTTTTTCTAGGATGGAGTCGACTGCAATTTGTCTCTGCCTCTTAAAAGCACCCTTAATTCCATTACTTAACTATTTCCCTATGGATTTTGATGACACAGATCACTATGATAGGGTAGAACAAACACACTCTTCAGATCGTTATCTTTACACTGACTCAATGTGGATTGAAATCCTTTGAAATCTCCCGCGGCCCAGTAGTATGAGAACTTCCCAAATGTTCAGGGGAATTCAGTGTTCCCTGAGCGCAGTTGCTAAAGTCTTTAGCGTAACTTAATTTTAGAGGTCATTAAACACGTTATCGGTCTAGTGAATTTCAAGTCTCCCGAGATTTTGATATACCACTAACTTTATGGTAAATTACATCGTGACTTAATTTTTGCCTTACTGAAAATTTAATTTTTACAAATATTTTTCCAACTCAGTGTGGATGTCCTAAATAAATAGTTGGCAACACTCTCCAAACGCGGTGAATTTATTACCATACCTGAGTTCGAACGGCGTCTTTGATACTGCCTGTTAACAATGCAGGTTTTTCCAGCTTTTGCTCCTCTGTGCACTGAGGATGGAGCTACTTTTGGGATCGCATGCCTACGAAAAAACAACGAGCTAGTGCATTACACCGAAGTTTTCAAAGTGGAATATGCGAAGGAAATTGGAGCTTGGAAGATAATTTATTGGAAGTAGGTGAAGTGAAAGCGGGGGATAAAGCCTTTTTTCACCCAACTCGGAAATTAGAAGATTTGACAAATGGTTGGACTTCATCGCTTGACTTAGGCGCGGGCATCAGAGTGGGCACAATGGGGGAGAATGCCCGGACTATTTGAAGTGGTTCGATTTAAATTCACTCAATTGGTGACTCGCAGTTGCTCGGGTCAACAGATTAAAAAGAAGCAAGGCGAAATCGCTCACGAAACTCTCAGCAAAGTAGGTAATGCAAACGGAAGCCTGATGCTTTTAAAATACATTACAAAGGCTATTCGGACAGTGGGAAGGAAAACAGTGTGGCTGGACAAATCGAAACTTTGTTTTTTTTTGCTTGCTTCCCGTCACATGTCTGCACACGCGATTTTTTAATATATAAATCCTTTAAAATTAAGAGGCAATTATCATTATTGCTAATATTTCGGGCATTCAATAATTACAATTCACCACTCCAAGATGAAATTTAACTAATGCAGCCGACATCTTTAATTGCTTATCCATTACTTACCGTTTATTTCTGCGTTTATGAGTCAATTTTTCTGCTTCTTACAGTCACAGAAATACTCGAGGAAGCTGGGCTTAATTACCGCGCTTGAGGCCACACCGGGTGGCGTATTCGTGGTGTTTATGAGTCGGTACTTCGATGTTTTTCGTCCAACCATGCCTTTGCATTCCATGCTGGAGGAGCCCATCTCCGACAACGAAAGTCACATTTACGTCGCCGTGCGTTATTTTTATATATGTAGATTTCTCAGCGTATTAAGTGCTCTACTTAAATGGAAGCGAAGTATTGTAATTAAACGGAACAAGTGGCCAATTGCTGGCGTTTGTGCCTCTTTGACCGTATTTGTTTAGACTCCGACGTTACTAGGTGTAGAGATCTGACTCTGCGCCTTGTCATGGTCAAAGCCTTGACATCCATCACTTTGGTACGACCAACTCGTGCATAGACAATTTGCGAGGCGGATATCATCGCCTACTGAGGTGAAGTGGACAGCCTACAAAGACGTTAATTCGCATGCTTCGGTGTACTTTGTTCTCCCCCGGAAGAGACCTCTTAGTGTCGAAATGACAACCTTAACCTTTGACAAGTCACATACTTTGCCGCCCTCCACACTTTTGCCCTGACAAACATTTCGCCAGAGATTAAGGTCACCCTCCAGGACGAGTGTGTGTGCATGAAATATTTTCGTCTTAATGGTGTTCGCTTCTAATCGGAGTTATCAGGGCTCCCACAGACTGCACCAAAGAGGCACCGCTAGAATTTAATAACATTTGTATTGAAGGGCCTCTATTTTTCTCAGTTTGTGTGCAGTAAACCAGCAGAACATCTTCACAGAATGCCATTGTGGTAATATCTTTTAATAAATAATGGCCGGTTTGTGAAACTGGGTGTTAGTTAATCTTGAACTCATGGCCATTTCGATAAAATTTCTACCTGAATCCTTCCGAAGCCTTATGCCTTGTGCTCTCCGCCCTTTGGTAAATAAATTCTGGCTTTAATAAAGTGCTTTAAAGCCCACATTTTTGGTCTAGTAACTGAAATGTTCCACTTTTTTCATTCAGTTATCGTTTGCTCGTGAGACTCTACTGACCGGGGGCGACAACGGAAGCATCTCCATGTGGGTGTCTAGGCGACAAGCCAACGAGTTACTCAACGCGGAGTCCTCTTGACCCCAGTTTTCTCGCGCTCCCCTCCCATCTTTTTGTTTCCCCACTGTTAGATACACCCTTTTTGTATTTCTATTCTCTCCTTAATTGAATATGCTTTTTGTGTTTTTGCTACAGTGCCAAAAACACCCGGTTTTGCTAGAAAATGTGGACAAATGACTATTTGAATCAAACTTTGACAAACTATGTTAGTTATTAGGCTGAAAATTATTAAACTGAAGTCTTTGTCTAGGCTGTTTTCAAGCGCGACGAGAGAGATAAATTGTAGCGTGTTGAAGGTATTACCTATCCTAATTTCGTGAAATATTCCCCTCCTTTTACCTTATTTGTGTCTTATTTCCACCGAAACCAAATGGAGGCGACGCGGTTTGCATCTTCTTTTCCCTTACCGCTTAAAATTGGATCGTAGGACGCGTAAACAAGCCTCGGGAAGCATTAATGAGGCATTCGGGGACGGGAAAAAGTGCTCAGTGGTGGTTCCGAAAATTTTATTTTGGGAATTTGATTGTCGGCAAGGTGGGGTTGGGGTCTACTTCGGGGCCCGATCCACGCACGGGACTGCTCGTGAACTTGGCTCCGCACCAAAGTGGGATCAGAATGCGTACACAGTGAAAGATGAGGAAAAGGGGGCTTGCGGGGGGATGTTCTCGCTGCTTCCTTCGCCGTTTGGCACCAAATCATCGCTTGTGATGGAAGGTGGATTTTGTATGGTAATCGAAAACGATCAAGCAAATGAGGAGATAGGAATACGCCACCAAAACACATACCTGAGCCGAAGTTGCATCGAAAAACACTACGGTTGGCATTTGGCGGAGCGCCCAAGGGGCGATCAGTCATTATTCCTTCCTGCAGTGCAACCGGACGAAGCGACAACAGCGGCGGAGTCCTGTTGCCTCTGCGACAGAACTCATAAAGAAAAACAACCAGAACGGTTTAATCGCCACGCCGCAATGTTACTGCGCGATAACGCTGAACGGCCACATAAAACCTCAGTTACTGTTGAGAAATTAACTTTTCCGCGAGATTAAATTTTACCACATCCTCCCCATATTCGCTCGACACTCCTCCGTACGGTTACTGCCTTTTTCGTAATGATGAAAAGACAATATTCAACATGGTATTATAAATAAAAGAAACTAAGTGCCTTATCAATTCCAAAGATGATGACTGTTTCCAAAAATGAAAGAAACCGCAAATGGATGGCAGAGCGTTTCAAAAGCAAGTGGGCATCTTTGTCACCTCTGTCGCAACACACATAATTGACGCCGATTTTACAACAAATCACCACTTGTGGCTAAAAAGTGGGTTTCGTATGACAATCGAAAACGATCGAGCAAATGAGTAGATAAAAACACGCCCAGAGGACAAACTCCGAGCCCAAAGTTTCATCAAAAGAAAAGCATTGTGGTTGGCATTTGGCGGAATGCTCACGGGGCGGTCCACCTTTCTTTCCTTCCTTCCTTCCTTCCTTCCTTCCATCCTTCCTTTACACCACCACCAGGCGAAAGCAGAGCAACCGCGGAGTCCTCCTGCCGCGCATGAAGTAGATGCAATGCATGAGAAGGGACTTGTAAGGAAACAACAACCAGCGTTGCTCTATCGGCATGATAATGCTGAACTACCGCCGTAAGCTCGCATTACTGCTGATAAATGTTAAATAACTTCTCTGCACTACGAAATTCCCACATCCTCCATATTCGGTCAAATTTCCTCCCACCGATGACTGATTTTTCCGCTCTTGTGAATTACTTTAAAGTGAAAGCAAATACAGTAACAAAATTGAGATTGTAAAAGGCTTTGAAGCGTTTATTAACGTAAAAATGAATGCTTGAGTCTCCCGACGCCCGTCTCATACATTTGCCTCTCAACGTTTGACTTTCCCCACCACATCACAATGAATTTCGTTGTTTACCTTGTGTTTGTCCCTCCACACGTAAGTTTATCACTTAAGGCATCCACTCCCGACATGCCTGGAAGGTGTCTGTAATAGAAAAACCACAGGACAGCGGATTAACCGCTGGCCCTAAACCGTACCACCGGAGGCCTTCCAGACACACGTTTCCTCTCACCGCAACCTCGTAGTCTTGACTAGTCTACCGGGCGTTGTGGTCTACCTACAGATTTATGTGTTTTGATTCCCACACATGAATGCTGCATCAACAAAAAACAGCGCAATTTTATTTGAACTGAGGCCAAAAGGTAGATTGGTTCGTCAATTTACTCTGACTGAATGCAATAAAAAAGTCTAAAAAGACCAGGCATAATGATAAAAAAATAATGGAGTCAAACACTGTTATGTGGAGGTGGGTGCTATCCAATCGTACTGCGCGTCGTACTTATATCCATTCTTGTCCATAACCTTCCAGAAGAGACTCCTCAAGTACCGGTACTTGGGCTCCTCCTCGTAAGCCAGACTCCTACAGTAGTTGATGTATTTGAGAAACTCCTCCGGCAGTCCTTCACACAGCGCTTCAGCCTTAACATTCTGCTTTGTCTTGTAGATTTTACGAAATTTCTCCCGTTTACTGTCAGCTTGTAGGCCCTGCCAGGGTAGATGGCCTTTGGTGAGGTAGATTAGAACATATCCCAACGACTCCAAATCATCCCTCCGCGACTGTTCGCACCCGGCGTGGGCGTTGATGCTGCAATAGCGGGCTGTCCCCGTGAGACTGCGGAAGTCGCGGAAAGGATAGTGCTCCTGTGTGGTGGGGTCGATGTAGAACTTGGACAGGCCGAAGTCTATGATATACACTGTGTTCATATTTTGCCCCGTTCCCATGGCAAAGTTGTCCGGCTTCAAGTCCCGATGCACTAGACCGCACTTGTGAACCGTTTCCACCCTCTTTATCATCTGATCGGCCAACATTGAGACAGTTTTTAGGGAGAATTTCAAATCACAGTAGACGTGAAGATCTTCAAGACTCGGTCCCAACAATTCCATTATTAGTACAGTGTAGAGGTTCTGGACTCCATCACGACCAAACCAATAGAGTTTTGTAATCCCCGAGGCATTGTTCAACAATTTGAGAAGGTCGTATTCTGTTTTAAGTTGTATTGGAAAACCGGAGCGGATTAACTCCAATTTTGCGGCTGCTTCCACTTTTGTCTTCTTATTCACCGCCAGGAAGATGTCGCCAAAGGAACCCGATCCAATACGCTTCATCAACTTCCACTCCTGATTCACCACAAATTCATTATGACTGCTGGAATTTCCGTCGTTACTGGTGGAATGCGATTGACCAAGACGAGTTATCATCTGAAAAGTTGCATTGGAGTCTGGTTGGGGAGTTTTCTAAGTCGAAAATTGCCCAAACAATGGCGGGGTGAGCCGCGCCTCACAAGGTGACAGCGTGACAGCCAGATCGATAGTCATTCTAGCACAAGCCCCGGAGACACGCCATTTCATCACGTGAACTTCGGCCTCGACTAACTCGCGCATTCGCCGGGCGTGGCAGGGGCGCCAGGAGTCTGTGCCATCGCATCCTCAGGAGGAAAGTGGAGCAGAGTAAAGCAAGTTCATCGCCATTTTTGTTATAATTTTTCAATTCAGTGGTGACAGCTGTTTGCCTGAAAAATTCCAAACCCCCGAATGTTCACCGCCCCGTTTTCCATCTTCAGAGATTTTTACGTTTGCTGAACTGCAAGGGATGAAGACAGCGGGAAAGGAGAACAAAAAAGGCATGTTTCGGCGCTAAAGTGGAGACGAGATACCGCTGAACTGTGGAAGTGGTGTTTTTCGGAGCCATCTCGGCCATCAAGTCATCTGCTCCATTGAAGTGGAGACATGTTTTTCTTTAGCCGGCACGAGACTATCACATTTATTGTGCCTTCACCGAGAGAGCCACCTTTCATCCACAAAAGTGGATATTTTAAGGAAAAGTTGGTGGCTACCACACCTGTGGGAGCGTCGGGGAGCAGGTAGCCACGGGGAAAAGAGGACCCCAGTAAATTACTTGGCCATTTTGACAATATTTGCCCCTGGACAGGGCTGTACTTCAGATATGGCTGGCACCGTAAATCGCTTTAAAAGGCATTTGAGTGTCCGTTGCCATGCGCTCAGTCAGGACGTCATCCCAAATTAGAAAAAATAGGGATTTGCCGTTTACTTAAACGATAAACAACAGTGAGGACGGTCTCAGCCTTCATCAGACGCCTAGTTGAATCGTCCTAAACGCAGTAGAATTTCTCAACCGCAGGACATTGATGTTGGGCGTGATGAACCACTAGGGCGTTCCCAGTCTCCCGTGGAGGACCAGCCCTACACCCCGCCCCCCCCCCCCCCCGGGGGACACAGTTGTGTGTGGAACCATCCTCAATCCTTCATCTCATCATGTGATGCTTCCTTCTCCATTAAAAATTTTTAAGAGTTGCTATGAGGAGTCAAAAGTAGATTGATTTAGGAACCCGGCCCTAATACGATGGCTAATCGGATGGGTTCGAGGTGTTTCGGCGGATTACTCGAGTTGAAAATAGTTTAATTCACCTACGAGGCCATTATGAGGTCCCTTTTTCATGGCATTTTCATCTACGTCGGGATTGCACAGCACCTTGGCAATTTGGTCAGTAATTTTTTGGTTGTTCCCATAGCAGGATTTTGTTCGAGAATCCTCTCCTCTCCTCCACCTTCCCCACTCCCCATCCTCCCCCAAAATGGCGAAATATTTTATGCACAAACTTAAACTTTCTGTCTTCCGTCATCTCGCATTTTCCTCACCATTCATTCAGCATTTCGGCAGTTCTGTAATTTCAAGGATGCCTAATACTCGGCTGCGTCCCCTATCGTCCTCAGGGTAGTCGTGATGCGCGATTTCGGATAAGGGAGGCGCTCTTGGAATGTCGAGAGGTTCGCACGACTCACTTGTACAATTAATGACTTCCCCGCCTTCGACACCATCCGCATGGACAGGCTGTAGGCGATTTGAATAAAGGAATAAACTGACACGATCGACGTATTAGGCGTATTCCACGAGAGTTCGCTTCTTAAGTTCTAATTCAATTCCTCTGGTTCACTAGTGTCAGTTCGTTTGATCGTCTGGGCTCGACGCCTTAACTTACATGAAAAGTAGGGAGAAAATCCCGACTGCAGTGAGTCGGGACAGCGGTGAACTTACAGTCCGAACAAGTTGAATTTCGAGTGGAAAGCCTAACTGGCGAGCGGCGGACTTACAAATGGGTCCGTATAACTAGAAACATTGCTTTTTGTAAACTTGCGAGAAGGTAAACAAAAAGAACGTCTCACAAGCATGATAAAATAAAAATTCGGTCGAATTGTGGTCACAATGAAAGAGATCGAGAGGGAGCGACATTCGGACGAAAGCCGTTGGCCGATGGGGCGCTCTGTTTCGGCAACGGGCGGACGTTAACTGGAACGGACAAAGTGCTCAACCATGACTTTAGTGTTTCGCTCTTCGATTTAAAATAGAAGGTGGTTAAAACACCAAATTCTCAATGCTGCTGCATTTCTGAGGGAGTTGCGAATGACGTGGTACCGCGAGAGTCGATCCTTCATTTATCCGGTACAAAGCGAGCTACATACTTTTTCGGCTCAGTATCCTAAAATGGGAAATTACTTCCTATAAATGTGTGCAAAGACCAGGTTTTGCACTTAGGCATCTCTTATAAGTGGACATTTGACCAAGCGAACCGTCCAGCGCTAGTCCGCCCTGTGGCCACGCTCACTGACCAGCAGGCCACTTGTCCGGTAACACTCCGCACTACCATGTTCCGTCATGGATGATAAAGAAACCCAGAACCACAAACTAAAAAATATTACACTAAATTGGATATTTCGAAAGAGTTAAGCGAAAGGAAGGCAAACATCTCTTTCATTAAACAAGACTCGGTCTATGCTACTTAATGTAATAAAAGTAGCATCATCTCGAAATTCAGACATTTGTGTTTAAGAGGAAAACTCGTGTGTATCCTATTTGGAGAAATGATTTCACCAAAGGCAGCTTTTTCCTAACCACTAGCAAAGGAGAAATACTACAATTCGGCGGTTGAAGGGAGATGGTTGGGTAAGAGACGGGGCTTAAAGTGTCTGCTTTAATGGACCTCCTGTCTGCTAAAAGGAGATAACAAGGTTAATTTAGCAGACAAAAAATGATGGTTACCTTCATCGCCAGGTAGATCATTAATAACTTACTGGTAAAGGATTGAAACAATTAATTTACGCAGAATTCCATGGTTTCTGCTCATGAGAACACGAGAACAGTTGTCTCAACACATTTGCCAAAAAAAAACACTGGAAGGGCCCATTAAAAATATTTTGGGACTTGAATATTTAAATAATTGTTATTAATACGCGTGGGTGAGGGGGTTGTTACCCCCTGGGGCATACGAAAAATGGGACTTTAATCAACACATTAATTTGGCGCTGGTGGGCGAAGGGAACACGAGCCTCACAACCGCAACGGTTGCACCGGCTCAACGTTCCATCTTATTCTTTACCGCTAACACACACCCAATTTCAACAAAACTTCATCGCTTTGACTTTTCCCTTCCTCAGCGGACTCCGGATGCGGTTTTCCCCTTTGTTCAGTGGTTTCTGCTGTGGATCATTCTCAATCATAGCAACGTTTGCACATGCCGCAAAAGTTTCGGACGGTTTTCTTCCCTTAGAGCTGCCTGCTAGAATTCGAGATACCTTTCGGAGCGCCTCTGCACGTATTTCGGTTCTGGTGATGAGGGCATTTTGCTTTGCAGTAGGGTTAAACACTGTACCTCACATCTTTTGCTCCACACAAATTGTGCATAAGGTCAATCATTGCCGTAGTAGTTCACACAGCACAAATTAGAACCCGCTAGGACACGAGGGAACGACCGTCTACTACACCTCTTCACTCTCCTTTTTCACCTTCCAATGACCTCTGAGAAAAGGAAGAGGATAATGTGAGGGAAAAATAAGTCTAACAACAGTTCTTCTTGTTTTTCATTCCCTTCCGTCTCGGCTAAGTTAGGTGAGAGGATCGGGGGACAGGAAGGCCTTTAGAGCGACCGCCGGCCCTGATATCGTCTGGAATTTCCACGTAATGGGAGAATTAAAAAGTTTCTGGTCAAGCATGAGTTGCCTAATTTATGAAAACAAAGTGGGTTTGTTATCTGTAGGGACGAGGTAGGATTTTGGGGGGGGGGTGGAAGAAACATGTAAGAAGATTCCTCTTTGACAAAACAATAGGCGAGGACGAGGATAAAGTACGACGCCTACTTGACCCTACAGGCGTTGATTCACGGATTAGACACATTTATTTTTGGGCAGCCTCAGTACAGAACTTAATATGGCAGTACAAAACAACAGCAAAACACAGTCCAACACAGTACAGACGCTAGCACCAAGGGTTGGTTGGTCCGCAAGAACAGGAGCATCAAGAGATCGGCCAGCCTCGTCCGCGTCCCCGCGTCCCCCGCGTTCTCCAAATACCGTAAGAGTTAGGAGAGATAAGTCCGTCATTGTGTAACGAGAAACGTCGAGTTTGTGGAGAAAGTCAGACGAGGGACCAAACCAAAATTCTTGCATGCTTATAACAATAGGCGCTTGCTCCACCGTCGAGACTCCGTAGCCAAGGCCCCGCAGGTGCCGCAGAATGCAGGCAGCCACCGGCTCCTCACTGTACTTCTCCACCTTTTCGCTCCAGGCTGTAGCCATCCGTTGTCGTTCTCCACCAACACAAGGTCCGGTTTACAGAAGGAACGATCCAGAGGCACACGAGGTTCACTCAGGACCACGCGCCCCGCCCGTTGAAGGCGAGTTTGCAGTAAGGCAGTTGTATTTGCGTTTACGAGCGAATGTCTCGAGAAAGTGGGCTATTAAAATGCGGAGGCCATGAGGCGCACGAGTTGGAGACGCCCCACAGGTAGACGAAAACAAAGCTTAGTGTGATCAAAGGTTAAAGTGTGTGAGGGAGGACTTACCAACATCCACTTTGAGACTGTACTGACGGGTGGAATTGAGAGAACGCTTTGAATAAATTGTTTACGCACGTTGAGTCCGGCACCGAACAAGTTTGAGTGAGGCAGGAGGTCTCCACCCACAGACAATGCTTTTAGCAACTCCGTCATCTCCGCCAATCACACAAACTTTACTGCATGCGACTAGTACGATTTCCTAGGAGAGTTGAAGTACCTCGGAGGTTTCCAAGTGGAATCACCAAATTACCGGGCCTCCGCCAATCGGACTCGTCACCCTCTCTTCCCCTCCGTGATCACTGACTGGAAGCGGTTTTTGCACTTCAAACGTCCACCCTTAACAACTGAGAGACTAATTATGCACATCGGCTCACCTTTGAATTTCTCTCCCATTTCCTCCCGCCCAGATAGACTTATTTTGTAAATAGCTTGCTCTACTGCTAGCGTCTTTCTGAAATATCTCATCACCACAGAGGAAGCTACGATTTTCTTCTACTTTATTAGCCTCATAATTCCCGCGCTGGTCCCTGAAGACGTGGTGAAGGGGATGGACAATTCTGGGTGATATCTTGTCTCCTACTCGCTGGCGTCTACGGTTAAAGTCTTTACTATGTGAACGGTCGTCTTCATCTGCCGCCCCCTGTGGTCTCGCGGACATTCCGGAGACGTAGGGCCAAATGCATCCTGGCGAATTTTGTCTTTACATTCGAGGTAATCTGCCGCCTCCCACGAGTTTTCGAACACATCTCCATTCAGTCCGCGTGTCTTCAATGCTTCCTGTAATTTGGCAGCAAAAAAGGTTAACCAGGTTGGGTCGACAGCAGTTGCACATGGTACTCTACATGCCTTTGGCGACAGACTTGCCACTTTGGTAAATCTGGAGATTATTGTGGCATTAGTGAATGCTCGACTAGGGTCTCCCTTACAACCTGTTCGCCGAGAAGAAATGCTTAATACCGCCAAGCCTGCCAATGCAGACAAAGACGAAGAGGGAGGACAATCCGGGCCAAGAATCAGACAATCCATCAGAAGCAGTGGGGAAGCGTTGTCGTCTCAAGAGGTACGTCTTGACGACCAGGAAACCGGACTCAAGCATTTAACTCTCTCATGCACGAGCACGAATATGTTGACATCTTTTCTGCCTCGTGTCCATCAATGTAAACAAAGGGATGAGGGCATTCATGAATACCTTTTTGAAAGGCCTTTCACCGACGTTGAATTCACCCCTAAACACCGGTCTGTTCTGCTTCTTAGGGCAGCGTCTTCAGTTGCCTTGTGGAAGTACGATCCAAAGATGTGACAAGGTGGATGCACCACCTCCTCCACCCTCGCCAGCTGCCTTTTCTGTGCATTGACACCGGGACCAGGTGCAGTGAGCGTTAGGGAGGTATAAATTCATAACTATGCGTAGCTGGCTCCGTTAAGACCGTATTTCCCATCTATCTAATGTGCCTAATAGATCAAAGGTCAGGTAAAGTCAGAATACGCAGTTTCACTTTCGTTTTACAATTTTAGTCTGAGCACATTTTAGCCAGATCCCACCCGATGAAATGAGCCATGCGACGGGGGATTTGGGCGAAGGGATCGCAAGAGCCTCCCCCACAGATCGCTCTGACATACTTTCGAAAGCAAAATAACGAGGAGTTTTGGAAGGTTGGCCAAATTTAACACAAAACCCTGTTGGAAGACGAGTCGGGAAAGGGAACATCCTTCGCATCCTGTAACGCTTCCCCTCCCACGGAAGTCGCCTTCATCCACCGGGAATGTCGACGCATTCCTGAATGATTTAACGACTTTTAATATGTCACGAGATGTCAAATAACGTGATCTAACAGGAAAGTAGGGCTTTTAACCAAATTCGATGATAACAGGTCATCATAGCAGTGGGGAAAGAGACTGACTTCAATAGAGAGCGACAAACTAAAACAATTACGGTATTCTCTGGGCAAATACTACATAACTTGGACCAGATCGTGAGATTTTTCCGTGTTTATATCACACATTTGTTTTATTTGTCACCGAAACCACATGGAAACAAAGCGAGATTTACAATGACTTTTCTTGTTCGCGTTCAAATTGAATTGCAGCGCAACTCAGCTGGTTTCGCGAAACACTACTTAGGCATTCGGAGATGGATTCACTGGAAACGCGAAGATCACTTGCTGTTAGTTCCACGAATTTTGTTCCGGTAACTTGAGCATCGCCAAGAGGCTCGAAGAAGACCACCGACCCCACTTGATAATAACCAGGAGGAATGAATGAAGCACGACACACACAGAACTATTCACGAACTAGGATGCAGACATCCAAACGACTGTGCTAAACTGTCCGCGTGAAATAGATAAAGCAGGATAAAGACAAACAGCTTTGCTCAGTCGGCACAACGAAATTTTACTGCATTACAACGAATCAAGACGACGTGAAAATTTAGTTACTGATGATAAATTAGATAACTTCTCTACTACATTAAATTTTACCATATCCCTAATATTCACGCCAAATTTCTCTCCCCGATCATTGTCCTTATCATAAATAGGGATTATTTTCTAAGAGGAAAAATTACTACAACCAAAATGATACGACGAAAGACGTTTATTAACTCCAAAGCAGATGTTTTATCTAAAAGGTCTCTCTGATTTCCTCAAACGTTGACAGAAAGTAATAGATGCCATTGGAAGCTATTTCGATTGAAAGTGATGATTGCTGTGAAGACGTCCGCTTTTGTTTTCCACTTATACTCAATGCCCTTTTCATAATTTTTAATCTAAAGAGATTATTGTTAGCATAGGAGAGGAATCCTTCTCTCCCACCAGCAGCGTCGTTTCGATGCCGCTACCGCACGACGTGTAATTAAGCGGAGGACGAAAGGAGGATTCCCTTGACAACTAATGGGCCAGATGACATGAAAACGGGAGGCGAAAAGATTATTAATGAGCCGTGGGCAGGAAGGGATGGTCACGACCGAGCAACCATATCTCAACGCTTGAAATCAAATTTAGTGGTTGAGGGCAGCGGAATTCGAATGTTTGGCAACAAGAGCATCACTCACATTTCCCGAAATTACTGCTGCTTTCAGTCTTTGTTTGAGGCTGTGTTTATAATTAGTTGGCCAGTCCACAGGATCATAGTCCAAGCAAAGGTAAACCAGATTAACTGCGTTATTTGCAGGTGCATGTGGAATCGCAGCCTGACGTCACGGAATTGTGGAGAGTTGAGATAAAAACAAGGGAATCGCGGCTCTGGTAAACAAGATGCAAGTAGACGTATGGGGGCACGGGTATAAAACCACACGATAACAGGTAGGCTGTTTCCCCGTCGAAAGGCGAACATTGTGGCTTTCCTTACGAAGCTCTCGGTCAGGATGGCTAGAAATGTAGCGTAAGGTAACAAAGAAAATGGAAGGAGAGAAGTAACAAATTTTAAAGGCACGGTTTTTATTACTAGGCGAAGTGCACAATTTTAGATGGCCGTGCTTAAAAATTTAATAAAATACTCGATAAGCCACACAACTTCAACGCTTTAATTGACTCCGCTCACTTGCATGGAAAGGGGAGAAGTCGAGAAAGTTACTAATCCCCGCTCTTCAGGCACCGCAATGTCTACTGGCTGACTACTCAGGATGGTGCAATAGATGGTAGTCGAGAGTGGTGGAGACTGTCTTAAAGTCAGTTGAATATCTTCCTCTTCCACGTGATGATTAAACCAAAGCTACGTGGGACAAAGTTGAAGTACCTTCACCGTCTAAAGGACAAGTTATGGGTGGTAGTGTGAATGTAAAAGGTTGCCATAGCACATTTCATAGTTATGGTGAGTATTAACTCTAAATGACAACTGGAAGGTGATTTCTAAAAGCAGGTCTTCTGACATGATGCATGAGGACAGTTGAATTGGGAGTAATAAAAACAAGCCCATCCAAGATGGAATAAAATGCGAGATGTAATTAAGTTCAGTCTACACGTTTTACTAGGCAGTTTCTAACCACGCCTTGGGGTTGTCAAAATGACTTAGTCTTTGAATCTAATGCTTACAAAGTCATCACCTCTTTGCAGAGGTCAGGGAGAAAGGAGATAGTTGACATGTGTGCAGTGTCGCGTATCAAAGAAGACCATCCAGTTCGCCTAATTCGTTATTTTGCGTAGAAGACAGTTGCAAAGATAGGACGGACTTCGAACAGCCCCGAAATATCAGGATCTGACCAAGCAATTAGAAGGAAAGGTAAGACGATGGAAATTATTGGGGAATGTGCCACCCAAGTTGTCAGGGCTCCAAAGTACTAATATCCCATCAGATCTTACAAAACACCCATATTGCGTAGAAGAGAATTCCCATTGACGTTAAATATCGAAAATGAGCGCGATTACTCCCAGGATTTAATTCTCATCCACGGTCAGAATTTGAAGAATCACAAATATGGCACTATTTATGGTCAGGATAATCGAATAAAAAATGAGTTAAAAGATACCAAATACCATTCGTCAGAGCGACTTTTATCCCAATTGCCTCACAATGAATTTAATTAATCCTCAGCGCGGCTGAAAAAGCCACTAACCAGGTAAAATAGACTCCTGAACGTGCGAATGATGAAATTCAACTCAGTTTTATAAATGATACTACAAGTACACTCCTCATTAATAAAAAATCGGCCAGCCTGAGCAAAAAACTCGTTTCGGGGGACCTAGTTGACTAGAACGAAGCCCTCCAAATGGAACTTGTTTCACTTTAACAATATTAATACTGAAGGCGACAAGAATAATAGCATTGCTATCAAATCATCTTCCCGAAAAATAAAATTTTCTCTAGAGCCCCGGTATATGCTGGTGGGTAAAAAGCATACCGTTGTTAACCAAATCCCTAATTTTTTTGTCTTGCTAAGAAGAGATATGCCCAAGGTTAGGGAACCTAATGCAAAATTATCCCCCAAAGCAGAAGCACTGACATCTTATGTGGTCATGGAAATTAATGGGCGAAGTTATGAAGACCGTCAAATCCCAAACGGCGGCTAACGGAAATAAGCTTACATCTATGACTGCCCAAGAAATGAACAGTGAAAGACTTCACGAGAGCGAAGTCATACAGAGAACTCTGCGCAAGGTCATTCGCCAGTAAAACGCAAAAATTAAGTTAAACGGCAGTCAGCTTGAGGACGAACTAATGGGAGACACAAACACAGTAGACATGTCATTTGAAAAAGATAGGTAAGAAACAAAAAGCCGATGAAATATGAATATGACTGATAAGACCACAGGTTAATTCACGACAAGGACTTCAACAGCCGTAGTTCCCCATTGCTATTTACATTAAAGCCCTGACAAAGGGCATGCACAATGTGAAAAGGACAAAAAGCCACGCGAATGCAAAACTCCAAGGTCACACTATTTATAACATGGAAACTGAAAGATGAGATGAATTTAAACAGAAGTCTTGCCAAAAGAGGCGTGGTCTATGAAGGAACAAGGCGTATATATGCACCACCTTACTACTACAAATGCACCCGTTTTACTTATACGTTGAAATTTCAATTGTCAAAAAAGGCTTTAACCTTGAGCTTTTATGTTTCCTTCAAATGAATAAACTACGGCTGCTCACCATATATGTGCTAATAAAATGCAAGTATTTAAGACTGTTCGGACTGTACATGACGTTAAAAAAGGAATACAAAAACTCGATTTAATGCCTTTGCTGAACGCATAAATCCTGGATCAAGATCCGCGATCGGTTGGTTGTTTATCTGGCGATACTGATGACCAACAACGGTACATTTTGTTAACAAAGCATCAGGTAGGTCGAATTTCAGCAGTTCCCCAAGAGATAGTTGTATAAAGAGTCAACTTCGAACTTTATGCCGCCGTCTTTGTCCCAAACGAGACGGGTTCCTAATTGAAGACTTAAGTAGCCTCGTTTAAGCTTTCACCACCACATACAAATTCTTCTAGAATTCTCCCAACTAATTGCAGAATGAAGCCTTATGATTCCCATTAATAACCAATTAAGATGGTGTGCAGAAATAGGTCGCAAACCATCGCACAAATAACGATTTTTACAACAGATTATTTATTGCTGTGTAGTATAGTAAAAAGGGCCCTGGACAGAAGATCACAACTCCTGTATCGCGTTATGATCGCTCTTTAAATATTCACATTAGTTGGCAATATGACTGATTAGCTAGCATCTCATTCTTCGAATTAATATCCATGGACGGAATGCGCGCACCAATTTTAACAAATTTTGTCTCAAGGCGCATGCTTTATCGTTAATCGGAATTGTCTGAATTCCATTTTTTCATTTTAAAATGTGTGGTCATTGATGCGCGATGTCATTTCGGACTGTCAAATGTATCGTGCCCAGCCTCATGTTTCGAAATCCGCCAATATTCTCCTCAACCTTTCCATGCCTCGACAACTGTCGGCCACACGTTATGCTACCAATCTTCTCCCTCAAGGGCTTAGAGACAGTTGAGAATATAATAAGGAGAGAGGGCGTAAAGTGCTCTATCCCTGTAGTAAGAAATTTGGGCGGAGGATTACTCGAAAATGTTGGAATTGAATGGGAAGATGAGTCCGCGTGCGTATAAGCGGGAGCGAGATTCGAGGGGGATGCGTGTTAAGTCAAGTGGATGCCCCATTGCGTGACTATGGGAGCGAGTCTGCATGTGTGCGAGTATAAATGCAATCGAGTGCTCGTCTCTTCTTCAACTACCTTCACGCTCACGCTCTAATGTCCTGTAGCCAAGAGAGTAGCAATCGCATTACAGGAGATCGCGAAACAGTCAATCATTTACCTTTTTCCCACAATATTTATTCAGTGCACGCCTATGAACACCGAATATCCGCGAGTCTGACGTGGTGACAAAAGGACAAGTGGTTTTTAAACTTGTCCTCATCGCAATCGAAATTGACATTTCCCCATACCCCAGACCTAAATACACCTGCACATAAATCCTACCAACTTTTATTTTCTAGGTGGTTCCAGAAATGTTCCATCTCTCCACACCGATAATGTCACGGTCTTTTATGTCGCTTAGTTACATTAGACGTCACACACCCAACTAAACGGCATTTACTAAAATTAAGCGGCCCATTGCAAGGGAAAATAAGGTGGTTTCTAGACAAACGAAATTGTCAGTCTGCTGTAATTAGCACGAGTCCTAACTGCGAAACGGAAATCCGATTAATTATGCGCCCAAGCAACAGTTGCTAGCATACTTTGCCATGTGTACCGACAATAGTACAAGAAAAACGTTAGTGTGGAAAGGTGGGGAAAGTTTTATGGTCTGCGCCTACCTGTAACACAATGATCTGCACATTTTCACTTAAAAATTAGCGAACGGTATAAGCGCTCTTTCCACTGCCCTCAAATCCCTTTAGGCCTTCAGATGGTATGTGGAGAACATGCATGGCACCGCGTCTCAATACCACTTTCAAGCATCAAAGGGAAGCAGTGAGGTGGGCGTGGGAATAATCAGGCTCGGCGTAATACGGAGTAGAGTGGCGCAATTTCTCCCATCTTGGTTTATTCCATCTTCTTAGCATACCCTGGCCAAATCAGACATGTGGAAGAGTAAATATTACTACAAATTTACCTATATGATCGTGTAAATAAACATTGCGGTCTCAAAAATGCATGAGGAGGAAAAAATTTGTGCATACCCTTTGCGAAACTGCGCAATACATGTGACCACACCAATACCTCTTTAAACTAAAGCAGCTCATCGCGACATTGAAATCGCTCCAAAGAACTTCATGCAGACTTGCGACCCTCGCTATTTTGGAACTCACCTAGGTCACGTGGGCATTTTTTCAAGGTTGACGTAACAATAAGACTGTTAAAACCGCCAGATCAGGAGCGTTACTCTTACTGAACCACTGCTTCGTGAGGAGACATTTCTGTTTACGCCTGTAACAAGCGAATGATGTGTACCCTCGTGTGACTTTGAACATCCAACAGAGGGGTGCTTCGTTTACAGCCCACAAACCAAAGCATGCACCAAGAGAACTTTTTATGGTGTGAGTGAACGCACTAGTCATCTGCGTTTTTTGCGAGAGACCAGATCAGTCTCAAGGGTGGGTTAGACCACGAAAACCGTGTTTTTTGGCCCCGGCGCACACGTTGAGCCTATCGCAAGTTGGCATATGCACCATTTGGTCAGCGGACCTATTCTCTCTTTCTATTGGCTGGCGCTTCACCAATCAGCGATGGCGTAAAGATTTAGCTGGTTGGTCAACTGCAATAGCCATTTTGGAGAGGACACTTTCCCCGAATCTTGACTGCCCGACACTGAGGAGGAGGCGGAGGAGATATGATGACAAATCCCCAATGTCATGGCACTTTAAATCATCTCCTCTTAGCGCCTCCTCTTGTCGAAGCATTCGACGATTTGCATTTGTCCACAGTGTCACTCCTTGCCAATGCGTCAAGTAATCCCAGTGTTCCATGTTCTTATAGTTCCCTCGAGAGGATTTTAGACACGTCGCGGCCTCCATCCGCAGTGTCGCCTCGTCCATTCTTCAAAGAGCCCAACGATGAGCTGCGTCTTGTTGGCCTAAAACCCACGTATGGATCGTGTTCCCTCCTAACAAATATTGACGACTTTGAAGAAGACGGACTCATACACAGCAGTGCATGGAGTCTAAGTCGGAATTCGATCAGAAGACTGCGGCATAATTCTGCTTCTCCCAAATTCCCTATTTATTCAGGTGAATTAAGACCCCTACAACGTAATGCGAGGGAGCCTGATCGTAGTGTTGACACGACGAAGGAAAAAAGGGAATCAAGTTCTTCCCCCTGTGACGGAAACGAACTGGACGACTTCCTCGTGCACCCGGCGTGATTATTCGCAGCATCACAGTTACCAATTTGTAAATTTATTTATTAACACAACAGTTATTGTTGTCCTCGTCCACGTGACTCGGAGAAAAAGGGTTGCCCGAGCGGTCAGGATCTCTCCCTGATCACCGTCTCTATCAATCGAGTCTCTCCGTGTTCCGACGAAGAAAACTCATTGCCCACTCGCTCCCTTGCCACCATTTGTCGCGTTATTTTGAAATAAAGACAGTTTTATTACTCACATGGCAATTTATGAAATAGACTCCGTGAGCCCATTTTCATATAATTGTAATTTATTTGTACGCTGTTTGCCTTGGACGGAAGAAAGTTAGACATTATTAGAGTGTAGGGTAAAGCAGATTCTATACGGGATGGGATTTGTAGCTCTAAAATTCATTTTTCTGCTTTCTCTATCACTTCGTGGGGGGGGGGAGGAAGAAAATGAGTAATCCCAAAAAGAAAAATAATAGAACGGGAGAATGAATAACCTTATGGGAGTAAAAGGAGGCTCGATTTCAGTGGTTCGGAAGAAGCAGTCCTCCGCCTCATCGGCGAGGTGGTGGGTGCCTCCGTATTGGGCGTTTGGAGACCAAGAGGAGGACGAGCAAACGCCGAGAGGTTTCCTGGCCATTATTCACGGAGGGAAGCCACGTAATAAACTGGTCTCTTCTCGTCGCGTCTCCTCCAGTCGGAAGTCAGTTGACTCAGTCTAAGGGGAATGAAAAGCCATCACTGACTAAAAAGCCTCTTTTCATGAGAGAAGAATCTACGCACAGCAGTCAGTGACTTTATTTGGCCAGAGTAAATCCTCTGGGAGCAATTTTGTCGCATAAGAGGATGAGGAGTTGTTCGATGCTGCACTGGGGCAGATAGCATCTCACACACCACATCAGTGAAAACTCTGTTGAGCCTGCAAATAAGTTCCTAATGCCTGATAGCATTCACCTCCACGTGGATGCTACTGCAGTTCGGCGGCGCCAAGTGAACACCTTCCCAACCTCCGGCTCCTTCGATGTGGCGCAGAAAGGTGTCCGGCTACATTTGGGAGTGCATGAAACTGTTTCCGTCCCATCGGTTTAGTCGACTGTCGAGTAGCCTACGGCGCCAGTCGGGTATTTTGACGGTCCCTCGTGAGTGGAGCCTGTGTTTCAGTCCGGTTAAACCACGGATAGGAGGGTCATCCTCCTGTGCAGTGTCTATAGGCATGCATTAATGGAGGGAGATGAATTTGGGTCTTCATAGAGTGTTAGGAAACCTCGTAGAACATTGCGGAGACCAAACTTCTCCCTTAAAACCGGGCTGAGATTGTGGTGGACACGAGAGGTAACATAATTGCGTTAAGTCAAAGACGAGACAGTGGGGAAGAAAGTGCGTGAAAGTGAGTTAGACTCAGGCAAGGGGAATTTTCTCCCCATGCTCCTTGAAACACTCCGTAATTAGCATTGGCGTATCGAATGAGGGGGATGGAGGTTGGAGGGAGCGATGGTGAATCCGAGGGCGTAGTGTCTTGTGTTTCGTAGTGAAGGTCCCACAGGACTGGTGCATCGGGAAATAAATTAAAGAAAGCAGCTCGCGCGTTTTTTCTGCCTCGCTAACTCATCACGTAGTGCATATAGGTGCCCATGGGAGCAGACCTTTGAAACACTTAGTCCAAGCTGATTTCACAGCTCCAGTCTTGCGTCTTCCCCCATCCCGCCAAAATCAGTCAGCGGACGTCCACACTTCGAGACGACAGCAGAGAAAACGGAAAAGGAGAAGGAAGAGGAGAAGAAGGATACGCCTTAGGAGAGAGAACGTTTGGGAAATGGGAGATAGGAGAAACCATCTCATACATACGCTTGCTACGTCGGTGCGGAGTCCTCCCCTCTTTTGCATCGCAGGTCGGCTGAGGAAGAAGTCATAAGATGTGGAAGAAAAGGGAGGAATTAATGAGCCTGTGGTTGAGACTATTAATAAACTAACTTGTGTATTATGAAGTTTGCTTATGCCGAGGAGCTACACTATGGGGAGAAAGGTCCAGAAGATGGTGGTCAAACCAATTATCTTCGGCTCGTCCTACTTCCTCGCAAGATCCACGCAGGGCTGGTGCTCCGCCTCCTCAAGTTCCCTCATCAAGTTGGCACGAATGTTGCTTGGAACATTGGTTTCGACCTACGTGGGGACGTTGCTTTTTGAGGGATAATGGCGGATCTTAGTTCAAAAATTCCTGTTTAGAATAGATTATGACTTTGGGCGGAGTGTCTAAGTGAAGAGCCTCTACAGTCAAGCACAAGAATTGTAGCCCAGTGGAAAAATTTGCAGCATTCCTGGAAGCGATGGAGTCTGCTCCCCCTGCGCCGCCCTCCAGCCTTTCACCGCCTCCAATTATTAAGTTACTTTAGTCTCTAATCCTCGATTACCGCACAAAGAATGCTTTGTATAGGTACTCTTCGTCGTCCACAAGAGGCGCTGCCGTTGTGGCGTCTGGCGATGCGGGCCGTCTTTCCCCCCCCCCCCAACGAGCATGCGACCGGTGGTGTAGCACTCCGACCTCCGCCCTCGGGCCCGTGGAGCCAACACTCTGCCCTCCGACAAGTCGTGAAACGTTGGGGTGTGGCTGGAGGAGCTTTTCTATTTCACGCTGCTCGTCAAATGTGTCAAACAAGGACAGTGGTGAAAGTCGAACGACCTCCATTCGTCCGGCCATTTTTGGCACTTTGAGGTTGGGGATATCGCAAGCTCGTCAAGGTCTCATTCTCCAAACATCAGGCAGACCCCTCCCGCTGCTTGCCAACAACGTACGACTCTTACGAAAGGAAAAAACAAATCCCTGAACGGGTTGTTGAAAGAGTGTCAGAGGCGTGGACATGGCCACCTCTTGGGGGAATTGACAGGTGGCTTTCATTTACCCACTCCTAACAACTTGATAAGCAAATGTCTGCAGCACATGTCTCTCCTCTCCGTTCACAGTGGGCAAGGATTAATTCTTCCCCATGGGCAAAGGACAGCTCCACTCACACCGCTCTAAAATAAAGTCTCGAGGGGTAGTAAGTCCTAGGTCGCGGAATTTGCCCAAATTGGGTCTGTAGGCCATTTCGATGGCGTGAAGGCTGTGAGTGTCCGCGTTCGACTGTACCGAGTCGAACAAAATTGCGGGAGGCAAGAGCGAGGTCCTCCGGTTTCACGGTCAAGGCGTTTCAGTCAAAGTAGTAACTCCCAGGCGGAAAAGTTTCACAGGACTTGGCCTCTCGGGTGTGCTGGCGCTTTTAACCAGCTGTGAGGAAAACAGCCTGGCAAAGAATGTGCAGACACACTTACACTTTTCCCCAAATACCCACCATTAAACCAAGCGGAAGCCAACTTAAGTGTTGAGACAGCGCCAAATAACCCAAAATTACCGGCGACGTTGAGGAACTCTCACCCGCCCCCCCGGCCCTCCACCTTAGGCGGGATTTTGAGTGAGGCAAAAACCGTCTTCACTGAGCCGGCAGAGGACGACGCGAGCCTCGTCTCACGTAAGGCAGGCGGGCCTGTTAGACGAAAAGAGACACCATTTCCGCGTGTTTGAATAGTTTAATGGAGAGGCCTTGGAAAACCCCGAAAGGCGATTTGCCTCCGGCGTAAAGCGCTTCCTTCATCCACCATTAATAGCGGATTCCCCGCTTTCCCACAGCTGCTATTACAGGAGACTCTGGAGTGGCGGAAGGAAATACAACGATTTAATTCCCATATTAAAAGCACACTTTTATTAGGAGCGTAATGTCGCCAGACTGCGCGCCTCTTGGCCTTCCTTTGGCCGGTTGGGTTGCTCTTTCCGCCTCCACAAAACACGCGCTGTCCGACTCCTCCGCTACCCATTCACAGGGCTTTAGGAGACACCTTCTGCGAGCTTTTGTTCCTTTTCTGAAAGCAAGAGAAACGGAAAAAGGGCGAAAAAATTGAGTTTATGGTAGAGTTTACCATCTCCAGTCCGCCACAAAGTCATAATTAGTCTGAGTAGTCGTCGGAATGGCCCAACGGCCAGGCCAAAAGGCGGAGATACTGAAGAGCGGAGTATTTAATTGTGTAAATAAAAGAGAGTGAAATCGAGTGCGGCGATTGTGTAGAAAGCAAGAATGCAAGTGAGAGTTGGCGACAGCTGCCACGGGGACGAAAATGCGACAAGTTGGAGAGCGGGGCAGTTTGACGGTGCCCCGTTTTCGACGATCGGGCAAACCGATTTCGGCCCACCACTCTGTCAAAAGTTGCTACCTCCTCCAGGAAGTGAAGCTTTAAGATTCTCTTTGTCTTAAAGGAAGTGGAGATATCCCCTCAAACAGCGCCACAATTTTATGGCATTTTACCTGCTAAATCTGTACCACCTCACTGTTCCGGATCTGCCCGGCGACCACGTCGAATGGCGGAGGTGAAAGCATCAACCCACGAGTGAAGTGAGCGCCCCTGGGTGAAAAAGTTCTTCCACTGAACTGTCGACAGGTCAGGTAGATGATTCTTTTCGTGGCAATCTGTGACTACGGAGGGATGTTCACCCTACGCGAAGACAGACCGGTAGAGGACAAGCGGATTAGATACAGTTTACAGTAAAATGTCCTGGAAAAGTTGCGAAGTTACCGAACTCCTATGGTTGCTTAATGCTACTTCCCTTTCACTACACTCTGGCGTAACTTAATGCCTGCTCAGATGTGCTTAAAGTGGCAAGTTGATGCCACTTTTTAAGCACATGTTGACATCCCCGCATGTCAGCAATGTTTTCCGGCCACGCCTACGCCCCGTCGGCCCGTGTCCGCTCCATACGAACCAGGCACTCCGCCGTGGCAGCCTGACTTCTTTAAAACACCAAAGTGAGCACGGGAGTTGCCGGTGAAAGGCCTTCCGGTGCCATCATTGGCCTATTCACGCAGAATTTCGTCATCCAATGACTGCGTCCAGCTCCACTCTGGCATCTGGATGGACTCTACTGACATCCCTCTTTGGACGACTTCCACCAAGTAACCACAGCGAAGTGGTGTGAAGTGCGTCCTAACAAATGGCCCGCGTTATTGTGGTGTGCTTACGCTGGTGGTGGAAAAATTCCCCCCGAGAGGAGGGAAAAACCCACTAGCATGGAAACCTTCAAACGAGCGCTTTTGTTTACGTATTCTGATGTGATTGGGGGAGATGCGTTGTAACGCGGGCTCGATAGTTTTATTTATAAATTTTACAGATTTCATTCCTATTAATTTAGTAAGATTTTCATGTGTTTGCAGTCCATTTTTATTTTATTCGTGGCCGAAACCGGATGGAAACAAAATGCGATTTCGTTGTACTAGTCCATTTTGATTCATGGCACAACTCAACAGGCGTTCGCAAATGCATCCACCCATGAAAAAAGTACTCGTCCGGGTAATTTGAGCATCGTCAAGTCGCTCCGAGGGACGTCCAACGGCCCCTTTTGATACCGGGGAGGAATTAAGGTCGACTGCGGAATCCGAACCGCAAGCGGCCGGGTGAAAACATCCGCGTAGAGCGATAAAGTAAAACAAAGACAAGCGTCTTTGCTCGATGGACACGACGAAACGTTACCGCATGATCACGTAAAGCTTATATTACTGTTGAAAAAATGAATGATTTTTTTACAGAATGAAATTTTACCACATCTCCGATATTCACCCAACATCTCTCCGTAAAAAGAAAAAACTACAAACACTTTGAAGTGCTTTTTTTCAGGCCTGATATAAAAAAAATTTTATTAAAAGGAAGCATGAGACTTGTCCTACCTTTGACAGAAATTCGTAGACTCCAATGGAAATTATTTCGTTTGAATATGAAAAATAACGTGAAAGCTGCCCTCTTTTGTTTATCTTAAACGCTTCTTTCATAGTTTTCAGGTTAATACCAGGCCAAAGTGGAGGGAGCCCCTGAGGCGGACGAAACTGATGATCGCCTCTGCGAGGAAAATCCCCTGCTCCTACTTTCTTATCCCGCCCCTCGGTGTTCCATTCCAACAAGGAAGACAAACTACCACAGGAAATAAGTTTAAGCCATGCACCACGTACCCTTACAGATGTTTTTCCTCGGTTAGAAGGACTCCACCCAGCCCTGCCTCTGTCTCCGTGCCGCCACAACTGGCCCGAATGCAAAACTTCCCCACTCCACTGTGCCGTAAGAGGACTTTTTTGTCCTTCCGCCGACTCGTGTGGAGGCATTTGGCGCGGAGTTGTGCAGACGCACCAGGAAAGTTGGCGAGGAAAGGAGGCCACGTTCTGAGGAGTAGCACATTCGGGCAGAGGCGCGGAGTTCCCGGGGTGGTTAAGCGGATGGCCTGGTTATTTGCAGCCGGCATAATCCTCCGGTGGGATGTGCCGTTAATGGAAGTTGCATTGTAACGTAAGGCGGGATTAGCGTTGCCAGCAAGTCGAGCAGCTGAGGGCATAAAAAATCACCGAGTTTGGGGGCTCGGAGGGGGAAAACACATTCTTCCAGCCCGCCCCGAGCCCGGGAGACGAGGCGCACGCGTCGACGAAGCGTCGAGATGTTGCAGCAGCATCTGTCCCCGCACTTTCCCCCGCCCCTCCCCTCCCCCCTGGCTCCATTCTCCCTCGAGGGAGAATTGCCTCGAGAAGGAGATGGAACTCTAGAGAAAGTGGAGAAATGCAAAAGTCTGCTATGATGTCGGGAAATGCTGACAGACGGAAGGAAGGAAGGAGGGACACGAGGAGGCCACCTAGGGTCTGCCTGTGGCAAAATCAACTCGTTTACATCGTATCCCTGCGCGAGGTTTCACGTAATTGCAAATGCCGAGCAAGCAGGTGGCCCCCAGCAGTTACGACTTTTGAGGATATGCTGTGGGAGCTGGCCGAGGCGGAGAAGACGAAATCGAGTCCCTCGAGGGCGCTATGTGAGCTTTCCTGTTCACATAACCTCGTCTTGTCCCCGTGACACTCTCGAACATGTTTAGCTTACAGGCTTGTCTGCCTTAATTTTTCACCTTCTTCGAATATGTGCGCCTCACTTTTGGGCATTGGCTTCCTGTTTACTTCAGTCCTCTACCCTCCGCCCTCGAGTGGGGCCTGTGCGTGTAAAAAAACGGGACGAGGGCAGACTCGGGTGTATGACACTGTGAGAAAGTGAGCGCTCCCTTTAACCAGCGACGTGGTTCTCCAGACACGTGGACTTTGCAGCCACGCTGGAAGAAGACGGCGCTGAAAGGTGCGCTGCCCTCGGCCACCGTCCGGAAGGGACGCTCCGATCTAACGACTCCTTCCCGCTGTTGGACAGTTGGCAAACGAGAGTTCCAATGACACCACTTAACTGGGAGCTTATTGAGAAAAAGTTAATGGCACGTACGGCTTTAACAAAGATTTGGTAAGTCCTATAAACCTTGTCTAAAGAGAGTCTTTCTTTCTAGCGTGAATAAAAAGTTCGAGGGGTTGTACAATGCCCTTTCGGTTATTGTATTTTTTTCCCTCCTGAAATAACTCCCGATTACGGAGAAGTTACAACTCGTTGGAGAAATATCGTGTGAATGATGAGGATGTTTTAAAATTTCATATTGTGGAGAAGTTATTTAACTTGTCGGCAGTAGTTGAAGTTTTGACGTGGTCACCGTTCAGCGTTGTCATGCGGCAACATTTCGCCGTGTCGACTGTCGACTCTAATTTTGTACGCGGAGGGTTTCACACATCTCCCCTTGGGATGGCTGGTTCTCATTTACTTTGGACGCAAGTTGGCAAATCGTTCAGTGTGGAGCTCGGATTCTACAGTCGTCCAAAATTTTTTCTCGTCAGGGGCACTTGGTCTTTCCCGGGGCTCCTCGTCGATGCCCCAAAGCGCCAGACGAAGGTCCTGGAACCAACATCGAGCGCTTTTGACATTAGCACGGGAACCCATCTCTCAATGCCTCCTTTATGCTTCTCGAAGCTTGTTGAGCTGAGTCTTGATTCACTTTCAACTCGTACAAGGAAAGTGGATGCACATCGCCTTTTGTTTACGTCCACTTTTGTCGAAAAAGTACACAAAAAAAAGGGACACAAGCACGGGAAATTAATGTGAAATGCGTGGGAACGATTTCTTTATACTTTATAAATAAAATATTGAACACGCATCACAACGCCCCTCTCTCAGACTAAACAATACACGCCCGTTTCGTAAGTTCCATCCAACCTGAATGCCTCTAAGCGCCAACGTGGGGATTTCAGTCAGCAGTAACTCAGTCAGAGATAAAAGCGTCCACTGATAACAGAGGACGCTGTAAAACGTGGCGTCGAGGCGAGTTGCGAACCTCTTCGCCACACAGCCTCTCAGCTGAGTAAATGCAAGAAGTATCGCTGCACGCCGACACTTGGGGGTTGTGTGGGTCGAAGCAGACTCGCCTTGACGGTTCTACCGCGCGATATCATTCGCAGCCTCTCGGACAATTGAAAGTCACCTTTTGAGTCAGGGAGGCTCTGCCTCCAACTCAGCTCCTCTTCGTTTTACCGCACTTCGGTGTCCCTTCGAGCGTCATGTTGACAGCGCGACACGGCCGTCGTAGACGGTGCTTGAGTCAATGGCGGTGGGACCATTAACACTCTCTCCGGCGATGTCGTCGTTCGGCCTGATAATGAATAACACCCTCAGACTTAAACAGGGAGGCCGAAGGGGCTGCGCGAGGTTTTCGTTTAGCTTAGGATTAATTACGTCTGGAGGGGACAATGGAGCCCGTCTCTCAGCGCAGACGTCTCGTGGCTGCACAGTCTACTGCGCACGACATTTGTCCAGGCCATCGACTGCTTTTTACTGTCCATCTCTGCCTCATTTCAGCTGAATGCTACCGGAGCTTTCGTAGGCGATTTTCTGTCCGCTGAGGCTTCCTTGTTGGTCCAGGAGAACCTCGAAGCCGCCGACAGTAAAGGCGCGCTTTTACTTAAACTGGCAAAGAAGGTTACTTTTTAGGGCTCACTTTTTCGTGCTCTCAACAACCTGTCCAAGTAAATTGTCCCTTTTTTTGACGCTTCACAGACAAGTTTGCATGGCTTTCGTGAACTGTCTTATTAACTCTGTCGCCCACCTCCGTCAGCCCTCTCGTCCAGCCGCCCGGACGCCTCGGCCTCGTCAGCGAGGAGCGTCGAAGAGTCGTCGCATGACGCGAAAGGCGTGCAGAGGAGGCGTCCAACGCCGACTTGCACCGTGTCGGGTCGCCTTCACCGGCGCACGAGGGGTGCGGCGTGGCCGGAGGCGGACGGGCCGCCTTCACCAGGGTGGCTCTCCGCGATGGCCCATTCAACCATGATTTATAAAATGGATTAACTAACGAAAATGTATTTCACATTTCCTATGTTTAATATTCATTCCGTGGTAGAATTAGTGCATTATTACGGACTTGGCAGGAGGCGATCATATTAACACCCGCAGTAGCGACAGTTAAGAAAAACGGAAGAGGCATCCCAGGAGTGAATAGAAATAGCAAGCACGGAATTTGATCAGTAAACAAAAAAAATGTTTTACACAACAAAGCACATATCCACAGTTATGAATAAGTAGACAAAACAGCGCATTCTCGTAGAGGGCATGTATGTTTGTGTGTGTGTGTGTTTGTGTCTAGTGAAATTATATTACCGAAAAATAAAAGAAAATGTTAAGAAATAAAGTAAAAAGTCAGTGGGGCAGTTTTTTTCGGGTGCCGAGGCAATCATGTGGACTTCTTAAGACGTAAGAATAAAAGTTGACAATTCAGGCGGAATTGACACACGTACCACATAGAAATGGCGCTCAAAGGAAGTGTGGAGGGTGAGGAGAAGTAGTGTACGCTCGAGCGAGGTCTCGTGTCCCAATTTGACGGGGGGCGGGGCGAGAGAGGGGACGGGGGGAGGGGAACAAAGGCGACGAAGTGGCTGTCACCCACCCTCCTCCTCCTCCTCATCCGCCTCCCCACTGGTTCACATCAAGGTGATAGAAGTGTTTTTTTGTTTGTTAGTTTGTTTTGGTACTGTTAGACGGAGCTGGAGGTGAATGGAGACCGCTAGGCGCGCGCACGACTAGACATGCGCTGTCTGCTGCCGCCACCGCCGCCGCCTTCTGCACCGCCCCAACCGCGGCTATTGACAACTCCGGACATCGTGCTGACGTCAACACCAATCTCCGTGTCATGCGACCACTCACCGACCAGCTTGCACTGGTCCGGTTTCTTCACCGTGAGGTGGCGTCCCGGCGCCATGTCGTTAGTCCAAGTATCCCAGGGCACAATTATCTGTTTCGGGGGCACCAAGAGTTTCGGTTTATCGCTGGGATTGTTTGGATACCAAATTAAAGACTGTGCGGCATTACAATGTGGCGGACTTAGGGCAGACAAGGGGAGAGGCCGATTAGTCTCCAAAATTACCGGTTGCTCCTCCTGGATGTCATAAATTCGTTGGAGTCGTCGTCCTATTGGCTGATTCGGGTCGAAGGTCATGTGGAGATTGTAACGCCAGCGCATGGTTTTGAGGACGTAAATTTCGTCATTTTTAGCATTGAAAACATCAGTGGTGGTGCTCCTCGAGCTCGCGCGCTTAATTGCTACTAGCCAGACCCAAAAGTCCTGCTTCCGTATCACATCAGTCAGTTTAGCGCCTCCGTAATAAGGCAACTCCCAAGCCACGGTGGGATAGAAGTGATCCTCATAGGTCAGAGACACCAAACTGTCGGACACTACTCCCCGACGAATCTCAAATTTACTACTGGTGAGGCTGTAGAATGGATACTGGCGTCCATCGCTATCATTGACCATCTTATGACGACCGCTTTTGAGGGGATGGAATTCCCAAAATGAGCTGCCGCTCTGACCGTAGCGATTCTCGAGGTACATGCGGTCACAGGCCTGCACGAGGCCTATGCTCCAACATCGGTCAGCGATGCACTCGGGCAGCTCAATTTGCACTTTACAGCGAAAGTGTTGGCTCTCGTATTTCAGCAGGTTGGCCATTTCAGTGGTGTTGGTGGCGGTCTTGTTGTCATAATAGGCTCTAATAGACAGGATGTTAATGATGTCAGGTGAGAGTTTGGCCATCCTGCTATCGGTCCGAGGGTGGATGATGGCGTTGTGAGAGCCTGAAAGGGTCCCCTTCTGTTGGCGCCGGACAAAGTATCGATTCGTGGCGCGGGGTCCCGTGACAAACCCCGCACGGCTCCACGCCTCGGCGCCAAATCGATGTGTTCCACGTGCTCCTGTCAACGTTGCGTATCATCTCCGGCCTATCAACCGTCACGCCGCCGACCTGGTGAACTGCTTCACCGGTTCTACGTCTTGTAGACTCCTCTATTGCGAGTCTCCAGCCATTTTGCCCACTTTCCTCCCTCTAAGAATTTCCGATCGTGCCACAATTTGTGGTTTTGCGAGGAGGCCTCCACCTTAAGAGGTAATTGGTGAATGCGACTGTGCAGAAACATTAGTTGTACGAGACGAAATCTCGTGAATCCACTGGGGAATGGGGAGAGAGCAGCGCTTGATTATCTCCTCCGATTTCGTGGTCAACGTCAACGTAAATTTCGTTAAATAGTCAAAATGCCTTAAAAGAAATAGCCAAACACTCGCCGACTTTGACTCTCGTGGGTGGAGACGAGCGCTGGTGGCTTGCGGCGCCTGCTCAAACACCAGTAAGTTTGAAAAAGCCCTGGAGATTCCTGCATCGTTTTTATTTTTAAAAGAACGCGACACCCTCGAAGAGGCCAGGTAGGAGGCGTCACTGCCGCGTTTTCACCTCTCAGTTTGTTTTTATCAACTTCATTTTGGACAAACAGGGACGAGCCTTTGGGGTGTCAACTGAGCAGTTGCTGTGCTCTTCTGTCTTTGGCAGTGGGAGAGGGACTATTTCACGCTGACAAAGGCAACGGAAACAACAACACTGATGTACTGATAAGTGATTTTATCCGCAGATACATCCTGGGAAGCCTTGTCAAAGGCCCACATTTTTGGCATAGTTACGTGCATTTATTAGGATTCCTTTCGGCTGGAGGAAACATTATGGCCTCTACACCACCGCTCCACATAGACTGAATATGAGTGGTGGAGTGAAATGTAACTAACCAAGGATGTCCAATTATAACCGTAAACGGTGAGGAGGAGGGGAGCGGATGAAGGGAATTGGTACAGCGGCGGAGACGAATGAGGTGGGATGGTTACACGGCCGCGTTTGGTAGCCGCAGTGACTTACCATTTCCACCAAGGCGGAAGGGATTACCGAGGACTTGAAGGCTTGTTTTAGAAGCAAGACGCTCGGGCAAAACGCCGCCGGCCCCGTTACCTCATACGCGTTCCCCTCTGGGCTCCCCTCTTAAAGGGGCTATCACTCCTAATTAAACCTCCCTTTTCTATTCCTAGTTCGTCATCTAAATCTAATTCAAAGAGTCACTCTTTTGTTAATAAACAGGCAGAAGTTGGAGGAGAGTCTAAGATTTACGAGCAGCAACAATGACGACGGTTTGATTGAAGGAAATGCTAATTTACCTATTTTCTTCAAGGAAAACATTGCAACAGCACTCATGTGGCAATCATATGCAACCGAGATCCTACTTTGGGGAAGTTTGTCACATGATTCGAGATTATTGCCATAGAATACCTTGTAAAAGACGTATTCTCAGTTGTGGATAGCACTATCTCTTCATTCGAGACATAAGGGGAAGTAAAATAAAAAGAAAGAAAATAAAAAATTAGAGAGATTGTATAGGAAAGAACGTCGGAAAACAAGAGAAATTAAACTTCTTCTCCACTATCGTCTCCTCCTCTCCGCCATAACATAAAGCCTTTCGCGCATGCGCTGTTTCAGAATTGCTTGCCGAGTTGCCACCTCTTCTCCACATGCTACTTCCATTTGGCCATTGGAAAGGCGATTTTTTGTCCCGGGTTTGGGAGCCGTAGGGCAGCAGTGGCCGGTGTGCGGGGGCCGATGATGGGGACAAAGTGTCAGCCGACAGTAGGCACAGGTGCCACCGGTTGAGGAGGTTATTAACCGAGGGCAATTTGCTTGAGCACAGATTCGTTGTGTGGCGTGAAGCATCCCATTGACATCGTTGGGGTGTACATCTTTCAGTTGAGCCTCGAGAACCGCCTGTTTTTCACTGCTGCGGCTACGTTGCCCTCCACCTTTAAAATTAATAAACATACTACTGCTGCGTGAATAGTAGCATTTATCAAAATGAAATAGATGAAGATTATTTCACTTTACGCAGTAATTAAAAAGGTTACATCAATGAGTGGAAACTGAGGAAGCCCAAATACAGTTTCCCACCCACTTTTCTCCCATCGGATGCGCGGATTTTGGACCAATAGAAAAGATTAAGTTCTACAAATGTATAACTTGGAGGTACCGCCGGAAGTTTAGTCTCTCAAAAATAAATGGAGGGACGAGAAAAGTGAGCTGTTGAGGTAGTCAGGCCGGCAAAACCCGCATGAGGTTATCACCATGGCGACGAGATGAGTCAGATTCTGCACTACATGCACACGTATGTCATAGAAATACACACAAGGAGAAACACATACCAAAGCGGGACCCACCTCATGTGGTGTTAAAATTCGTGTCGAGCAGGAGAAGAGACACTTGTGCATCGATTGTGTGACTTACGCATTCCGGCACAATAAACATCGTGTGCGTCTAGCAAGCGGCAGGGCAGCAAATTGCATCCACTTAAAAAAAATTTTAAACTCTCTCGTCTCCGTGAGCAAATCGACTGGGTTGAGTGTCAGAGTGAAAGGTCAAGGACTGAGATCAAAATACTGTGTAAATACCTCAAAAAACGAAAATAAGTTACGTTGAGAGTCTTGAGAACTGCAGTGCACTCGTACTTTAGGAAGATGAAGTGATCAGTGATTTTGCCAGAGGGGCTATGGTATTTCAGTGAGCGGAAAGAAACTAATGTAGATATCCGGCAGAACAATTTCAGTGGGCGAATTAGGAGGAGGTTTAGGTAAATAGGCTGGTAAAAAAGGGACAGCATCTGGATGCACTCAAAAGTAGCATTGTTTGGCCGCTAAATCTCGAGGGTTTGTTTCGAAGAGTCTCGCCTGACACCCCTGCGCGGAGATCGGGGCAATTGGAACATCATTAGGAATTATAAGACACACATACTTAAACAGGAGAGTCAACTCAGGGGTGGCCAGTCTTTGTGGCTTGCTTCGTGGTCAACAGCACCTCTTTTGGTTTGTCTGGAAGAAATTAGTTGCCATCACTCTCCATCACTCAAACAACTGGGAAGGAGTGGTTGAATGCCAACAACAGGAATATTTTTGACTTTATCAGATTTTATGCAACTTATTTAAGGAACAGGTTACTTCTCGTGCTCCTTCTCCTAAAATTAAACGACGAATTTGTAAAAATAGGGTGAGATTCCGCGGAGAATAGGAAGTCATCTATTCTATAAGCGTCACGAAAGATTCAACCAGAATTTTGAGACTCTTTTGAAGCTTTTCTTCAGCAGTTGTATTGTTGAAGTGAAGGAGAATTCAACTAACCGATCTCGTTCGTGAATGACTGTTTTGTCGTCTTGAAATGCTCCTACTGTGGTTTCTTCCTCGTCTCTCCGCCCTCAAATTGCCGCCATTGTAGGGGATATTGAGAGGAGGCAAGTTCTTCTTTCGACGTCGTGCGTTCTCAACAGCGAGTCGGTGATTCTGCAGCTGTTCTTTCGCCTGCGCTTCCCGCTTTCGTTGGTGATAGGCCGCTCTGCACAGTCCAATGTGTCCGCATTGTTCTTTTGGTGGAATGTCCTAGGTTGGAGGATGAAAGTTTTCACTAACCTACCTCAAATCATTCTTACTCGCATTAGCTTTGTGTCTTCCTTAACTAAGCTAACATTTTTAATAAATTGAAGGTAAAATCTTATCACTCAGGCATATTCCAGTAAAATGGTATGGAAAATCATCCACGTTACAGAACAACGATTTGCAACAACTTTTTCAGCTCGTCATACTCAAAATGAATTCCAACAAAGCGTATTCCCGTACTAAGGAAGACTATCTACACTGGCTTACGTTAAGACTTTATATGTTAAATGGGTGCACATGGGGTTTACCTAGCCTATAAATAGAACAAGTTCATAGCATTTACTGGACTTTCAAAGTTTTTTTTATTTTCCACCACCCAATTACGCAATTAACTGTATCTGTTAAGCTCTCGGCGTCATTCTCTGTTATTTTTATTACTATCGTGCCCATATCTGATAAAAAGGTGAGACAGAGGAGCCTTGAAACGATAGCCGCTGGGAAAGTAGAGTACATATTTGTCTGTAAGAATTCATCTCTTCCCTTTTCCCGCGGAGGCATGCAATATAAACTAAGTTACCACACATTTACTCGAGGCCGAACGTCATTTAAAGTGAACACATTGCATCAACAGCAAGAAACGTACCTGACGACACCAGGGACAGATAAGCCAATCTGGTGGACAGGTTTGCATAGCCGTCTCCCTTCGTCGTCGCTCTTTGGCTCGTAGCGCGGCGGCCTCCCTCTCGGCCTTTTCCCGCTCAGCAGCTCTTCGCGCCTTGCGTCTGGCTGCCGAGTTCATGACAACCTCTGTGGTACACGACTCTATCTCCTTGTTCCTCTGCTTGGTTTTTCCCATTGAAGTTTTCTTAGTTTTTTGGGGAGGCTGACCAGAAACCAAATGACAGTTAATTAGTGCAGTAAAGACTCAAGGCTTTCGGATGTACATTAGAAAAATACCTTGTTTAATTGTGAGGAGGCCGCGCTGATTGAAGTCTGTATGGAGGCAACGCAAAGGCCAGACTCACTGGTAACTTGGGCTGAACCAAAAATGTTAAGTTGGTTTATATTTACTGTACGACGGGTTTGCTCATGCGTTAGAAACAGTCACTCACAGTCAACAGCAAGTTTAGCTTCCTCAATCACCCGCTGTTTTTCCCTCTCTGCTTCTTCTTCGGCTTTACGTTGGGCAACCTGTCTCTGAATTAATGTGGCTTTTTTGCGAAGAACTATATATCGAGAGTTTTTTTTCCCAATATTCAGTATTGTTTAACTCGTTCTCTAAAGCAATCTATTATATAGACCACGTGTTGTTTAAAGCAGCAAAAGCGTACCCTTTTGAGGACCTTCTTCTTTTCGAGAGGAAGAGATGTATACGGTATACGCAACTCCACTTGAGAGGGATTGTTTACCATGGGTATGACGAGTAATTCCATTTCAATATCGTAAGGACTGGTTTGGGAACAAGTACCGACCTTATATTCGCAGTTATTCGTAAATGAATAATTAGGAATAATGTGAGTTTCGGTTAAGGGCTTGGTGTCCCTTGCCTCCACTATAGGTTCCATTGACTTATTAGCCTTCGGAGTAAAAGTAGGATGGCTATCACAGGTCACATGCTTTGAGAGATTGTCTGCATCATGAACAGGAGTTTTGGTCAGCAATGATTGATACAAATCGCTTTGATTTTTCACAAATGAGGAGAGATTGACATAACTCACAGCATTATCATCATATGGTGAACCGTGAAAAAAGTCGGGTCCAGCAGACGCGCATCTGGGAGGATTATCTTTCTCATTATCTACTTCGTCACCAACAAAATAGTTAAGATTAGGGACTGATGCCATTTCAGCAGAACCGAACAGCGACTCTGCATTGTCTAGATTTCAGAACTGCCATCGAGGTCATAGACATAACTAGAACTCCTTTTTATTTTTATTTCTCCATCCAACGTACTGAAAGAGGTTGGAAAACTGAGAGACGCATGGGAACAGGAAGCGTTGAATAAATACGAAAAGGACTGTTCGTTGTCGTACTTTGACTCGCTTTTGGATTCGGTCCCTCGACTCATCGACGAATTTTCAATATAGCAAAGAGTCAAGGTCAGTAACCAAGTACGTATACAAACGGCGTTTATGTATTAGTTATAAATGTCCCTGTAGGTGATATAACCGTAAGTTGTATATAAGAAACACATTAAATAGGATTTAAATATAATTACTTCAGTTTTAGAAATTGATCAGTACAATAACAACGGGTAAGAAAATTTTGCCCACCAAGTCCTAAGTGCTCGCAAAAGGGGTGTTAATTTGATTACTTCATTGATATTTGAATAAATCGCAGGATGCAATCTAATAACCCGCTATAGGGAATAGCATGCAAGAAAAATCTACTGGAAAGTCTTCGGTTGCCTGGAAACGTGGTCATACTTCTTAAGATAAAGGCTGTCCATTGTTTTTAGTAGACCTAGAATATAGTGCCAGTTGATAACATTGTTGTTTCTTTTTGTAGTATATACGTTAGCACAATCATTCATTGCCACGTGGATTTAATCTCTATTGGATATGGTCGAACGTGATCACACAAAAGCTGAGAATTTTTAGTGTCACTAAAAATGTCTTCACGCTTTTTTTCGACAAATCATACGTCGATTAAATTGAGGTGATATTTGTGCGGTAGCACCCCACAGCTCAGTCGTATTTAAGGTTGGATTTGCTTTTTAATATTGTATCGCTTGCTGTCTGTACTTTAACTGTCAACTTCCTTCTCTTGGCACAGGAACTTTTTTTGCATTAATCAAACTTATTAGAAGTAAGTGGACAACTTCCTCTATAATACCAACTTTCAAACCCCTCTGGCATACTAAACAGTAATCGTAAGCACACCATAATGGGTTATGAGTTTGGACTGCGTTAACATCGACAACTGAATTATAGCTATTCATAGAATTATTTGATAGAAATAGAATTCTACAGGCCCTCTAGTAGCTTTGAACTTTCAAAGGTATTATGCAAATTGAACTAACAGTGAATTGGTGCAATTGTGTAAATATTCGTTTATAAAAGATAATCGGATTAAAAAGCTCTCTTCATATGCATATATTAACAACATTATCTGCGGGTTCTTCAAAAATTGGCCTCTCCATTTGGTCTTATGCCGCTCACATTGTCCCTTTCATCATCCTTCTTATCTGTAAATGCTATAATTAGCAGCAGAGTATTCTTGCCCTATCCCCAAGTTCATCTTTATGATTGTAGCAGCATAGCTTACATGATAAGGCTTGTTTGATGAGTGTGTCATTTTATTCAAGGAAGTAATTACGCTACCGCTGTGCTGGCTTTCAAGGTGGCTATCAACTTAACACGTAGTCTCACTCAGGAAAGAGGGGCATATGAATTCTCAATAGATCGGAATAATTTCATGCCATTTTGATGGGGGAAAATAGGATTACCCACTCACCATGGATGACAAAGTTACTACTCAACCTTCCGGTGGAGGGCACATTGAATATGGCAATTCGTTTGTGACAGGCATCTCTTCGTTCAAAGAATGATGATGATGCGAAAATGGCAACCACAGAAGTAATTAACGGACGTATGAAAAGAAGATAAGGCATAAAAGGAGAGCTTTCCTGAGACTAAAGAGATAAAAATCAGTCGGTGCTGGCGGGTTTAATGCTTAAACCTGGGCGATTCAGTCCTCTCTTTCTCTCCCTCCGCCTTCTCACGTCATCTTAAGATCTGAGATGAGTCAACATTTACAGGAGGATCGGACACCGTAACGAAACGTCGGTTTCCGCTGGTTGATTCTTCTACCGCCCCAGAGGTAGCCTGATGCTGTTCGTTTACTCCGCTTCTGCTCGCCGTATTCGCCATAATGTTCCTTTGGCCACAGGCGTCTTCCTTTGTTGCTCAGGTGTCTAGGCGATGGCAGCGGTGGGTGGACACAATTGCGTGTCTGCAGGTGAGAGGAGGACGCAACAGCCAAGGACGATGACCATGGGGACGAGGGTGATGTGGAAGAAGCCGCAGAAGTGTAGAGTGTTTGCCAAAAGGGGAAGCTGTCAAATGCCTTGTGGTAGTGGTAACTCGAGTCGCCTCTGACAAGGTAAAGTGCGCTTAAGACGCCGCTTGAAGCCTCCGCATACTCGCTCACCCGATCATTGAAGGCTCGTCACTCAGTCCTGTCGCGGATGTCAATCAACTTGTCAAACGCTTCATTAAACCTCAAAACCTGAACTCCTTCAGCGGCGACTTTAAGCACAGCCACTCACCAAATCCTCCCCGCTCGAGTAGTTCCTCCGTGCCAACGAGTCGTCCACCTATGCCGACACTTGTCATCGGTTGACCGTTCTTCTCCAACGTCCCTCAACTCTGATCCATCCTTTTCGCCGCATATTTCATGAATTAATGGAGAATCTCTGGAAATAAATACCCACTTGGGGTAAGTTTCGTATGAATCTCCGGAACTCGGACAAATGGCGGTTTTAGTTTCCTAATTGTGAGGCTAATCCGAAAATGTTAACGTCAGTTACCCGTCTCCCTTCTCAACACGCTTTTCTTCACCATTAGCCGACTTAACCGTCGCAGATTTTATCTCAATCTTATTTTAAAGGCGCTCTTTAAACAGGCCAGTTCTCACAAATGGCTACCTTGGGGGTGATTCTCATAATGTTCGACCTGCCAGACGTAGAAGAAGAGGAAAAGAGAGGCTGAAGAAGCGTTGAGTCTTTTCACCTGCAAGCTTCCTACAGCGGCGTTATGCGTTTTTTGGCTTCCGCGAACTTCCGTGCTCCTACCGAAAGACAACAAGACAACAGGTCTATTTACGGCTCCATTCCGAGGCTCCTTAAAAACGCAATCGCCGTGCGGGACAAGAGGATGCCCTTGGTGACTTCGTCGTGCCTCAGTTGTATGGTGTGGAGGCCAGCTTGTTTTTTCGTGCAGACAGAGGCAAGTCAGGAGTAAATACGTTAAATGTTAATGACGGTGACATCTCCGTGCCACCGCCTCGTCTCCCCCCTAGTCCACCGATGGCCTCGCCAGACTCCGATGGAAGTTTTGCTTCATGCGACTATTCTCCCTCTCCCGTATCCACGTCTCCCCTTCACTGACGACGGCTGGGGCACGTCGCTAGAGCGACTCTTTCCCTGGCACGCCTTGGAAGAAGAGAAGGACTGGGAAAGGAGTGGTTTAAAGGGGCATTTTGGGTTCACCTTACACTTGATGTGACCTCGCATTGCACAATAATGATTTTATCTTGTGGACACGAAACGCACGCCTTCGAGGTGATTTTGGGACAGAGCGCATTGTAAGCCGAAAAGCAAAGCATCCAAAGACAAAGTACAGCTGAAAGAACAGAACCAGGGGTGTGTTAGCGGCAGTAGATCGTTGAAAATCACCATCTGATTGCATTTTTTACCGTGCACCCTAAAGCAAAATGTCGACTGAGCGCGGACTGGATTTGACAGTCAGTTTGAACCGCGCTGCGTCTGGTCACGTCACGCCGTGGTTGGCTTCAGCGAGGCCTTGCGGAAGTCGATGAGGAGAAAAGCGGCACCCTCGACACTTCCAGACCACCTCTCGCCTCTCATTCTCACTTCCCCGCCTTATTTGCCTTTTCGCTTACCCTAAGGCCCAGCGCAAACGTTGTGGTGCTTTGGCTGGTCAAGTGTCACTTTGATTAAACTGACAGTTCAACTGGGAATAAATTTAGTATTCACCAAGGGACGCAATTTTATGGCCATTTTTGGCTTTCTTACCTGGCGACCGAGGAGTTTCCCACAACAAATGGTACTACTGGCCAAAAAATAACAGGGTAACCTTGTGATGGAGACGAGAACGTGGTCAGGAAGTGCCGAAGCGAAGAGAGCATGATAATAACGGGGTTTGCAATTACGTTAGTGGTTGAAAATGCGGGAAGTGAGGACAGTGAAATAGCGCAATTGCGAGTGAGGCCTTTGATCTGGGATCCAGGCGGAAATCGGCCTAGAGAGGCCACTCGAGTGTGGCTGAACGACAAGACCAAAGCACCAAATGCTGGTCGTCACAGTCGTGGCTGAATGTTGCGAGCGATCAGCGGCAAAAATGGGTCGCAGGCGGTGGAAGGGAGGCGCGGTGGAGCGTTTTCGTGGAAACGGTCATGATGAATGGGGGAGAGGAAGCAGGGGTACAGCACTGAGCTTGCATGTGGCACATGCTCACAGCTCGTACTTGACACCTTCATGTCACAATTGGGCCATTGTTAAAGTGAACCGGAGTCCCAAAAGTTGGCCACGCAATTTAACTTTCAAGATATTTTGCGTCTACGCTGCCAGGATAGTAGAGAATTGGGGCCAGGACTTCAACTCGTTTTTTCCCACTCACTGTCACAAGCCGAAAGCCTGGGAAACGCATTCCCCACCGACCTCATTTTGACGGCTACACGACAAACTGGTTCGCTTTCGCGCTCGCCCTCCACCATCGCCTTTTTCCCCCTCTTCCTGCGCCTATTGTGATGCCGCGCATCGCGTCGGGCGAAAATACCGAGGCGTGAGATACGACCGCCGCTTAGTGCCGACCAGGGCTTATGCGGGGCGCTTTCGGGTTTCGTGACGTGTGCACTTGTGTGCTTCCACAATGCAGTTGGATCTTTTTTTAATTTGCACCTTGAGAGCATCGCCATGGTGGTGTTATTGGGCTGGAACCCATGAAACAGGAATTGAATCACCCTGAAGTCGCACAGGAAAGGCAGATGCAAATGACGCTTTGTTTGAATTTGGTTTCACCGAAAAAAAGGAACGAAAAAGGGATATGAGGAGAGAAAAATCTTACGAAACGGGTAGAGGAAGTACTTTTGCATAATCATTGTACGTACAATAAGTTTTTTTAATTCGCAGCTGAACTCAGAATGGGAAAAAAACGCCAGTTTTATAGTTTCCAACGTCATGCCAACACTTGGGTGTTCGACGTCTTCTCAGCAGGAATGCACTTCAGCAGGACTACGCTGCGATCGGGTCTCGAGAAGGTTCAGACAGTCGTCTCACGCGATTACTGGCTGTTCGGAAGGAGCTCCACGGGGACAGGGAATGCGGACAAATGTTGGACAGTGGCCAAATGGCCACAAAAGGGACACAACTCGTGACATTGAGGAGTTTATGGCCTCTTTGGGCATAAGTGTACTGATACTCCACGTCCGCTCCCGCAGGGGATAGATTGGAGATCTACGGCCTGCCACACACGCCCCCCATTAACGGTGTCCGGCCTCGCGATTAGCAGGCGTGACATGTGGCCCGGCCAAGTGGATCACGGGTGGCCGACTTGCCAAGGCGATGGGGTCGTAAACACCGCGGGTTGATTTCCAGCTCGCCATCACTGCCTAATGCAGGAACACAGCAGCTGTAACTGGACGGCGAGTCTATTTACTGCTTGGCCACCGACCTGGTCCTCTCCAAATGTCAACCACACCTCAACCCCAATTTCGGTCGGAGTCTCATGCTACAATAGCCTCGGTTCAGACGATTTGGGCTTCATTCGAGGACAGGGAATAAAGGTTTCTCAAAGGGGAGAGAATTAGACCTCCACTGTAAGGGAAATTTTATGAAATTTACGCTCTGTGTTGGAGAGTGGGACCTAAAGTGGAGCATGATGTCTACCGGAGAGTCCTGTCCGTTTTTGCTGCCATTGAACTTCATCAAATAATACAATTTTCTTTGTTGTTAATGGCTTCCTGCCAGCTTGAGGGCAATTTGTATATTCCATTTTTGAAAACGCCTAGTCCTTTGGAGCAAAAATTTGAACCAAAGCTTGTCTGGTATCTTCTTAATATTTCAAATTTCTTATCCTTCGAACAATTTTGTAAGGACAAAATCATGTGATAGTTGGAGGGTGCTAAGTCCGGTGCCTACTTTTGCGCCGACTTTTACGATTTTTTGACCGTTCCGCAGAGCAGCAAGTGACCCGGCGTCATCACGGTGCAGTATGATGTACTTCCTTCCTCACGAACATCGCCGTCAGCTTTCCCTGGGCTGCTGCCCTTAAATTACCCAGTTGATGGCAACACTTCTCCGAAATGAGTCTTCCCTTCGGTTTCAAAAGCTCTTAACGCATTGGTTCTCGAATGTCCCGCCATACACGCCCCACAACATTCTCGCGTTCCAAGTCAAATTTGTCTTAGAGGTGAAAAAGCCAGATTCTCCGGGTTCCTGATATGTCACTTTCCTCACGATTTTCCTCGTAGGCAATCCACTTTTCACGTCCACTTATCATCCGGCTCAAGAAGGTCTCGATTTTGTTCCACACAAGTAGAAAGATGCATGTGACGACTCGATCACCCACATTCTGCTGAGTTCATTCGTGCGGCACCCATGTTGAATGTTCCACAACAATCCTCTCTGCTGAATATGATCGGAAAATGGTTTGGTGGGCCGAATTGAGTCTTTCGAGGACCTCAGAGTTCGTCAGAAAAGGTACTCAACTTCGTCGTCGATCAAAGATGGTCGTCCAAAACGTGGCGCACCGGAAGAGTCGAAATCTCCTGCTTCACTTTCTCGAGCAATCTTCTTTATGCGCCTTCATTAGACACTTTTGATAAACTTCTAAATGCCTCCGTAGCATTTCTTGCTTGTTGAAATTCGTGTAAAATACGGTGGCGCAAAGAAAATTCATCATTACCGGGGCTACTCTATCGCTTTGCTCGTGGGACTAACGTGAATCAAATTTACTTTATTTATTTTGCTCCATCGGTATGTATACATTGAGAGATAAAAATAGAAAGCAGAACATGCGCCAAGGAAACGTCGGCTGCTACGTTCCGAAAATTGTTGTCATAGAAGGAAACAGAAGTTTCCGGTAGGCCTGACACTCACCGCTCCACCTCTACGGAGGCGAGTGCGTCTCTTGACCAACGGAGGCAAAACGTTTAATCTTCACCTTACTGGAAGGGGAATAAAGTAATCTCCGAGTCTCTCACCCTTCCAACCCATAAACTCACCCCCGGACAATTGTGGACAGAGCTTTCGAGAAGGGAAAGAAAGGAGGACGACGGTTTGCGGAGGCAGCACCTTCCGGCGGAGCTTTTGGTCCGTCACGAGTAGACTCCGGTTCTGAGCATTCGGTTGGACGAGTGTTGTGCTTCCCTAAGGCATGCAAGTTTGTCCGGACTCGTGTGTGACAGTTACGGTGAATCAGGGGAAGTCTTCTTCGCGATACTGCCTTCATTGGTCAGTCCATCGGCTTAGCTTGAGGTGTCACCTCCGAATGGACGAGTTGGAATCTTACATCTGCATGATGAAAGGCTGGGCCGACCTTGTTTGGCATTTGGCGAGTTTGGTTGAAATCTCAAAGAGGACTGCCCAGTGAGCCGATAGACGTCTTAATCGCACTTTCCCCACTCGGAGGAGCCTCGACTTGCCACCACTAGAATCCACTTTACGGCTTTCAATTACGACGAACATTCGCCACGTCTACGTCTACGTCCACTTCGGCGTTACCGTTGTCCTCGTCATCGTCGATTCCTTCTTTTTCTCGTCTACAGACACATAAATGGGTTTGCCAACCGCCGCCATCGCCTAGGCACCTGAGCAACAAAGGGAGGTAGACGTGGTTGAGAGGCGGAGGAAACATTGTGGCTAGTGTGGTGTCGAATGAACGAAAACCCCTCTGTGCGCATTAACCTGCCTCAGGGGCGAGTGGTGTATCAACCAGCGGGAGTCGACGTTCTGTTTTGGTGTCGGCTCCCGCCTCATTCCCGGTCCGCCGCTCCTGAGATGTGGAAGAGAAGGCACTTTTCAGTAACTCTGCCTTCGCCGCTTGTTTTTGGCCTGAATCAAAAAGTTGCGGCTTTTGAACTCTATTTTGATTTTGTTGAGCCTCGTGATGAGCGTTGATTACAACCATTGTCACTCTTTCACCGGCTCCACTCCCCGCCGTCCCGACCGAGTCCCTCCAATGCGCCAGTGGAGGTTAAAGGCCCATCAAAAGTCACTCAAACTGTTGTGAGCGGAGGTGAGGAAGCAAAAAATTTGTGCGATTACTAAAATCAGAGTAAGCAGTGGAGCATCATGGTTGTCATCACACACACGCACAATGACAGCTCGAAATGAAAAATTCTCCCCTCTAGAAACTAACAGGAAGATTTGTGTGTTTTCTCGTGGCAGGAAAGGTTGAATTTTCCTACTCGGGGAGAAGGCAGATAAAAAATAAGTCGAAGAGGATATGGAATGTCCCAGGACTTGGTTCCGTTGCCAGTCTGAGAGCCTCTCTAATTTTTCGCCTCTTAAAGAGGCTTTATATCACGACGGTGGAAAGAATTTTTAGCTTTCTAGCCTTCAAACGATGTCAACACAGGCATTCTCTCATAATTAAGTCCAGGGTAGTTTAATGCCTTCGAATTCCTCATCTTCGGCCCTCCTTCCCCCCACCTCCCTGAGAAACCTCTTTCACCCTTCGAGATGTTCCGAGAAATTGGCCGCCCACGCCACGTTGTCCCAGAAACTCGGACCGTGTTTCCTTGTGTGGAGTAAAAGGGGAAGGTGAGGATTAACCTTCCCCCTCTGACATATTGGCGACCGTAGAGAGGTCGACGGAATGTAAACAGTAGCTTTACCTCGAGGTTTTGCGAAACAAAACGCCATTTCCAGTCAACTTAAGAGGAGGAAAAGTCAAATCCGGTGTTCTTCATGGCACAGAGAAGCTACACCTTCTGACACGGCAGCCAACACTTTTTTCAGTATTATAACGGGCTTTTTTTTGCCAAAAATGCTAAATATTTGGGAAAATGGTTTCATTGTTTTGCCCGATAAGCCCGTGCTCCTAGGACCCCGGCAGTCGGCGGGGAGTTCGAGGGATCTGGAGACTTCCAAGTGACAGCGACAGCTCCATCGGCAGGCGCGACATGTTCGCGTGAGGACGCCTTTGTTGTATGCGAGGCCTTGACGACTGGCAGGCCTCAGAAGCGCCTGGGACCTGAGATCACGACCGGCAACTTCTGCGCGGACGTCATAAATTGCTCCGTAGACTGCAACCGGTGAAATAACCACATTGCCTCTCTTGCCTTCTTCGCGACGTGCACCCTATAAGACAAAGGATCAGGTCACTCTAGTTACTGCCATTTGTTGGCAGTCAAAAACCGACCGCTGCCTCTCAATGGACGAACGCACCGCCTAGCTCAACTACTCGGTACGATTTGAATGTCCAGGGGAGAGAGACAGGGACAGAAATCACGGGGTGGTCCGCCTTGCATCTTATTATGCCCCTTTACGTTTATTGTCATGTCGGGGGGAAAATACTACTTCTGATCGGAATGGGTGTAATCCAATCACCTAATGAGAGTGTGAAGTGTTTGGTGTGGAGTCGGGGGATCTACCAGTCTAAAATTAAGAAGTCTTCCCTTTTGTTAGTGATTATTCACTGCTGTGTTTTTTCCATCCTCCATGATCCCTAATTATTGGGTGACTTACTAATTAATTTCCTCACACTCTTCACACACACACAGAACCAATGGGTGTGTTTAATGGTATCACGACATGATGAACACGACATGATGAACACGGGTTCCTATTAACTACCTGGTGATCAGATGCAACATGGCTTAAAGTGAAGGTGTAAGGTCTACAGGCCAAGGGGATTCCATCCACTCCAAAGACTTCCTACTGAATGACCACGAAGGTGACCCAGTAAAGTCCATGCTTTCCTGGACACAGCAGCACACCCGCTTGGCCAATCCCCAAGCGGATTCGCCTGACCTGCCGTCGTGCCCTTCCAAAGTGGCTGAGAAGACGTTTCAAGAGCGAAATTCTTTTAGCCCAACAGTGACAGCACTTGTGGGCAGGAGGATGACTATCCAAAGATTAGTTTCCTTTCCGTCTACCGCCAACAGGTATGCAAACTATGCCAACTTTCAGCTTAAGGCACCGTGAAGGTTAAATAAAGATATTGACGGTTGTAAGGCTGCGTAGGTTGTTGCCAAGACAATTACCACCCAAACTTTCCCTTCATTGAGACACTACTTAGACCCTTATAACAAGCATGCTCTCACCAAAATCGGGCGGCTGCAGCGTATTTCGCTAAGGAAACACAAAAGCGACTTACGCAGTGACGGTGGCGTTAAAAGTTTACATAAGTGATAGCAAACTTAAATGTGCTTTTCGTCCTCATCCGAAGGCTTGAATTTCCCTAAGATTTAGGCAAAGCTGCCTTGCAAATTGACTGTTTGGGCAGGTCAAGGCAATTAGGATGCTGAGCGCCTATTGGCTAATACCACATTGTTTGCGCATATCCCATTGGTTGAATTATGCCTGCCAGAAACCCAAACTCTTTGACCCACACATGCCCGCAGGAAAACTCAATTTATTGGTAGGTAGCCGCATTTTTCATAACATTCCAATCTCTGAAGGTATGCAGAATAATTTCTGAACATGGAAGAGGATGCACAAGAAAGCGTGAATGGTATGCTGACGATGTTTTTCAATGCCACCAATGGAACCAGTCCCAGCACCTTCTCAACTTCGTCGCATCGTCTACTAGATGTCGTCACATATACCTTTTGCGTTGTAGGTATACTTTTGAATTTCTTCGCCTTTGGCATTCTCCGACGAAAGGCTACCATGGGTGTCTTACTCATTAAACTCATTCTTATCTCGGACGGTCTGGTGTGCATATTTTACCTCCTCAACCAGATTTGGACAGACATTACTCTCACCTACCTACTCTCAGCCCTAATTACGGAGTACTTGTCGCGAAAATCCTCCCTTATTTATGTCTCCAACATTTTTCGTATCCTGGCCGTGGCTGCTGTTAGCGTCAGCAACTGGTACATCGTCATAATGATCGCTCATCGTTGCATTTCCATTTACGTGTCGCCTCGGCGCAGTCGCCTGGACCATTCCTTGTGGGTTTTCGTGCAGAAACACTCCAACTTATGGGTCGCCTATGCCCTCTGTTGGTTTTGCAGCATCCTCATCACCCTCTTCCCACATCGGAACCACCAACTCCTCCTCGAAGTAATCATCTTTGTTCTCCCCCTAACCCTTGTATTTATTTTCTCGGTGTCCCTGCTAATAAAATTGAGGATTATTCATAGGAGCAGTGGATCGGGGAATAGAAGCACCCTTTGTTGTCCCCATCCACGTGGTGCTAACAAATCCGCCCACAAGGTTGACTCCGATGATACGTTTGCCCGAACTAAAGAGGGCACAGTCTCACTGGACGAGCCGTTGGGTGCCGTGGAGGAGCATAGGAGGAAGGGCTTCTCAAGAAGGCCCAGAGAAGCTGATGAATCCAACTTCAAAAATAACACGAAGTGTGATGCAATTGAACGGAGGAAAACCTATTATCGCATAACCATGACAATCCTCAGTTTGGCCATTTCTTTCCTCATCTTGGACTCGTTGCAATTTCTCGACCTGCTTATCCGAATACCATGGCGGAATATACTCGGTAGCATAGAGGAGAGGCATGTTAACGCCTCTATCAGTCAAAAAAACGCAAGTGACATGGGAAAATTCCTGACAGAAGTGCAACAAAGCGGGGAGAAACAATCGGTTTTGAGTATTGTGAAGAATACGTGCACTTTAGGCAAAACTTGGGCCAATTTTCTTATTCTTTGCGCTCACAGTAAACACTTTAGGACGTTGGTGTCGATTAAACTCAAACGTTCGCGTCGGTTTATCCGGCTTTTGCGCAATAGAATATATCCTCGCCTCTCAAGACCAGTAAATACTGCCCGGGGAATACGAGAATTCTGGGTCATCCCCTCGATGCGACGAATTACAGTCCATCGTAAAAGGACGGAAAAGGAGGCTTACGGAGATCCCAATATTCCCGACTCAAATTCTACGAGGCGACCACAGTACGGAGTGGCAAATTGTCCGTCGAGCCAACGGGAAACGGAGTTGAGGAAGTCGAGCCCCCCTCGGAGCAGTCTAACACGCTCCATCTTCCGTGCGAGACAACGGGACGACGAGGGCTACGTGGTGCACAAATTCCACAAACCCCTAAGAAAAGCCGACTTCTACAAGAATTTTCCCCACATGCAGCCGATGTATAATAGGCGGCCGATGGTGCTTTGGAATGGAAATGTCGGCTTCTTTAGACACGAGAAGCAGGCGCCTGAAAGCTTCCTGAGGCGAAGCGCAATCACGGGCGGACACTGTTCCCCCCATGATCTGTCTACCGACACTGCGAAGTATCCCTTCTCGTGCTCCTCCACCATCACCTCCTCCTCCTACCAGCCAACGTCTAACTCGACCACAGAGCGCGGACAAGGCTCCGAAAGCGGAAAGTCCTGCTGTACCACGTGCGACTGTAGATCAGTGTATTCAGCAACTCCTTCGCCACCTCTGTCCCTCGTCAGTAACCTCACCTATCCAGGAGCATTCCGCACTCATTGCTGTGATTGCCATCGGTCCAAAATCACTCAGAACGACTCTAAACCCCCCTCGATAAGGGAGTAATATTCACCCTATTTTTTTCCCCACTATTTCCCGCCTAAAGTGCTATTTCCTTCTGAAATTCCGGATTTTTTAAACTTTGTACTATTCTCATGAAATGGGACAAGCACAGGATGCGTCCTCTCTCTCCTGTCGTTAGGCCGAGACGAGTTTATTTGAAATTTCAAAAATACACAGTATCAAAGACGAAGACTTTTTGAGGAAATAGAATGTTATTATTATTTTTTTTACAATGTTTTAAACATGTCTGTGGGAGTTCACAGCCGCCAAGCGCTTCGTAAGTCGCCAGAAGTCGTCGGGAAGCTTGTCACCGGACGGACTAAAGCCCTCCTGCTCCGCGCTGGCAGTGTATCGCGACAGCATCACTTTTTATGCAGTCTGAGAATTTCTCGGCGAACTTTACCTGGAAATATTTTGACTTGAGAGCAAAAAGGGCACACTTACTAGGCCGAATTAGTAATTAAACAGCCCCTCTAGTGGGAAATCAGTGCAAGGAAAGGTGGACATTTCACGGGGTTAAAGAGAGAATGGAAAGGGCGAGCCAATGGGTGCGTTTGTGTGTGTGTGTGTGTGTGATGGAAAACAAACGAGGTCCTCCCGAGGGGAGAGAAGAGCGAGAAGGCGCAAATGTCAAAAGGCGGTAGACTTTCGGTTGAGACCTGCAAGAGAACGAGTATTTTTTTAAGCCCTCATTTGCCCATCTCACTCATTTGCGAGTATAACCTTTCCCCAGACCCTCGTCTCCGCAATGAACAGAGAATAAGTTGCCTCAGGAGATTCTCTTGTCCTTCCGAATGCCTAATTAGGGCAAAAAGTTAAACCCTGGCCGAAAAAAATTGGTAGCTTTGTACCGATAAAGTATGCATTGGCTGGACGAATGGGGGAAATACAAGTTCATGAGGTGGACTAGAAATTAAGAAAATACTTTGTATTTTGGGTAATCCTCGCCCCCTACCAACAATGGTACTCGATGAAGAACAAAATGTGTTTTTTGTGAGGGTTGCACAGCTTAAGGGGGCTGAGAATATGCGAATGTTTCGAGGTGACGAACCGCTCGTGGTGGACGTCTCCTTGATCTACCCATCTTCCACTGGCAGGAGAGGAAAATACTGCCTTTGGCTGGGGAAAATGGAGACTGAAAACTCCCCTCCATTAGGCCAAAGGAGGCCGGGTGTACGACCGTAATGTGGCCAGAGGTTGTTCAAGGAGACTGAGGAGAGGAGCACTTGGAAGCAGGGAAGCGAAGGTTGTACGTTTCAGTTCACCCTCGATTTCTCCTCACTTGCCTGGGCATTTTTTTCCCGCGGCATCTGGTGGAACAGAGGGATAACATTAATCTCAACTCCCCATTATCTTTGTGCGGTCATTGAATTACTCCTAAGTTCTTTTTGTATGTCACTCTGTTTTTCACCTCAACGCCCACATAAAATTTAGCCGAATAGGAAAAATTAATGTGGGTGAAGACTCGGAAGGGTGGATGCGTCTCCATTTCCGATGTCCCTATCGAATGTTCAGACACCTTGACTCGACCCACGAAGGCGGAGAAGCGCGTGGGGAGAAGAATAGGCGCGGAGAGGTGAGGCAAAACCCCAGCCTTGCCGTTGCAAATGAGCATGTTCTGCGGGGCACCACCACTCCGTTGTGCATTATGAGGAGAGGTACTACTCAAAAACGCGGTGGTATGGCATTTTCGCCGTCATCGTCCTCGCCATCTCGGCGGACACACAAAGAGCGGGCGCCAGAAGTGCCCCCGCTTAATTTAACCGTGGACGAAAAGTTGTATGAGGCGCTGATACCATCGCACTTTTGGCTACTGTTACCACGAGGGAGACTTTTTTGCCCTCTATGGCTTTTAACGGTTTTATCGGTGTGGAGAAGTAGGTTAAATCATGAAAAAAATGATGCAAAACACGGTTAAGTAACAGGGAATGCGATAAAAGTCCAAAAGGCCCCATCGCGCATAATTTTAGCATTTACATTTAACAGAGTGTGAAGCATTACATTCCACGTCCACATTATTGTAGCCTTCGCCACGGCGGAATTTCCCCACCAATTGTTAGAAGGACTTCGTTGATGGACGCACCTCGGCATTTTAAGTTGGGAGGAAGGTGAAGGGGCTAACCGGTCACAGGAAAAAACAATTGCGCGGTTGGAAGGCTCTGATACCCTTTACCTGGTCGTAACTCCTTACTGGGAAAGCGAAAATCAAATCGTCGTAGAAAAAACCAGTGCACACAGAAGGAGGTGAAAGTGAATAAGCCCTCTACGGGAAAAGTCTTCGGAGCTACTGCTGGAGGACTTTAACTTCGTTTGTAGACAAAACAGATATTGTTGAGTTAGTTTAATGAGGAAGTGCGCCGAAAAGTCACTAGGTCGTAGTCGTGGAAGTGTCGTGCTCCGCTCCAGAGCGGCAGGGAGGCGACGGAGACCCTCAGCCCTAAAATCTCTTCTCCCCTTTTCAAAGCCTCACAATTACCATCACTTGGGAGGTGTCGTTTGTCGACAAAGTCCCTCACCTTGAAGTCCCTCTGGAAGATCTCGGCTCCTGAACGGCCATTCTTAAAATCCGCAAATTTACCCACGAACACGTCGCTGTTATCAAAGAGGGCGCCGATTTTTAGCATGGCGATGTGATTCCAAAAGGTGGCGTCACACACCTCGAGGATGGTCTCCAGGAGTGAGGCCTCCTCGCTGACGAAGGTGGTGGTTTTGTTGATGGGGGCGAAGGCGGAGGTGGAGGGGAGACTGTCTTCATTGATCCGAGGAAAGTGCCTCGTTTCAAACTTAACGACGACTCTGGTGGCACCGGATGCTTCCACTCTCCCGTTAACGCGTCTCTTGTGCACCGCCTATGATACTCATTATGAGAGGTAAATGTTTGACAACCCTCGAAATCTGACCTCTCCCACCTCGAAAGAGAAGGAGGAGGAGGAGGAGGAGGAGAATGGGAGACCCTCTTCATTACTGAGAGGGGGGAAGGGGCAGCAATTATATCTCGACAGTGTGGCGGTCCAGGTCCAGACCTCACGACTACTCTGGCGATACTGGAAGGTCCCATTCTCCTGTCAACAAGCCTTTAAGCAATTCTCGACAACGGCGTACAAACTGTCCCGAGTGTAAGTAGTCGCGGAGGGAGCGCAGTTGCACAGGCAAGGCAACATTTCGCGGAGTGCATCTTAAACTTTCCTTCGCTTCTCCCCAGTCGCCCCTTCCAGTCGTTCGTCAGTCCTCGCGATGCTGTTTCGTCTACTAGCGCTCTTCGTGTGGGTGGGGGGTGTGTATGTGTGTTAAAAACCTTGAAAGCTCTTCTCTCCCACCTCGACAGAAGAAGAGGAGACTAAAGGGAGACCCCCTTCATTGTCCAGAGGAAAGAGCTCTGTTTTACACGTCCCGAGGACTCTGGTGGTACTCGAAGGTCCTGCTTTCTCCACGACAGCGTGGAAAGTGCCGCGGGCAGGGCTAACCGTCTCCCCACGGCACACAGTCTCCACGACTCACTGAATCAAAACCCTGGTAAAATTGTAAACTCAGTCCTGCTTTTCTCCAGTAAATGTGAATATATTTATTATTACTGTCTAGATACCAGAGCAGACTGAGCACAAACAAGGCCAGATGTTGTTTTCGAGCTAAGAAGTAAGATTAAATTTTATATCAGAGAAAGTCTTTTGTGCACTGCCAGACTCCGTTATGCTTCCGAATAGGGCATTGCTTTTACTCACATGTTGTGCCGTCCTTAACTTTTTACCAAGCACATGGTGTCTCCACAGCTGGCAGAAGCACCCGGGAGGAAGGCGTCAGACTAACTGTCCACCAACACTTTTACAAAGGCCGTTTAATTTGTGGCGATCAAAGGTGTGTGGGGTCGCTTGCCGACTTCTCCTTCACCTGAAACACTCTACACGGTGAAGTGGCATTTCACGATGTCTGCGGTTCTCAAAGATACAATGCGGCGGCCTGTAAAATATGGACTCTTCACTTCCTTATCCATTTTGAGCAAATTGTTGAGGCGACCTGACAAGTCGCAAAACGGGCGGAGTGTTGACGCCTTCGACTTTCCGAGGGAACATCGGAACTCAGCCCTTTTTGTGGGGTTTGAACAAGGTTTGGAGGTGCAGAGAGCCGTCGCCACGATGCGATTCCTCCATGGAAATACGCGAGGAGTATTGAAGGCAGGCGACTGATTTTGTGCGGCATACGACAACCTTCATGCCGGATTCGCGTCCTTCCTGTCCGTGAATTGCCAAGTCAAAAATGTCGCCTCAGCCATGCTCCACCGCCACAATGGTAGGCAGAAATACGTAAGTCCGCTTGTTTTGGCTGGATGGAGGCTCCACTGAGAGTGCTCATTTCCATATACGCAGTTATATTTTGCGAAGTATTCAAGTCCTTGTTTAACTCTACTGTCTCTCTCGCACTTTCAAATCCAGCCGGAATGCTGGCTTGCAATGCAAGGCCTTTTTTCTCCTCAAAGCTCATGCAGATGGCGACTGTTTTACAACGTGTAGTTGGAGTTACCGCTCGCATGCTCCTTCGTCCCTTTTCTTCCTCACTGGCTCACGCGGCCCGATTTGAAGTGCTCGGAGAGTTAAACGCGCCCTGTTAATTCCCACGAGTAATAAAGGGGGAAGTTTACTTAGTGCACAAGAAATGTCATGGTACGTTTAACAGAACGTCTCAGAAAAGGTCTTTGAAATGGCCGACAATAGTGAATCGAGTGGAGGGGACTGGGGATGCCCCTACTGAACCACTCAAATACACCCTCTGAAGGTCCCGAATGACTTCCTCGTTGGAGCGTAGTGGAATTAAATGTTGGTCGTTGGGTTTGTCAGAATTCCTTTCCTCCCAAAGAGAACTTTCCGTCTCGTCACTTGGTAGACGCCCACAAGGCTGTTGCTGTTGTTGCTGCTGCTGGTCCGCCTCAGTCCACCCTTCCGGCTGGACATCTTCCTCGTCGTCGTATCCGCTTTCCTCGAGACCGTCGAGGATGAAGGTTTGGCGCGCGACAAAAGATTCAGCCTGGCTGTAATGGAAGGTGAGATAGTGGAAATAATCTTTTGGTTGTGCCACCGTCTAATTTGATTTCGCCTCGCCAGTCAGCCGACCTATTTTACCATTGTTGTCTTCTCAAACTGCTTTCCAGGAATGACAGACATTCCAACCCCGCGACTTCTACCAAAATCGTCTGGAATTATTTGACACATGCAATAATGTGGATGCATTTTGGCCTTTTTACACGCCTTGTTGACTCGATGAGTAAATCAAAAAGCACCGATATTTCTAAATTTACTCTCCTGTAAACAGAAACTGAGTGCCCCAAAGAGATTCGGTAAGCCAATTTGAAAAGAGACACCAGTTGTGTGGAGCAAAACTTCGCCCCAGTGGGCAAAAGTTGGCCTTTTTTGTTACCACCACCATAAAAACTAATAAAAAGAAGGTATAAAATCCATCCGCACTTTCGATAGACGCCTACCATTTGGAGGCCAGAAGATTGTCATCACTCAGGAGGTGTCGTTTGTCGACAAAGTCCCTCACCTTGAAGTCCCTCTGGAAGATCTCGGCTCCTGAACGGCCCTTCTTAAAATCCGCAAATTTACCCACGAACACGTCGCTGTTATCAAAGGCGGCGCCGATTTTTAGCATGGCCATGTGATTCCAAAAGGTGGCGTCACACACCTCGAGGATGGTCTCCAGGAGTGAGGCCTCCTCGCTGACGAAGGTGGTGGTTTTGTTGATGGCGATTGGCCTCTCCGAAAAACTTATCAACAATGGCCCGTAGATTTTGGCCAGAAGAGCTCGTTCCACATTGGAGGTGGTGTGGGCGAAGGCGAGGAAGTGTTGTATGTGCAACATAAGGAAGGCGGCCGTGTCGATGGTGGTTCGGCTGTAGGGCAGCAGGGCATGTCGCACGATGTGTCGGAGGCGGGGATTGGGGGCGCAGGAATTGGTCGTACAAGGGACGTTTGATGATCTCGGCGACATCGCGTTTAAAGAAGTGCACCAATTTGAGGGAGAAGGCGCTTAGGAAGAGGCGCAGGGTGCGCATTTGCAAGGCCACACTCAGCCCCTCGACCACGCCCCGGAGGAGGACCACTTGGTTGTGGATGAAGAGTAGGTGGCCGAGCAAATCGAGCGCCTCCGCATGGAACTGCTGCCATTCGCAGAGTAGCCAGGACCACAATTTTTCGCGGACACAATGCGTCTCAATGGCGTTGACGAGGACTAAAATGATGCCTGGCACGTAGGGTGAATTCATGGACGAAAAATCGGCCACGTTGAGGATTTTCCTGGACACAATATCTTCAATGGACATACCGTACTTCATCTCCTGTGCCCTCTTTGCATTAAAGCCCTGGAAATGGCGTCGCCAAGCGTAGGGTTTCTCAAATGCCTTGTAGGTTGAAACAACATAATCTGCATCTTCCTTGTGAATGTCCATTTGGCAGGCGAGGTTTTTTGTCTCCCCATAACTGTTGTCAAACGGTTGAATGGCCATGAAGAGACGCAGGTTGGCACGATCTTTGCCCCTCTCGGTGCGCTGCCTCTCGGCGCCCGACTCTGCTCCCGATCTGCGCATGTCCCGTAGAGGCTCCGCCACTCGTACTTGCTTGCGGCACCACTCCAATGCGAATTAAAAGCCGCCTGCATTGACCTTTCTTCTGCCTCTTCCGCTCCAAATTATTGATTGTTTACGTCTGTTTCTCCAACTCGGGGCGACTCGTTCCGCGCTACTTCAGGCCGCCAAAAAATAGTCTACGCCGAAGCCAAGTCCATCTGCATTAGTGGCCCCAATATGTTGTTATCCACAGCTCAACACAACAACGTCTCGTTCGTTTAGTGGTCGAGGCACGTTTAAACTCGCGTAGAGCAGGGAAGATCCTCACCACATGTTGTACACACATATCTCCAAATTCTACCATCTCCTGGCGGTTTTATGATGACAAGCTGTTGGAGACTGCTGTGAGGACTCGAGAAATCGTTTCGAGGTCGCATCTCTGAAAGTCTGCAGCTCAACTTCGTGGCGTTATTGGTGAAGACGCCCAAATTTTTTGGGCCATAGTCGCAGATTTCTCACCCATGTTTCCCACTCGACTTTGTGCGCCGCCTCCGGTTGGTCTCGTGCCACACGTCCGCCGAGTCACATGCCTTTTAAGTTTGGAAACTATAAAACAGGCTTTGAGCATACGCAGAAAAAAATACACTATCCCTCACAATATTTATTATATTCACAAGAAATAATTTCCACCGACATCCACGGCGTTCTGCCAAAAATGGGACAAGTCAAATAGAATCTTTATTATAAATTTAACAAAGGTTTCACAGTCTTTTATATCATCATTTTGTTTACCTCATTTTCTTCCTTTTGGTATAATTCGTAACCGGGGGAAAGGGGGTTACCGGTGGGAGAAATATCTGGTAAATGTGGAGGATGCGGTAGAATTTCATCCTGTAGGCAAATTGTTTAGGATGACAACAGTAAGTGAAGCTTTATGTGGTGGTCGTAGGCAACTTCCCCTTGCGCTTCCTCGATCACCTGCACCAGCGTCAGTCTGTACGGCCGGCGAATATGAGTCCACTTCTTCTGTGTAATTTATTGTAAGTAGATGTTTTAACACGGCGGAGTGGAAGGCCACTTCGCACTTAGTTTAGACCCTGTTTCAAAAATAGTTCTGTGTGGGGATCGGATTCCGCGTTATTGTTAAGAGGGGCTGACGGTTTTCCTCAAGACTCCTGGACGATAATCAAATTGCCAAGACAAGGTTTTGGGAGTCGACATGGAGCATTTTTTTTAATAAGTAAATCCATCCCCGAATTTACGATTAATGTGTTTTTGTCCAAGCTTGTTGAGCTGCGCTATGATTCAAACTGAACTCGTACACAAAAGTAGATGTAATCAGCGTTTGGTTTACATTTGGTTTCGCGAAATAAAAACTAGACACAACCACCAAAAAAGTTCTACAAAATGACAAACGGAAATACCTTCGACATTTGTAAATATGAAATATCGGGCGCACGTTACAATGCATCTCTCTCAGCTGCAGCTGAGCCCAGACAAAACACAAAAGGCCCATTTCACAGTTTTCAGCACAAAAACAGGGTAAAAGCTTCGGGGAGTGGCGGTTCTGCAGAATTACAAAGCACTGCCTCCCGGTGCTTACGGGGAACTTGTGATGGTGCTTCACCCCAGGGAGCATAAATACACAGTTACGCCTGAGAGACCACTTAGGGGCAGGAAATACTTGCTCCACTGTGGTTATTTCCACCCAATGCATAGGAGACTGACGCAACAACGCTATAATCTTATCGCTCAACCGTGAGCGTGTTTGTTCTCCTCTCCGCACCTCGGCACGGCGTGGAAGTCGCGTCCCGCAGGACAACGTCTACGGACCGTTCTTCCGGAGAGACCGGATTTGGGAGTGCTCGAGTGCTGCCGTTTAATGGGGAACGAGGCAGTGGTCGCCCGGAGTCTGCGTCTCCCCTGCCAGACTTGGGGGGTGAATTGTCCCTCGAACACCTTATCTGCCCACTTAATCGAGCTGGTGACAGGAGGTAGGCCAAATAAATTGGCAGAGAAGAGTGGAAGTCGGAGCGAGAAGTCGATGCAAAACATGGCCATCATTAAAATTTAATTTGTTTTGAGGTTAAAATGACTTGGTATGCTAATTGGTCTGGTTTCTCTCCCTCCCCTCGTCTCGCGAGCATTTCCACCCAATTTAAAGTCTCTGTTCATGATTTTAGCATTATAAGAGTTGCGTGATCCACATTATCGCCTCAGATCTGAGTGGGAAGAGGAAATGAATGGGGATATTTTGATGAAAAAACACAGGGTGGTTGACTCAAGGGTATGGCGCCATAAAAGTTACGTGTTCTTCGCGCTTTCGCGGAGACAGCAGCAGGAAAGGGGAAGTAGTCGAGGCAACAGGACCAGACCGTCAGCCTTTTACCACCCATCCCCCGCCTCCCACCCCGCGGGTCAGAAGTCATCTCTGTTTGATTAATCTGACAACGCTCTTCTCGTCGTTCTCAAGTTATACCATCACGGAAAGTGGATGCCGCACGGGAGGAGTGAAGTGGACGCTGGACAGGAGGGAGACCCGCCTGGTTGAGTTGATTGCCTCCGTGGATCGGAGCCAGTCAATATTCAATCATCTACAACCCACCAAATATTCGAGTCGACTGGCGAAAATGTCAACTTTTTGACTTCGTACAACAGATATTTTGTGCTGCTCCATTGAAATCGGGCAACACAACAGATGACGGAGTTTCCTTGACATATACTTTCCCATTGGCCTGGTTGCCGTCAAATCTGTTCTGCTCACGCCTTTTTCGCGACGTCTTCTAACCCGGACGGGCTTGGCGCCACCTTCAAAGTGGAGGCGAAAGGCCGCTTTACGGAGTGGTGTGGGAAAAAAGTCGGCGGAGAGAATGCAGATCGACTGTTTTCACTTCCAGTAAAGTACTGATTTTTCTTGCCACAACACGCAATGTTCAGTTTTCTCTTTAAAACACACAAAGTATGAACTTTCATCCAAATAAAACGGTGACTTGGGGAAAAGAAGACCTTGCATCTTACAGCGATGCAACAATGACATTTCTGACTGCATCTTATCAATTCTCTCCTCTCCGCATCTGGCAAAGCTCCACCTCGTCCGCTTGACAGGATGAAGCCCGAGTTACCTTTCCCATCTTCGTCGCAGACACGTTCAATTTTCTTCGCTCTACTTTGAGTCTAAATTGTCCACCATTGGAGAGAAACTTTTGTGAGGTCTCAACACGCTCATGAAAATTATACTAACCACCATTTCGTTAACAGACAGCAATGAATTGACGCAATACTCACTTTTGTCAACAATGACAACCTCATGATACGCAAACAGTGCGTTTTATGTACACCAGAGAGGCGAGTTTATTGCCGCCATGAAACAATACAGGTGGAGAGACTGGGGAACAAACCTGGCGGACCTACTTCACGCCCTGGTTGGCTGGCCAAAAATGAAGAGGTGAAGAGGAGACGGGAGACGACTCATTACTGCGACTAGTCTTATCTTCATTATTATCATTACAGTTCGTGTTTAGGAAAGTTAACAACTGTACAGGTAAACTTCTGAGCCAATGGAGCACTTCCATTTGAAGTAACTTAAAATAAAAGGTTAATCTACTGTTCCCTCCTTCAGTGCCTGCCGTAGGTCCTGTCATTACTCAAATAAATCTTTCAGCTGATCCAACTCCGAATTCAACTTTCGGTTTTCGTCGGCTTTTTTCACAGCAACAGTAGCATCGTCGTAGTACTGTTTGGCCTAGAATGAAAAAGAACGGGAGTTAGGCTTTGTGAATTCACTCTGTCCTTTCATCCCGAGGGAATACAGCGGTACTGGGGCGCGGATGGAATTCTGTTTGAAAAATAAACTCAATTTGACGAGACATATTCACAAAAGCCTTCTTCATAATCAAAATTAAAGCTCAAATTGAGGGGACTCCTTCTCCCCCTGTAACACTTCCAATAAAGAAAGCACGGCGGCCACTTCGAGTCTCTTTAAGAGGAAGCGACAACTGCGAACGGAAGATTGAGTGAAATCACATAGCTTCCGTCCGTTTTCTCTGAATTGCTAAAGGAATGTCAAGGCAAATTCCTGACTAGCCGCTCATGGCTGCTTGAAGCCCCAAACCGTGGGGACTCACAGTTGGTATAACTCGGGGAAGCAAAAGGCTGCAGTTGGCAATTAAAAGTGCACACTCGGTCAGCAAGTCATAAATCCCACAGGCTGAACAATAGGCTCATTTGTCCAAGTTGTTTGGACTTACTGAGAATAGCAGTTGATTACCGCATGTGCGATTGCCATTGTTTAGGTTTTTGCTCCTCATTTCTCAAGGTATTCGCACAATATGACAAAGAATTGAAACGTCTCATAAGCGCAAATTACAAAGCTACTGAGCAGGTGGCGAAAAAGCCTGTTGACAAATTCTTATCCGTCGACGGCTACTTAGAACACATACAAGTAGTATTGGAAGATGACAAGGAGCCCAGTCCAATTGCACGACCTATTCACATTCTTTTCATTATCATAGCCCAATTTTACTAGACGGGAGGGGAAGTAGTAAACTAAGTCACATAAAAATTACTAAGACCTTGGCACCACTTGTTTTAATTAAAAGTGGTCATCAAAGCCCAGCTCTTCTATAAAAAAGCCTATTTCTAGTGTAAATAGTGAGCTTTAGCAACACAGGTTATCGGCAATGCGGCTACTTGAATGCCTGAAGAAAGTAATACACAAGTAAGGTCTGCGGTCAGACCAAAGTGGTCGTCATAATTGGTCGGGAATGCGTAGCTCCACTAAAATGTCCGCTGAATCCGTTAGAGTAAACATGGCTGGCCCTCCAGCTGCTTGAAGTAAAATAACCCCCGATGATATAAGCCACCCTCTGAGTAATTGAACTAAGGAATTTCATTTGTCTCCTCCCTCGTCTTCCGCCTTCTACCGGCATTTGTCCAACTCTATCTCTCCTACGTCTGAGTGTTGGGCATAATCAGTAAATTATTCCCCATACAGTGAAATGCCTTTATATAGTGAAATACATCTTCCAGACAAAATGGTGAGGTGTGGATCTGCCTTTAAACTTTCTACTATTCACAACAAATGGAAACTGCGAACGAAAAAACTTTTATCTTTCCATCACAAAGGATCGCTATTAGCGTCGCGGAAGGGAGAAAGAAAGTGCCTAATTCTCTTTCTCTTATTCCCCCTTTTAGCTAATTTTTCCTGCCTGCCGAGTGGCGATTTATGGGGAAGGTTGTGGGTTGTGAGCTGAGCTTAGACACTTTTGCATCGATCCGTTTCTTGATTGACAACAAGTCTGTTGGTGGCATCTGACATGTTTAGAGACGAGTGATTCTTGAAGAACCGTGAGTCGAATTGGTGCGAATCTACTTTTCTCTTAGAGGCCTTCAGGTTGTGCCAGGCAACAAACAGATCGACAATTAGGAGAAGGCGAGGGCGGCGAGTCGAGATCTGTTGCCATTTGTGGTCGACAGGACTCCATGCGACACGTGAAATACCTCACGAGTTGGGAAGATATAAATGAAGTTTCAAGAAGTGATGCCCGCGTAGGGGATAGAAGAACTATTAAATACCTTTCTGCTTATTTTGTACATTTTTGTACGTATACGGGCATTAATGCGCTTTTCGAGCCTTGTCACCAGCCCTTCGGTACCGGCCTAGACATATCTAAATTAACCATGAATTGACTAGAAAATAAAAGATGGAAGTAGGATTAAAGGATAGAGAGAATGACTGATAGGTGGATGCACAGACAAATAAACGACCGGATGATCTTAAGATTGGAGAGAACAGAGAAGAAATGAACAGTTATGGGAAGAAATGTCAGTCCCCACCTTGGCTTTGTCGTCTAGTAACCAGAAGAGCATCGAGAGCGCGAGAAGAAGACGAGCTCGAGGGTCGGGACGACCAGCAGCTGAAGTGCTGAACTCAGCACCGTCCATTGCTGCTCGTTGACTTCTGTACCGATTTATCGCTGTCAACATCTTCTTAGCTTCAGCTGCGTCCGTTTCATCTGACAAGTCAGAAACCACTGTTACTAAGGAAATCGTTACTGGGTGAAGCTGACATTGGAACCAGATTTTATCAATTATCATTGAATTTGTAATCCGAAAAAAAGGCTCAACATAATAGCAATTCCTAATAAATAAAGAGTGCCATTCCACCAAGTAGCAATACACAAAAGTCCCTGCAAGAATGTCGATTTTTTGTCTACGCCTATGACATGCCTATGATTGATATGCTTGACATGGCAGCACGATAGTCCGCGCCAGAAGTGGCAGTGGGCGACAGGAACAGGGAAGAGAGCCTCCCAGGGTAGGCCGTTTATGCCACGTTTATGGAAAAAACGTTCCCAGAAGTTCATACACCATGGGATAAGAGCCACTTCACCCCTTTGTACTAGGATATTACAAATGTCTCGATTCCAAATGACAGGTCATGAGATTAGCGAGGGAATTCGAGAGAAATCGGCTGCCTAAGAGTCAGCGAAGGAAGGGGATCAGGCGGCCGGAGAGCGTACTATTTCCCCACATCGCCTTGTTTAATTTAACAGTTTTGCCTGAATGCCCCGCCGCCTGCCCTCCAATCATGGTGGCTATTCTTAGTCTATCGGTCCCCCTGAGGAACGCCATCCCATATTCGGTCAGACGATTTACTACTGTCCAATGCGACATTGTGCCCTTGTAATTTACCTTACCATAAGGGGAAGACAGAAAAATGGTGCGATAAAATTTCTTAGTGGTCGTTAATCGTCTCCTGTCCAGTTGATCACATCTCCAAATGATTTCCGCAACAGTAGGTATTTGAGTTGAGAAAAAGCCTAGCCTAGTGATAAAATACACGATTCTCAGGCATGGGGAAGAGGGCACTTCTACGACGTAAACACTAACTCCCAAGTGGTTAATGAGGGAAGAAAGGGCGCCTGACACAATGTCATGACACCTAAATGATAATTCATAGTAGCGTTGACAGCGATTCTACCTCAAAATGTGTAATACTAAAAAAACGGTCAGTTCAGGTTGGCGATTAACTATTTTTTACCTAAAAACGAAGAGCCTCCACTTAGTATGAGGCTTCTCACAAAGCATGACTATTAAAAAAGTCGAACTGTCAATTTCCCGGCCTACTTCACCACTGATATCATCTTTCTCACCCAACTTCGAATAGCCCACTCCTGCTCCAACTCATGTACTCCGCTATGGTGAGCCAACTTCTCCTCTTTTGTTTACTGCATGTTAAGTCCCAAATGTATGAAAAGGAGAAGCTTTTATTGCCAAATTTTAGTCCAACGTTAGAGAAATACAGACTCTCGATTTGAGATTACTAGACTCAACTCTTCTATTTGTAATACCGTGGGAAGTTGTGCAGTGGTGGATGGCAAAGAGAAACCCGACCGCACCGCTATCACCCCCAGCTGTAGCATTTAAGCCTCCACGGCGTTCCCACAAACACGAAGCGGTCAGCGCTCGCTCCAAATACGGTACAATAGCGCCCTATTATTCCCAAACACAGAAACACAAACACACACACACACACCCCATCTCTCTCCATAATCGGTGGAAAATTGACTCCTCAGCAGCGTTGATTAGTGATTAAATAAGTTGAGAGGCTGACAATAGATGCTCCCCGTGGCCAGGCATTGGAGTCTCAACGGAAAATGGAGGGGAATGAAAATTTCTTTCTATAAAAAAATTTGTCCCAAAATCGAAAATTACCATTGAAAATGCTAGTGAGCAGTCCAGCAACCCTGCTCGGAGGATTCACAACTCGATGGGCATCTGCGCACGTCCCTCCCCACACCACAGTGTATCTGAACTCGCCCAAGACACTGTTACATTGAAAAATGTCAACGCGTCAGCCTGAGGGACAGTTACGACTAGAGAGTGGACTGGCGGTATAGGAAAGGCGATTCATATTTGCATTCAATGTAGCCTCCACCTTTTGGTCGTGTTAGGTAAGAAAAAAATAAAACCCATTCTGGTATTATAGACGACAGATGCTGTTACTTCGGATCTAGGACACAGTATATGCTGTGTCGAGATAAATTCCTACCTCACCAACTTTATGTCGCGGTATTATAAGTCGGGTTTTAAGACGACATCCGAGTTTCTTGCCAAGATGCAACATCTGTTACCAATGAGCTAACAGTGGTGAAGCGGGAATCATGACAAAATGTGTCTTATGGTGAAGTTGGGAAACAATTTGGCATAAACTTATGATGTAGTACATCGCTCAGGCCTCCTACCGCCATGTGACTGCTAATTTTTACCACCCTTAACTCAATTTATAATTTAACAGGACGCTCAGCTTGGGCTATCATAGCTCCAAAGGCGTCAACACCGCCTCACTCCGGAAATTTACTCTAAGGGCAAGGTGTACTACTGTAAAGAGGCAAATTATGCCTACACGAGGTCGTGTATTTCTGCAACCTTCCTTCGGAAAGGATCCAGAAGGAATTCAAGTTAACCGATAAAGTAAAGTGGTAAAGTGGAAGCCATTTGAAATTAACGACCACTAGAAATAAGAGCATTAGTCTGTATTTTCAATAATTTCAAAAAGGCTTTACCTACCAGTCTACCTGACTTTCGCCAATGAGTTTGATATCTTTTTGACTTTCGTTGACTGCGGAGGGGGTTTTTGAAAACAAAACACCTCGAAATGTAGACGACGCTAGTTAACTTCCCTCCTTTACAGCTAATATCCGAATGTTACACGCATGTACTATATTTTGGAGGGCTTGTCATGGGCGAGAGCGCCGTTGGACCGCGAGAATACAAAAATTGAAAAAGATCCAACCTTTGGGAGTGCACCCAGTCCCCACGAGTGCCATTGGGGCTCGAAGAGCTGAAGTGCCAGACATGATACACCAGGCAGCCTATTATTTCTTTTCTAGTGTTTCAAAATACAAACATATCAGACAGAACTTTGAGCCTTTTTATTGCTTCGAGTGAGACTGATTCAAATTATTTGGCTGTTGGTTGAAAAGTTAGACAAAACGATCCTGGTTTGCTGTTGTTGGAAGGTTAGAAGTTAGATTTGTGAAACACCACTTAGATATGGCAATAGAATTTAAGGGTAAATTAGACACTTACCAAGTTCCTTCTCCTCAACTAATCGCAACTCCGAAAGCCCAGTTTCACAATCCTTGGAGATGAGAGGTTTTCGCATTTTTGTATTGATGATAGATGACAAATGATTAGCCCAAATATCGACCACTCTTGCGTATAGGTCATCTGCTACCTGATCCTTGTGAGTCGGACGTGGAAGCACTGAGAGGTTTTTGTAGACCCGCGATAGAAATAGGGGTGAATTTGTTGCCAGAGCGACATCCTCGCAAGAGTTGTGATCCTTCAGGACTAGTGCCGGCGGCATTGGACGACATCCGTCAAATCCAGGTATCTGTTGTGTTGCCGAGGGATTTATCATGCCCTGAGGGCATCGGCTCGATTCCTTGGCTTCACGTTCGACATACTCACAGGCTAGGTGTTTTTCATTTAGATAGAGTTTGTAGAAGACTTCTGCCATTTGGAAGTACCCTCCAGCTGTGCGAATGTGACTTGGGCCGTAGGCGCAAGAAGAATAGTAAATCTACAATAATTAATGACAACTTGAGATAAGTGAATTATTTACTTCCCCTTAAATGTGAGTTCAACCATAAAATTCGCTAACTTTTTGCAATAGTCATTACAATTAATGAAACATCAAAATAAGAGGTGTACGGTTGAAACCCATGCAAGGTATGTTGATAGAGTAATGCAAAATGTACAGATTTTCGGGTCCAAACACTGTGTTGGTGGCAGTGAGAAACAGAGGTTCATGTGATTGGAAATATATCACATAGAGTTATTTTTAACGTGTGCTCCACAAAAATTGTTTCTTTTCTTTTGGTCTATTGTATAAAAGTGGCTTGGAATCAGTAGATTACTTATTTTACTTAAGCCATTTGCTTATCCTGTAATAAGTCGCCCTCATTATCATCACCCGTCTCCTCAAGTAAAAGACTCCATCGTTTATTATATCCGAATGGGTATGGATAAAATTCGGAACGAAATCAGCATGGTTACGGGTAAATAGTAAGTAGAGTTTAATTTAGAAAAGATTAGCTTACGTCCTGAGCAATGCATTCTAAGGCAGCATGGTATTCGCCCTTGGTCATGAAAAGAAGGCCTAGTTTTCTTTGTACGGCTGACCGTACAGCATCTGGACATTCGTGCTGGGTTTTCAACATTATCCATTGTGCCTGAGCAAGATATGACTCAGCTTGTTCCAATCTTTTCAGCGCTAACACAAAGAGAGACATTTAATGACTAGGCATTTTTATCTATTTGTCCACAAAAATAAATAACACTCTTGGAGTTCAGTGAACATAGCCCATCTTTTACAAAGAATGTGTGAATTAACGCAAAACAATGCATTGTTAAATAAATTAAGACTCACTAACGTTGGATTCAGCCAAAAGAAGGTATGGAATTACTAATTCAACACTGGCCATACCATAGACCTCAGCCGAAAATTTCAGACATTGCAAAGCAGCCGGAATGGCAGCTTCAGCCGCACCACCAAATAATAATTTCGCTCCTGTGGTTTTGGTCACTTCGACCATTTTAATCTGGAAGAGAAACTCATGCATTCAATATTTGGATCGCTACATAGTGATTACGTAATCACCAGTTATTTATTCATATTAAATAATAGATAAATAAGTAAGTTTTGTAGCTCAAAATGCTATGGACCTTAATTTTCTCAATCTCTTCCATTTTTTTCCGACGTTCTTCCTCGACAGCCATGAAACCCAACGGCTTCCGTAACCACCTCAAAGTTGTGCAGATTTGTTCATGAATACCAACCCAATCTGTTTTCTGGTGTTCTATATTGCTTCGGTTAGAAAAAACTCTGGTAAATCTAATGGTCTGCTAATTTGTGTAAATAGAAATATCATAGAATAAATAGTATGTACTCTCTACAATAATTCAGCCAGGTGCTGCCACTAACCCCTGCTTAAGATTTGATTTCGGGGATTGGCTTTCAAGAAATACTAGACCCCTTTTAGTTTAGGAAATATCTGAGTAGAAAAAAGTCCTTTAGAAATAAATATATGTGAATTGGGGGCCAAGAGTGAGTTATTAACCAATGAATGTTGGTGTATTAATCCTTTTAGACGTTGTTGGGCTTACATCTTCTACTTAAATCAACAAAATCTAGTGAATAAATATTTCTACTACTGAAACTTACTATGGTATAATAATAAGCGCAATTATCGTGTATTAAAAGACGTTGCGGGATGCTATTTACCAATAATAGGTGACTCTGCACAAAGAGCACTGTAAATATGCTGGCCTCGAACAGATTTCACATTTTAGTTCGGCACCGCGAGGATTGGAAAGCGGGGAGAATGAATTTGCCGTCGGAGGAATAAAGGAGCGCTTTGTTTCGGAGGTGGAACAGAGTTTACTCTTTACGTTTAGACAGTCAGCCGAAGAATTTCCTGAGTTTAAGTTTGTACATTTGTTACATTCCATATTGCATAAGGACTTGGTGAATCGATCACCAGCAAGCTTATTTGAAGGTAATTCGTTCTGCGTTGCTCCGACAACCGACTTAAACAAGCCGCCTTACTAAGTTCCCAAACTCTATTAAATTAAGAGCTACGTATAAACGATCTGTCTGACAAACTAAACTTAAATTGGTAAAGTCGAGTACACTTGCGATGCTGACTGTACAGGTCTAATAAACCTCAGTTTGATTCGGAACTTAAGGTGATAGCACAGGTTCCTTCAGCTGTTTTGTGTGGGTAATACGCAAGCCACACAAGTTGTCTACAGAGTATTCATAAGATACTTATTGTAACGCAATGCCTAATATATGTGACCATTTTGCAACTACCGCGCTTTTCATTTTTACTATGTTCCAAGCAGGCCTACTCTCAGACCACGCGCCCTCTGCTGAATATTTATCTAGGACCAATCTGTCTTATTACTCGTAAATAAATGATCCGGGACGCAGCGGTCGAAAATATTCACGTTTCCATGCGTTAGTTTTACACATGACACTACTTGACCATTAAAAGTGCCACCGCGGAAAATCCTACAAACAGTTATTAAGAGGATGTCTTTGTGAAATCAACCAGCCAGAAGCCCAACTTAGCCGACAGTGTGAAATTATTGAATGAAAAACTCCACCCTGATGTTACACTACGGTGCCTATGATAATATTTTCCCTTGGTATTACCAGAGAAGCAGAATAGTCGTTATTTGGAGGTTAAAAACATATGTACGTCGTTTCTATCACTAATAATTCTTTATTGCGGGGATAAAAGGAGTTTTCTTGTAAATCGTCGGATGATTTTGATTATAGACGTTGTCCGGGAAAACATGCAAATTAGTGGGGTCATGAGAAAACGAGTGCTCACATTTGAAGGGCGCTAAAATCATTCTTTATGCTTAAAAAATATGCTCTCTGAAGACAGCAATTAATAAAGTGCGATAAATGCATCGAGGAAATAGCGCGGAAAATACTATTCCTCTCAAGCACTTTTACCTGTAAACTTTTGTTTCTAGTCAGTATGGGAGTCTTGATAGGTCTTTATTTGCTCGACTTAGTAATAGGCTCTTTCACTTTATACCTGCAAAATTCAAAAGGCTTAATACTGTGAGGTGGTTACATTTCCTTACTATGGTTTTTGCTAACTGTTGGACGTATAAAGAGGACCACATTACCAAATGCAATGATATTAAGGCCTTTGGTCGAATTGCAAACCTCGCTATTAATCACCATGACGGTAATTAGTATGATGAAAAATAGCTTTGTGTCGTACAGTCGAATGGTAGCCTTTTATTTCTCGTATCCACGACTTCAACCTTACATAACGACGTGGCCTTTTTGCGACAGATAATCATTTTGCTCTCTCTCTCCCCACGTAAATTTCGTTTGGGTATTTTCTATACAATTAACCCAGGAACAGTGAATACTCGGTATTTTGGTAGCGCTCGAATTATCCCCCTGTCTTTGTTCCGTGGGACGTATGACAAATGGGGAGTGTTGTGAGGATAATTCTTCTTGAGCTCCGAACATCCTAATGTTGTGTACAATTAAAACTCCCATCAAGGCAAAATACTAAAGTTTTGCTAGGACCAAAGGAGTTTAGCCCAATTCAAGGGAAAAACCATTCTATTTGCCTCAGATTCTACTCAGAAACATCTCTAGAGCCCGCCACCGTCGTCGTATGGACATCATTTTTCGAGAGTCCATCCCGAACTTGAGGGAGCCCTTTTTAGAGCTAACGGCAGTTCTACCACACAACATTAAACTATCGTGTGTATTGAGAGGACGACGTGTTTATCAGATTGCGTGTAAACGTCTCGGCATAATTATTTTTCCCGCAACGGTGAGAGAACACTACAAAGGCCTTTCAACTACTGGTATTGTTAATAGTCAACGGATTAATTACTTTGAAAATGCCTCTCTCTCCCCCCCATTTTCCGTTACTTGTTATAGACTTAGGTCTGGGATTTAGAGCTCGACGGCAGGGCTTTACTTGCTTATGGAAAGTGTGGTCTGGTGGTGTTAAACATGGAGAAGTGGGGGTCGGGCGAACTAACAGGTAAATGGATACAACGAGGCAAATCTCCACCGCCTCAGCACTTTTTGCTCCGCCTGAGGGGGCGGCACCCACGATAAAGTTGCCCCTCACATGAATTATTGCAGTTTCCGGCAAGAGATTTGCATTGGACTGAAACAAGAAGGCAAGAGTCCTGTTCCAATCGCACACTCTCCTGCATTGTTCTGTTTTTTTCCATTTTGGACCTCAGTGTAAGCGAAATTTTCCACTTACAAAATTCGTGCTGAAGATAACCTTTGAAAAGTTCATTTATTGGCCATCCAGGCCTGCCAGCCATTCCGCTGAGCTCAAATGAAATGCTCTAAGCGGTGGTTTCATGTTTTGCGTTCTTGTCGATTATAGTTCTTATCTCATCCACCGACTATATTTGTCTTTTTAAACCAACCGAAATCAGAACTATCTAGTTGCAGCTAAATGGTAACTCGTGAAAGTAACCAGACATTTGAATTGTGCCCTGATTTGTACAAGGAATTTCATTCCTCTCGAGGGGACTTGGTTGAGCCATTTTTTTGTTCCCTCCAGAAATATCCAAATGTGACGGGGCGTTGTTGACCGGGGCTCGACTTACCACACGCGGAGGCAGGACAGATGGTCCGCCCAGCGGTAAGGCGGCACCTTTTGGCGCAATCTACCAGGTCAAATCTTGTCATAAAACTTCATTGAATTACCTCGTGAGATATGGCTTGAGGAGAGACGAACTGCCTTTATTTGTGGGCATTTCACTTCAAAATTCCCTGAATCGTGGCCAATCTGAACTTAATGGGGGCTACCGGAAGCTTGTAGTCTGGACAACAGTCTTAGGGGTTACTCACTTTTTGATAACCACTTCCATTCCGGAAAATGCCGGGGGAAAAGCCAGATTCATGTCGGTGTTGGAGGCCTGAAAGCTGAATCTGAAAGGTTACTAATTGGGAATCAGTTCACGTAGAAACTGCTTTCAAGGCGCCTTTTTTCCCCTCCCAGCCCATTTTATAAACTTCAACTTCACAGTAAAGTGTTGTACATCCTAATTTCCCTTCGCATTACCTAATTAGTATAAATGGGGAGGTGAGTCGAGGCTCAGGCCAGAGTCGCATTTGAGGGACGCAGACTCGGCTCCCGACGGTGTGGACACACCGTGATATCACAAGCTAGAAGGCAGAAGACCCAAAAATATCGAGTACATGAAGTGTTTGCCTCCAAGAGGGCGTCGAAGCTGCTTCCAACTTCCTATGAAGTGAGAAAACAGTGTCTACTTGTGTACGGATCCTAGTCCAGATGTGGGAGATCAGGTGGAAATAGCGCCTCCAGTAGACCCCCAGGTGATAGAACGTCGGAGTCTGCCGAAGCAAACATTTTCTGTCATTTTCTTAGTCCACGAAACCTCCCAGTGTGTCATTGCATAGTTGCTCGTGGAAAAGTGCCTATTTTGAACAAATCTCAAGGTTTCGTGGTTATTTTGCACTAATGCCAGCCAGGGCAGAATGACGGGAGCTGAGGGGAGAAGACGGAAGAATGTAGATGACATATGCCTCGTTTTTATCCTCATTCCTCCACTGGTTCACATTCCAAATCAACTGCTGGCGGTTGGCACCATGTGCCTGCCAGTTAACCGAGCGCATCGCTAATTTTGGAGGGAAAAAACACGTTGGGTGATGCTTAAATCCGATTGCTTACCTTATTTTGCTCCCTGCGGAAGCGTTTACTCTGAGTATTTTCATCCGGCTGCCTTCCTCTCAGTCGAAAGTTTTTGTAAAAGAAAGAAGATTTCTCTAAATTTCTTTGCCAGTACTTTTACTCACCCCGCATCCTCGGGCTCTACTGAGGACTAGTATGAATGAAAGGAAAATGAGATAGCTGGAGAAAATATTAGGTTGACATTTGAATAATCTCTGCGTCATTGTTTAAACTAATGAGCTGTCATCATGGCTTGTCTCTAAATGCGTAAAATGTCATCGCCAAAAAAATCCACCTCACCAATTTGTCTTCTCTCTGGTAGATGTAATAAAGCAACTGTGACCGCGAGGGTGCTCAACATACTGTCAAAGTCGTCCTCCATTCATTCCATGACAATCATTTCGTATAAGCTGTGCTTTAACGAAGTCGGAATCCTTTGTGGAATAACCTGTTTAAGGCATTTCAGAGAAGAGACTCACATTCGACAGGGGAATGTTGAAAATTCTTTTAGAAGTCGCCTTAAATTCTCACCCCGCCCTCCTTGCCCCCGAAGGCGGCGCAATTGTAATCGGAAGAATGTAAGGCGAAGGCAGTCGTTGGGTATGCAAATTTACAGTGAAGGCTTAGATGAGCGCATTGATGCATTCACATCCGGCCAGCGACAGTCGTAGACCCTTGTCCGCTTTCCCCCACCCCCCTCCGAGGGCAGACTGGCAGCCTGCCCGCCTGACCGCCTCCCTCGGATGAGTCCACTTATTCCCTTTGTGCATTATCTCCTCAGTCAACTTCTGAGTAACCTTGGGGGAAACTAGCTTTCCAACGGTTTGAAAATCACCAACTTTTTTCCTCACATGTCCCTCGATTAGATACATTCGCCTCTCTCCTCGGCCTGGACAGCGGGTGATGGGTCAGAGGAGGACTTTGTGCGTCGTCTTGGCAACGTCACACTACAAGAGATAGAGAGAGTGTGTGTGTGTCCCTTGAGACTGAGACATTACAGGCGCAATCCCATGGCAGCCAAATCCGGGTACCGACTCACTTTTCACCCAAATACTGCGCGATGGACCTCAGTTTTATATTTTTACGGCACAATCCTCACCGCAGAATGAATGCCTTCGAGGTTTGCACCGTTGAAAGCCCTGTTGTGTGTTTGTGGGGAGTTTGGACTTCGAAATCCCCGCTTGTGGTGCTTCCCCCCGGCCACACGAAATGGTCCCACGCGTGCCCACGTGCCACGTCTAAATTTACGTCTGCGGGTAGGAGAACTTTTCGTGTCCACTTTAGGGACACCTCAACCAACTCCAATTTAAACGATAGCGCCAGACGGTGTTGGAGGCAAGAGACGAAAAAAGATCAAAACGAGGCGCATTTTTTTACTATTATGGAATTCCCGCTGGTGATTTATCGCTTACTGTAATAGTGGCCGCTGAGTCGCAGTTTGAATTTCCCCCTCGCCTCCATAAAACACGAGACCAAGTGTTTGTGGAGGCTGAAACATAAATCAGGCAACCGCATACAATTGAGGTAAGTTCTCCGCCATTCTTAGATTATATTACATGGATTCAATCTTTTTACTGGAATGAATAAAAGTGAGAGAGGCTTTGTTTTTTGTGGACAAATAATAATTGTATTCCAACTTGGACTAATGGGATGAGGAGGACCACCAGGGAGACAGGCTTGATGGACGTCTTGTGAGTTGACTTCTGGCTGGCGTGTCTTCCAGCAAGAACACCATGTCAAAAGGTCTATTTGGTCGGAAACTATGAAACAAGCGCTTCTATGCAGGCCGTCGCGCTGCGACTGGGGCAGACACATTGTAGTGCTTGCTCGATATTTTTACTTACAAGTTTTAAAAGTATTATTCTCCTGCTTTTGGTAAGATTTTTTAATGTCCCTATCTCACTTTTATTGTATTTTCCGCCGAAAGTAGGTGGAATCAAAACACCATTTATGCCTACTCTCCTCGTACGAGTTCAAAGTGAATCGTAGCTCAGGTTAACAAACTTCGAGAAACGTCATTAAATAGGCATTTGGAGATGGATTCACTGATAAAAAAAATGTTCGACACCGGTTTCAGAAATTCCGTTTTGGTAGGTGGAATGTGGTCAAGAAGCCTCGAGGAATACCACCGGCCCATGTCGACAATAACGAGGAGGAATGATGGACGACTGTGCAACACGATTCCACACTCGCAACTATTCGTAGACGTGGATCTAATCTAAGTAGGGCCTAGTTATTCATACGCCTGTGTTGCAACGTCAGTGCAGAAGCAATAAAGGAAAAAATGGGACTCATCTGCCATACGAACTGCCACAACTGCAGCTGCGAGATCGAGTGTTTCAGGAACGAGTGCGCATCTGTGTTGCTTCCATCGCAATTCACTACTACCGCTGTTTCTACACCAAGTCATCACTTGCGATAGAAAGTGGATTTTGTATGACAGTCTAAAACGATCAGGAAAGTGGGTAGATGAAAATAGAGTCCTTAGGACACACCTCTAAGCAAAATTTCATGGTAGAATGCCCACGGAGCCGTTCATGACAACTTTCGACAAACGGACGGAGGCACAACAGCGGCGGAGTGCCACTGCCGTGCATGCAGTTTGTGTGATGCAGGAGAAGAAACTGAGGAGGAAAAAGCCGCGAGAACCGCTCAGTCCGCTCTGGACAGTCTGCCTGTCTGATGATAACGCACGACGACAGTAGCACACAGCTTCAACTACTCAACAATATGACATTCGACATTGTTCAGGTCGATTATTACCTTTTTCGCAAGTACGGTTCATTAGTTTTGAGGGCAAAAAACGACAATAATCGAAATGTTGTCACAAAAAACTTTGGAATGTTTATTAACTCTAAAATTTGCGATTTTTTGAAAAGACTTATTCAGCTTAGCCAATCGTTAACAGAAAGTCGCAGATCTCCACGGAAAGTGTTTCATTTAAATATAATAAATATTGTCAAAAAACTGCGCCCTTCATTTTCTATGCACTTACACGGTCCGTTTCATAGTTTCCAGTCTAATAACTTATGCTCCCTGAGCACGCATCTCGTAATACTCGATTGCCGCTGTGTCTACACCAAATCATCACCTGCGATGAGAAGTGGATTTTGTATGACAGGTGAAAGGCTCAAGCAAAGGGGTGGAGGAGAAGAGACACTCTCCGAGTTGGAATTTTATTCACTTGCTCCAACCAGGCGGAAACATAACCGCGACGGGGACCGATTGCCGTGGAAGCGGTGTTAGGCTCGGCCGAAGTGGTGAAAAACAACCGGCATTTCTCAGTCGGCACGGTCAAAAACGGCTGCGTGAGAACGCACGACGATCACTTAAGGCCCCAATTACTGTCGGCAACTTCTCCACAATATGCATCTTCGCAACATCCGTCATATTTGCCCGATATTTCTCCAACCCAGTATTACCTTTTTCAGAATTACGAATTACTCCGAAGGGAAAGGCAGTTAGCAAAAAGTCGTAGATGCAAATGGAAGCTATTTCTTTTGAATATAATAAATAATGTAAAAAATTACCCTTTTTGGTTTCTACCTATTTTCAGCGCCCATTTCGGTGGGTGAGGATGGAGGCGAGAGCGCCCTCCATCCCGTTCCAGGCTCCTCCTTCCCCCGGCACCTCCCTCCGTTGAATATACCAAAATGAAAACTCCACTTGTGCGGCAATTTTAATCACCATGTCGGTATTCATTGCACCCTTTTTAATGATTGTCGAGGCTTCGGTGAATGCGTTTTATAATTTGAGGCAACCATTAAAACTGGCTTTTTATTTGAAAGTCAAGGCCACCTCGACCATTTGCTCTCTCTCTCTCTCTCTCTCCCTCTGTCTCCCCCTCCAGGCCCACGGGGTGCATCAGTCAGTTGTAGACGCGGAGTTTTGGCCCCCACGAGCAGCGCGGCATCAATTTCCACTTATCAACAATCGCCCTTTCTCTAAATCACTCCACGGGGTTTCGTTGAGAAGGCGATAAGGTGGGCCAGCATATCACCACAAAATACTACTTTTTTGCCCGTTTTTTGTTCTGCATTGTGTTTGGAATGCCGTATTAAAAGAAACAGGGGCCTATGCATTCTCCTACGGTGCGCCGGTGAAAGCGGTGTGTGGGTGTGAGTGTGTGTGAGTGTGTGTGCGGGTGTGTGCGGGTGTGTGCGGGTGGGTGGAAGGGGAGGGGAGGGGATACACAGTTTGTGCAAAGTGTAAATGATTCAAGACGCCTTCGTTAAAAAAACGATGCTACACTTAGGTTCCATTGCCATTGTCTGTATCATTAGGAGGATTTCCAAGGTGGAACAACTTTTTTTTTTCTGTTTTACTCTACCCATCTATTCACAATGGGGTCTGGTGAGAGTTCACCCCAACTTCTCAAACGGCAGCCAAGTGAGAATCCGCCTACAGAAGCCTTCTTCGGCCAGAGCAAGTGTGCTTTGACCAAAACTGTGATTCTTCCCACGAGGCAAAGACGTGAGACTGTAAAGGTAAGCAGTAAGTGACGCCTCAGGGCGGAGCGGAATGCAATAACCTCGTCCATCAATAATGCATTGCTCTTTAGGCCCTGCCTGTGCCCATGAAAGCTTTACACCGGGTCTTCTCATCCGACATTTTCGTGAAATGATGTTGACGCGGCCGCTTTTCACCTCCGCTCCAAGAGCAGTGGCTATGTCCGCACGCCGGCAGTGAGTATTTCAAGTTTGGACACTTCGACAAGTTGGAGGTCACAGTTTAGAGTTGAATCAGGACGTACGGGCTGTAGCACAATCCCATTTCTCTTTTGCCTCCTTATGAGGTGTTTTTCAGGCGGAGGCGACGACTGACTTGGCGGCGGTGGAGGGAAAAGGGGCCCGAATCATGCGGGTTGATGCATGTACCCGCGCTCCTCCTCCCACAAGTGTCTGTGGACAATTATCCCAATGACGGGGAGGGGAGGGGAGGAGAGGGGCGAACTTTTGAATCCCAAATCCTCGTGTAATTGTTCCCATCTCCAGTTGCAGCCGTAGTGCATGCTGCCTGCTGCGCGGCACTCGCACTGACAGTTTACTGTCTCTCTACCTCGTAGTTTAGGTTCATCATGGAAAGAAAAAGCAGGGAATACGAGACTGTGGTTATTGGCTTCGAAAGGGGCGAGTAGATGGGAATCGTAAAGACTAAATCCCGATCTCCAGGCAGGCACTTGGCTTCGGTTGTGTCGCCCAGCTTAAATATTTCATTCTGTCATTTGGCGTCAGATCAAAGGGGGGACGTGACTCAAGATAACATCGTTTTTGGCGTGGAAACAAGGTGTACTTGAAAGAGGTGTCCTAAAGCCATCCACAGGTGAAAAAAGAATTTTTATTCCATCTAACCCACTGTTCTCTAAGACTTGACTGATGATCCACGGAGACGAGCATTGTGTTGCTAATCCTGTGTCACATTTCCTGAAAAGGATAATTTTTCGCATGCAAATGAGCTGAGAACTCAGTGGGGAGGCCAAAGACTTTAGAGTTCAGCCACCTTATGCACCTCTCATTACGCATGACTGAGTTTATTAAAAGCCTGTCCACATGAAACTGGCAATCGTGTCTAAATTTTGTGTGTGTGTGTGTCCGCTGAAAATAGACGACATTTTCCCAGCGTGGTGCAAGTCAAAAAGTTTTCTTCACGTAGAAAGGTGTAAGTGTGACCAGTCACGATATTAATAATAGTGACGGAAAGGACCCACGTACTTACTTGACGCTGCTTTTTCCCTGTCTGATTTCAAACCTTCGACTCACCTCGAGTAGATATATGAGCGTAAGCTTCCCCAATGCACGCAAAAAGATAAGTTCTTTGACAGCAGAAGTCGAAATTGGATGAGATGAGCTTCTTACATCGACCTTCGGTCATTAAAGAGTATGCTTTTGACGATCACATTCCGCCTATAAGTGTGCTCTTGAACTGTTTAACGCTCTTTCATATATTATTACCCATCACAAATAGTGGCATTCAACATTCAAGTCTCCATTACTACTCACGTAATTAGTAGTAAGTAGCACACTCAGTACTGACGTTCAATTCCTTCGCGACAATTTAGTCCCTTATGGTAAAGCATGCACTAATGATGTGCAGAGAGAGACGAAGAGGCTAAGACGTCACCGGTGGGCCCGGCCAGTAGGGCACAAGGACGGAAACGAACAGAATGGCATTGAGTGGAGAGACCGCAACTCCGAGTCACCCTTGAAAGGACCACCAAGACGCGAGGAGAGACCTTTCATGCAAAGTGGAATAAATCATCTTAATTTTAAGGCAATCAGAAGAAAAGGTTCTAATTTAGGCCTAATTGACTGTTAAGGAGTTTTAGTTGGTTGAGACTCAAAGGAGGTCCACTTTACTGTACTTTAGGATAAAAAAATAGCCAAGAAAAAATTCTCAGTTTTGAGCATTTCACAACGACCCTGAAGGCCACTGGATTTCAGCGATCACTTTTATCATTCTCCTTCTACATGCTCGGCTACCCTGCGGTCAAAAGTGAATTCCACTGTGGACTAAAAATGTCCGATTTTGCGTTAACATCCCACGGGGCGCTTGTAACCCTCGTCACTCTCCCCAACCGCTCTTTCAGACGTACTGTAAGCTGAGTGGAAGAAGGCCGGGAGTGTATTATTAACATAGTATGGGATTGGCGAACCGAAATCGCCCCAGAGACTGCTTTGCGAACCACGGGGACACACGAATTAACAGTTGAAGTTTTTTTCCATCCTAAGACTCAACAGAGTAGATTGTTTTTTTAACTTCGCAATTCATAACACCCCCCTTTTGGCTCTAATCCTAACTCATTCCTCGCCCGTTGCCTTGCTTCTTTGAGGCGATGATTTTAGGTGAGAGGAAATTCTTGTTTCATCGTGTCGCAAATGGGCATAGCATGCACCACAGACTCTTGACTGTCAGAATGTCATTAGTCACGTGAAGGGTCTGCTCTACATCAATGAAGATTGACTTTGCAGTCCCCGGGTGAATACTATGGTGAGGTATTGAAATAGAATAAAAGAGTAGAATTGACCGCATTCTTGTTGGCCAACGTCGACCTAAAAATGGAATAAGCCTCGTGGCAGACAATCCCTCATCGAAGACGTCGACAGTTCCCATCAAGCGTAGGCCTTATGATGGGGAAATGAGAATTCCCTTCTCTCTGGTTTAACCCCAAACCGAGATTCTTTACACCGTCTTCGCGCGCGAGACATTAGGAACCCTTTAAGGAGATGCCACATTTTTAGTCCCACTTCAAGCACACAGTCCGGGCAACTGGAAGTCTGCTTCATTATTCGATTCCATTCCTCGGGTGCGGCAGTAGGTGTTGTAGTGTCTGAAGTGGACCCAAGCGGGACTTCTTCCCACTGTGCGGAGCACATTGTCGCAAGACCGGCAGGAGGACTTCCGAACGTTGATGATTTTACTTTTCAGAGGGAACAAAAGATTTCATCCACTGCCTTTATGATAGTCTGTCGGGTTCCGTGGGTGAATCTAAATGCAGAAGGACGCTACTTTCAGGAAGAATTGCCGCCCTTGGAATTCTCTCGGGTTTATACAAACCACCAGAGAGTATCAGGACGAGGAATTGGTAGATTTTCAGGAGTTAACTTTGTACCCATCACTCCCTTGTTAATCCCCTCAAAATACCAGTCGCACAAGAATCTCTCAACACCCTCTGAGGTGCCTTTATGTCGTGAAATATGGTTATACACCCACATAGACGTGTAACTTTTCCTTTAAACACCTCGTTTGGCCTTGATTGATGAGCCTCAAAATACACACTGGATTGTTTTGTAATCGCTTTTGTTGTATCTTCAAAACCTTCAGGAAATTTTGCCGTTCCCCTGATATGCGGGCAGTTTCTCGGGGTATAGTGGCAGAAAAGGTGGTCTTCGAGATCTTCTTCGCTGGTACGCTGCCCCAAGAGGGAAACCAGTCTCTCCCACGACCCAAACGCCTTCGAGTGACACAAAAAGTGGCCTCCTATTTTAACGCCTTGGCCTCTTCTGCATATGCATGCATGCCCGGAGCTTAGTCTCACCCACAAATAGTGAAATATTAAAAATTAAGTGGCAGAAGTGGCTTTCTCTGTCTACTACTACTTTAACATATAATTTCGGCGACCCATAAATCACTAACACCTTCTATCTTTATAAAGCTCTGAGGGCCACTAATGTGTGAATGTGTGCCTAGTTAGTGAAGGTGGAGGAAAATCATTTTTTGTATAATTTGGAAGAAGTGAGACGCTACTCCAAGATAGCAAAGTAATTAGGGAAATAGAATTAGCTCCGCCCTCGCTACGTCTCGAGTCACTTTTGCCATCCAAGGCTGTTGAGGCTACTTTTCAGCGAAGAGTGGTTGAAAGGCGAAACGGGAAAGGGGGATGCGCCAAACACCCCACGTCTGCGCTGCCTATCGTGCTATCAGCGGGAGCAGATCTCCGCCCCGTTAAAGGGCACACTTCGTGTGTGTGTGTGTACGTGAGATGGACGGGAGTTTTTACATGTCAAATGGGATTTAGAGCCTTTGTGCGTATGAGTAAGGCAGTTTGATAATATCAACGAGGCCGCAACGCTTTCCCTTAGTCATCACATGCAAAACAAAGCGGGATGCGTCCACTTTCGTCGAGGCCGGGTAAATTCACTCGTCCCCTGCGGTGCTTAACCTGACACACTTGCTTCAGACACGAAGGAACACGAGATTATTGCCTATTCGTGGTGTCCTCCAACCCGTCCCTTCCGTTTGGTCGACTCTCTCGCCCTCTTCAACGTCCATCGTCTCCTTGGTAGGAATGGTCAGATGGACGAGACACTCCTCCTATGGCACCGCACCAATTGGAGGAAAAAATCGCCTGTGAAACGTTTTGCGCAAAGTCCACAGCAGCAGTACACGATGCTTAAATTGCGTTTTGCCATTGTTGTCGTTGTTTTTGTTGCTGTTGTCACGTAGGTGCACTATTTTTGCTGCATCTTTCGTCCCCTTTTGTCGGAACCGCAAGCGGACCAGATAGAGAAAAAAAGCGGTTAAACTCGTGTCTACTGCGCAATATGTAAAGTTGGTCGTCTCAAACTAGCCGACGGAGGCCTTTCAAGGCAAAATTTTGCCATAACAATGCAATTGGGGTTGCGGCGAATTAGCGTTAATTAACACAGAAACCTTTTCTATCACTTCAAGCATAAAGTGTAAAGTAGTTAGACAAGCGTAGATTTAACCAATGTAAAATCTCTCCCCTGTCTTTAAGTTTACCTTGCAGTTAGAAATATTCTCTCCCACCACAAGATGAGGGAAAAAAGAAAAGAATTTGGCGATAGGCATTCCTGCGATAACAGCTACTACCTTTCCTCATATATCTCGTCAATGGCGGCATCCATAAATTTTGTTGCCTGTCTGGGAATTTTGCGATGTTAAAACGCTGTCCTCATCATAAAATCACCACAATACAAAGCGGGTGCAATCGAGGCCGAGGCGGGGCAAATGGGCGAATTTCAATGTCATGCTCCAAACTAAACTGCAAACTGATTTATTACCAGACAAGTAAAAGTTATCTTTTGAGCAGGAAAATGCTTGATACTTGATAATCACCGTTAATTAGCTCTCCAGCAAGCTGACTTACTTCCTTGCCCTTCTCCGATTTAAAGTCTCTCTGTCTTGCCTGCCTCGGTCGTAGCAAACGCCTCGGCGCTGCGATGATCCCCCAAAAGTTCCCTGCCTCAGTAGTAAGTGGTTCTGCATTCCCATTTGCTTAATTAAAATATACGAGGGGAGCGGAGTGTTCTAAGGTCAAAAAATAAGTCAGATTTATATGAGTGACTACTCAATCTGCCCAGAAGGCTTTCCGGTTCAACTTCGCCCACATAACAAGGCCAAATTTGTTCACTGGGTCAAGTATAAAAAAAATCACTTTTAGGTAGTTTCTCCCCACAAATGGTAAATACACCTCGACTAAAAGACTTCTTTGGGCCCCTGTTTGAGAGCTTCTCGCTTCAAGTGACAAGGCGGTGGCATCTACGAGGCTTTCATGTGAATGAATTTCTTCGCTTCCGCTTGTTCACGAATCCGCCTTACTTGAAAGGAACAAGCGCCTCCGTTAAAATGTATGTCCAACTCTACGCTCATAATATGCGGTAGAAAGTGTCGAGGGCAAAGTTGTCTGTTGAGAGGTTCTGTTGCACTAAGGTTGTCCACTGACAGGTACGCAATTTCCCCCCAAATTTAAGGCTCAACATCTCCTGCCCCCGGCCAACCTGTTGCACCACCGCCCTCAGACGTGTTATCACTGCTGTCAGAGACGGTAGCAGTCTTCCAGATGTTGCGTTAGTCGACTGCCTTCCTCCTTCATTCTCTTAAAACGCAAGTGTAATAATTCACTCGGAATAACTTGTGAACTTCGTCGTCGGACAATTTGAAGTATTATCCAGCCGACGTTTCAACTGAAGCCAACTCCAAAAGAAGGAGAAAATAATGTTCACTTTGACAATAGGAAAGATGGAAGCTGGCGGACGGAGCCCACTTAGGGTAAAACTTATAATAAACAGGAATTGGGCCAAATATGAAGGGAAAGATGTGTTATTTCGGCTATAAAACATACAAAGTCCTGCGAAGAGTACAGAAGTATCGCTGATTGCAGCCTTGGCACCTTAGTTTAAAATTATTATTACCCCTTAAATGATTGGCAGAAAGAAGATATTGTTGGCTAGACGTGTTATTCAGACAAAACGGCTTAAGAACCGCAACGCCAGCATAGCGGCTTAGCTGTGTTGCTCGTAGATATCGTGGAAAAATCTTTGTATGTAATTCCTAAGCTGTCCACTTGTCTATCAGGTAGGGGAGAAGAACATCCAAAATTCTCATCTGCCATGATTTTCTTAATTCGACCTTAACAATCGCATTTCCTGAATGACAAGCACCATTTGACTAGTGGACACAATAATGAGTTCCACATGGCAGGCAGGCAGCGTGGGAACAAGGATTCATGTCAAAATTACCGTCTTCTCCACCTCATTAAGACATTCCATGATATCCTGATGCCTCGGCACTTCTACTTCAACCATTTGTCCTATGCCTTCCGATATTATTTCTGGCAATGTTAAGACAATAGTCCAAAGTGGCGTCGAGTGACTTGTCTGACGAAAAGGAGTCAAAGTAAGTCGCGTTGAGGCCTGATAAACCTTATATCACATCTATTTGTAAGGTGATGTCGAATTGCTAAGAAAGACCTCATTTAGCCAGTGTCACATCGGCATAACCATTGGCCGGAGCCTCAAATTATTTCTATTGGTTTTGTTTATTTTGGCCAATTGAAAAATGCGTATAACTGAAGCAATCAATATGGCGTTTTGTTTTTCGGAAGCATTCCAATTTGATACGACATCTAGTTGTCAAGCCAAAAATCAAATTAATGTCTCCAAACTATGGTAATCAACAATAATGCTCTCGGTAGGTCATCCATTTTCATTATCTCTTGACACTTTAAACATGCACATTTAGCCAAATAAACTCTTTAAGGTTTTGCACTTTCTGTCTCAATTCATTAAATCTCATAAAGTGGCTATTAAAAATAGCTTTTCACTTTATTGAAAGAAGTCATGATGTCGCCAGTCATTTCATATTAAAATGTCATAAATACTTTACTCTGTGAAACAACGGAAAATGTGTTTGCTTTATCGAACTAGATGGCCCAACCTGTCTCATTTATTTCGAAAATGTATTTTTCGGAGTCATCTTTCACTGCGACAAACTGATGACCCGAGCCTACCCAACTTAGAAACTGCTTGGTACTTGGATGTCAACTAGACGATGGGGACAAGGCATGTAGGCATAATTTTCTCCACAACTTCACCTCTGGTCCGATTTTAACAAGATGACAGGAGATAAAAATCCACCCTCAGTCTGTCTTGTCATTTCTCCAAAATCCCATGGTAAAAATCAAGAAGGACGCGTAGGCAGTAGGACTTTGTGGTTCCTCAGTCTCTCATTTCGCACACTGGCGTGCTCATCGCAGCCATTAAGAGATTTCTCTTGGCATGCCTTGTCATCCGTCGTAAATTCTGACGTCTTACGGCCCCCTTACTCGAAGCGCATAAACTGGAATGTATCTTTCCTAACTGCATCTTACGACTTTTAATCCAGAATGCACAACTCTGAATCCTCATAATTAGGTTTGAACACGTAATTTAATTAAATAAATGGCTAATTTAATATATCGATAATTAATTAAGGTTTAACGCAAATAATGAGTTTATACGGTTCGATGACAAGAAATTCTTGTTTTACTCGAGATTGTCTTAGGCTACGGTAGGAGATTTGATTGGATAATAAAAAAGATATTAATTACTTAATGAATGTGGTTTCCCTTGATGGCCCTGTCATGCCACGAAGGCCTTCACTTGCCTTCAGGACTTTTTCTCATCCTCCTATATGTCAAAGATGTCACAAAATAGAATGACATTTGAGATTTTAATCGGTATTATCCACACCACCTTTTGGTCCGATGATAAAATCATTCTGCATACCCTCACCTAGTATGCATCCGCGACTGACGTTCAGCAGTGTATTCTGGGGAAAATAGAAAATTTCGTAATTATCACTTGCTGCTTCCATCGCCTTTATTATGCCAAAAGTATTGGAGCCTCTACGCAAAATGAGTCTTCTCTGAAAATCCATCTTATGCATGGATTTATCTCGAGTAAATAAAGGCGACTTCATTCCGTCAAAATAATGTTTCACTGCGACTCTACCATTAGCCTTTTTTTGCTCCACTATGTCCGAATTCGCCACCTTATCTAACAATTTCGTTTTTGTTGTACAAACTTTCCTCAATTGTCTTCTTTCTGTACATATTTGCGGGTGCCTTTTTTAAAAACGTCTGCGAGACTGCGAGAGGGAGAATAGACTTATTTATCTCTTCGCATGATTTTAACCTCTTATGGCCGGTAAAAGGGGAAAAAATTTTATGAATAGATCCCCATTCAGTTTCGTTTGTCTTTGAGTATTCCTCCCCCCACAGTTGTTTGCTGTCAAGTGGCTTTCCTCCACTGAGTCCTTTAATTAAAGCGTTTTTAATTTACCTTTGTGAAATGTTTTGGTAAAACACGTTTTACTCTTCATGAAAAGAGCGTACAGAAGTTGGTCCCATTTTAAATGTTCAGTAGAAATGCCTTGTAGCTCATTTATTTGCTTATGCCTAAATGAATACCTCATTATTGTTGCAAGTCATACGAATTCAACTGATTTATCTATCTTCAACTCCCTTCTGTGTATTATTAATGAAGCACCCTTGTTTTGAATCAAATTTATCGTTAGTAGCGGCAGCGGTGAGTGATTAGTCTACGATTTGGCTAAGGTGCTCGAATATACTCCATCGTGACATTGTGTTACCTGAAGATTGATACTTTCCACTGATAAGAGGAATAAAGTATTAAAGCAAGCTTGAGGTGGACACACATCTCCGCTTTGTCCGGCGCTTGTCACACGCGTAGACGTCTGTAAAAGTGGTGGAGGCGGTGCGAGGATGATCCACTATCCGGCCGCCTTTCTTTTAACGCGGAAAAATTTAAACAGGGTTTGCCTGTTTAAAGTAAAATCGGGTATCTGGAATGCAACAACTGCTGACACGTTGAGATGACCCTGTTGCATTCATCAGGGAAGCCAGTTTTCTTTGTGCGCCCAAACAGAGGAGGTGGCTCGCAAGTCCTCTCTCCATTTAAACATAACCTTAGTGTAGCTGGTCTAGTGTATGAGGTAGAAATAAGATAGCTTCTGGTTGTTCACTTTCAGTTTTAAATAATTTGCAGAAAATTACATTGTTGCTTGCCTGATGGACGTCATTTTTTTCATCCCCTCAGGCTCGACTCCATTTTTGACAATTTAGTTTCTTTTCAGAAACCACTTTTTTTCTAATATCTAAAATTTCGTGCCAAACTATAAAACGAAGAACATTATAAAAAGTATTTCGCGAAATTTTTCTGTTTTCCATCTCCTCATTAAATTATGTCAATTTTTCTGCTTTCGCTAGGGTGACGAGATAGCAGTGACCTCTAGCGAAGTCTTGAACCTCTCTGCCAAAGCGCCTAGCCACCCCATCTCGCCAGAAACATTTGGAGTTTGCCTTGACACTTCTGAAAGTGTTGTAAAAATTCTTATGATGACAGTTGCTTGTTTGGGCTTACTCACCAACTCCATGACTGTTGTCGTGCTTACACAATTGCGGGGCTCTCATCCAGTCGGTGGTGGTGAGCGTTCGGCACGTTTTAATCTCTTGGGTTTGGCAATAGCCGATTTTTGTATCTGCCTCTCCACCCTTCCTCTCATCTACTCAAAGAGGACTTACAAGAAGACCGATATTATGCTCTACTACACACTCTTTGGACCGGGTCTCGTGTCCACCTTCCTCACTGTCAGCGCGTGGATGGTGGTGCTTGTCTCCATTCTCAGATATCTTGCAGTTTGTTGGCCTCTGAAGTCGCGTTTTTACCTTCGCTGCAAAAATGTCGTCTACGCCATTGTGGCCATGTACCTTGCTGCATTTATTTTTAACTTTCCCTTATTTCTTCAATACGATTATGAAGAAATTGTTGCGTACAATGAAGATGTGCTCCCAAATGGTCATGGTAAATTCGTGCACATAGTGGATCGGATTTATCCGCATTCCGAGTTATTAAAAGATATTTACAATATCGCGCATATTATTTGCACCAACGTGGGGCCTTTCATTGCGGTGTTGGTGACCAACATCTCCGTGATTGTCGCGTGTAAACGGAGTGAGGTGATTTGTGAGAAATTCGAGAATGCCGATCGGACAAAATTGACTCACCCTCCAACGAGTTCTTCCATGAGCACAGCCAACAATCTTCCGGCCGAGTCTTCACAACTTCAACAAGCCAGCAATACTCAGGCAACACCCTCAACCTCTCAAAAACGAATGGTCCCACGAAGCCATAACCTCAGACCTCGAGCATTGCACAGAGTCACTCCACTTCTTCTGGCCGTAATTTTTGCATTTTTACTCCTTTCCACACCCTTTGGAATTGTGCAATTTGTTTGCCTTAAGGTAATTGATAAAATTGGGCATGGAATTAGTGAGAGTCGTCAATTACTACAACAATACCTCATTCTTAATCGTCTGCTCGAGTGGACAAACTTCCTACAAGTATTTGGCTGCGCTATGAACTTCTTTCTCTACTTCATGGTGTCTCAGACCTTCCGGCGCACTACTAGGCGTACATTTCGAAGGATACTCCAGCGTTTTCGCCGATGTCGGGGTTTGAGCCATCTGTGCGCTTGCATTTGTTCGGTATTTTGTTGCGAGGAACGAAGGCCTTGTAAAAATGAAGCTTACATCGTGCGTGTCTACTCGCCGATTGAGTGTCGGAATTACCAGAGACACCGGCCACTGCCTGAGCCCTTGCCATTGTTCAAGGAGAGGAATCTTCTATCGCCTCATCTTAACCAGCATCAGAAGTCCGCAAGAGAAAAAGAATCACCCGAACCCGATCAGCCTGTTGTCAAGGAGGGAGAACAAATTGAACTGCAAACACATCAAAGTGGGAAATAAAATTATTTGCTTTGTACATTATAAACTATCAGCAAATGCGTACCTTTTGTATAAAGCATTACCTTAAATTTTGTCTCACAACAGAACTTCATAATTAGGCAATTAGGACTGCTCGATTCTATTAATTTCGCATTTATAAACTGATGCATTGAGACCCCCAATTATTTTTCATATTCTTCTTATCCCGAAGTCTAATCACTAATATTTGGTGAGCCAGGCGATGCTCCTGACTCTGAACACTTTCCTCCCATCCCGACACTTTTCTGTCCATCCCACGTCATTGTGAGAGCCTTTAGTGTATTCTTTTAGCCTAACAGACAATATTTATACTCATTTACGTGTGCGTGTGTGTTATTCACACCGGTATTGCATCATTAGAGATTAGGGTAATAAAATATAGTTACATTTTAAGCCAGGTTAGAGATGCCATTAATGAAGATGAGGACTACGTTTATAGATAAAACGCATTGTATTCATTTATGCAATAAACTTCAATGAGGAATAAGCGTACAACACTTTAAAAGAGTCATTAAACCAAGTGCTCCGCCAACTTTGAAGGAGAGGGGGGGCGAGGGGGTGGACGAGGAAGTTGTGTGGTCCACTGTACACCCTGAAATGCCTCCACTGCCACCGTAATTGACACCTCGAGGGGTTGGCAATTGTACGGAAGCCAGTGGGTCTTGTGGAAGCGTCTTTTGCGTCGTCCTACTTAAACATCTGCCTCAACTTTTTGTAGTTTAACAAAAGTTTGCCCATTTTCTTGCGCAACGAAAATCTTAACTGCGTCCTGCCATCTTCTGCCTTCAGGTGCAACTCACGCACACCCTTCATCGCCTCCCTCCCTCCTCCCAGTCAAACACGCAGGCTTGGAGGTTTGCCAAAATCAAAAACAGAACAAAACAAACAAACAAATCATATTTTCACCACCAAACTATTTTGACTTGAAATAACTATGTGTTCATTCCCTTATTGCGCAGTACCAATGACTTTTTATGGTTTTGGGCGACATTTTTTATACATTTCTTTTCTAAAATGAGGCTTCCACAATCATCACTAACGCTCTCTTCTTTAAAAGTATTCCCTTCTATAAATAAAATATTCGAGAGTAATTGAGAGTTTCAGACAGAATGGCTGAGTTTAAGGGGAGAACAAAAGATATGCCTCCTTTTAGACCTCATCTGTCGAGTTAACTGCTACCCACCACAATGGCCCCATTGTCATTTGCCCGTACTCTTTTTCGTGATCAATCGTCATCAACTTCGTCTCATTCCACTGCCTGAATGATTTCAATAGCCGCTCGTCGTCTTTACAGTCTGTACTATTTGTCTTGAAGCAGTTAAAAATGGGGTGGTACGTGAAAGTGGGAAATTTACAGGGGGAACAGCGCTTCCTCCCCTCCACTCCGGCCACTTCAACACTCATTTCCGGCCTGTCGTTGTGTCTCCGTGGGTGTGCGTGTGTGCATCAAAACTCTTTCTTTTCCTTCTGTAGCCATCAAGCAGATTTTCGACCCTTAAGTGCCCTTTAGTTCAGAAATAAAGCTTCGGGAAAGAAATTTGAGTCATTATATTAAATGTCCTCTGTTACACAAACGAGTTCAACTTGTTCAACAGCCAAAGGTAAAATCGCCTCAACAGGCCTAAAAGGTGCTGTTTCTTCTTCCCTGGTCCAACGGGAGGTTTCATTGTGGTTTTTCTGCCGAAGTGACGCACAAACCTTCACCCCACTAGCATACTTCTGAAATTGCAGTAAACGAGTCCGCTCACAACTCCTCTATCTCTCCCACTTTATCCTCGCCCCCATTTCTCGCCAACAGCAAATTTTCCTCCTGTCTTAGGGTGACAAGTGTGCTGATAGCATCGCTACGTTCTCTCGGTTATCCACAATTCTGACCACCTTGAATTTTCATCCTTTAGTGATTTTTGGGTAAACAATTTCTCAGAATTTATTAAAAGTCCGATCAAAACCTCACCGATAGTGGGCAAAATGTATTGTTTGTCTGCCACACTATTTCACTATTTCTTTACGAGGTCCGAGGTTGTTAACAACGGAGTCCTTCTTTGTTTGGGGATTGGGGAGGACAGTGTGACAGAGTCATAAAGGCTCCCACCGTGAGATGGCTTAGCTGTGAGCCTGCTTCCTGCTTCTGGCGCATTAACGACCTCTCGCAATGTGGACGGATATATCACCGGTGTAAGGTTTGGCCCCTCGACCGGTAATGGCAGAGAGACCCCGTCCGCCCGGTGGCAGTTGGAACGGTGGTGTGGAAAGTCACGTGGTCTCCCCCAAAGCATTGATACATCGTGAAGGCTGTAATTGGCCAATTGTACAGTCAATTTAAATTGGAAAAGCCGTTCTTACACCAAATGTTTCTTCTGCCAAGAGGCGAGAGAGAAAGTATGTGGATGTGAAGTGTGGTACACCGCTGGACTCGGGACACTAATTTATTAGTATTCACTGGGTGAACACGCCGCGTGTGCAGGGTAGAGTGTCCTGACTGCTCGTAGAGGCCTGCTTCGCCATCCCCTCCAGTGGGGGAGTATAACCTTTCCCACAGGAGGACAAATCTAAATGATACACTCAAAAATTGCCCTCCCACTCCCCCCCCCCCGACTTCTTCCGCCTCCTCTGTGTCCCACCTTCTCCTCTATTCAGACGCGGCAAAAAGCTCGTCTCCTATGCATTTGTATTGTGCCTGGTGAGCTATCATACAGGATGGTTTTCAGAGAGCATGTAATTATTAGGGCGGACTAGTGTTTACACATTTTTAATGCATCCAGACCACCGATGGGAGAGTTCTGAGGAAACCTATCCTGCGTAAGTAAATACACGAGTCGAGTAGCGTCAAAAGTCCTTGTTTTACCTAACAAAATCTTCTAACAAGGTGCGGCAAATGGTATTTGAAGGTAAGTGGATAGTCAGGCAGACAGGCGGCGAGGGAGGTGACCGAAGGTGGAAGAGGCCATTTTATGCAGGGCCTTCTTCCCTCCCCCCCTCTGCTTCGCTATACCTCGAGGCACGAAGACTTGTCAACTCTCCAATTCACAGAATTTTATTGAGCAAACTTGCAAAATTTAACTTATTATGAGTGGCGAGGGGTCGCCTTTCACCCAATCAGCCTTGCAAGGTGCTTCCACTCCAAAGAGCATTTGCGAATGCGGTGGCTTTACAATTTTATTTATGTCACAAGGCCCTGCACTCTTGTTCAGCAGATGATGAGAGAAGACTGTCTCTCGGCGTCTCTCGAAGGCGCGAGAGTCAAACAATGAAGTGGAAGGAGAGCGGGAGGAGAAGCGAGAAGAGGTCTAAATAATGCAAAGGGCGTCGCTTATGCACTGATTCTGTTTTACTACTTCGCCTTTGATTTAAACCGGGTGTGAGCGTTCACGGTGAGATATGCAACATTTGTTGAGTATTTTTATCTACTTCTTTCAGGAAAGCAGAATTTTTGGTGTCTTTTGGCTCCAGTTAAGTTCAAAGCTTACTCGACTCACACCATCCACCGGCGGATGTCCTTTGAGCAACTATTTCTAAAATAGCCTCACCTACTAGTTGAAGATGGCTGGCACACCGTTGCACCTAACATATTTAATTCATTTTTGTTACGAGGGATTCAAACTCTCCCCGTCGTCTGTAGAGCGTTAAGCCACCTAGTCTCACTCATATCTCCACCTAATTGCTCGCCTAACTGTTTTTCACACCAACGTTTGCAATTGTCGTTTAGCGAGCACAAAATGGTTGGATCCATGTGCGGCACCACGGTCTCCAGACTGCCAGGATCCTCGATGAACTAACTCGTCACCTGCCGAAAGTGAAGCAGTTACTTCTCAGTGGAGACGCACGACCCCAAAACATTTGCACTGCCACTTTGTCCATTCGTGGGTTAGGAGCTTTTCTGAAAATTGGCGTTACTTTTTCGAGTAACTCTGTCGGTATCGCGATGGTCAGAAAGAGCACTTCGTTTATATTGGCTGTTATTTAATCGCGGGCAAACAACTCACTTAGTAAAGAGGGATTTTATAACTAAGCGGAAGCCAAAGCAGGGTCGCGTCGCCACTGGAGGGTCCATTTTACGTCCTTTACTTCACTATAAACGGTCTCAACTCTATCAATACCCGCGGCCTGGATTCCACTACCTTAAAGCAGTGGCTTTTGTAACTCGCGAGCTTTTACAGCATGTAATCTAAGACTCATAAGTGTTGTCGATGTGGACATCATTAATTTCATTTTTCACCCCAATCCAGCACCGTGAGGGCAGAATTTGCATTGGGGAATAAATTTAAAGCTGAAAAGTGTTGGAAACTGGGACTCCGAATCAAATGTTCCCCAACTGTAACTTGAACTGCCATAATCCTAAGAAGGCATATCCTTCTTTCCATCTGCTTTAACGTCGGAAGTGGTTAAAAAGGTTCGTTTCTTGAACAAGCGTTGACGGATGGTACCTTCAGGTAGCGGAAAAGGTGGAGAAGAGGACACAGCCCAATCAGGCTTCACATGTCACTCATCGTCATCTGCCATCGAAGGGATTTACGAGGGCTTAAAAACATCCTTGCGTTCGTCGATTTTCCTCACTCGGAAGACTGGCTGGAGAGCGAGGAACATTCACTTATTACCATTCAAAAGCGTATTTTGGAACACGGTTTCGGGAAAGAGTTTTGTGGAACAAAGTGATACATAACGATTCCAAACTGCCCTTTTGACATCAATCCGATTTTTGTGTAAACTCACCGAAATACGTTCAATTGAGATGACTTTTAACTTCATATCTCACATCGAGACGCGTTGATGCTCAGGTGAACAATAAGCATTTGAACATCTGACGATTTGAAAGCTCATAAACACTCCGCCATTGTTGATGCAGTTTTAAAAAAATCAGTGTCGGCTTCATCAAAGGCAAGTGGGGTTTTAAAATGACTGCTCTGATAATTCGCCGCCGTAATTGATTGGTAAATTGAGAATTTCTCGTCCAGCTATCACCATGTGGCACAGTGCTCCGCCTTACCACCAGCAAGTAAAAGTGTGAACTGCTCAGCCACCAGGGCTCTCCAACCCCCCCCCCATAGGGCCGCGAAAGGTCTCACTAGCCCTTCTCCCATTCTCACCCGTCCGCTACCATATTCTCTCTCTCTCTCTCTCTCTCTGTGCGTGTGCGTGTGACATTCAAGGCGAACTGAGACTTCTACCTGAAAGACACTTGTGAGAGATGTTAACGAGGTAGTACCAAAGAGGTTCCATTTGACGAAATAGTAGCTCTCTCACGGGCGCCGGTGAGTGTTAACCAAGGTGAATGGGAAGAATGGTGACGGGGTGCAGAACCTAAGTCGTTGCAATGCATAAATTCATTTCGAAGAAGGAGGTGGAGGCAAAAAAACAGGGCATACACGATTCACTGCTCCAAAGACCTGGCGGATATGACACAGAGTGGTGGAAAATTCGATGGCACGTCAATGAAGAAAAAAATACTGTAAGTCGCGGATTTCACTGTGGAACTACGACTCTATTTTAATTTGTGCACTTTAGCTTGGGGGACGCTTCGTAGCTCCTCAATTAATTAAAAGAAATGCGCTTTGTTAGTGTCTTTATCCACCAGCGTTAGCAGGAAAATAATAGCATTATTAGCAAAAAACTGAGTGAATGACGTTCCATTCAAGTTCTGTGGTTGATTTGGCAGGCCTTATGATGGTGAAACGCGTCTCATTTGCAAATAAATCAGTTAAATGCGTCAAACAAACCTTGGCGTATCATTTACTGGCCGTTCCAGCCCATTTGGTGCAGTTTATCCTTCGTCAGCGATTCGATCTTCCCGTCCCCTTCGCGTTGTGTCCTTATCTCTGACCGAGCAGTCTTTCGGTTGCCTTAATTAGAAAATTTTCCTGACGGTGGAATGTTTCCTTATGTTTGCCGAAACGGAGCAAGCTGGGACAGCAGCTCCGATAGTAAGTGGACCTGGCCTACTAAAATGAGATTTGGCAGCGCCTGATGAATACAATATTCACGGGTTACGGACAGCATTACATAACAATTGTTGCTTCGGGTGGAATGGGTAGAGCAAAATTGAATCCTCTGACTCTCTATTTAATTGTAATAAACCTACAAAATTTTGGATCTGTACGTTAATGACTAGGAAAAAAAGGCGAAAAATGGTCATGGCATAGGCCGATATTGATGAAAATGATTACACTCTGATTCAAGATCCCGAAGACACGAAGTCTCCTCTCCACCGACTTCGTACAACGACTTTCTTGTTATAGTCTATTTTACAGCTGTAATTTCGCCTGGCAAATCGTCTCGCTCCGTTGTGAAAATCATTTGTCAACAATTTTGCATCGCCTTTTTTAAGCATTGCTTCGCATCGCGTGAAATAGACAACAAAATCAAACGAAGCCGCAATGACACCTTTCACATCCTTTGGTTGCTAGTAGCGCAGTCTCTAGTGTCATGTGTTGAATCTCAGCTAGTTTTAAGAAGTGCATGAAATGGGGCGAACGGGTGAACAGGAGGAATTCCCTCCAAGTCATGTTATCCGATAGACTTTTAGTGAAGCAGAATTTCAACGAAACAACAACTGCTTTGGCCCTACGGCCTTCGGAAGGGGTTGGACAGCGCTGCATCTCTCAGAAGTTGCCCCCCTATTCGGCCCCTCTACGCGGCCTTCCACGAAGGAAAACTTCTCGTAGGTTCCATCACAAAGCCAAAAGCATGTGCCTCCTTTACTAACGCAACGGGCTAAATAAGCTGGTAGATGGGTGAAAGTCGCGTCTGCAGCCATTTTGCCTCACTTAAAGATTATTTAGGGGAGATCTTGATTAACATCATAGGTTAGTGCTTGGTGCGCATAATGACGATATTAGCCACTTGTCGGCATCTGTTGGCCACCTGAATAGGGGAAAAGTCTGTTGAGATGGTGATCAATGCAACGCTCTTAATGCCTTAACACAGGCACCAGAGTCTACTAATGGAAGGCAGAAAGAATTACATAATTAATAGACAGAAGCCTTATCACTATGGCCGGACAATCTAGTAATCTCGCATAACTGAGGCTTATTCTAATGAGAGAATTACATTCTGCCCTGTCCTGTAGCATTGGATCAATCGAGAGCAGCAGACTTAACTGTTTTTCTCCTCCGAAAAGCTCCGATGAATGGGTGGGGGGCAGGAAATTTTCAACTAGGGTCAGAAACGACGCAAGTGTTTGAGATTTAACTAAAGTCTGCAGATTCCAGTTGAACTGCGAGGCAGCCCTCAGTTCACGGATAGCCCTTCCCCATTTCCCCAGTCCTGCTCACCTTTTCTGCGCCCCCAAGATTCGCCGAAGTCCCGAGGGAGACCGGTAACATGTGTTAGCTGATAACCGACCCGATGGCCATGCAATGGATGCCTTCTGTGCTCAATTAGGTTGGTTTCTTCATTCATCCACGAATCAAGCCAAGCCAGGGGATAATTTGGCATCCATAAATTCTTGATGGGCGGAAATTGCGAGGCAAATGAAATAAATAATGTCGATGCTGCTCCACAGCATTTCATCATTTGTAACTTTTAGTCATTTGACTTGTCTATGCTTCCAATGAGGTTGGAACCTATGAAACGAGCCTTGAACGTGAGTAAAAATACAAAAAGCGATTTTTCACAAGGTTTTTTTTGATTATACTCAATTGGACTAACATCCGTTAGCATTTACAACTTTCCGCCGACGATCGAGCAACTCTTATATGCCTTTCTAAGAAAAGATCTTTATTTTTAGAGTGGATAAATTACTCAAAGTCTTTTACAATATCGTTTTAGTTAGCTCATTTTCTTCCTCTTAAAAACAATTCGCAAGTACACAAAAGATAACAATCGGTAGGTGAAATGTCGGGTGAATATGAGGGAAGAGAAGCCATTTCATTTGTCGAAAGTAATTGAAGCTTTATGCGGTCGTTCAGCTTTATCTCGCAGCCACTTTGGACCGTGCCGATTGAAGAATGCTGGTCGGCTTTTCTTCATAAATTTCCTCCAATTTCCGGAATAAATTTCGCCTGGTTGTGGGGAGGAATCATGGACACTTGTTGGGCGCTCCACCATATGCTAAGCATGCCTTTTTGTTGCGATGGCGGCTGAGGGGTGTGTCCTGGGAGTGTTTTCCGATCCTCCCATTTCATCAGTCGTATTTGACTGTCATACAAGAGCGAATTTGCATCAGAGGTGATGATTTAGTGTGAAACCTGCGGCATTCGTGTTTTAGTAAGTGAAGCAACGAAGATGTGGACTTGCTCTTGAAGCGCTCGACCGTCCATCTGCCGTTGTCAGTTCATAGGGCACTTGAGTCCACTTTTTCCCCTTCATTTATCGTACGCAGATGTTTAGCTTAGACCCGAGTTCACGGATCGTTCTGTGTGTGGATCGCACTCCTCACTCGTTCCTCAGTCCGCCTCAATATTGTCAACATGAGCTGGCGGAATTCCTCCGGCACTTCTTTCCCATTAGCGGATCCATCCCTCGAAGCCTGCTGAACTGTGCTATGCTTCATTTGAACGCGAACAAGAAAAGTGGGCGCAAATTGCGCTATTCTTCCATTTGATTCCGGCGAAAAATAAAATAAAACCGGGGCACAAACACGAACAAAAGAGCAAAAGGAGTAGGAAGAGTACCTTTAACATTTATAAGTAAAAACATCGGGCGCAAGTTGCAATGCTTCTTTCGCAGTCACGGTTGGACTCAGACAAAAAACAAAAACGCCCGTTTCGGGGTTCCATACCTAATAAATGCGTTAAAGTACACGAAATGCAGCCACCCCGAAGGAGTCTTCCACAATATGCCAATTGTGATTTGATTTGATGAATTTTCGCCTCCGAAGTGTATTCGCATCTACCCGTTTCTTTTTTTCTTCACTTACCTTACGCAAATATTTTAACACAGGCGTTTGAAAGGCTAATTCAAGTTTGGTTTGGGCCCAAAATCGCGAATATTTCTGTGTATGTTTGGATCGGATCCCGGATTCGTCCTCCACGCATTCCTCCTCGTTATCATCAACATGGGCCAGTGGACTTCCCTGAGGCTCCATGACAACACCCAAATTGCCAGAATAAAATTTATGGAACCAACATTGAGCACTTTTTTCGTTAACGAACCCATTTCCGAAGTTTGTTGAGCTGCGCCTTGATTTAATGAGAACTCGTACACGAAAAGTGGGTGTAAATAGCGTTTTCCCATTTGGTTTCCACGGAAATGAATTCAAAAACGGGAAACAAACACTGACATAATCTTTCGAAGTGAATACAAAGAATATCTTTACCATTTAAAGATAATATATTTTGCTCACGTCAAAATTTTCCTATCTCAGTCAAAGGTGAACACAAACTAAATGCAAACGCCCGTTGCAAAGTTTGCAATCCTAATAATTGCAATGAAACACGCCAAAGTCGACCGCATTAGTCTACTAAATATTTATTTCTTTTGAAGTTACTTCACTTGTCATTACAAAAGGTTTCCCCTGAAACTAGCACTAATTGAGGGAGGCAGTTAACTGACAGGGTGAGCCGGAAGGGCTCCTACGCGGACGTGGATTCAGTGTGGGCGGATGAGTCCAAATTGCACACTACTTTGTTAATCACAACACCAAATACCCACGCATCGTTAGTTAATTAGGCGATAGTGCATAAAACTCGGTGGGAATGTTTCGCTCCATTTCCACTTTACCCCTTGCTTAGGCTGGGGCGCCTCTCAAAGAGACCTTTCGCCTTTCATTTGCACACCGGCCAAGGGCAAATTACGGTTGCTAGAGGCGACTCGCCCTTTTATGAAGCCGAACTCAGTGCCTCGGCATAAACGCCCCCTCCTTTTATTTCTTGGCGTTTTATTTTGTCAATCTCAAAGGTTGACTAAATTAAAAAGAAACAGAAATTTGCCCTCCACGAAACTGTAGGGGGTAAGTCTCCTCGAGACTGCATTGATCCCGACGACATTTAAACTCAAATTTTAATTTCGACACGTCCTGGGAACTTGTGCTTGAGTGCAAGAAAAATGCTCGAATATTAGGCCAAAAAATAGGAGTGTTTCACTGTGCCGTTCATACACCTACTTCTCTTTATACTATCTCATTTGTTTTTTTGCTTTTTCGAAGACAATTGGAGAACGCCAAATTGGTCTCATGCGACCTCGGCTTTTCACTTGACAGGACGTAAAACCGCGTCCATGCGAAGGGATCAGTCGATGCCTCGGAGTGGCCGTGGTCATTTGCTGACGTGCCGGGAGGGAGCACCGTTTTCATGCATTAAACTGATTGCAACCACAAAGGCAACTGTGTGTGCACGGGGAGAGGGACAAGCCCCTTTCCCCCCTCCCCCATCCCCCCCAGCCGTGAAAAATAACCTCGGCTGCAGTGAACGTGAGGAAAGAACATTTGACGTGCCCCTCTTACTTTCTACCCTTTTAGCGTCTTTTATACGAGATGTCACTGCGTTCGTGACTGGAGAGGGGATTACACGCGAAGGGGAGAGATATCCACCCGGATCACCGGACTACGTAGATTTCCTCATTACTGATGCGTCTTTTTTAGCCCCACTAGGTGGGAGTGAACTGAAGAACGTCCTTCAGGGAAATAATAACTGAATCCTTAATGATATCCTGCGACATAAGCACTTTTTATGCTAATTTAAATTTAGAGGAGTGTTAACACCAAGGCAGTAATACTCGCGAGTCTGTACGACCACTTTCATTACGACCGCTCTTCTTATAGTTGAGGCGCAAAATTGTAATACTTTTACAGAAATGATTGTTATTGTCTCTAATTCCCTCTTTATAAGAAAGGGTTTGTTTAATGCATAAAGGGCCTCGGCGACCAGCTAAAGAAGAATGGTTTTTTAGTTACCAAACCAACACCGAATTTGGCTGAATCAAAGCTCGGGGATGTTGTTTACTGAAAGCGTCTTTAGGGTGTAAAGCAGAAAACCGTCAAATTTCCATCATGTTTGTTAATCACTTGACGAATGCAAGTACGTGTCTTTGTTTATCCCTAGGAATGTTGTCCAAAGTATTACGTGGTTAGTGTAGAGTATCGCATCGTCAATGCTTCAGAAAGTGGAATTGCACTTATGAGGAATGAGTTAAACCAGTGGAATATGGAGGAAAAAGTATTGTAAATCTTATGAATGCGATTTTTCGGCAAACATTCTATTCCTTTTATTGGTGATCACAAGAAATAAAGAAATAAACGCGGCGGCGATGATTCAGTGTTGCGACCGAAAGTTGAATAATCAATCTGCGTTTGCGGTATTTGGTCAAATAAGGGGATACAGAAAAAAATTGCGTGGAACTAGCAATAGGATACTTTGATAAGGAGCGCCAACAGTTTTGCCACATTTTAAAGGGACGATTACCATAACCTATAAAACTTGATTTATTTACCTCCTTCGGTGCACTTTTCAAATGATGGGTTTAAAATTAAGACGGTAATATGACACCAAATGTTGGGTTACTTATTTTATATACGTATTGTTTGAAAAGTGATAAATAATTATTTTCCTAAAAAAAATCAGAATTAGAGCTGGGGCATGCAAAGTAAAACACATATCACAGTGCTGCCTCTCTCTTATTCACAACGTCATAGTTTGACGTGACTACAGCGAAACCATGCAACGCAACACATGCTATAAGTGCACCTGACGACTTGTGACAAGTATATTCTATTCCTTTTAAGGGAAGAAGAGATGGACAATTAAACTTGCGAAGCTTCAGAATAAACCAAGCCGAGCTCAATCTGGATGTTGGGAAAAAAATAAATATTTTTCCATATGCTATTTTTTAAATCGCCATTCTTCTCTGTGGTCTTGCCTTCACAGGAGCAGCACATTCATTAACCGTTTTGCTATACGTCAATTTGTCGGTAAGGGACGAAGTCTAGGCTGAAACCTAATTTACTCAATGCCCATGGACCACTTCCACGCCTGGTGGATGATACGATATCCACTATTTCAGCCCCAGGCACCGCAAACTTAATGTTATCAGAGGAGAAGTAGTTTTTTCCTGATGAAAGAGAATTGACTTTTTTGTTCCAGCGACAATGCAGGTATTTAATTGCCAAGGCTATGCGGTTAAGAAGTTAACGCAAGTATAAACCGAACCTAAATTCATAATGTTGGACTACTCACCAGTTTCCCAAGCGCAAATGCATAAGAGACCCTTAGCAGCTTGAAATTATAGAGCTAATCGGTAGCCTTAGCTTTTCTAATGCCGTTCTTGCATTTAAATTAAGCACATATCGTTGTAAGTGTACTTCTAGGGGATTGTAGGCCTCCTGAAATGTCACCAATCACATGGTATGGTTCCATAAATTTCCTCACTTGATGGCATTTGGCAATTCCTCAAAAATAGTCAGATGTTTCCGTCGGATATCCAAACATTTTATCATCTTTTCAGAATGAGACATGAGCAGTGACTTAGCTTTCAATGGGCGAGTGGTTACAAACCACATGCTGATACAGACCAACAATCAAAATGTATGAGTCGAAGGCATAGTAAATTTTCTTCGTACTTAATGTCCCCTTATCCTTTACCCTGAGGTGATCATTTTATGAAAATTATTCGCAAAAAGAAGAATTCCACTTATGGCTACAATAACGCCCATAAAAATCAAGTAAGAATAAGTGTACATTTTACAAGGGATTAAAATTACGGTGCTAATGACACTTTCCTTAAATTAGGTATTTCGTTTTTCAGGGCATATCACAGATATCATGAAGCTAGTATATTTCAAGGTTGTGCCTATTTCATTGGTCGACGAGTTTATGCTTTAGTTTCCTTGTGCACAATCGTCCAGTATTACTAATCGCTACAATGGTTAGTGGGTGCATTCCTTCACTATTCAGTGCATTTAGTCTGCAGATGTACAGAGAAAGCTTAGCTCTAAGAGCGAAATGAAAATAAAAAGATCAGACCACCCGAGAATATCGAAAGTGACAGTCCACCCTCTCGTTCTCCTAGGTGTTGTTGACCACTTTAACCGGGTGGGCAAGATTAGTGGAGGCCAGAAACGTGTTGTCGGCGTCTTACTCGGTGCATTACGAGGAAGTGTTCTTGATGTTAGCAACTGTTTTGCAGGTGTGTGCAGAATATGAGTATATTGCTCAGTTCCTTTTGAGGAGGATCTAACGGACCCAAATGTTTGGTTTCTCGATAGTGACTATCTCGAGAATATGTTTTCAATGTTTAAAAAAGTTAACGGTTCGCCCCTATTCACTAACTAAGTGATGTGATTTAGCCCGTGAGCGCATCGTTGGTTGGTACCACTCCGGTCCCAAGCTCTGTACAAACGACATCAAGATAAATGAACTTTTTAGAAAGTACACACCCAATTCGGTTCTCGTTGTGGTTGATGTTAAAACAACGGAGAGTGACGGAATCCCCACCGAAGCCTATACTGCTGTGGAGGAGGTTCACGACGTAGGTCTTCTTTTTTGCGGTTTTGAAGCCCATGAAGTTTATTGCTCTAAATTTTGCATAACACCTCAGTTGCCACCATCTCTTAACGCTTACTGGCTCTATTTTAATGATCAAGACTAGTTTCGACTGTGTTAGGTATAAAAGTGACAACCCGTACCAATGTACACTCAATCACGATCATTACTCTGACCACACGCGCTCGACTCCGCCTTTTACGCCTTCTTTACTGGTATTGTAGGACGGAACTCCTACAACGAAAACGTTTGATCACCTGCTCTCGGAAATTGGTGCTGAAGAAGCAGAAGAAGTTGGCGTTGAGCATCTGCTAAGGTATTAAAATCCTATTTCTTACGTTCTATCTCTTGCACACATCCAATAATTATCCCGTGTTTCTTTCGTAACAGAGACATCAAGGATTCCTCCATGGGTAGTTTGACCCAGAGAATAGACGCTAAGATCTCCGGATTGAGTGGAATGCTCCGCCAACTGGAGGAGATCCAAAGCTACTTTCAATTGGTGACCACGAAACAAATACCAATTAACCACCAGGTGATGTACAAACTTCAAGATATGTTCAATCTCCTTCCTGATGTTCGCATGCAAGACGTGGTGCGATCACTCAATATGACTTCCAACGATCAAATGCTCGTGATTTATGTGGCTTCAGTTATGCGAGCAATTCTGGCTTTACACGACTTGATCAACAACAAGTTGGCTAATCGAGAAAGCGAGAGAAACGAGGACGAGGGAAAGAAGAATGCTAAGCCAACCGTTGCTGGGGATCAGCCAAAGGAGGATGCGCCGGAGAAGGCTTCAGAGCGAAAATCGCAATAACTCATGGACACTTCGTAATTGATTAAGAATATAGGTGCTTGTCTTCGAATAGGTTGTGCCGATAAAAGTTAAAAAAACACCAGTGGGGTTTATTGCTCGTATCAAATGTACAAAAGGTGCCGTAATCTAGAACTCTTTCAGCGCCTCTTCGGGAATAAGACGTGGTATCCCATCAATTATTGGGAAGGCGATGGCAAGTTCTTTGTTAATAAGAATTTTTTTCTCACAGTCAAGTCTAAAATACCAACGATTAATTTCGGTTGCTTACGTAAGCGGTTTTTTGCTTATAGGGCACACCAGGACTTCCAAGTGTTTAGGGTCGAATGTAGACCCCGAGAAGAATCTTCCGGGGACCCTTGCGTTGATTCGACGCAAGATGCTTTCAAGCATTCCTAATGGGTAAAACTCATAAATGCCAGATTATTGCTAGTCAGGGGTCCAAATAAAAGATGCGGCTTAAGGGGATTTATTATCAACAATTTCGACAACGGGTAATTTGGAGTCGGGAAGCATTTTTTCAAAAAAAGCTGGACGGTAGGGGTTTTTGGGTTGTAATGGTGTCCGATTTCGGGTGCCGCAATCCTCGCAAGTGAGTATTATTCCTGTTCTGTGAAATCGGAGACGGCCAGTTGTACAGGGGTCCAAGATGAGGTGACAACCACGGCAAATTGATCGTCGCATCACTGGGGATAAACGGATGCGCGATTTCTTGGCTAGATAAAGCATATGATTAACGCATCGGCGGCATATGAAGTGACTCATCTGGCGTCCGATATCATCGGAGGAATTTAAGTTTGGGTAGACACAGCTGTACGCTTGCCGGTAGAGAATATCGATTTGGAAAGTTACGGGATGAGCTCCTTTTACTCTTCTTTCGTTCTGGAAACCAGTAAGAAACCGCACAAATGCTCAGAGCGTGCCTGATTATTATACAACTGAATGCGATATAGAAATGAGAAATAAAAAATACTAATCTGCTGTAAGAATAACTAGAGGTAGGTTGATGATTTTGACAAATAAGTCGATGATACGCTATCACGGCGGGATCACTGACCTCAACCATTACAAAATGCGGTTTAGTGGCTGGGCGGTCTTCTAGGCTATTGGTTCCTGGTGCGATAACAGTCAAAATAAATAAAATTTGAAGTATTTTCCTTCGTATTTAAAAAATTAATATTTTAAACTGCCATAGGTTATTTAATTGATTACGGCGGTTTACTTTCATCCGAACGATGTTGTGCGCGGGTTGGCTCCGCGACCTTGTGGTGATGTCTGGGAATCCCCCACGGCCTGTCGTGCATTCCGACATCCCACACGGATTTGTCGACGTACTAGAGTCACTGGTTGGTCTGGTTTCGCGTCAATGTGGGTTTCAGTATATCGAGCAACCGTGTCTCCCAATATTGATCAACCTTCTCATATCGTGTATGTCACATCAATAGGGTGTAAGGTTACGCCTATTTTTAAAGTCAATAAAAATTGCGTTTACCTCTTGATTTGTAGTTTTCGAGTCTGTTGCAACAAAAAGTCTTTCCTATGCTGAGGCGGCCAACCGTTCAAAAATTGTTTTACATGATTTGGTCTTGGGATTTATAGACTTTGGTTTCGACCTTCCCAGACTATTTGAGCAAACAAGACATGTTCCATTGTCGAACTTTAACGAACGTAAGTGCTTTTTAACTTCTCATTGTTACATGTAACTTTTTCAGTCAAAATCGGACATTCTTGCATCCCTGGCAGCGGTATACTAACCACGCTAATATTGTACTTCAATCTTTACATCACAAACGATGGGTCCTTCAGAACTTTATGACTTTAATAGTGTTGATTAATTTGAATTGGCATACGCATATGTACCTTATTCAGGCTTCTAAGTTCGAGATCCCAGTACTTCTACGAACATCTGGTCGAATAGAATGGCATCTGACTTTACAAGCATTTGTATATTTTTTCCATGTTTTGACACACACATTGTTACCAAAGATGACTCTACTTATAGATCTTCCTCTTTTAAGCTGCTGCATTAGGTGATCCATCTCGGACTGTAGTTTGCGAATCTGTAATTGGTCCAAGCGGAGCGCCAGTAATCCCCTGCACTGTCAGTCTTCGTACCGACACCGTCAAACCCGTGGGACCCGGAGGCGTAGCATTGCCCGCAGCGACGGGGGCTGCCGGCGGCATGGCTATTCCTCCAACAGCTCCTAAAGCTCCTGCGCACCTACTTCTGCCACCCTTGCCCGAACCGCACACATACTTGGACACTAAGGTCACTCGTCCACCGCCAGCACAGAGTTTGGCCGGTCTGCGACGTCAGGTGATTGATCAGCGTAGGCAGACGCAGCTTTCATTAACGGCCTATGTTTCATTGGGGCAGTCGGTAGATCATCTATTTCCTGGAGATCGGGATTCCTTTCCTAGTAAGTGAAAGTTTTCTTATCTATGCTAACGGAAAAGAATGATGGCGATTTTCACGTAGTGTATCTAACTAAAATAATTTGTCGAAAATTGAAAGTAAGAACGCGATTTCTCTTGCGTATGTCTTAATGTAATCTATAAACCTACCCCATTGTCGGTTTCATTCCTGCTCAAGCTATTATTCAATAATATCTTCCTGCCTATTTGCGAGATTTTTTCTAACCATATGTTTAACCCAAGTTAACGTTTGATTGTTCGCGGTAAAGTTTTTTTATATTGTATTTTGGTAAACATGATTTCCCCTTCCCCCCATTCCCTTATGAATTTTGGATGATCTGTAGGGAAATCGCACGTGATATGCTTGGAATTTTTAATGTATACGTTTTTACTACAATCTTTGCAGCTTTCCTAAATCCCATTGAATTTACATTTATTCCGCTTTTGACAAATCCTTAACATCAAGGTTTGTGGCATTCATTTTTATATGATTACTGATTTCCAACCATTTGCATCTATAGATGTGATATCCCACTTCTACCATGTTTCAGACATGATGTCAATTTTCCAGTATTCTATCAAATAAATAGGACATGCATTATCTTGTACGCGAGTCTTATGCCGTCAGGTGCCACTGAGGAAGAAGCGTTAATATAATACCATCAAATACGAGTTTTTTTGTCTTCCATCCTAAATTTGTTTCAGCGATGAAGAACTGCCTGGGGAACAGTAACTTCCTCCAACGATTCTCATTTCCTAACTCTTCTCCTAGCGTCTCATCTTAATTTTTTTTGTTTGACCAAACTGATTATTGTTTTTTGTTCCGTAGTTTTGTTGCCCCAGCCGTCTAGCAGACCATACGTTGCGGCACTGTTGGCGGAATCGTTACCCGAGTCAGAGGAACAAGTTTTTGATGCGACAACACCCCTAGGGCAGAATTCCGTCGAAAAGACCTCTGTTGCTAGTGGCTCCATTTCCAACTTCTATCTTTGCAAGCCCACCTTCCCCAGTGCTGAAGTTAATGCTGGAACCTTCTTATAACGTCATGGCTAAGTAATATTCGTATTGATGGCAAATGGTCTAATTTTTCATGTAAATACATATTTTGTCCATAAGTTTGAAAATTTCCCTTTCCGTTCAATGTGACGTTTTCCTTGCCGAACGACGGTTTGTGGATTTGTTCAATTTAACGTTTTTGTTAGAGCTGTGGATTTGAGCCTTGCTCATTAGAATACAGGCTTTAATTTTGTTACCATTCGACAGAGGTTTTGCATATGTTTTTAGTCTCGAAAGTGCTATTCTCGGTTTGTTTATTAACTTATAATTAGTAGCTTGTTAATAACGGCCTTTGTAATGCGATCCCGTTGGTATCTATTCAACGATTGACCTTCCTCCTTATCTTAAACTTATACATCGCCACAACAACCATCTTCTTCGTATGCAAAGCGATGACTTACGAAGGGGAGCGTTTGTTACACAAAAATACATCTAAGCTAGTTTTACTCGACATAGCTCAAGTAGTGTTGTCGTGTCGAGAGCGCATCTGTGAAGAGGGGTAGTTCTGTCAATTACAAGAACATCTCATTCCACTCTGTAGGGTACAGGAAAACCAGCAAAACTTGGGGAAGAAATTAGCTAGAGAGCCAAAAATATCATCTTATCCGTCTTCGGATCTCATGATTGTCCAAATTTATGCGTAATGGCGTCCGCTCCTTGGAGTAACTAGCTGGAGAACTGTGTAATGAAATTCGAGGTTTTTTTAATACTCTAACTGCCACTTGAACTTTCGATGGCTTTCGATACGGTACTGTGTTAGGACTGTTATTAACCGACATAATACTGTTTTGGCAGTCAACTCGAATTTCAGCAGAATGTATATTTCGTAACTGTCAATGCATTTTAAGTGGTGGCGTCATATCATGCCGCAATTAAAATCACATTTTATGGAGTATGGACAAGTACATGAAGAACTTTTTTGGGCTACCACTAACTTCCCTGGTTCTCTCTTAAATCAGTCCTTCCATCAGGTATTGCAGCGCAAAATTTATGAGAATCATGAAACGTACCGTTTGAGTAAGTGAAACCATGTACAGATAATCTCCGCTTATTTTAAAACATTCAGTAGCATCGAAGATCAGACACAAAAGTACTACGAAAAACGTCTGTTAATTTCGTAAATGTTTCTATGAGACCTGTTGCATGGTGATCTATTGTGTTATAGCGCCGGACTTCCAGGTATTTCAATGACCATATCATCTAATGAATCGTTGGGATGACATTTTTACTTAAAAAAATTTGCGGCCTACCTAAACCTTACCGTAGCTCGTAATGGCCTTAGCAGTGGAAGAATACAAATAACTGTTCCACTATGAAGACGCAAAAATGCATTTTTACTTTTTGCGATAGGACGCGATCTCTGGCTAATTCGTCTGCATGAACAAGTGATTTTGGACAAATTTAGCCACAACACTTACTACATTGCAGACAGTTAATATCGGAATCATGATAAGAAAATGATTGATGGGATTAAAGAGCAAAATTATCTGTATCCCAAGAATGGCGCAGGTAAATGGATTAAAATTGAATCGAGGCAGTGACGAACGGGAGATGAGGGGTTTTTAGTGATGTTGCGGTTC